>CM064574.1:18242662-18379359 GCA_032716605.1 Paralithodes platypus
TAATACCTGACTTCAGAAAAGCCAATTATGGTGGGTTAAGAAGAGCCCTATTAGCTGACCCTATGGTCAACAAATTAAGTCGATCCAGGTGTCCAAATGAGTGTACCCCTTCTCAGGCACCTGTCATCTTAAGTCAGGAAGAGACGTCATATAATTCACACATTGCTAAATCTTGATGCCATTTTAATTTCCTCCCATAATGACGTTCCGTCATTTCTACTCATATTTGGCGGTCTATACATAACTCCTATAACTATGGTCTCACTACCTTCGTTAACCTCTACCCAAACACTTTCATTATCGTTATTTAGTCTAATACCTGATTTAATACAGCTTTTTAATGTACTCCTGACAAACACTGCTATACCGCCACCCCTCTTACTTGTTCGGTCATATTTAAACAAACTATATCCTGGTATATCAAATTCTGCTAAAAAATGCCTGGTTTCTGTATTAATCCACGTTTCAGTTAGCGCTATTATGTCTATATTTTCTTTGCTAACAAGGGCTCTAAGTTCGTTCATTTTGTTACATAGACTCCTACAGTTTGTGAAATATACTCTCAATTTACTTCTTTTCTTTATACCTAATTTACCTTTATTTCTAACGACATTTCCATCTTCCGTTGCACCATCACTACTATCATTTGCAATATAGTCATCATTTTTAGCATGAGACTGAATATCCTTATCGCTTTCGCCTGACGCTAAAATTGTTCCATTTAACCTCTCATTTACACTCTCAATATTTCTGTTCAAAACCACACAACCACCCTATCTAAAGAACTAGCTAATGTAGAAACCCTAACGTGAAAGATGAACCCCATCCCTTGCGTACATCCCATCTCTCCCATAGAAACTATCCCAGTTATCAATGAATGGTATTGCTTTTTCTTTGCAATATTTCTCCAAACGGCAATTGACACCAATCACCCTGGATGTCCATTCCTTGGGAACTCCTCTTCTTGGTAGGATACAATGTACTACAGGGATCCCTCCCTTCATCCTAACCTTATCTAACACATCCCAATACTGCTGCAGCAGTTCCTCACTTCTACCCTTACCAACATCGTTACTCCTGGCACTGATACAGATAATGGGGTTATCTCCACTATCTTCCAAGATGTGGTCCATCTTCTCTAAAACCCTCCCAACTCCATGGCCAGGCAGACACACAACCTTCCTAAGTTTAGTGCGGGTAGCCCTAACTAAATGTCTTACCATGGAGTCGCCCACAATCGACACAGACTTACCTTCTCGGGACACAGACTTGCCTTTCCCTCGGGAGGATCCAGCAGCTGCAGTTGGAGAACCCCCGGTGGTGGCAGAAGCTCCCTTGGTGGTGGTGGTGGTGGTGGAGGGGGTGGTGGTGGTGGTAGGTAGCACAGCGTCAGCGGTTCGAGCTGAGTTGGCGGCAGGCACTTCGGCTAACCCTCCCTTATCCTGACTATCTTTTCCCTCACATTCGTCTCGCAAAGGAGAGAATGTATTTGTCACACTCATACCTATTCTACTATCCTGCTTCTTGAGTGTGACTTTCCCACCCGTATTTTTAACAACCTGCCATGAATACAATTTTTCATCAACTTCCTCCCTTTTCCCCTTACTCGACTTAATTTCCTCTTGGCTAAGCTTGAAAGCTAGATTTTCGTCTTTAATCAAATCCACTTCCCTCTGAAGTTTAACATTAACCTCCCTTAGAGCCAAGACCTCTTCCTTCACCACAACCATCTCTTCCCTTACCTGGAGAATAAGATGATGCAGTTCAGTAGAGGACTCGCACTCCATACTCCGCACTTCATCTGAAATGTTGGCTATAAGGATGGAATTTTGATGAGATGATATGATAGCTGGCTGAATTATGCACCGATCTTGACCCACCGTGGTGCTAGTGGGGTTCAGAATCATGGTATCTCTTGGCATTTGGCGAATTGATTCCCATTTCTGATGAGGCGAAATGGTTTTTCGAGTTTGGATTATAGCGGGGCTTATGAGAGTGGGAGGAGGCAATTTTGGTGTAGGTTTGACAGAGTCAGTGGAAGATAACTGAACATATGGGTGGTAGGGTTGCACAATTTACTTTCATGTTGGGAAATTTTTTAATTTCTAGTTTCTAGGAGAGTGCGGCGGATATTGTTGGCAGAGGGCAAAGTTTCTATCAGTTTTAAATACTCTGGGGAAGAAGTTTTAACACAGGTGTCAGATTTACCTGTTTGTTTCTCTTTGCAACATTTGCTTTTAATTAGCTTTGGACTGGAATTTGTCGTGCTGAACGACGCTGCTACCTTGAGGGAATTTGCTGTATGAGTTTCTTTTAGTTTTACTTTACATTTATGTTTTCCTGACAGAGGAAGAACAGGGGGAACAGTTTCTTGTTGATCAATTCTGGGGACTGAGGATATGGTTGATAGTTTCTTGCGGAAATTTGGTTTATTTTGTTTTTTCAAAGTGATCAGTCTTTGACTACAGTCTACTTGTGCTTGAAGTTTGTGAAGAAGATCTAACCCTAAGTAACCGTCATAATGTTGACAGTCCGAGTGAAACACTACGAAAGGGTGGTAACAGTTGGCATGAGGTAAGGGTGTGGTTACATGCAGTGGTTTAGTTTCCCCTCGAATTTGGAGAAGAGTGTCCCCTGCACTGATTAAATTGGTATTGGTGGCTTGCAATTCACCAAACTTTTTACGGTGTTTACCATAAAATGAATTGAAAATACATGAGGGAGAGGCGCCTGTATCTATTATTAACCTTTATCTTTAATCTTTCCAAGATGATATATTGGGGGTAGTCTATCATTGGTAGAATCCCCCGCCGAAGCCATTGTAGGCGGGGGAGGTTCTAAAAATCCTGGGAGTCCATTTTTTCCTCCTCCAGGATTTCTTCTTGTTCCTCACTAACTAGGATGTGAGCTATATCTTCATTTTCTTGTGTCTCGTCAGCTTCCACTTCAACAAACTCTTCCTCACTGGCTGAGATACGAGGTTGATTTGGTCAACATTTTGAAGACTCGAATGTCATGAAGAGAATATTTGTGGTTACAGGCAGGGAAAGCGTAAGGGTTGATAATGACGAGTTTCTGATTCTTACCTTTATAATTGTTGTTGTAGGCCTAATTCTAGGGTATACCCTTCTTGGTTGGTTAGGGGTAAACTTGGGCCTGCTGGGTTGGTATTGTCTGGAGTGATATGCTGGTTTAGATGTTGTAGTGGGGTGTCGGTGGAAATGGCTTGACTCCCTGGGTCTACCGGAGTTTTGAGGGTGAGTGGTAAACCTCTTGATGGCGGCGATGGTGTTCACTTTAGGTTGCACAGCGAGAATTCTCCTGATGGTGATCAAATCTCACTGAAAACCAACAGGATCATGTACGGCGAAATACTCATGAACTGCTGAGGGCAACACTTGCACAAATTGACAAGAATGTACTGTTCTTGTTGCACTTTAGGGAGAGTGGGAAATGCAGATTTGATTTGTTGGGTGATAGATGCTAAAGTGGCATCTAGATTGCCTTCGTAATTTGTGTCCTTCATTCGGGCATGGGCGACGAAGATACCCAATGATGGCTTAATAGCATCGATTACTATGGGCCTAAACTGGTCCCAGGTGAGTGCGGGGGTTACCTGTGATGCAACAAGAGAAACCGCTTTTCCCAAGTGCGTTAAAAGGACGGCTATCTTTTCACGGTCAGTGTTGTATGCCAAGTCTAATACTGGCTTCACTATGTCCATGTAGGTATCGATATCATAAGTTTCCCCATCGTATTTGGGAACGGGAATGTGAGAGCGAGCTGCCATATTCACGATGTTATAATATTTCTATTGTTTGTAGATATGAAATGCAATTAATTCATCTATCCGAATCAAGAAACACCGCTAGCCACCAATTTTATGCCCTGATTTTATGCAGGTTTAACGATTGATTAAGGTGAGTTCTTCCAGACTGGAATATCGGAGTTCATGCAAGTACATATAAGTAACACAATAGAGGATATGTATAATATCGAAAGATAATTTGTAATACAGCTTTATTCACTTACTCACTAGTTACACATGTATGAATCAAGAACACTAAACATGGAAAAATCATAGGTGGCACACCTCTATTTTCATTTCTCCCAGCACGATCGCGGATCTAGATGGAGATCAGGTATATTCAATTCAACTTGTCTAAGTAAAATTCTTCTTGAGAATCATCCACACTATTCTCTTCTCGAAAGTTTATAATAAAGTTTCTAAATTCAGGTTTTATTTATATTCACGATATCTCTTGATTTAACTTCTATTCGTGGTCAGGTCTTGCCGGATGAACACAATATCGGACTAACGCAGGAAGAGTTTAGGTATGGCTCTTCTTGACTGTCTCTAACCGTTTTAAGAGCTTCAAGGAACTCTGGGCGGTGTTAACCTTTTAGTCACGAATCCGGGTGGGGTGCCACAGACAATTTGCGTCTAGGATTTATATATGCAGAGTGCCCGTGAGGGTGTCTCGCTAAACCCTTATAACACAAAAGATCTTTCTACCTTAGATCTCTGTGAGTAATGCTAGTATAATTTCTTAATAGAAAAAGTGTTGAAAGGTAGGGGTGCCTTGGGTCTTTCAATGTTTTAACTATACCGAAATATAACCCAATAAATATAACTATATTAATTCCTGGGGTTCCAGAAATAATAAGGTTACGCATATATAGGTTACTGTTGCACTATTAACACCTTACGAGCGGCCTAGGCGGTAACTTCTACTACCTGCCAAGCGGGGGGTTTTACCCTAAACGAGCTTATTTCCGTGCTCTTTTTCATGCATAAACAAGAGCCAGAGCGTAATACAATTATGTATCCCTGAAAGGGCGTTAATTCAGCTTTCCAATGACACAAGAACCATACTCCTATGACCACGCGTTCTCTTGCAACGATCGTGCAAGACGAAGGAAAAATCCCTAAAATACGGTAATTTCTTGACATAATACCCTGTGTAGTGAGGGAGGGAGGGTGGATGTGTGTGGAGTAAACGTCAGTAGGCCCGCGGGACCCGTGGCGAACGGTCAGAGCCCGACCTACGCTCCTCCTACCGCTCGTCTCTCTTTCAGAGGCAATATTGCTCAAAAATTGCACACGGACTTAAGTCGGTCCCCGCCACATAGTCCTTTCTTCTCTAGCCCGACTTAAGTCCACCCCCGCCAAACAAGGGTTAAAGATATTAAAATATAAGTGGAGGGGGACATACCACTTTATGATTTCAATACTTATGATACAAAATTATTAGAGGTCTCTATGTCAAGTGATTGGGTTGCCACAATTCACAAAGATCCTAAAATAAGGTTTATATATTCACAGGCAGTATAAGGACTTTGGGTTGCCGTTATCAATAACTATTTCTGAATAGGGTAAAATTAATATTTCTCCAGAGCGGGGTGCCGATCTCAAGAAAGCGTATTTCTACTTAATTTTCTTTCAAACTTCCTTGGCCTAATGTGCACCAATACTGGAAGGTACTCATTCTCTGTCGAAGGATAGTAAGGACTTGTGAGTGCACGATTTAAAAGGACAAGACGTCCTTCTTGTCCTAGGGGAAGTGAATCTTACTTATAGTATAACAATACTCTACTACCCTTGAAGAGTCATTCAAAAGAAGATAATGGGCAGATGGAAGATAAATCAAAGTTTTACTTGTTTGTCTAAGTTATCGACAGAGCTCAAAGGGGAGGACTATAATAGAAATTTAATACAGAGTTTTGAGGGTGATTTCTAGGTGATCTCTGAGCATGAGATTTCCAAGTGGGGACGGGGTTTAGGACTTGGTGTTGCCCTACTTCGTGAAGATATTATTTATTTCTATACGAGTTGTGCACTATTAATGTTGGAAAAAGATATAGGAGAAGGTTAGCTTTTACTTCTGGAGTATTTGCTAATTATTATTTTAAGGGTTGGATATGGAGGACATACATTTTATATACAATTACTAGCTTGGTGGCAAGAGGTATAAGTTGGTATTCTTGGGGGTCATGGTAGGGTCGCGGGGGTTCTAGCCTCGCGCGCTTGCTTTTCCTACAGAGTTTTGAACAAAGCTTGTAGCCTTCCTAGTAATCTTTAGAGTATCTAGCAATGTTAGGTTTACTTTAGTAGAATGAACCTGGATAGTTTCTAGCTTAAAAATATACATCAAACATGTGTATCCTAGTTTATAAGACTCGCAATCTTGGAGACTGAATTGGCAATAGTGCGGGTCTGCTAAGTCACGTGTGTCTCTCCTTCCATGGTTAGGGAGTTTTAGATTTGCAGACAAGGCTCTATAGCGATTATTAAGGTGCGTCATAATCTCTAATCATGTTAGAGTTAGTTAGTACAGGTAAGACTGAGATCTCTAATATATAAGACTTTCGTAAGAACAATTTCCTAGTGTTATTGAAGGTTGTAGCTGGCAAGCTGCTAGGTTGGCAATTCTGATGGTCAGTTCCGCTTATCTGGGAAACAAAAAGGCAAAGTTCGTTGGCCCAAGCCGAGAAGAAAGTACGTGTGGTCTGTTTGAATTTAAAATAGAGAACTGTAATTTTATAGAAGGCATGTACATAGGTGTTTATTATTTCTTTAAAAGATAGAAAGCATCTCTGTGAGATGATTTTGTAGAACTGTCGTAATTTGACGAGATCCTTCGACATTCCTTGTTTCTGTTCACTATCTGCTTACCTAGTGAATTTGTCTTGCGACATGTTACCTTAATATTAATCACACTCTTTATCTAATGATTTTCTTTAATGTTTATTTGTTTCCTTAAAATTAATAATACATGTATATACATAGGTTGCAAAATTATGATGTTTCAAAATGGTTGGGAGAATATGATTCTCTTGGTCAGGGCTGGTGGTCCCCTCAGGCAAATTCCTTTTCCTGGAGTGATGGGGCAAGTCTGCTCTACAGTCGCGAGTCGGGCACTTCTGAGGTTTGCCTCCTTGGTGGGTGACCTTGACATTTTTGTCTTGGGCGGGGTCATGTTGACTTCTGGTTTCTTGACCTCTTTCACCTCTTCTCTTTTATTTGTTTTTCTTTTCCTCTGTATTTTACTTCCCTCCCCTTCGTTGTAGGCACGTCCCCGTGCCTCAAGGGCGAAGGAAAGTAAACTTCCCAGGTGACCTGTAGATTGGAGGGAGTGTAAGAATTCCCACCAGTCTTTGGAACGTTGGTCCGGTGTTTTACTGGGGTCAATAGTAACTTGTAGGGAAGTGGTAGTGGTGTTCATTATGGAAGCTGTGATTGCCTCCTGGATGTGCTGAATCCTGACGAATTTCCCTAGGCCTGCTGAGACTTTGATCCTCTTAATAAACGGTGTAGAGGACATAATGGTAGCTTGACTAGGAGGAGGTTGACTATAGGTACTGTAGATGTGGTCAGCTACCCCCAAAATGGGGATTGGGCCTGAGCATATAGATAGATAGATAGATAGATGTGGTCGTGATGGTGGCGGTCAAGCAAGTGATTTTCTTCTCTCTGGGTTGCTGAGGGTAATAGCTGTTTGCGGATGCAAATGTACTGGGGATTAAGGATTTCGTGAACTGGGAAAAATTTCTCTGGGAAGAGGAGAATTTTGTGTTTGTTAAGCCAGCTATTCTTAGTGTTTTAGCGTTGTCGGTGTGTGTTGTGTGGATTGTTGTTATAGATTGAGACATAGTATCGTGGAATTGATTTGTTGAAACTAAGATAGGGGAGAATCTCTCTGGTCTTTTGACTAAACGACCCGATTTAGTGCGAAAATTTGTTCTTATAGACGGTTCTGGGCTAGAGTCAGAGGAAGAGGAAGATTTGTATTGGGGGGGTTTAGGGTTGGGGGTATTGGAGTTGAGGGAGGTTGGGTGAGATGACTACTTTGTTTGGTGTTTGGTTGTATGACTTAGATTGAGATTTTGGTGACACAGTAGAAGGAAAAGGGGATAGGGTGGGTGGTGCCAGACGAGTTGGAAGAGGAAGGGCAGTATTGGTATCGGAAGAGGTTGATGGTATAGGTTTTGATGACATTTTTGAAGTACTGGAAGAGGCAGGTTTATGAATAAAAACAAATCTTGGTGATCTTAAAAGGGTTGGTGATTTTACTGTGCTAGTGGAAGGTTTTACATCAATTTTTTGGAGAGATAGGTTGAGGTAGCATTTTTGAATTTGAAGATGTTGGCGATGAGGAACTGGAGGTGGAAGCATTTAGACTGGAAGTGAATTTAGGTGGAGAGGTTGACAAGGAGGTATGTGGGCGGAGTCTTTTTGGTGGTGGTGATTTGGTTGGGGAGGTATTTGAGGAGGTGGAGATATGTCGATGGGGAGGTTGCTTGAGGGTAGAAGGAAGGGGAGAAGGGGTGGACATTTTAGTCTGTTTCGACAATGATCTTCTGGTATGTGTCTTACAGCATTTTGTGGGTACTGAAGGTTTACGCTCTGTATTCGTGGACGTAAGGCATAGCGGGCAGGTAAGGGTAAAACAGGTTTATTTGTGGAAGTGTCAGAATTGGTAAGTGGAGGGGGGGGGGGGGGCGGGGGAGGTGATGCCTGGCAAGGGTAGTAAAGGGGGAGGGGGGATTCTCGGTGTGTGTTGAAGGAATGACTTGTTGGGGGTAGGTTGATTTGGTTGAAAGTAATGGGGGTTTAATTAAGGTGGGGCATGAAATATTTGGAGTTGGTGCTTGAGTTGGATGGGCAGCAGGGGATTTAGGAGAAGGTGAGCTAAGAACTATATTGGTGTCTTCCGCGCAGATTGGTTGAGGTTCACTGGAATTGGTGATTGGTTTATAAGTTCTAACAAATCGATTTCTATATGTTCTGGTCTCTCCATGGTAGTTGATGGATGTTTAATAGGGATTAGGGATGTGAGAGACGGTATAGGGACCCACATATCGAGGCCCTAACTTATTTATCACAGGAAGTTTGGCTACCATAACAGTGTCACCTATGGCGAAGGGATTTGGTTTATCTGATTCATCATGTTTAATATCTTGGCAAACCTGAGCGTAATGAAGGGTGTTTTTCAAATGTTGCAGGGGATCAATTTTGAATTGGGTGGTAGAGGAATGAGCTAGGTGGTGAAAAGGCAATAAGATAGGAGCTACACCATACACTCTTTCATGTGGGGAAATACCATCTTCTTTTGGGCAAGTGTTCATTCCCCACTGTATCATCTTTACCTGGGACGGCCAGTCAGAGGTGTTTAATGCGATCATTCTAGTGCGTAATTGATTATTTATTGTGCGGTGACTCCGCTCGCAGACTGAGTTACCTTGGGGCCAGTATGGGGAAGAATGTTTGATCTTTATGCCACATTGTTTTGTGAACGCCTCCCAAACTTGTCCTCTAAATTCTGGGGCGTTGTCAGATAACAAAGATACTGGTAATCCGAAAACAGGACAAATCTCCGTGGCTAGCAAATTAGTAACGGTGGAAGCACTGTGGTCCTTGGCGGGGCAAGCTTCTAGAAATTTTGAGTAAATATCGACAAACGTGACTATATAACGTTTGCCGTTGCTGACCGGAAATGGTCCCATCACATCAAGGGAAAGTGTTTGAAAAGGTTTCTGGGCTGAAATAGTTCCGGCTGGGCCTGCTGTGTGACATCTGTCTTTTCCTAGGGCACAGGGTTTACAAGCCTCAGTTACTTTTTTAGCAATTCCGGATGGGTTGATGGTCCAATATTGGTCTTGGAATACCTTTAGCATTTTTCTTTGTCCTAGATGGATTCCATTACCTTCATGAATTGAAATAATGTATTCTTCGGCTACGGTAGGTTCTACGACGATGTGGCCTGATTATGTGGTTAGTTGATCACCCCAACAAGTAAGATGTGAAAATATATACTTGGGGATCCATTTCGGCTTGATCTTTCTCTCTCAAGATTGGATTATTGTTGGTTCTGTAGAGGCTGGAGTCTTGATGATTGAGGTATTGATTAGATTCGTTTGTTGTAAGGCAGCAAGATTCGTGGGGATATGGTCCGGCACGGGAAGGCGAGAGAGAGCATCAGCGTTGGTATGCAATTTTCTGGGACGATAATGGATTATAAAATCGTATTTTTCTAAAGTCTCCCTTCAACGGACTAGCAAAGCGGAGTTGGTCTCACATCGTCTAAGCCATTGAAGAGATTGATGATCTGTGATGATGTCCAACTTCGCTCCCCCCAAAAAAGAGCGGAAATGGTTCAATGCCCAGATGATACCCAGACATTCTCTTTTAGTGGCTGCGTAATTTTGTTGTGTTGTGTTCAAAATTGAGCTGGCATAGGCAATGACGTGTTCTTTTCCATCCTGTACTTGAGCTAATACAGCACCAATGGCATATAATGAGACATTGGTATATAGACGGAAAGGCTGCTTGTAATCAGGAAAAGATACTGTGGGGGCCTGTACTAACTTTTCCTTTAGTGTTTCAAAAGCTAGATTTCTTTTGTGTGTCCACACGAAGGCAGTATCTTTGTGGGTGAGTTGGTGAAGTGGTCTGGCTATCTCTGCAAAATGGGTAACAAAACACCCGTAATAGGTGGCTAATCCTAAAAATGAGCGTACTCCTTTGACTGTAGTGGGAGGTTGTTGATTGTGAATGGCAGATAATTTCTTGGGATCTAGGGATATGCCTTTGTCAGAAATTACATGACCTAAAAATCCTATTGAGTTTCTGGCAATCTCACATTTGGAAGGCTTAAATTTTAATCCTGCGTCTCTGATACGTTGTAATACTTGACGGAGTCGGCGAAGATGTTCGTGCCAGGTCCCTGAGTAAACAATGACATCGTCTAAATAAGCGAGGCATGTTTCCCAAGTTAAACCTTTCAATACGGACTCCATAAGGCGAGAAAACGTAGCTGGGCCATTACACATTCCAAACGGTAGTACGTTAAATTCATAGAGATGTCCTCCACTGGTCGAAAAAAACTGTTTTTTGTTGATGTTCGGCTTTAATTGGCACTTGCCAGTATCCGGCTTGTAGATCGAATGTTGCGAACCATTTGGATCCATGAATGTAATCTAGGGAGTCGTCTATTCAGGGTAAAGGTGTGGCGTCTTTAATTGTGACGTCATTCAGACGTCTGTAATCTACACAAAATCTTGTCGAGCTGTCTTTCTTCTTGACTAACACGTTGGGTGATGACCATGGACTGACAGAGGGCGTGGCAATTCCGGCGTCTAACATCTCCTATACTTGTTGATCCTCCTCTTGCCGTTGGAGAGGATTTTTCCGACGTGAAGGTTGACGAAGGGGAGGTCCTGTGGTATGTATGGAATGTTCCTCTAAAGTAGTCTGGCCGATTTCGGTGGGTGTCTGAGCAAATACATCGCTAAAATCTTGCAATATCTGTTGTATCTGATGTTTTTGCATAATTTATAAGGTATCAGGAATGTTTGGTAATACAAGGGGGGAACTAGATTTGACAAGGGTAGGGGGCAATTTCATCAAAAGTTTCTAAATCGCCAATAATAAGGCCTTTGGGTAGGGTTAAAACTTCATCGGAAATGTTGGCAATAAGGATGGAATTTTGATGAGATGATATGATAGCTGGCTGAATTATGCACCAATCTTGACCCACCGTGGTGCTAGTGGGGGTCAGAATCATGGTATCTTGTGGCATTTGGCGAATTGATACCCATTCCTGATGTTGAGGTGGAATGGTTCGAGTTTGGATTATAGCGGGGCTTATGATAGCGGGAGAAGGCAATTTTGGTGTAGGTTTGACAGAGTCAGTGGAAGATAACTGAAACATAGGTGGTAGGGTTGCACAATTTACTTTCATGTTGGGAAGAAATGTCATTTCTAGTTTCTAGGAGATTGGGGCGGATATTGTTGGAAGAGGGCAAAGTTTCTATCAGTTTTAAATACTCAGGGGAAGAAGTTTTAACACAGGTGTCAGATTTACCTGTTTGTTTCTCTTTGCAACATTTGCTTTTAATTAGCTTTGGACTGGAATTTGTCGTGCTGAACGACGCTGCTACCTTGAGGGAATTTGCTGTATGATTTTCTTTTAGTTTTACTTTACATTTATGTTTTCCTGACAGAGGAAGAACAGGGGAAACAGTTTCTTGTTGATCAATTCTGGGGACTGAGGATATGGTTGATAGTTTCTTGCGGAAATTTGGTTTATTTTGTTTTTTCAAAGTGATCAGTCTTTGACCACAGTCTACTTGTGCTTGAAGTTTGTGAAGAAGATCTAACCCTAAGTAACCGTCATAATGTTGACAGTCCGAGTGAAACACTACGAAAGGGTGGTAACAGTTGGCATGAGGTAAGGGTGTGGTTACATGCAGTGGTTTAGTTTCTCCTCGAATTTGGAGAAGAGTGTCCCCTGCACTGATTAAATTGGTATTGGTGGCTTGCAATTCACCGAACTTTTTACGGTGTTTACCATAAAATGAATTGAAAATACTTTAGCGAGAGGCGCCTGTATCTATTAATAACCTGACAGGGATATCTTTAATCTTTGCAAGATGATATATTGGTGGTGGTCTATCATTGGTAGAATCCCCCGCCGAAGCCATCGTAGGCGGGGGAGGTTCTAAAAATCCTGGGGGTCAATTTTTTCCTCCTCCAGGATTTCTTCTTGTTCCTCATCCTTCTAGGATGTGAGCTATATCTTAATTTTCTTGTGTCTTGTCAGCTTCCTCTTCAACAAACTCTTCCTCACTGGCTGAGATACGAGGTTGATTTTGTCAAAATTTTGCAGACTCTCGAATGTCATGAAGGGAATATTTGTGGTTACAGGCAGGGAAATTGTATGGGTTGATAATGACGAGTTTCTGATTCTTACCTTTATAATTGTTGTTGTAGGCCTAATTTCTAGGGTATACCCTTCTTGGTTGGTTAGGGGTAAACTTGGGCCTGCTGGGTTGGTATTGTCCGGAGTGATATGCTGGTTTAGATGTTGTAGTGGGGTGTTGGTGGAAATGGCTTGCCTCCCTGGGTCTACCAGAGTTTTGAGGGTGAGTGGTAAACCTCTTGATGGCGGCGATGGTGTTCACTTTAGGTTGCACAGCGAGAATTCTCCTGATGGTGATCAAATCTCGCTGAAAACCAACAGGATCATGTACGGCGAAATACTCATGAACTGCTGAGGGCAACACTTGCACAAGATTGACAAGAATGTGCTGTTCTCGTTGCACTTTAGGGAGACTGGGAAATGCAGATTTGATTTGTTGGGTGATAGATGCTAAAGTGGCATCTAGATTGCCTTCGTAATTTGTGTCCTTCATTCGGGCATGGGCGACGAAGATACCCAATGATGGCTTAATAGCATCGATTACTATGGGCCTAAACTGGTCCCAGGTGAGTGCGGGGGTTACCTGCGATGCAACAAGAGAAACAGCTTTTCCCAAGTGCGTTAAAAGGACGGCTATCTTGGCTATCTTTTCACGGTCCGTGTTGTATGCCAAGTCTAATACTGGCTTCACTATGTCCATGTAGGTATCGATATCATAAGTTTCCCCATCTTATTTGGGAATGGGAATGTGAGAGCGAGCTGCCATATTTACGATGTTATAATATTTCTATTGTTTGTAGATATAAAATGCAATTAATTCATCTATCCAAATTAAGAAACACCGCTAGCCACCAATGTTATGCCCTGATTTTATGCAGGTTTAACGATTGATTAAGGTGAGTTCTTCGAGACTGGAATATCGGAGTTCATGCAAGTACATATCAATAACACACTAGAGGATATGTATAATATCGAAAGATAATTTGTAATACAGCTTTATTCACTTACTCACTAGTTACACATGTATGAATCAAGAACACTAAACATGGAAAAATCATAAGTGGCACAACTCTATTTTCATTTCTCCCAGCACGATCGCGGATCTAGATGGAGATCAGGTATATTCAATTCAACTTGTCTAAGTAAAATTCTTCTTGAGAATCATCCACACTATTCTCTTCTCGAAAGTTTATAATAAAGTTACTAAATTCAGGTTTTATTTATATTCACGATATCTCTTGATTTTACTTCTATTCGTGGTCAGGTCTTGCCGGATTAACACAATATCGGACTAACGCAGGAAGAGTTTAGGTATGGCTCTTCTTGACTGTCTCTAACCGTTTTAAGAGCTTCAAGGAACTCTGCGCGGTGTTAACCTTTTAGTCACGAATCCTGGTGGGGTGCCACAGACAATTTGCGCCTAGGAATTATATATGCAGAGTGCCCGTGAGGGTGTCTCGCTAAACCCTTATAACACAAAAGATCTTTCTACCTTAGATCTCTGTGAGTAATGCTAGTATAATTTCTTAATAGAAAAAGAGTTGAAAGGTAGGGGTGCCTTAGGTCTTTCAACGTTTTAACTATACCGAAATATTACTCAATAAATATAACTATATTAATTCCTGGGGTGCCAGAAATAATAAAGTTACGCATAATTATATAGGTTACTGTTGCACTAGTGAATCTTACTTATAGTATAACAATACTCTACTATCCTTGAAGAGTCATTCAAAAGAAGATAATGGGCCGATAGAAGATAAATCAAAGTTTTACTTGTCTAAGTTATCGACAGAACTCAAAGGGGAGGACTATAATAGAACTTTAATACAGAGTTTTGAGGGTGATTTCTAGGTGATCTCTGAGCATGAGATTTCCAAGTGGGGACGGGGTTTAGGACTTGGTGTTGCCCTACTTCGTGAAGATATTATTTATTTCTATATGAGTTGTGCACTATTAATGTTGAAAAAAGATATAGGAGAAGGTTAGCTTTTACTTCTGGAGTATTTGCTAATTATTATTTTAAGGGTTGGATATGGAGGACATACATTTTATATAAAATTACTAGCTTGATGGCAAGAGATTTAAGTTGGTATTGTTGGGTGTCATGGTAGGGTCGCGGGGGTCCTAGCCTTGCGTGCTTGCTTTTCCTACGGAGTTTTGAACAAAGCTTGTAGCCTTCCTAGTAATCTATAGAGTATCTAGCAATGTTAGGTTTACTTTAGTAGAGTGAACCTGGATAGTTTCTAGCTTAAAAATATACATCAAACATGTTTATCCTAGTTTATAAGACTCCCAATCTTGGAGACTGAATTGGCAATAGTGCGGGTCTGCTAGGTCACGTGTGTCTCTCCTTCCATGGTTAGGGAGTTTTAGATTTGCAGACAAGGCTCTATAGCGATTATTAAGGTGCGTCATAATCTCTAATCATGTTAGAGTTAGTTAGTACAGGTAAGACTGAGATCTCTAATATATAAGACTTTCGTAAGAACAATTTCCTAGTGTTATTGAAGGTTGTAGCTGGCGACCTGCTAGGTTGGCAATTCTGATGGCCAGTTCCCCTTATCTGGGAAACAAAAAGGCAAAGTTCGTTGGCCCAAGCCGAGAAGAAAGTAAGTGTGGTCTGTTTGAATTTAAAATAGAGAACTGTAATTTTATAGATGGCATGTACTATTGTGGACATAAGTCCTGATACACCTGCCTGCTAGAGAATCGCGAAATGTGTTGGTAACATTTCTGCCCCCCGCTCCCCCACCCTATCCCCACCCTTTCACACTCTCTCAAACAAGCCCCTCCTTCCCTCTTTCTTGCCTTCTTTCTTGCTTCACGTCTATAAGCTCCTCCCCCTGGTTTGGTTTCCAGCAATAACTTCTCTCTCCCTTCTGTCTCTCATCGAACCATTGCATATTATGCATGTTTTCAAAGCTTCTTCCTATAATGAAATACCATATCGTTAAATTAGCATTAGGTTACGTAGTTCATGTTCATATTAGCCATTATATAACAAACAGCATAATATAAAGATTTAGGATCCATTCGAAGGTGGAAGTAAATTACGGTACGGTACCATTTATGTCAGATACATTTGAGACAAATTTACTGTTGCATTTTCAATTCGTAATTCAGCTATAATTATCTAAGCCCATATATCCCAATGTCTTGAGTATGCATGGATTTCTATGTTAAAGTTTATATAGTATTAAGATATATAATTGACAAACATAAAATAGGTTCCTTGATTCATTTCATTGAATATTAAAAGTTATAAATATATGGTTACGTGTGTATTCTCAATATTAACCTGTCAACCCACCTCCCTCTTAACTTCGGTATACCCACACTTAACTATTCACGTTTCGTAACTAATTGACTCAAACACACGGTCACAGACATTAAATGTGTCTCACATTACACATACTTGCACGTTATTTTCTTACTGGAGGAGATTTGGCGCTTTTCATCTGCCTCAGCGAGTGCTGCTCCCCCCGAGATTAACCCTCCTGGCCCGGGCTGTATCTCCAAAGGACAGGGTGGGCTACCCGGGCGATCTGGCCGAAAAACGTCTAGGCCTAGGCTACCGTATTTTAGTTAATTTTAACTGCTAGAAATTTCCCATGCATCTATAAATGTAGTGCGGTTTCCAATCTGTAGACTGGCGTTGAGTAGAGCTCTCTAAGTCAACTGGTTCAGATGTTATGACGATTTCAGTGGAGAGCATTTTCAGGCGATGTTAGCAATACGACGATCTTTTCACTACTGAAACAATGACATACAGACATACAATAACAAACGAGTCTTCTCCTTCTTGTTTTCGGAGGTGCGGTGACGCAACGATCGGCTTTGTTTGCATGCGTCGGACGCACAGCGTTCAGACCAAGCTGAATAGGCTTTCAAGCTTAAAAGTCCTGAAAGGACACCCGGGCACCTGCCCTTATTTCGTGGTGTCATTTTAAAATGACAACTGGGCAGGAAGGGTTAACCCCCTCTGTACCAGGGTTGGGTTTAGTTTTAGTTCAGCTATATCTAAACAATTTCATGCAGCCAAGGAAGGATCTGTGGTATTTAGAAGAGTTAATTGAGATAGCATGCAGCCTTTCAATTGTTACACTTCCTTTCTTAACTGAATGAAATCGTATATATACTGTATAGCAATACTCCAATCACTAGAACTGTAGATCTTTCTCCTGACTGGTGTTTGTATCGACGCTCATGATTCACCATCTTATCAATACCCTAGCTCATTAGCCCAGTAGAGTAGCAGAGCTGACAATTTTGTTTATTAATATTATGTATTTTTCCATTATAATGGATACGTTTTAGGAATTTAATTGATTACTAAATAGTCTAAAGTGCTATCCAAATTTTAAGACCCATAGAATATCACATGAAACACATTAATAACGTATATCTAAAAAAAATAAAAAATACAAGCGAGATAATGAACAAATATATCTGAGAAGTTATAGTAATTTTATGAATAATGGGATAATTGATATCCGAACCTTAAGAGTTATAAAATATCATATGAAACACATAAATAACGTAGTTATCATAGAGTAAACACAAGCAAGGGAAGAAATGTCGTCACTGCCCATTATAACTGTGTAAATGTATGGTAGAGGTATGAAGTGTTGAACACGAAGCTATAATATTTCGAGTTTGAATATTTCTTTGTCCGAAAGGAAGAGTATATTCTTTGGTTTTCTTTGCAACATTATTTACTCCTTGAGGTTAACGACGTATTTTGACAGTTTATTGTGGCTCCCCTCAGACAATTGTATAGAGCTTACGAAGGACCTATAGGAATTAAAAGGGCAAAGATTATCCCACTTACCCTTCTGACTTTTGTATACCCTATCTATGCAGAACAGTATCGTTTAATAATATCCAGAACAAAATGCATCAACGATCCTATAGGGATTTAACCGAGTAAGGCGCCAGACTAAAATATACCCCATTGAACTGTGTGAAGCAACATGAGTTATCCAGGACAAGCCTCTCAAATGTCTGATTATAATAGTTACGGACAAAAAATAATTGGCACATATAATCTGTTTTATGTTCGTATTCTTTCAATTACTACCACTTCATACACACATTTGTTTTCACCCACGCCATCACCTTCATTAGTTATTATAGTTACACAAGGTCACATTGTTACCTATCAACTCCGGTGTTCCTCTTGTTTTTTTTATCTCAGTATCTTCCTATTATTCATTAACAACCTTCTCAACTGCACCTCCAGTCCCATTCATTCATATGCTGATGACATTACATTACACTATTCCACTAGCCTTCCAAGACATCATTCACAGCAGGAACTTCAAAAGTCACGTAAGAAGGCCATAAAGCACCTATCTTCTGATCTCTCTACTATCTCTAATTGGGGCAGAGAAAACCTTGTTACGTTCAATGCTTTAAAAACTCAATTTCTCCATCTGTCTACTCATCGCCCCCTTCCTGAAAAATATGACTTACTCTTCAACAACTTATAAATTAACCCTTCATCTTCTCTTAATATTATCGTGTCTCTTTTTCTTCTCTCTCTCTCTCTCTTGGAAAGATCATTTTAACACTCTTGCTAAAACAGCTTCAAGAAAGCTGGGTTTGATCAACCGCCTCCAGGGATTCCTTACCCCTGCACAGCTTCTTGTTCTATACAGGGGCACAGTGCGTCCATGTATTGGGTGTTGTTCACACGTATGGGGAGGATCCTCTCACACAGCACTTATAGACAAAGTATAAAGGAAAGCCCTCTATCCGTCTCATTAACTTATGTCCACTCACCAATTATCTGCAATCTCTCTCTCTTTGTTGCAATGATGCATCTTTCTCATTATTCTACCGCTATTACAATAATCAGTGTTCCTCTGAGCTCTCTCAGTGTATATCACCCCCTCCTTGTAGAGCACGTATCACCCGTCTTGCAACACAATCCCACCCCTACTCTGTGCAACTCTCCAAACCCAAGAGTGAAACGTTATTCTCAACCTTTCTTCTATTCAACAGCTGAGCTCTGGAACTCTCTCCCAGAATCAATCTTTCCCTCTTCCTATGACTTAAATTGCTTCAAACTCCGTGTGTCCAGTTAGTTTGGCTCGAAAATCCCTTGATATTGGCCCTGTCAGTCTTTCAACTTTGGGGGAGGCATTTGTCACAGGCAGTTCTGCCTTTTGTCTCCCTCACTCACATAGAGAAAAAAATATGTATTATATTGAGGTGCACGTTCATAATTTGTAATAAAATAGGACCTTTGACTCAAAATAATACCTGCACTGCATCATATTATTATGATAATAAGTTGTGAAGCAAACTACCTGGGCAATATAGTATATGTTGAAACCACAACAAACTCCTTGGCTGTGGAATCTCCAAAAGTATAATGATTATTAAAGAACAGGGTATTATGTAATATGTAAACAATTTTAACATTTTGAAGGGGGACACTCGCAGCAAGAGAGGAAAGGGAGTTAGGAGACGAGTCGAGCCATCAAGTGCAGTTCCTGGAAACTGGCAAGAGTTTCTCCGCATCGACGACAACAAGACGGAGCTGTTCTCCTTCCTGGCTTCTAACGTGGCAGACATTGACACCAACAAACATCTCATCACCACACAAGGCACTGGCGTTCTTTGCTCCAATCGCCAGGACGTGTCAGCTCTAGCGCCATGCACGCATGAGGAGGCTGACACTCGTATCCTCCTGCACCTACAGGATGCCGTACAACAGGGGTACAGCAAAGTGTCAATACGCACAGTCGATACAGATGTGGTAGTCCTGGCCATAGCATCAGCCAATCGCCTCAACATCTCTGAACTGTGGATTGCCTTTGGAGCTGGGAAGTGCTTCAGGTTCATCGCTGCTCATGAGATCGCCAAAGCTCTTGTTCCTGACCGATGTGTGGCCTTGCCGATGTTCCACGCCTTCACTGGATGTGACACGGTGTCCTGTTTTGGCGGCAGGGGCAAGAAGACTGCATGGGACACCTGGACCACCTATGAAGACGTCACACCAGCATTCTGCGCCTTGGGTGCCATGCCAGACCCACGTGCCATTGACGAGTGGATGCAACCACTGGAGCGATTTGTGTTCCTGCTGTACGATCGCACCAGCACAGAGGAGGGTGTGAACCAGGCAAGGAACAGCTGTTCAGCAAGAAAGGCAGAGCTATGGATGGTCTGCCTCCTACACAGGCTGCACTCATCCAACATACCAAGAGAGCTGTCTACCAGGCTGGTCACTGTTGGGCCCAAATGATGACCCCTGCTCCAGAGCTTCCGTCACCAAGTGAATGGGGCTGGAACAAGAAGCCTGGTGGTGGATGGAGTATAACCTGGACGACCCTACCAGAAGCATCAGAAGCTTGCAGGGAACTCTTGCGATGTGGCTGCAAGAACGGCTGCAGAGGACGCTGCAAATGCCAGAAGGCGGCTCTTCAGTGTACAGCTCTTTGTCAGTGCGGTGGACAGTGCTCTGAGTGACGCGGCTCACAGAGAACAGTTCATTACTGTTTGGACACAATTTCCATCCTATTGACTTGCAATTAGACTATAATAAGCTATTGTGTGTACCTCTGCTACCTACAAAAACAGAAGAAATAATTCTGGGTTGTTTGACGCACTTGACGAAGTGGTCCTGATTTCAAAATCGTAACATGACGTAAAAATTATAATAAATCTTATTTTTTAGCTCAAACTAGTAATTATTTGCCATTTCAACTGTTATGTGGACAGTACAATTACTGATGTATGATTTATAATACAAAGGAAACACATTCCCACACCTAGAATTGATTTAACCTACAATATCAAAGAATTTCAAATAAGCGATGGCGGCCATCTTGAAAATGGCCGCCATTTTTGTCACAGGTCGAATCTGAGATGGCCCTAAATCTAAAAATCACCACTGAGGCATAGTCTACCTGCGGACCAAATTCCATGCTTGTTTCATCAAACCCACAATACTTTCACCTATCTGCAGTACTAGTACTGCAGATAAGTGAAATATTTGGAAGAATTGAGGGTTTGGTGAAACAAGCATGAAATTTGGCAGACAATTAAAAAAGGTGCTTGGGAAGATATTTGGCTATAGGGCCATTCCAGATTCATTCCATGAGCGGAGTGCCTGCCATTTTACAAAATGGCTGCCAAAATATCTTCTCGAATGTTGTATCCGCCATAGCAATGGTGCTCTGTGCACTCTTTTATGTTTTTCCTCTACTTTTTTTTTCTCTCTCTAGTTTTTTCTACTCTAGTGGCATATGTAATTGTTTTGGGTACAATAGATGTGGTATTAGTCACAAGATAATTAGAATAAAATAAATTTTTAATATTATTTGGAGCCAGAAGGCTCACATGATGGCTTGTGAATTATGGCCTTGGATTCAGGAATGCAGGTTTTTGTTAGACTGTGATGTTCATTTAATATAGACTCCAGCTAATTTAATCACTTTCACATATTTTGACCATATTCTTCTGCTTTCAGGTGTGACAATGGCCAAAGTTTACAAGGTGGTGGATCCCCTACAGCCCGGGACAGCAACACAGGGTCTAGAAACTGACTGGAGCAAGTGCGTTCTTTGTCAGCAAGACATGTCAGAGGTGCTTCACTGTCCAGCCGAGTCTATACGTGCCACACAGGGAGTAGGGTACAAGACAATTGCTTAGCTTATTGTAGGTTTTGACAGGATTGGCTGTTTGCTGTTTGCCCATGCAAGCCAGCAAGCAGCACGACCACCAGAAGACATGAATGTGGCTCTCACGTCCTTGCTACCCCTTTTCCATGACGAGTCAAAATCCGTAGCCATGATCCGCCACTCGATGGACATCGTGAAGACGGCAGTTGATGTCCTGAACCCTGGCCAGATCCCAGTCCTCACATGTGACCAGCCACTCTACACTCTGGCAAAGCAGATCCAATGGAGCTGGCCTACAAGTTATGGTGAGGATCGATTCGTAGTGATGTTTGGTGGCCTACACATCGAGATGGCGTCCCTCAAGGTCCTTGGAGATCTTCTGGAGGGCAGCGGCTTGACAGGAGCACTCGTTCAGGCCGGGGTTGCTACCAGTGGAACAGCAGATTCGTTTCTGAAAGCATCCACGTGACAAGCACAAGACGGGCTCACCAAGTCACAGCCAGTAGCCTGTATCTACTTCAGCAGAGTGCCTACAGGGAGTACATCCAGACCTTGGAAGATGCAAGTGAAGTGGTGCCATTTGAAGACTGGTGTGATGCAAGGTCCGATGCATGTCCTCAATTCCAATTCTGATACTTCATCCTGCAGCTGGAGCTGGCTGTGATGGTATACGTGAGAGCGATATGTAAGGCCGACTTCCTGCTCTACATAGAGGCCCTGTCTAAGATCGTCCCTTGGTTCTTCGCCCTGGACCATACACACTACTCGAGATGGGTGCCGATCCACCTACGAGACATGGTGTCACTGAAGCAGCTCTATCCCGATGTCTATGCTGAGTTTCTGAAGGGGAACTTTGTTGTCAAGAAGTCAAAGCGTGCATTCTCTGCTGTTGCTATTGACCAGGCCCATGAGCAGAACAATGCTTCCGTGAAGGGAGACGGCGGTGCTGTGGGCCTGACGGAGAACCCTGCAGCTCTTCGTTGCTGGATGGTATCTGGTCCCGAGATGGCTCGTTTAATTCAGGAATTCGAGGGATCAACCGAGAAGAGGCAGGACACAGATGGACGTCACCATGAACAGAAGAGACATGCACAGATGGCATTTGCACAAGATGTGCGATCACTGAGCCGAGCCATGGAAGAGAAGGGGAACCCGTTCGCTGAATACAGCAGTGATCGCCTTGTCCTGAACAGCAGAGACGTTGTGGACACAGCAGTGGCAGACACAGTGCGGCAGATGGAGAAACTTGGACTCGAGCAGTATGAGACATATGTTGAAAAGAGGCTTGTGAACCAGACAGTGCCTATCACAGATCCCATCAAGCGGAACAACCTCTATCTTTTCAGCCGCCCACCAGTCAGAGAGAAGTCAAGGAAACAGCTACAGATGTCATCCCTGAAGAACGACTGTTCGCTCTTCTCCAGGCTGTACATTGCCTCCCAGATACGCCATGGTGATTTGGAAGAGTTCTTTCAGCACGAAAACCAGGCCTGTCCACCGTCTCTGTCTCAGATGGGTGGCCTGAGAACTGGAACCAAGTCTGACTTGATGCACTGCCTAGAAAACATTGTTCCAGTGAAAGAGGATCTCTCCACCCCCAGAGTACAGGTCAACATCCTGGATGGTGCTGCCATCATCAACATGCTGCGACCAGGGACTGCAAAGACATTCCAAGGTTATGCCACTGATGTCTTCGTGCCGTATGTCACATCCCAGCTTCAGCATGTAGACAGACTAGACATTGTCTGGGATCTGTACATGGCAGACAGCTTGAAGGCGGACACTCACAGCAAGAGAGGAAAGGGAGTTAGGAGACGAGTCGAGCCATCAAGTGCAGTTCCTGGAAACTGGCAAGAGTTTCTCCGCATCGACGACAACAAGACGGAGCTGTTCTCCTTCCTGGCTTCTAACGAGGCAGACATTGACACCAACAAACATCTCATGACCACACAAGGCACTGGCGTTCTTTGTTCCAATCGCCAAGATGTGTCAGCTCTAGCGCCATGCACGCATGAGGAGGCTGACACTCGTATCCTCCTGCACCTACAGGATGCCGTACAACAGGGGTACAGCAAAGTGTCAATACGCACAGTTGATACAGACCTGGTAGTCCTGGCCATAGCATCAGCCAATCGCCTCAACATCTCTGAACTGTGGATTGCCTTTGGAGCTGGGAAGAGCTTCAGGTTCATCGCTGCTCATGAGATTGCCAAAGCTCTTGGTCCTGACCGATGTGTGGCCTTGCCGATGTTCCACGCCTTCACTGGATGTGACACGGTGTCCTGTTTTGGTGGCAGGGGCAAGAAGACTGCATGGGACACCTGGACCACCTATGGAGACGTCACACCAGCATTCTGCGCCGTGGGTGCCATGCCAGACCCACGTGCCATTGACGAGTGGATGCAACCACTGGAGCGATTTGTGTTCCTGCTGTACGATCGCACCAGCACAGAGGAGGGTGTGAACCAGGCAAGGAACAGCTGTTCAGCAAGAAAGGCAGAGCTATTGATGGTCTGCCTCCTACACAGGCTGCACTCATCCAACACACCAAGAGAGCTGTCTACCAGGCTGGTCACTGTTGGGCCCAAATGATGACCCCTGCTCCAGAGCTTCCGTCACCAAGTGAATGGGGCTGGAACAAGAAGCCTGGTGGTGGATGGAGTATAACCTGGACGACCCTACCAGAAGCATCAGAAGCTTGCAGGGAACTCTTGCGATGTGGCTGCAAGAACGGCTGCAGAGGACGCTGCAAATGCCAGAAGGCGGCTCTTCAGTGTACAGCTCTTTGTCAGTGCGGTGGACAGTGCTCTGAGTGACGCGGCTCACAGAGAACAGTTCATTACTGTTTGGACACAATTTCCATCCTATTGACTTGCAATTAGACTATAATAAGCTATTGTGTGTACCTCTGCTACCTACAAAAACAGAAGAAATAATTCTGGGTTGTTTGACGCACTTGACGAAGTGGTCCTGATTTCAAAATCGTAACATGACGTAAAATTGATAATAAATCTTATTTTTTAGCTCAAACTAGTAACTATTTGCCATTTCAACTGTTATGTGGACAGTAAAATTACTGATGTATGATTTATAATACAAAGGAAAAACATTCCCACCCCTAGAATTGATTTAACCTACAATATCAAAGAATTTCAAATAAGCGATGGCGGCCATCTTGAAAATGGCCGCCATTTTTGTCACAGGTCGAATCTGAGATGGCCCTAAATCTAAAAATCACCACTGAGGCATAGTCTACCTGCGGACCAAATTCCATGCTTGTTTCATCAAACCCACAATACTTTCACCTATCTGCAGTACTATAAGGACATTGAGGACAAAATCAATACTGTGAAAGCTAAAGCGAATATGATAGAACCAAGATACAAAAACAAATATGCAGAATGATATATTATATAAAAAAGGGTCCAGATGCTACAGAAACACAAACTTATAGGCTATAGAAATAAATAGTTTACCTCCTATAAATTACATTTTCTAAAAATACATTGAAAGAGAAAATGGCATTTAGCAGAGGCTAATATAAACTGTATCTGCCTGCACCATCGGATGTTTCTCCACGACCAGCTACTGATAATAGACCAAAATTTGACCCCCTCCTTTCACCTGGATAATATTAAGCTATTTTATGATTCGCAATTTAATATATTAGAGTTAGCCTACATAATCGTCATTACCTTTTTGTTGTGGTAAATTGTTATCATTATCCCATGAAGTTTGAGTAGTTCCCACAATGTTTCGTGGTGCACCGGGTTAAATGGGATCCACAAGAACTGAAAGAAGACCTCTCAAAGCTCAAACTGGTTTTACACAAGGACCAAAAAGTTTATAATTCAATCAACTGTTGTCTACTTTCTTTGTATCTGTTTTTTTTTTCTTCTATGTGGATGCAGGAGACAAAAGGCAAATCTGCCTGTGATGAGTGCCTCCCCCAGAGTTGAAAGAGTGACAAAGCCAAAATCAAGGAATGTACGATCCAAAATGCCTGGACACACAGAGTTTGAAGCAATCTAAATCATAGAATGAGGGAAAGATGGATTAAGGGAGAGAGTTCCAGAGCTCCAGTGTGAAACGATATTCAAAATCTTTCGATTGGGAACATCGTTTCACTCTTTGGTTGGAGAGCTGCACAGATTAGTGGTGGGATTGTGTTGCAAGATGGGTGCTACTTGTTCTACGTAAAGGAGGTGGTAAACACTGCGAGAGCTCTGAGGAACACTGATTATTGTAATAACGGTAGAATAGCGAGAGAGATGCAACATTGCGGCGAAGAAACAGAGATTGCAGAGAATCAGTGAGTGGATGTGGCTTAATGAAACGAAAGTCTTTCTTTTCTACTATGTATAGAAATGCTGTTTTAGAGGAGCCTCCCCGCACATGCGAACAATACTCAATACATGGACACACTGTGCCCCTGTACAAAGCAAGAATGCTGTGCAGGGGTAAAGAACCCCCGGAGGCAGTTGAACAAACTGAGCTTCTGGGAAGCTGTTTTAGCAAGAGTGGTATTATGGTCTTTCCAAGAGAGATCAAAAGAGAAAGAGACACTGAAAATATTAATAGAAGATGAAGGGTTAATATTAATAGAAGATGAAGGGTTAATATTAATAGAAGATGAAGGGTTAATATTAATAGAAGATGAAGGGTTAATATTAATAGAAGATGAAGGGTTAATTTGTATGTTGTTGAAGAGTGAGTGGTAGTCGTGTGGAAGGATGTGAAACCAGAGTTCTCAGGTCTCTGATCTTTTAGCATATGATCCTGAATTCATGTATTTAAGATTTGAGTAAAGACCTTTCCTGGCACACTGACCAGTATAATTACTCGGCAGTTGTTGCAGTCCTGTCGGTTTCTCTTCCCTTTCCAATTATTATTGACCAACAACTGCATCCAGTCAAGGGAAATGGTACCAGCTTGCCAATCCATGGAAATGGTATGTTCTCCAAAAATGTTACAATTAGGAGTTGCCTTCCCATCCTTAAACCTAAGCACAGTTAATTTACCTATGCAAGGTAGGATGGGTCTTCGGTGATTGGAGAATCCGAGACCGATTTACTGATTGAATGTGTCTATTGGGAGGTCTTCTTTGCACAGAAGCTAAAAGTACTCAGCCCAGTGGGCGCTACATTCATTATCATCCAATGCATCTGCCATTCGAATATATTTAACCTGATGGGTATAGTCTTGGAGCAGAGCTTCCTCAAAGATAACTTTTCCTCTGCAGGTTTCCAGTCAGTGTGACTTCATGGATCTTCTCTGTGGTGTTCAGTATATCACCCGATATGAAATCCATCCTTAGCCTTGCCTTATCTCCATCACACTCAGCAGCTGCTGAAAAAGCGACACATTTGAACATATCCCACAGTTCCATAAGGCCCACCATGAAATTAAGCCAGTCAGTCAGTCAGTGGCCAAACCTTCACCCTCTTAAAGGGGTCGAGAGGATCAGCAAGAAACATTGGAAAGGGATCAGAGATGACAAAGGAAGAATAGATGCCAGCTAAAAACAGGCACTCTAACATCCAAAACACCATTCATTCACCAGCCCTCAAAATCATTGGTTTCACCTCAAATGCTATACATTTTCCACAAAAGAGTCTCTTCACATCAACATCTGGGATGAAGACCTTCTAGGTTTGTCATTAACGAGGGTACAGAGACCTTCATGTGCTCTCCCTAACAAACTTCCCCCAGTCATTCCTATAATTTGCTATTTATTTTGCTTCATCTATTCCCTTTTCATGCTTTTACACACATTGAGGCATCATATTATACCATCTTCTTTACGGCCTTCCACGTTTTCTTCCTTCCACTTCACAGAAATACACCCAAGTCGTTCAAGTCATGTGGTCATACCATCTGAGAACACTTTCTTCTACCTATTGATCAACAGATTTCCGAACTCCACATGCCTCCATTATGTTCAAACTTATTATTCTGTCAATTCTTTGTTGGTCAGTGGAATGAGAGGAAAGCCATTGGCGGTGATGAACGTTGACATCTCATAAGATGGAGATTTCTGAGAAAGGAGAGATGGATAGGATGTGTTCCACTTTAGAGTTTAGATAGTCCAATAATTTGGGAAAGTCAGTAGAGTTAGGGGAAAGATAGACAGCACAGAAATATTTTGTATGAGAATGACAGGATAGTTTGAGCCATCAAGTTTAGTGAGGGAGACAGAAAGTAGAACTGCCTGTGGAGAGTGCCTCTCCCAGAGTTGAATGAGTGACAGGGCCAAAATCAAGGGACGTTCGAGTCAAAATGCCTGGATACACAGAGTTTGAAGCCATTTAAGCCATAGGAAGAGGGAAATACTGATTCTGGGAGAGAGTTCCAGAGTTCAGCTGTTGAATAGAAGAAAGTTTGAGAAAAACGTATCCAAAACATTCGCCTTTGGCTTTGAAACTAGGATATAGAAAGTAGGAGGATACAGAGAAGGGACTGCTGGCAGTTGCTTCAGACACCCGAGTTTCACTGAGGAAATATAAATCAGGTTATTTGGAGGAGAGGTGGTGTTTGACAGAGGGAAAGTTAGAGGAAAGACTGTGAATGTTGCTGAAGTTAATAATAAGAGGAACAGGCCGTGGTCCAGAGCATTTTGAAGGTTCGACTGGTGAACCTTAATGATGGGGGCATTTGTGCTCCCTCCCCCCCCCCCCCGCCCCCCCAGGGGACTCCGAGGCAGGGTAAGTTGTCATCAATGTTTGTTTTTTGTTTTGTGTATTGGAAAGAAGCGTAGCGTGCTTGCTTAGTGTAGGGAGATGGATAGGAGGAGGAGTACAAAGAGTACAAAGAAAATCAAGCAACAACAGATCTAGTGACCCTTCTAGGTTGCTTGTCCTCCAAAACACTGAGGATCAAGTGTCCAAACAGTGGTTTAGAGTGGGTAAGGGAACATTGGAAAGGGAATTACTGCCCTGGAACTAATGTCCGTGGCAGGATTAGGAAGTTAGTAGGGGACAGATGGGTTAGTAACTGAGGGGGGGATAAAATAAAGTTATTCATTTACAAACGCAGTCAGTCGCGGGTTTGATGCGAGATATTTGTCTAGGCGGAGTTTAAATGAATCAACGGTGATGCAGTCTATAACGTTTCGGGGAAGCCCATTCCACAAGTTGACAACTCGATTGAAGAAGAAATTCTTAGATTCGTGTGAGTTAAAAGATTTACCAATAATTTTGCAACCGTTTCCCCGCGTGTAATTAGATTGGTCGATAGTGAAGTACTTACTACAGTTCATATTGTCGATGCCTTTGATGATTTTGAACACTTGAATTAAGTCACCTCTTAATCTGCGCTGGGTTAAAGGAAATAGATTTAATTCTCTAAGACGCTCTTCGTATGGTTTGTTCTTTAGGCTAGGTATCATTTTGGTAACTCTACGTTGAACTCGTTCTAGCTTGTTTATATCTTTTTGGTAATAAGGGCACCAGGATTGAACGCAGTATTCCAGAAGAGGGCGGACTAATGAATTGTAAAGGGTTAGGATAACTTCTTTGGATTTATGCTCAAATGACCTGCCTATAAAGCCAATTATTTTGTTTGCCTTCTTAACAACTTCTGAACATTGTTGACTCGGTTTTAGGTTACTCGATATTGTTACTCCCAGATCGGTTTCTCTGTTTACATTCTTAAGCTGAGTGCCATTCATCGAATAGTTGCTTTCTCATTTAGGTATCCGATATGTAGTACTTTACATTTATCCGCATTGAAACTCATTTGCCAAATTTGGGCCCAACATGACAATTTATCTAGATTGTGTTGCATATCGTCAACTTGTTCTTTTGAGAGTACGCTATTTGCAATTTTTGTATCGTCAGCAAATTTTGAGATTGTACAGGTGAGACCCTCATCTATAGGAGGGGTTTGTGAAAGCTAGCTGAACGTTCTGGTGAGGTGTCATTGTTGTTTTTGTTGATGCTACATCAGATTTTGTTTGTTTTTCGGTTTAGAACATGAGTTGGCACACTGCATAATCTATATCTTTAGCGCCTAACTTATCTAGGAGATCGAGTCCTAGATACCCATCATTCTTTGTGCAGGTAGGATTGAACACAATGAAGGGATGTTCGGATGTTGCAGAGGGTTCTGGGGTGGTTACGAGGACAGGGTGAGTTTCCCCCTTTACCACTAGAGCTTCCTTGCCTGCTCCTATGAGGTTTACTGAGGAGGCCCTTACAGGTCCGAATTTGGATTGATGTATTTTAAATAATCTCGAATAGAGACAGGTCTTGTGTTTACTAAGAGTCAGAAACGTGACTCCATTACCTTCATTTTGGTGTAGACTGGCGATTTGCTTTTGATGGTGGCCCCCGCCAACATAATGGTTAACGGGAGACTCATTAAAAATCCTCCCGTCTGTCTGGCTCCGAAATATTCATCTGATTTCACCTGTGTATCTTCCTCTGGCATTGCATCTTGTTGGTCTTCGCTCTCCATGGCTGCAGTCTGGGGCATCTTCGCAGATGAGTATGCTTTGTTACTTGTTGCACGCAGAGTGATTTTCTGAGTGGGTCACCTTTGCCTCTGCTGGTCCCTCATTTTCTGAACGGAGCAGTTTCCATTAAACACCCACCATTCTCAAAGGTCCATCAACACATGATTGAATTTGGGCATGGCATAATGACCTTGGCCTTGAGTATATGCGAGATGATGATTCTTCCTCCCTCCTGGTCCACTTTTGTTGTGGCATTCATTTTTTGGATGGTTGGTCCTGCTTCAGTCGAAATCTTGTTGGGATGGTTAATGGAATGATCTGTGCCGTATTAAAATATCCCTTCCTTTTGCTTAATCATTAGGCTATTCATAGTGCAGTTGGGTACAATACATGATTAGATTAATATCCAGTATTTGATAAATGGATATGAATCATGATCATGTGCTGTACTAAATACTGTCCTGATGGTGTAATGGTTAGAATGTTTAAGATCCGTATATGGTAACCAAGGTTCGAATCCCAGTAGGATCACGTGCTTTCATTAATTTCATTGGGTGATGTGTGGTGTTGGGAGTGAAATTAGTATATTAGAAAATCACGATTGATCCCTACTGGATCATAGATTGAAACATATTTTTGGATATTGTACAGAAGAATAAGGGTCAATTCCTTAAATAAGTGATTGTTGACTTCCTTGGGGGGTGCATTATGAGATGTTCTTGAATAATTCTGCCACAGTCATATCGAGATTGCCATCGCATTAGACGGCCTGGAGTTGTGTTATCGGCACTACCATACCAAGAGAGGGTTGCACAGAGTCGATGACTATCTGTTTGAATTCTGCCTGACATAGGCACTCTAAAAGGAGTCAGATCTTTCCTTGGCGTAGCTCTATATAATAGACGTTTTGCGAAAGGATTTGCCACCATCGCCAAACCTCTCCACGACTTAACAAAAAATTAAGTTTTCCAATAGGCAGAAGATCGACTGAATGCTTTCAGCCAACTGAAGCAACATCTGATTGATGCGCATACAGTAGCATTTCCCGATTTTACGCATCCTTTCTGTATCCCTGGATGGGATAGGTGCTGTCCAAAACCAAACCTGGGATGGTAAAGAACACCTAATAGCATGTGCCAACAGAACTCTCATAATTTTGGAAGTAAACTATGCCGCCACAAAAAGAGAATGTCTAGATGTAATCGGTGCCCTGCAACATTTCCGGGCCTATCTACTAGGCACCCAATCCCATGTCAGCATAATCACAGATAATCAGTCCCTCCAATGGTTATGAAAATCATAAACCAATAACACCCTGTTTATGCGATGTTGAGATTCCCTAAACAAATTTACTTTCGATATCACCTACCGTCCAGGAAAACTGCACACCAATGCAGATGGCTTTATCGAGATTACCCATTCAACCATCACCACCACCTCTCCAACCCTCATATAACAATGGGAAAAACAACAATAACCAGACTTGATATCCACACAGATGTTTGCGAATCTGAAAAGAGTAGGTGACAAACTGTACACCCCCTCAGGTCACATCGTCTTAACTCCTGAAATGGCAGAACAACTAATGCTAACACTTCATGAACACAATGGAATCCATCTAGGTCAGAAGAAATTAATACAGTAATTTAACACCAAATATTGGACTGCCAACCCAGCTGACATTGATAGAAAAATCATAGAAGCCTGCAGTGCCTGTACACTACAAAAAAACACCACCAGGACCCCCGGACATTCAGGAAAACTCACCGCATCCAAGCCGTAGATGTGATGGGCCCGATTCCTTCCAAAGCGTTAAAGAAAATTAATATGTGATCACCTTCGTTGGCATATATTCCAAGTTCCACATTGCCAGTCCTATAAACGAACAAACAGCCTTAGCAGTTGCGGAAGCCATGTTAACACACGTGTTCCGATATTTTGAACCCCCACAAGCCATTCATTCAGATAATGCCCCTGAATTCGCAAGACAAGCATGGGAAGAATTGGCAAAGCTATTTGGATGCAAAATCTCACTTTCTTCCCTGTACTGGCCAATAGGAAACTCCATCTGTGAATGCAGCCAACTTAGAACCAGATTATATCAGTGGGAAATGAACACCAACCCACGAGAAGACGGTATTATGCCACACGAACGTGTACTTGGGGAAGCACCACTGCTAGTTCCCCATCGTCATCTTGCCACCACCTCAAGTCAAGCCACAAGCAAAGACAGTACTCTACAGCATCTTAATAACCGTCTGCAACAACTCAAGTATTACCAAGGACTCCAGCAAGATGAACCGCCTCAAGATAGCCCATATATACCAGGAGAGCAAGCAATGGTAATCCAATTGCCAGTCATTAACAAACCCAAAGCCCGTTACTCAGGACCTATTAAAATCAACCGTGTACCAAATTGCTGTCAAGTTATAGCCGATTATCATGGTGAAAGTAAAATCTACCAAAGTCGCCACGTTAGACCGTCCTCAATAGAGGTTTTTCTGATGCACTGCGACCGTCCTCAATAGATCCAGAGCATAAACAAAATGTTAGAAAACACCTCAGTGGCACTCAAAACAAAGCAATTTGTGGTGAAGTGAGATAATTCCCCTCCATTTCTTGTTACCACTCCTACATATGTGTCCCCCCCCCCACTTCCCCAACTTTTCCCCCCTCCTCATTTATCAGCTATTTTTCCTCTCATTTCCCATTTTATTGGGTAATTTTCGGCGCAAATTTCCCCCTCCCGGTCTCTTTAACACGGGTGAGGTAGCTAGAGATCCTTGCAACACAGAGACTTCTACTCAGACTCGCCAGTGTCGTTTGAGAGCTTGAAGAGAGAGGATATACGTTCCCCCGGCTCTCGCCTCATGATACGACCTTGCAGCAATAATGCGTCTTTTTCACCCCCCAAATACTATTCCCACTTCTTTTATTGCTCTTAAATGTTCATATGTTCATATTAAAACCAAATTAGGAGCATATGGATAAGTAATAATTATATGTATGTTACATATGACGATTTTCGTCAGAATAGAACCAAATACCTTCGCTTGGCGGGAGGGTTTGAACTACCATAGCTTCGCAGTTTATGAGTTAAGTATTCAAGTTCAGGCAGATCAAAGTAGCTAAAGTGACATTATTACACAAACTACTGTAGTCCCATTCCACCTGTACAAACTCAGTCCGATAGTTCAAACAAATTCCTGTTGCTGTCAAACCTTCGCCCACAGACCGCTCGCACTCAACGACACCGCCAATTTCAAATGCAATTCCGAATTCCAATGACTTCATCCCATCACCATACCATCATAATACCATTTTAACAACCAATCCAGAAAATTATGATGTTGAAGTGATGACCACACTTGGAACTTAAGATCTCTGGTTGATACAGGCCACCTGTTCATCGCCTACCACACCATCCCACTCTGAACCAGTTTTAGTGACCAAATAGCACTATGATAGGGTAGACTGGGTAGGTCTTCAAAATGTCTTCATAGACTTCCTTCTTTTCCGATGATGCAAACTTACCTTGGGCTACATTAAATATATTATTAACCCTCTCACGCATAGGATACGATTTGAACCTATTCTGGGATACTTAACCCTTTCACGCTCATATGACGCAGAGGTTGCCAGATTAGCAATAAGAAATAGAGTTCTCTCACTCTTATAATTACCTCTCCAAAATTAGTTTTCTGCCCACATCTAACTCAACTGCAGAGGTTGAAGCAACTAAACTAAAGTTTTTTAAATACCCCTGATGGTAACAAAGGCTTTAAAGTATCCCTAATAGGCTCAACATTGCGTCTTATGTCCTCTCTTTCTCGTCTTCCCTCCCCAACCCTCTTATTTCCCCTTTTACACCCACCTTGGGTAAAAAAAAAAAAAAATCATCACTCCTTCTCCTGAAGATGACTTTTGAACAAGTTGAAACGTCGAGGCCAAACTACAACTATGCAGAGCTTCTCTACCAATTACCTGAACATCAGAGGAAAATTGCCAGAAATATCGAAGTAATAAATAATAAACTTATTAATGCTGAAATTGCTGCTTCTTTTAACCTTGTTTGTGTATATATATATATATATATATATATATATATATATATATATATATATATATAATTATATATATAGAATAAATAAGATGACGAGAGCAAACATCAACTCCATTTTCATTGTTTATTAATTAAGCTTTTGACAATATTTCGAACAACTCTGTTCATCATCAGGTGAAACACCAACGATCCTAGAAAACAAACATGATATCTGTTAAAACTTTGTATTTAATATATGGATCTATTTAAACAAGTTTAATGTGACAATTCTACATAATACTTTACTTAAAACTGCTAGACTATAAGTTAATAATTGAAAACAATAACAAGATTTACAAGAATATTACATAATCCTAACTTCATAAACCTGAACATGTAATACAAAATATAAAATAACATGCAACAAACCATTTCGACCTGCACCTTACGACTATTCCGGGAGAACTAACTAGATTAACTGACTATAGACATTATATATAGCAAGGGATCCTAAAGCCCCAAGCTATCAACTACCTGACCACTCAGTTTAGGTTCGGTTTGAGTTTGTCTATGAAATATTTGTCCCCAATGAAAGTATCGTTCTTGTTTCTGAATTTAGCCAATATCTTAAAATAGTTTTCATTAAATCTGTGGTCCAATTCGAAAGAGTCATTCATTACTGCTGAAAAAGGCATTTTCGTTAAATATTGACCTGTTCGGATACTTTTCCCCAAATGCTCCAATATTCTAGCGCGGAATGAACGAGACGAACATCCCCCATACCCAGCAAGGCAGCTGGGACAGTTAAATTCATAAACAATATTGGAACATAAGTTATTGGGAACAGTGTCCTTTATTCTAAAAAATGAGCGAATGTTAAAGTCATTTGTGAAAATTATGCGAAAGTTAACAGCTGGGAATCTAGAATGAAGCAATTTTTGGAGCTGTTTACGAAAGTCGTAACTGGATTTACCATAGAATGGAAGTTTTATATATTTCTTAAGTTTCGGGACCTCGTGAACACAGGTTTTAGTTACATATTTACTAGCTAAAAATGACTTAACGGTCTTCTGGACTAAATTAACTGGACTAACTAAATTAACTGTATAATTATTTTTAACAAAGAAGTTTTCCAAAGTCTTAAATTCAATATGTAAAAACATGTAGGTGGAACATATGCTATAAGCTCGGTTAATTAGAGTCTTGATTGAATTTATTTTATAAATTACGGGTGTAAAACAGAACCAATTAAGTCCAAGGTTTGTGAACGTAGATTTTCGAATACACTAGTTGTTAATCCAGAACCCGTTTTCATTACATTTACATCCAAAATAGGTAGGCAGCCCTCTTTTTCTATTTCCGAAGTGAACTTTATATTCGTATGCTGTCTATTCATATACTCTAAAAACATATTCACATGTTCAGCCTTCCTGAAAATTAAAAAGCTATCATCTACATACCGCCTATAGAAAACAGGTTTAAAACTTAAGGGGCACTCATCTAGTCATTCAACTTCGTGTTTACACATGAACGCATTAGCATAAACAGGGCCCAGAGGGGAGCCCATGGCAATTCCGTCTACCTGATTGTATAGAGCATTATCAAACATTAAGACACTACCAGAAGTGGCAAATGTTAACAGCTTATTCACAGTCTTCTATCGAGTCCATAAAATTCATCAGGATGGTATTTGTCCAGAATAATATTTGTAGTTTCTTGAAGAGGGACATTTGTGAAGAGGGACTGTACGTCGAAACTAGCCATTACACAGTCTTGAGGAAGATTTAATGATTTGAGTTCATTGACCAATGTTGCTGAATTATTAACTGTAAATTCATTGTTGGTAAAAGGTGAAATTAATTTGATTATAAATTTACCCACGTTGTAACCCGCCGTGTTTATAGTTGAAATGATCGGTCTTAATGGTCTACCATCCTTATGTATTTTAGGGGACCCATACAATATTCCTGGTAAGGTACCTAAAGCATACATGTTATCATAGTTAGAGATCCCAATTTCGCTTTTTATTGCACGTAGTATACGGTTGAGTCTATCTTCTAATTTCATAATAATTGTGCTGTATATGTCCTCATCAACCTTCCTAAACTTTGTATGGTCTCCCAAAATATCCTTCAGTTTAGTAACATATTCTGACCTATTCATAATCACTATCCCCCGTCCTTTGTCTGGTCTAGTTACTATTATCGAATTATCTTGTCCTAGATTTTTCAAAATACTCAAATCATCTTTATTGACTACCGGAGAGTATATTCTTTGTTTACGTGCCTGTCCTAAGTTGCTGTTTCCGAACTCTCTGATCTTCGTGTTAATGTCACTATGGGACAAAGTACCATGTAATAATCCTTTATCATGAAAATCTATTATAGTGTTACATCATTTCTCTATACCAATGTAATGCTTTAACTGGTTGGGCTTGTAAACTGGGAGGCAAAAATCTAAGCCTAGCGATAATAATTTCCTTTCCCGTGTAGTTAGTACCCTATCTGAATAATTAAAAACACAGTCTTCATTCCAAACTACCGATGAAATACCCAAATCGTGTAACTTTCTATCATGAGTAACCTTTACATTTTTACACATGTTATTTGTGTGAGTTGTAATTTTACTCATAAAGAGCCAGTAATCTACGAGGCTAACAATGTTCCTGAGAGATATCCTAGTTTTGTCATAGTTATCCTTAAGATTCTTCAGTTTTCTTTCCTGTCTCCAGATTTCTTCGTTCAACAATTGACGCTGCCAGTTTCTGTACCGATTTGTCTTCCTAAAATCTTGAACTGTAAAAACTTAGGAAATGTATCATGTGACAGGCAAGTGAGCAAAAATGTGATAACAAATTGAAGTTTATGAATCTTGTAGTGGTCATTTTCCAGTTTTCTGGAGGTTTTCAGCGTGTCTCTCCCATACTTCGTAAACACAATATCAGTAGTAGGTTGGCCGCTAGGGTACCGGATCTTCAGAATAAATAAGATGACGAGAGCAAACATCAACTCCATTTTCATTGTTTATTTATTAAGCTTTTGACAATATTTCGAACAACTCTGTTCATCATCAGGTGAAACACCAACTATCCTAGAAAACAAACATGATATCTGTTAAAACTTTGTATTTAATATATGGATCTATTTAAACAAGTTTAATGTGACAATTCTACATAATACTTTACTTAAAGCTGCTAGACTATAAGTTAATAATTGAAAACAATAACAAGATTTACAAGAATATTACATAATCCTAACTTCATAAACCTGAACATGTAATACAAAATATAAAATAACATGCAACAAACCATTTCGACCTGCACCTTACGACTATTCCGGGAGAACTAACTAGATTAACTGAGTATAGACATTATATATAGCAAGGGATCCTAAAGCCCCAAGCTATCAACTACCTGACCACTCAGTTTAGGTTCGGTTTGAGTTGGTCTATGAAAATTCATTTTTAGCTAGTAAATATGTAACTAAAACCTGTGTTCACGAGGTCCCGAAACTTAAGAAATATATAAAACTTCCATTCTATGGTAAATCCTGTTACGACTTTCGTAAACAGCTATAAAAATTGCTTCATTCTAGATTCCCAGCTGTTAATTTTCGCATAATTTTCACAAATGACTTTAACATTCGCTATTTTTTTAGAATAAAGGACACTGTTCCCAATAACTTATGTTCCAATATTGTTTATGAATTTAACTGTCCCAGCTGCCTTGCTGGGTATGGGGGATGTTCGTCTCGTTCATTCCGCGCTAGAATATTGAAGCATTTGGGGAAAAGTATCCGAACAGGTCAATATTTAACGAAAATGCCTTTTTCAGCAGTAATGAATGACTCTTTCGAATTGGACCACAGATTTAATGAAAACTATTTTAAGATATTGGCTAAATTCAGAAACAAGAACGATACTTTCATTGGGGAGAAATATTTCATAGACAAACTCAAACCGAACCTAAACTGAGTGGTCAGGTAGTTGATAGCTTGGTGCTTTAGGATCCCTTGCTATATATAATGTCTATAGTCAGTTAATATAGTTAGTTCTCCCGGAATAGTCGTAAGGTGCAGGTCGAAATGGTTTGTTGCATGTTATTTTATATTTTGTATTACATGTTCAGGTTTATGAAGTTAGGATTATGTAATATTCTTGTAAATCTTGTTATTGTTTTCAATTATTAACTTATAGTCTAGCAGTTTTAAGTAAAGTATTATGTAGAATTGTCACATTAAACTTGTTTAAATAGATCCATATATTAAATACAAAGTTTTAACAGATATCATGTTTGTTTTCTAGGATCGTTGGTGTTTCACCTGATGATGAACAGAGTTGTTCGAAATATTGTCAAAAGCTTAATTAATAAACAATGAAAATGGAGTTGATGTTTGCTCTCGTCATCTTATTTATTCTGAAGATTCGGTACCCTAGCGGCCAACCTACTACTGATATTGTATATATATATATATATATATATATATATATATATATATATATATATATTTATTTATCTATCTATTGACTGACGCCGTGATCCCCGAAGGGGATGGCCACGAACAAAACGCCCCCATGCACCTCTGTCCCCAGTCAGTCGAAGCCCCTCCTCCCAACCAGCACATCCTTCATTTATATACTTCTCCACTCCATCCTTCCACCTCTCTCTCGGTTTACCTCTCCCTCTCTGTCCTTCCATCTCGCTCTCGTACACCCTCTTAGTCATTCTCTCTCTTCCCATATGCAGTATATACAATATAAATTTTTTATTTATTGATTATTTGTTATTGGGGGTGGCTGATTCGAGACAGAGCCCGAACAGGGACACATCAGAAACACAAAATATAAACAAAAACAAAACACAAAATCACACACATCTAGGTCGTCCAGAAGAAATACCCAGAGACACAGGATCATTTGGGGTCCACAGCTAGATTCCTAGGTCCCAGATCTCCTGGAGAGACTCCGATTTCCGCAAGCAGACACACAGCGAAGCCACCACCACAAGAGCCCCAACATGCATCCAGGCGTACCCTTCATTACTACTGGCTCCCCGGGCCAGGCGCCAGACGGACTATTATCTACTCCAACTGGCGCCCGACCCTCTTTCCCAAACGACCGTGTTTACTCTAATCTATTCACTAGCATTCTCCATTCATTCCTATATATTTCCACTTCTCTTGGCTGATCTATAATCATTCCTCTATCTTCCAACGCTTGTCCTACACAGTTTCTCCATCTCAATGGAGGTCTTTACTGCCTCTCTACCTCCCTTTGTATCTGACTCACATATTTTCTTTGTAGGCCTTTCATCTTCCATTCGCTCAAAGTGACCATACCAGCTTAGCACCCTTCTGTCCACTTTGGCCGAGAAATGTTCCTGCTGCCCCACTCTCCTACGTATCTCTTCATTCCTCAATCTGTCTCTATGAGTCACTCCACACATACTTCTCAAACAGCTCATAGTATAGTAAAAGATCTAATTCTCCAAAAAAAAATTGACCACAACTGTGCTAGAGTTACTGAACAAAACACTAAAGCTAAAAATCCATCCAAAGGTGGATGTTGCGTCTATGTACGCAACAATCTTGCTTTCTCTCGTGATCCCAACTTTTGTTCTTCTGAATTCTCAACTCTCTGGATTAAGCTTTCTTTTCACTCTCAAATTAAATATTTCTGCGCTGTTTATCTCTCCCGTAATTCTACTGACTATCCAAAATTCTTTGACTATATAACTTCTTAAGTGGAACACATTCTATCCATCTCTCCTTTCGCAGAAATCTCTATCTTAGAAGATTTCAACGTTCACCACCGCCAATGGCTCTCCTCTGCTTCCACTGACCAACCTGGTGAACAAGCTTACATCTTTTCTATCCTAAATGACCTAGAGCAGTTAGTCTAGCAACCCACCCTTATCCCAGATCGCTTCAGAGATCGTCCCAACATTCTGGACTTATTTCTAACCTCTAACCCTTCTGCTTATACTGTAAATCTGTTCTCTCCTTTGGGCTCCTCCGGCTATAAACTAATATCTGTCACCTGTCCTTTCAAATTTTTACAGGGATAAAGGCATACACACGACCACATTTGGATTGCAAAATATTACACCAAAATACACATTTGAGGAGCTCTGTAATCTAAATGTACACAAAAGTACAGGACCAGACGAAATTCCTGCCAAATTTCCACGGGATGGAGCTATTGGTATCGCAGGTCCCCTAACCCACATCATCAACCTGTCAATAAACACCAACACTGTACCTGATGAACTTAAGGAAGCTATTATAACCCCTATATTCAAGAAGGGAAACAAATTAGATGTTAGCAACTACAGACCGGTTAGCATATTATGCATTGTATCAACAATTCTTGAAAGAGCTGTATACACCCAAATTGAACATTACCTCAAAGAAAATTATCTATTCTACATGTTTCAATCAGGTTTCAGAGGTATGTGCTCAACAGACTCCTGTCTCATCCACTTAACAGATCACATTCGTAAAGAAATGTCTAAAGGTAACTACACCGGCATGGTTCTTCTTGATTTACAGAAAGCATGGACCATGATATCCTCTGTAATAAACTACAAACAATGGGCATTGGGTCAGTGAACTGGTTTAAATCTTATCTTAGTGGTAAAACACAAAGAGACAAAATTTATGATAATTTATCAGATCCAATGCCAATTAACTATGGGGTCCCACAGGGAAGCATCCTTGGTCCCTTACTCTTTCTCTGTTATGTGAACGACATGGAACTGAGCGTCTCGTGTAAACTATTACTATATGCTGACGACAGTGTGCTTCTGGTTTCAGGAAAAGACCCAAAAAGTATTGCTGCTTCACTTACCAAAGAACTAAAATCATGTAGTGAATGGCTAGTAGACAACAGACTATCTCTTCACCTGGGCAAGACGGAAGCCATCTTATGTGGAACTAAACGCAAACTGAAAGACATTGAGGGCTTCTCGGTTAACTGTAATGATGTTCCTATAACAACAGTGTCACAAGTGAAATATCTTGGACTAAAACTGGACTCGACTCTGTCAGGTGAAACAATCTTGGAATCGATCCTGAGTAAATGTAGAGCACGTATAAAATACCTGTATAGACAGGTGGGATGCTTGCCAGCGGCGACCAAAAAGACCCTATGACAAGCGCTTGTTCAATGTCATTTTGACTATTCTGTGTCATCCTGGTACTCTGCATCATCTCAATCAGCAAAGCGCAAACTTCAGGTCATTCAAAATAAAATGGTTAGATTCATGCTGAACCTAGATCGCATGTTGGCCAGGAACAACTTCAATCACTTGGTATGCTCAATGTTTCTGACAGGGCCAAACAAATCAGACTCATTAATGCCTTCAAGATATTTTATGATATGGCTCCTGAGTATTTAAAGAGTAATTTTGTTTAAGCAAATGAAAGGAATGGACACAATATACGGAATAGGATGTATAATTTTACAGTTACGAGACTCCAGGACAGGGTAAGCTAACATTCTTCTTCACTGCCATCAAAGACTGGAACAACTTACCACAGGCAGTCCGTGAAAAGAGAACATTGTATTCCTTCAGACGTAGCTTGAAGGAGCACCTGAACCGAACAGCTGCGAGAAGGGAGCACCAAGCTTATGTATTTGACTAAATACGACATAAGAGATAGGCAAAAACAAACTAAACATTATTACTTGAATATTTTATCCAGTCCAACTATAGAATGTGAGGTATCTTAGTTTAGTCCCCTAGAAATACTCTCTCTAAATTATTGACTAATCATATTCATTTACATTTTTGGTTCTCCCCTTTTTCCCAAGCTAATTTAATCCGACAAGGACCCCAATGGAAATACGCCTAACGGCCTTATTGGGCTGTCCTTAGTTGGAATTATGCAAAGCTGGTACATGTCATATCTGTAACATATTATGTTGTACCAACATTTGTAAAATGCTAACTGAATAAATATTATTATTATTATTATTATTATTATCTCTTCAGTACGGCCACCCGATCCTCCCAACCGGCGGCGCTTGTGGCACTTTGACGCTGCTGACTGGGGGCTCTTTGCCAGTACATCTTTAATTTTCCATGAAATGACTTTTGCTTCCAGGGCCGGGGACCCGTGGAGAATGCTGAACACATTACCGAGGAATTCCTCTTGGACATGGAAGAATATATTTCATTTTCTTTCTCTCAGTCTAATGCAAAAAAAAAAAAATGGATTGCTCACGCTTGTTTTACTGCTGTCTGCAACAAGGAGGAAGCATTAAAACGTTATCGACGCTTTAAAACTCAAGAATCTCATTCTTCCTATGTTTCTGCTCGGAATCAAGCAAAATCTGTTCTTCGACTTGGCACACCCTCTCTCATCAATAATAAATGCACTGAACTATCCATGAACTATGGTTATGGGCTGGTCTATCAGAGTGAGAACTGAGCGATCACTGCCATACCCATAGCTTACTCTGACTGTTCCTTTTACTTATATATTTTCTAGATCTCAAATGACGGCGTCTCTTCTGTGGATTGACCTCCCAATCAACCAAGATTGGAAGCCAAAGTGTCACATTTTTCATTTGCCCCTCAACTTTCTCTTCATAATTGCTGAGGGGCACAGGGCCCTGGGTGGGGCTTTGGTTTCCCGGGCGTTTCCGTACCCTCCTCAGCTCCCCGCCATGGAGTGGCTTCGGTCACCCAGGCTTTATTGTGCTCGGCAGGGAGGGTTCTGTAGGGGCGCTCCATTATGGCCTTGGCCTTGCTCTGGGCCTTGGGGCTGTTCGGCCAGGCAGCTTGGGGAACAACAACAACAACAACAACTCTAGATCTTCCCAAACTTTCTGGCATCTAGCAAAAAACCTCTCCAACAATTTTTCTTCTTCGTCTTTCCCTCCCGTTTTTCACTCTGATGGCACAACCATCACTTCTTCCTCTGACAAAGCTGAACTTTTCACTCCAACTTTTGCTAGAAACTCCACCTTGGATGATTCATGTACTAAGCATTCTAAGTAGGCGTACGGTCCGGACGGTGTTCCTCCTTGTACTCAAAAACTGTGCTTCCGTGCTGGCTCCCTGCCTAGGCAAACTCTTTTGTCTGTGTCTCTCCTCTAACGTCTTCCCTTCTTGCTAGAAGTTTGCTCTCATTCAACCTGTCCCAAAGAAGGGTGACCGTTCTTAACCCTCCAACTATCATCCAATTGCTCTCATCTCTTGTTTCTCTAAAGTTTTTGAAACTATTCTTGTTTCCAAATTTCTTAATAATTTCTCTTCTAATAATCTACTCTCAGATCGCCAGAATGGCTTCCTTAAACGTCGCTCTACTGGTGATATACTTTCACATCTTACTAACTCCTGGTCATCCTCCTTTCGGGACTTCGGTGAGACCTTTTCTATTGCACTAGACATATCGAAGGGCTTCAAAAGAGTCTGGCACAAATCTTTAATTTCTAAACTAACCTCCTTCGGTTTCTATCCCTCAATCTGTGCCTTTGTCTCTAATTTCTTTCTGGTAGTTCCGTAGCTGCGATTGTGGACGGCCATCGTTCATTTCCTCATCCTGTCAACTCCGGTGTTCCTCAGGGCTCCGCCCTATCTTCCATTCTCTTTCTAATTTCCATAATTGATCTTCTCAACTGTACTTCCAGTCCCATCCATTCATACGCAGACAACTCTACCTTACGCTACTCAATTAATTTTCCAGAACGCCCCAGCCATCAATCTCTCAAAAACAAATGTAATGAAGCCATTGGGAGGTTTGACGTACCTCCCAACCTACCAAATAGGAAAACCTACTATTTGGTAGTAGTCTTGGAAAATCCAACGTCAAGGCTATCAACCTAATTGCAATGACGAATTGTTTATTTTGACTGTTATGTCGTCATCCCAACCGCGGTTAGAACAGAAAACGTCTAGAATCTACTTCTTAACTTGTCTAGGAGACGTTGTACACTAACCAAAACTACCAACGAAGGTGAAAAAAGCATAGAAGAGAAGAAAAAGGGATTTACCTGAGTTACAGCTGACAGCCCATACCATCTTCTGACAATGTTGACACCTGGTCGAACCTGAGCGCATGCGCCGCTTTCCAAGTATCATTATTCCACGTAGACAGAGGAGCGAGGATGGGCAGGGGTCCGGCTTGTGGGAGGGTACTATGTACGTTTAATTTTCCAAGACTACTATCAAATAGTAGGTTTTCCTATTTGGTAGGTTGGGAGGTACGTCAAACCTCGCAATTTGTTAGTAGTCCAATTACCAAATACAGATGCAAAGCAAAAATATGAATGACAAAGAACACAAAATAAACAAGAGAGTTTAATAAAAAGAGTGAAAAACTGAGGAGTACGGTAGTTAAAAAGAGTAGTTTTGTCAGTGTGACTTTGTCATTCATAGCATCGGAGAAAACTAGAAAATCTACAATAGTACTGTACAAAAATCCATTTCTTCTGAAGTGCAGATATTTAGAGCATACCAACATACATACATGGGAAAAGTAGGTCACATGGGACATATACTGTATACAGAATACATAAATATCCCCAAGATCGTGACCACTGTGTCCGTTACCCGTACCCCCCCCCCCCTCCCCCCTTTTCCCAAAGAAAACAAGAAAACATAAAGATGGACGAGGGGGGAGCCCAGGGCCAGGGCACCAGGAGACTTGACTCCCGAGAGCGACCCCTACGGGTCAGACGATGGACATGGAGAGGGAGGAGGAGACGATGGGCGTTACTGATGAATACAAAACCACAGAGGCAATGTCGGGCAATGACCGACTGTGCAGGAACCGTAGGCAGGCAGCAAAGGATCGAAGAACATGCGCAGAGCCCCAACAAGCAGAGAAACTGGAATGATATACCCGACAAAGGAGGCGTCCAATCGGCACCCTCGACAATCCCTCATCAGTCCTCGGTGACACCCACACAGCCGGCACCACAGATTCCATGTATGTGTGCCAGGAGTACACCGGGCATCACACAAGGCGAGCACGGCCACGTCGGAAAGCCAGCGGCAGCCAGTCCCGCCATCCGACTACCAGAAACCAGCGCCACGAAGGAGTAACAGCACCGGCGTCGCGGCATATGTAGATATTCGCGACGCCAGAAGGTCCAGAGTCCAGTCCAGAACCCACAGAGGAGGGGGCTGGCGTGGCAGTGGTCGTGCCCGGAAGGCAGTTTTCAGGAAGGAAACCAGAACGGTCGGTTGAACGACCAGCCGAGCCAGAGACACAAAGACCTCCTGGATGGTAAACAGGTGACAGCGCACAGAGTGAAAGATGAAGTGACGGGCGCGGAAAAAGCGAAGCAAGCAGCGCTAAAGTCTTATGTCCCGCATCCAGGGCGGGAGAGACGTCCAGCGGGACACGGAAGAACATGGAGAGTCCAACCAGGAACGGGAGAGGAAGGCAGGAAGGACCCGTCTGTGGACCGGGAGCCACCAAGCCTATGAACGTCAACGAGGGCCCGAGGTCGCCAACATGGCCTAAGAGGAATCACAAGACAGGTAGGGGTACCGGAAACGGGCACCCTCACCACCGCAGCTGGGCGCACCAAAACTGTGCCAGCCACGGGGGCGGCAACAACCAGACCCAGCAGTGGAACTGTCATATACCTTCAGGGGGATGTCGCACAGCAAGAGTGCGACCGGAGGAGGAATACGAAGAGTGCCGCCACGCTGCCCCATACGTCCGCGAATGCAACCAGAACCATTGCTGGGGTGCGAGACCGGAGGGAGAGGGACAAAGGCAATGTGTGCAACCCCCACGAGGCGAACAAGAAGAGCCCCAGAACGCCCCAAGAAGCAGTCAGGTCGACGAAGACAGGATGCACCAGCGTCCCCTCTACCAGAACAGCCTGTCCGTACAACAGGCAGTCACGGGCAGGGAGGAAGCGCGCAGGGACACTCAGTGCCGGCCCACCAGGAAGAACAACGGCTCTGCGAACCCCAACAGAGTATGAGACAAAGGGGACCCCTGCACACGGAGACCATGGACCTCCGACTGAACGTTAATCCTGAAAGCCACCGACTCGCCCAAAAGAGCGAACGCATGAACCCACAGGAAAAACAACGGTACCAACAGGCCGAGAGCATCGACGGGTAGGGGCGTGTGCCCGGACTGCCAGCCCAGACGTTGATGCCCCATGGACAACCGAGAGCCCTAAGACACCTCGCATGACATATCTGCTACCACCCAGATTGTCGGCAGAGGGGCAGGTCAGGGCACGGCTGCAGAGAGCGTGCCCCGAGTGACCCCGTGACCGATGGGAGACGTGGAGGGCCCCAGACTGTGGAGACAATGGCAGAGTGTCCACCCCGAAAGTCACCGACTCGCCCGAAGGGCCAATGCGTGAACCCTCAGGAATAACGTCACCAACAGGTCGAGAGCATCGACGTGCAGGGGCATGTGCCGGACCACCAGCCCTGATATTGAAGTCCCATGGACACACAACAAATTTGTGACCAAACAGAATGTCGATGGTGGGGCAGACCAGGTCCCGTGAGGCAAGAAAGAGCCCTGAGCGACCCAGAGTCCCAAGGGTCGGTAAATGGCGCGTGGGACTAGCCACAACCCGGAAAGTGGCGGTCGACAGGGAGCGTGTCCAGTGCGACCGTGCCAGGGTGATGGAGACTATCCACCAATCGTCCAGGTAAAACAGGAGCTGAATATCGTCTCGCAGGAGAGGATCCAGAGCTTGTATCACCAGCACATTGTCAAAATGCACCAGATAGCTCCAGCGACATCACCAACAACAGAGGTCGCAGCGTCAGTCGGACCAGGAGTACCAACAGCACATGAAACCGCATGCTCTTGAGAGAACTCGTGAGGGCCGACAAAACCAGCACCGGACTCATCGTGTTACAGGCAGTCTACGGTACCAGGAACACTCGAGAGAGGAAAATCCTGTGGCCAGGTTGCACCACCGGAACTACCCATTGTCCGTGCATGGACGCCACCATGGTGGCGACGTCGCTAGGGTAGATTCCACCTGGTAACCGTGCGGCCCCACGTGCCTCATGGCCAGTGAAGATGAGCGCAAGGGAGAAAAAATCAGTGGGGGCTCCCGCGACGAAGTATGCAACCCTGTCTGAGAGGCGAGAAGGAGACTGACCTGGAGAGCCGACACGTGTTGAAACGTGGAAGCCCCTCCGAAGCGGCTCTGAGTGCCATGAGTAAAGACCGGAAGTTTAGGCACTAAACAACACTAAAATAGGCAGGCAAAAATGCATTTATAAATTCCAAAAAAGGCTAAAAAAAGGGCATTTATTGATTAAAAAGGCATTTATGTTCAGTATTAATATAAGGTGAAAATGATAAAATCAAGTTATAATATCGTAAATATTACCAAAATAACTTTGTCGTTAGCACACTTTCTACAATTTATCCCGATTACACATAATGACAAGCATTTTCTTCGAGTTTTCCGGTGCTAAATTGTGCCGTCTGTCGGAGAGTACATATTTCAGTTGAGAAAATTTTCTTTCTACCTCAACTGAGGTTACTGGTGCATACTTGAAACACATAATGTCCTCTAATTTCATGTCTATACATTTTGCTTTACGAGTGCCTACGCCGTCTGTACATGTTGAGTAACAAAATATTGCTTCTCATGGTTCACTGCTTTCCCACATATTTTGCAAAATAAGACGCTAATTTTTTTACAAGGCTTTGACTTCACTTTTGGCATTGTGATGCTGGGTGGAGGAGGTTCTGGAGAAGACTGACCAGGGAAACAAAGGTAGTGGCCAGGCCAACTTGTGTTGCCATCTAGAGGCAGCAAGAAGCACCAATAGTTTACACTCTGATAGTTTACACTCATTATTAATGTGTGTAAACTATCAGAGTATAATGACTCATTAATGAGTCATTTAAGTGATGATATCACTTAAATAGGCACAAAAAGGCTCTGAAAAACAAAAAAAAGGCATAATAGGCACTAAATCGGTAAAAAAGGCATTATAGTGATGAAATCACCAAAAAAGGCACAAAAAGGCACTTATGGCAAAATCCGGTCTCTAGCCATGAGCAACCTCTACCACTCTCCCCCGCCCCCCCCCCTCCCCCTTTCTAATGAAAAGAGCGTGTCGCGCCACGACCCGTCCGGGGGAGTCCACCCCGACGAAGCGCGACCAGAGGGAGAGTGCTGACTGGCCTCGCCCCAGCGGGGCCTTTGCGATGTTGCCCGGCCGAGCGGGCGGACTGCGGACAGGACTCCGACCGCGACATGGCACGACGGTGCGTGCCGGAAGCAGGGGCAGCCGACAGGGAGGCGTGCAGCACCCAGGCGGTATGGATCAAACAACCCCATTGTAGACAGAGCGCAGAGTACAGCAGACCTAGATGCACAGCGAACAGGGCGCCGCAGCAGACCGTGGACCGGACGGCGAGGCAAAGGCGAGTAGCCTTGCACAGCACCACCGGCATCACGGGGACGAAGGACATAGCGAGCTGGAGGGAAATCCGCCGCACATAGTCCATAGCGAGGCGAAGGGTACCTTGAGGCACCGCCTCGGCAAGATGGAGGGGGGGGGGGGTTGAACTGAGGGCAGCAGGTGCCCAATGACAGAGGCCACCAAGTCCACCACCCGCCGGCGCAAGGCAAAAGCCGAGAGCCTTCCCCTCGGGGAGAGTGAAGAAGGGAGAAGAGAAGCCGTAGAGACCGAGCCCGGGGGCGCAGACCCAGGACCAGAACACGCCACGCAGTTAGCCGACAGAGACGAAAGGGATGAAGAGGCAGGCACAGCAACCGAGTCAGCGACTTCGACGGTCCGGGAAGCAAACAGCAAGACCCCACAAACCAGGCCCCCAAACGTGGCGGGTGAGCGAGCACGGCAGGAAGAGCAGATATACTGCCCTCGTGCAGGTCCGGCCCCAAGGAGAACAGTCCTGACAAGACTGAGAGGGACCGAAGGAGGACAATCAGACGGCCGAAGTCCGACCAGAGCAGGGGCCTATGGGCAGACAGAGGCCAGGGCTCACCGAGAAGAACCCTCGGCCCGCCCTGCTCGGGGGAGGCCTATGCCCCACGTCCGCAACCAGAACGTCACCTCAGAACCTCCTGAACAGCAGGTAGACACAAAGAGGGACAGACCAGCCAGAAGGAAGAAGTCACGCCAGGGCTCGGAGGGCACCAGCACCCTCCGGGCCCTCTTGCCCCAAAAGCAGTCATCCCCGGAGGAAGAGAACCCCGAAACCGCGAGGATCCCCAGGCCTGCAAAGGAGGAGGGAGACCCCCCCCACCCCAGGTAGAATGGCAGTTGGAGGAGAGACAGCCAGGGAATGCATCCGCAACAGGGAGCTCCCCCCTGGATTGAGGGGAAGAGGGAAGCAGAGAAACAATGAGGGGGGAGCAGAAGAAGAACCCCCCTCGCCGTCGAAAGTCGGTGTAAGCAGAGGAAGAGACAGCAGAAGCCGCACCGAGATGGAGAAAGCGTAGGAGACTGCAACACCGCTGAAACCAACAAAGGTCAGCTTGACAAGCACTGTGCGTGGCATCCAAGGAGAGATGCAGTCGGAAATGAAGGAAAGATGTCCATAAGTGGGCCATGTAGGAAGAGAGACCCCACTTCTTGTCAAGGGAAAAGCCATGGAGGTACGTCCATAGCACTTCCGTAACACACAGAAGGACTGTGGGACAATAGAAACAGCAGTATGTCTTATGGCAAGTAACGGTGAGGGTTCGGAAGAGCTGTTGTTGCCTGATTTTCCTTGTACCCCTTTGGACACCCAGTAGGCTACTTGGGAGGGCAAGGAACCATGAGGAGTTGGAAGCCTTATTGTTGCTCGATGTCCTTTGTACTCCTTTGGACTCCCAGGACACTGGAAGGCAAGTAACAGTGAGGGGACGGAAGACGGGTGTTGCCCGATGGTCTTTGTACTCCGGTGGACTCCGAGTTCATTGGAGGGCAAGCAACTATGAGGGGTCAGAAGACCTGTTGCCGCCTGATTTCCTGAGTAATTCCTGATGTCCAAGGTACTCCATTGCACTCCTATGTACACCGTAAAACGGCCCAGAAACTAGGAAGGAAGCATGGAGAAGATCAAGTTGGCATGCAAACTGAGGTTCTGTGCTCATCAAACCGGCAACTCTGAGCGGCAGCGATGAAGGGCAGGTTAAAGTATTGTGAGAACACCGGGAGAACCTGCAAAGATGGAGAAAGTGTTAAACACTAACTCAACATCCAAAATGCAGGGTCTATAACACAGTAAAAACAGTGAAAACCAAAGGTAGAAGGTGTGTGTAAACGACCAGCTATACACCATCCATGTCATTGGAAAAGCACAGACAGTGAAGACAAATGACAACATTGGTTAGCAGTAAAATCTAACCACCTCCTCAAAATTGTGGGCCTATTGTGGTGTGTCCGATGTGACACCACAACCCGCAAATGTGCAGGACTGCGTATCCGCGCTATACGAATCAGCGAATTTGCACTGTACGAGACCCGCAACAGTGCGGGCATCTAATGTTGTGTGTCTTATGTGACATCACAACCCGCAAATGTGCGGGACCACGAATTCGCGATATACGACTCCGCGAATTCGCGCTGTACGAGACCCGCACTCCAGGCTTCTGTGAGGGCCTACAAGCTGAGCAGTGTCTTAATAGAGCATCACCCAACTCAACCTGTCAAGGGAGGGGGCAGCAAGGAAGACACACCAGGGGACCGCAAGGTTGCGGGCATCCCCTAAAATCTCCAAGCTTGTGTGATGGCCAACAAACTGAGCATGATCTCCAAGCTTGTGTGAGGACATACAAGCTGAGCAGTGTCTTCCAAGAAAATCACCCATCTCAACCTGTCAAGGGTGGGAAGGAAGACACACCAGGGGAGAGGAGGCACATCCCCCAGGACTCCAAGGATCTCCTTATGATCTCCAAGCTTGTGTGAGGGCCAACAAGTTGAGCAAGAACTACAAGCTAGTGTGTTGGCCGTCAATTTTTTTTTTTTTTCTATATTCCAACTTACTTCCTCTCGGGCATAGGCTGAGAGCCTTAACATTCACCGCTTTACAATGAACAGTGAAGCCCGTGAGGTCTTGTTCCAGTCTAGGGAGTGAGACATGTGAAGCACGTAGAGTGCAACGAGCACCTGCCATCTTGCCTTCACATGAGGCACGGTGCCCACTCATGGCCCGAAACGACCCCATCTCTGAAGACACCTCGTTCCCGTGCTTCACTGTCTCACCCCCTACACTCGGACTCTCACACTTACACACACACAACGCCACCTGTTGAGCAGATAACTCACCAGGCATTGCACCCCTATAGCATATTTTGAATATGGGAATATTCATACAGTGCTATTTAATCAGGGAACAATGAGGGTATTTTATTGATGTTTCGGTGGGCTTGTGGTAATGCACTGATACTAGGTATCAGTGCAGTCTGAGCAGTGTCTCCCTTGAAAAGGACCCATCTCAACCGGTCAAGGGAGGGGGTAGCAAGGAAGACACACCAGGGGAGAGAAGGCACATCCCCCAGGAGCCACCCATTCCACAGAGATCGAGCGTAGCCCAGGAAGAGACAGTGGCAGGGAGGGTGGTTGCACAAACAGGGACCCCCTAAGGGTACCCCTGAACAGTGCATGAAAGAGGATGATTGCCCACCGAAATCGTCCCCTAAAAGTCGGCGATGAAGAGGGGGGGGGGGCTCCAGCTGGGAAAAACATGATGACACAGCAGGGAGCGCCGCCCCCCACTAGCCTAACTAAGTCCAGGGTGGTACAGGCTAGCCTCTAGTAGAAAAGCTACATCTCGCTAACAGAATAAAAGGGCACGAGTTCAAGGCGGGCGAAAGATGGAGGTGAAATGTCTTCATCTTCTTCTTCTATTGAGCTCGCCCGCCAACCGTGCAGATCCACAGGGCTGACCTTTGTATCGGTACTGGCTCAGAAACGTTAGTAAGAGGGAAAGTTTAGAGTAAAAGGATAGTACTAGGGACAGTTTTTTGGACCTACCTACCACGTCCTCCCCCCCTACCCATTTATCTTTCTCCGCGTCCTCTTCATTGTCTCTACGTCTTGCTTTCCCATATCGTTTGTTAGCCCCAGTAATGCCCCTACCCCTCTATCGTCTCTCTGCTTTATTTCCTCCCGCCTTAGTTCCCCAACTCTATTCGTCACATTTCATTTGTATCTAGGGATCCTGTCCTTGCCTTAAACAGCAATTTAGATCCCCATCCCCCATTATAGAAAAGTTCTCGAGCTGGTTTCTCTTTCTATCTATAATACGACAGCGTGGCTTTGTTTTCTACCCCTTCCATCCATTTCCTTCTTCCCTCCTCTTTTATCCCTTTCTCTATCTCTCTGATACATCCTCTCCCATTTTCAATTATTACCCAATCCTCCCTCCCATTCCATTTTCTAAATTCCCCTCGCACATGGTCCTGTATTATATTTATCCTTTCCAGCCTTCTTTTACATTCCCTGTTCCATTTACTTCCCTCGCTCGCCCATCTGTATACCTTCTTTGGCCACCTATTTTCCTCCATCCCCTCTAGCCTCACTCTGTACTTCCCTTTAGCTTTCCCTATCCTTTCTTCAAACGAACTCCACCCCATTTCTCCTCGGATTGCTTAGTGTGATACGTATTTATTCGCCCCTAATCCCGTCCTTCCGATTTGATTCTGTCTCGTTTCTGCCTCTGTCGTTTCCACTGCCTCCATGCCATACATAATCGCAGGTAGTCCCAGTCCTTTCCACAGCCCGCGCACTATTTCATAGCTATTCGCTCTTAATCTTGTCGCGCTCCATAATCTCCCATGCCATTGTTGCATTTGTCCAATCTTTTCGCTTTTTGTCTTTTCAAACCCTTTCTCTGTAATTGTTATCCCCAGGTATTTATATTCTCTTGTCTTCTTCATTCTGCTTCCTTCTAGTGTCAATTCCTCATCCTCTTGGAGCTGTCCATTCATTTTCATTACTTGGCTCTTTTCTTTACTGAATCTTACTTCTAATTCCTCCCCGAATCTTGTTGCTTCCTCTAGCAGTCTCTGCAACCCTCTTTCTGTTTCTGCCATCAGGGCTACATCGTCAGCGAATAGGAGCACCCCCAGTCTTTCCTTGTTTATCTGTATCCCCTCCCCCACTCTCTTTATCCTCTGTGCCATTTCTTCCATATAGAGCGCAAATAGTAGCGGTGATAGTACACACCCCTGTCTTACTCCCCTCTTGCTTTCTAGCCATCCCGTTTCTATATTTCCTAGAACGTACTTCGCCTTTGTGCTCTGGTACATCGATGTTATGATGTTGATATACTTTTCTAGTATTCCACTCCTTGCCATTATTTTCCACAGCAGTTCCCTATTTACTCTATCATATGCTTTTTATATATCTAAAAATGCACAGTATCCTGTTCTCTTCCCTCTTTTCAATTTCCCTACCACTTCGTTTAGTATATAAATATTATCTGTCCCCCTCCTGTCTCTTCTGAACCCGTTTTGTTCGTCACTTATTATTTCGTTTTTCTCTATAGCTCTATTCATCCTTTCCTTCAATATCCCGCAGAGAGTTTCCCTATTGTATTTGTTACCGTCACTGGCCTGTAGCTTTTCATTCCTTTTTACTCATGTACCCTCCTTTGTGCAATAGCGTTACTCTCGCTTCATTTCATCTTTCTGGGATTCTCTCATTTCTCAATACTTCGTTAAACATTTTCCTCGGCCTTCTTTCCATTTCTTCCCCCCCCCCCCCCTCCATGTACATTTCATTTGGAATCCCATCCGGGCCGGTCGCCCGGTCGCTCCTCTTTTTAGAGCTTTAATCCCTTTCCTTACTTCTTCGATTGTGAGTTCCCTTTCCCTTTCCATCCTATCTTCTTCCGGTAGTCTTCTCTCTCTCATTTCCAAGTTCTATTCCCTCCCCTCTCCTTGTTCATTTACCCCTCCCCCCCCTCCCCCTATTTCTTCCCAGTATCGTTTTATTTCACTTTTCATTTCTTCCTCCGTCTTTATTATTCTATCTCCCACTATTAGTTCCACGTTTTCTTCCTCTCTACCGGTCTCACCTCTTAACATCCTATACCATTCCTTTTGTCCCTCCTTCCCCTTGTTTCTGATCTTTTCTACTTCATCTTTCTCGTGTTTAATCATTGCCTCTTGTATTATTATTTTGTCTTTCTTCGTATGTCCTCACCGCTTGTATTACCTCTCTTTCCCTCTCTCCGCCTTCCCTCCTATTTCTCTCTATCATCCTTCTCCTTTCTCTCTTTGCATTCCTTCTTTCACATCTTGCTTGCTATATTTCCCTATTCCACCATGGTGTTTGTTTTCTTTTTCCTTTCAATCTTATTCTTCCTATGCTTCCTTCTGCCGCTCTATTTATGTCCATCATCAACTCTAGGTCCATTTCTTCTATGCTTCCCTCTCTTCTTTCCCCGATTCCTTCAAGGTATCTTTTGTATTCCATCCATCTTTCACTTTTTAGGTTCCATCTATTTATCCTCCTCCTCGTGTTTCCTTTGCTTTTCCATTCCTTTATGTAGTTTATCACGTTAAAGGGTAAAAACAAGCCAGCAAATACAGGCTCCTCTAAAGCTGTGAATGGTGGCCCGCAAGCTTGACAGGGTCTTCCAAGAACAAACTCCCAACAAGCCAGGCCATGGTTGGTGAGCAGTAGGGAAGACATACCAGGGGAGGCGAGGAAACTCCCCCCAGGAACCACCCTACCTGCGATAGAACGAGCATAGCCCAGGGAAGAGACCGAGGCAGGTAGGGGGTTAGCACACATGGGGACCCCGGTAAGGTACCCCCAAAAGTGCAATAAAGAAGATGAATGCCCACCCAAAACATGCCCTTGAAATCAGCAATGAAGATGTGGGGTGGGGGGGCTGATGATAGACAATTATGATAAAGTAGAGAGCACCGCCCCCCACTCGCCTAACTAGCCAAAGCGGGGCGAGGGTGAAGATGACAGCAACAGCACATCGACCAGCAGTGAAGAAAGGGCAAGAGTTGAAGGTGGGCGAAAGATGGAGGTGAAACGTAAACGGGAAAAAAACATGCCAGGAAGTGACCTCTGGGGAGAAAAAAAGGGGGGCACATAGCCTATTTGAAGTGAGTGTCGGAAGCGGAAAAAACCCTGGGGAGTAAAACCCACCACGCCCAGGCCCTGACCCACTCTTCAGAATCGAAAGTGCGGGACTCGGGAAAGAACGCTGGTGATAAATGACCGACACAGACACTACAAATCAAGCAAGGCCCCCAGGTGATTTCTGAATTTTACCCGAATGTAAACACCTAGGCTATGAAAATATGAAAACTCAATTGGGCATCGCCAAACCTGAATGATAAGCAAGCTAGGATATAAATAAGCTAAAACTATGCCCAGCTAACGGAAAAGACAATATAATAAGAGAAAGATAACGAAATAACAAATACGGAGGACGCTCCAAACCTTTGGAAGACTATAACACACGCGACCTCCATATGACACATTCTAAACATTCTAGAGCCGATTTCATGTGTGCCCTAAACCACGTAGCATCTGTCTAACATAAAAGAAGGCTAAAGAAGCCGTAAAAGTACAGTGACAGAGTGGATGGAAGAACACAAGGCAGAGACGTCTGAATCATATGAGGGCGCGGGTAAAAATTATACTTGGAAAGCGGCGCATGCGCTCAGGTTCGACCAGGTGTCAACATGGACAGAAGACGCTATGGGCGGTCAGCTGTAACTCGGGTAAATCCCCTTTTCTTCTCTTCTATGCTTTTTTCACCTTCGGTGGTAGTTTTGGTTAGTGTACGTCTCCTAGAGCAAGTTAAGGAGTACGCTCTAGACGTTTTCTTCTTTAACCTAAGAAGTGCGCATGGGGGGTATGAGACACCACACTCCTGTGCTGACGTATTTGAGCTGTTCCCATCACTAACATCGTTATTTTACCATAAATAGCATTAATACTTATCCATATGCACCTACTATAGGTTGATTATAAAGGTATTAACCTGTTACAACAATAAAACAAGTGGAAACAGTGTTTGGATGGTCAAAATCGGCGATACAGGCCGGGAGTTACATAATGAATGGCTGAGGCAACCTCCTTGCCCTCCACCCCTCCCCTTGTCTGGAGAGACACTGTTCCGCAATAGTCTCTCTCTCGCTCTTTCCCACGCTTGGTAACAGTGATGACAACGCCCTGCTACCAACTCGCTAATGTTAGCACGATAATAAACCACAGAATAAGGGAATAACAGGGAAAATAGGTGATAACTGAAGGAGGGGAGGAAAGTGGGGAAGGAGGGGAGGTGGAGGAGTAATATTTGGCATGGCTCAGGGGCAAAAAAAAAAAAAAAAAAAAAATTTTTTGGGGTGTTTTAAATGGATTTTTTTTCCCATACTCTTAAGAGTCTTCCCGCAGTCCGCCGGGGGAACTCTTAAGAGTCTCCCCGCATTTCCCGGGTTAACTGCAGTTGGGATGACGACATAGCAGTCAAAATAGACAAGTCGTCATTGCAATTAGGTTAATTGCCTTGACGTTGGATTTGCCAAGACTACTAACAAATACAACACTTATTTGCTTATCTAATTTCTATTTCCAATTGGGGCAGAGAAAACCTTATTGCCTTTAATGCTTCTAGAACACAATTTCTGCATCTTATTACCCATCGGGAACTCCCAGAGGACTATCCCTTATATTTCAACAATGCAAAAATCAATCCTTCATCTTCTCTCAATATTCTCGGTGTCTCTTTTTATTCTGCTCTCTCTTTAAGGATCATATTACCAGTCTTGCTGGTAATAAAAAGGCAGCCTCCCAGCAGCTGGGTGTGCTCAACTGCTTGAAGGAGTTCTTTAACCCTGCACAGTTTCTTGCTCTGTACAGGGGCACAGAGTGTCCTTGTATTGTGTATAGTTCACATGTGTGGGGAGGATCCTCTCACACCGCACTCCTAGACAAAGTAGAAAGGAAAGCCTTTTATATCATTAACTCCCATCCACTCATCAACTTACCTTACCTTTGGATACCTTTGGATGTGTTCGCCGCTCTTCTAGCGGCACCAAGGAGCGCGACGCCCCTCGTTATGGGTGGTGATTTGGTGCAGTAGACTGTTTGAAGCGACAGCTCGCTCCCTTGCGAGGATGGGCTCGTCAGGCACTTTTTGCAGTTCGACATCTAGGGCTCTCTTGAAGTTGTCTAACGAGATGTCCCTCATGTCTCTTACTCGCCGTGGGAGTTTGTTGAAGAGACGTGGGCCTCTGTGTGATAACCAGCCCTCTCGCAGAGAGCCCATAGCACCCCTGTTATTCATCCGGGGATTTCGCATTCCCAGCCTCTCCTATCACTGAATTTCATGACTATCGGAGTATGTAGGTTTGGTAATAAACCCTCTGCGATTTTCCACGTGTATATTATTAGGTAACGTTCTCTTCTACGTTCCAGTGAGTACAGATTCAGTGCTCTTAAACGCTCCCAATAGTGTAGATGTTTTGTCGAACTTATATGCGAAGTGAAATTTCTTTGTACACTCTCTACGTCATTTATTTCACCTGCTTTGTATGGGGATGTTAATACACTACAGTATTCAAGCCGCGGTAGCACTAGAGATTTGAAGAGCGTTATCATAGGCAATTCACTGCGTGTTTTAAAAGTACGCAGAATCCAACCCGTTAGACGTTTCGCAGCCGCCACTTTGACCTGGTTATGTACTTTGAAACCCATATTTTCAGACATTAATACCCCAAGGTCTTTCACACTGTCTTTTCGTTCTATTATGTGGTTAGATTCTGTTAAGTAATTTGTAATTTCTTTAACACCATTATTATCTCCGTACCGTATTAATTGGAATTTTTCCTCATTGAATTGCATGTTGTTTTCCCTGGTCCACTGGAACACTACATTCATGTCTTCCTGCAGTCGGCCCGTGTCCTCTTGTGTGTTTACTATCTTGCTTAATTTTGTGTCATCAGCAAAAGACGACACCGTACTGTGTCTGGTGTTGGTATCTATGTCGCAAATTAGTATGAGGAACAGAAGGGGCGCTAGCACTGTTCCTTGGGGCACTGAGCTTTTGACATCCGAAGGTTCAGAAGTGACTTGGTTTACTGCTACCGATTGTTTTCGGTTTAAGAGGAAATTGTATATCCACCGTCCGATTTTCCCAGTTATACCTTTTGCTTTCAGTTTGTGGGCTATTATACCATGGTCACATTTATCAAATGCCTTAGCAAAATCGGTGTAAATGACATCCACGTTTTTCTTTTCTTCTAGCGCTTTAAGAATTTTGTCATAGTGTTCCAAAAGTTGTGAGAGACATGATCTTCCCGCTCTGAACCCATGTTGACCGGTGTTATGTAGTTCATTTGTCTCCATGAATGTTGAAATTTTGCTTCGCAGGACTCGCTCGAAAACTTTAATGATGTGAGAGGTTAGAGCTACCGGGCAGTAGTTTTTTGGTAGTGCTTTACTCCCTCCTTTATGCAGTGGGGCAATTATTGCGTATTTCAAGCTATCTGGTATGTCACCAGTGTCTAGACTCCTTCTCCACATTATAGCCAGGGGTTTTGAGAGGTTTTCCTTACATTTTTTCATTAGGATCGAATTCCATGAGTCCGGGCCTGGTGCCGAGTGGGATGGCATGTTGGAAATGGCCTCTTCTATGTCTTTTGGACCGAAATCAATATCCAGCATCTGAGGGCTTTCCGCGGGGGAGGTTTCCATGAAAAATATATTTTGGTCTCTGATGACTTTTGTTTCATCAGGCTCACTGAATGCCATTTCATACTGCCTGCTTAAGAGTTCGCTCATTTCCTTTTTGTCCCCTGTGAAAGAGCCGTCCCCTTTGCTCAGTGGGCCGATGTTTGATGTTGTTTTAGCCTTTTGTTTGGCGTATGAAAAGAAGTATTTGGAATTTTCCTTTATACCTGCAATAGCTTTCCTCTCCTCTTCCATATGTTGTAGTTCATATGATATTCTTAGCCTTTGTTCAATTTCCACAATTTCTCTATCTATTTCGACCTTTTGCCTATCCTGTAGATTTTGATGTGTGCGTCTTTGTGTGAGTAATTTTCTTCTTCGGTACAGCCTCCTCCTTTCCCGATCTTGTTTGCTTCTTCGTTTTGTTTGTCTTGCAGGTATATGGTGGCTACAGATTTGGGTCATGGTTTCTGCTATTAAGACAAGACATTCTGCTGGTGTCAGGTTATCCATTAAATCTTCCCAGTCTATTTCCTCCATTTCTTGATTTACCTCTTCCCACCTAATGTTTTTGTTATTGAAGTTAAATTTACTGAAGGGGCCGGTTTTTGTTCTCGATTCTGAGGTTGTCTGTACACTTTCTAAGGTTGTTTTGATCTCAATTAATTTATGATCTGAGTATGTTGTGTCCGATATGTTAATGCTGTGTACTAGAGAGTCGTTGTTAGTGAAGACCAGGTCTAAGATATTTGTGGGTTCAGCAATATGTTGGGTAAGACTAAAAAAATCACAAAGTTCAAAAAGCTCTCTCGTATTAGTATTTGCTTCTCCGGTGTTATTTGCCACTAACTGGTTTTCTAGTTGTCTCCATTTAATGTTTGGTAGGTTAAAGTCTCCTAGCCATATAATATTTGGTGTTGGGTTCCCCAGGGTTTCCACTTCTGATTTTATTTTGTTGAGCTGGGTTTTGAATTCTTCTCGGGATGAGTCTGGAGGCCTGTATGTAACAATAACTGCTAAATTTAGGGATTCTATTTTAACTCCAAGTATTTCCACCACTTCATTACTGTTATTTAGGAATTCAGTACATATCAGTTAGTCATGTATGTACAAGGCTACACCTCCATGTGATCTATGCGTTCTGTCCGCCCTATGTAGGTTGTAACCAGGAATCCATACCTCACTATCTTCCTGATCTTTAATGTGAGTTTCTGTGAGAGCCGCAAATATAGCGTTTCCTTCTTCTAGCAGGCCCCTAATGAATGGTACTTTGTTCGTGGTTCTATTTTTTAGGCCTTGGATATTTGCAAACAAGATTGGGGAGGGATTGTTTGGAGTACTATGTGTACCTAATAGTCTTCGGGATGTATTGGCCACTCTTGGAAGGCCAGGAGGTGCTCGAGGTGTTCTATGTGCTCTTCCATCTCCCTCAGTCTCTTCATCTTCATCTGCCCTTTCCCTCCTTGCCTTTTTCCTCTGTCTCGTCCTCGCATAGCTAGAGAGTTTTTTGGGCTACCATTCGTGTTAGGTCTAGCATATCTCCAAGTCCCTTTAATATGAAAAGCTGGGCATTTCATATTGTAGCAGGTCTTGTTCTCAAGTGATGTCTTGCAAAGGGATGGGTGGTGGTATTTGCAGGTTTCACCAAATCTACATTTTCCATGACTGGTTATGTTGTTGCAAATTTTGGGATGAGCAAATCTACATGAATTCCCATTATATTCGCCCTTTTGACCAAAGTAGCACCTTCTTTCCAGATAATATCTGCACACTGGTGTAGACAACCCCAGTAGGTGTGGCTGGGGCTGCAAGGGGTTATGTGGTGAGCTAAGTGTGGTTGTGGGTGATAGTGGGCTTGGTGTATGGGTGGGTGAGGCCTGCAGGGGGGTGGAGTTACGGGTCGGTTGTAGGTGGGCAGGTGGCAGTGGTGAGGGGGAGACGATGTGGAAGGGGAGCCTGATATGGGGGCTTGTTGCATCCTACGTTCATCCTGCAAATGTATTTGATCAACAGCAGTAGGGTGGTCAATGGCCATAGATGGGATTAATGTGGGTGTTTTCTGGGTCTGGGGAGGTGTGGGGAGATGTGCGGCAGGGTTTGTGGATATGTAGGGTGCGAAAGGTTGTTGTTCGGCAGGCGATGTGTGTTGATGTGCAGGAGGCAATGTGGGCATTATCATGGGAAGGTGTGCGTGTGTGGGTTGTGATATTTGTATGGGCCCTGAGGCCCCAATAGTTCCCCATTTTCTGTGAAAGGTAGCTATGTCTTGGCTATATTTCAGTCTATCTTGTACTTCTGTATTTTCTACAGTCTGTATGACTTGCCATGTGATATCGAAACAACTATCGCAGAAATGGAGGTTCTTCCCTCTTGTATTGTACGCCTCATTTATTGGTGTCAATCCTATGCAAATCCAGTGGTATGGTTGCTTGCATATCCGACATGCGGTGCCTTTATGCATGTGTATATTCATCTTACAACTCGTACAGTTGTCTCTGGTAAACATTTTTGTTAGTTTTTTTGTTTTTGGCTTTTCCACCCGCCCTTACATGGGGGAGAGAGAGAGCGAGAGAGAGAGAGGGGGGGGGGGGGGCTTGGAGGACAAGGAGTGTTTGTTACGCGGTTTGTGTGGTGTGTGTGTGGGGGGGGGGGGGGGGGGGGGGGGGGGAGTGCCACTCGTTTACACTCGTTATGTTTAAACTTTAAGTAACTTTAAGTAACACTTTCAATAATTATCTTATGAAACAGAATTCTCACTGCCCTAACCACTTTTCCCGTTTTTGGTCGACTGTTTAGCGGAATATACGGCACTCTAGGAAAATAACTAACTTTCCAGGCTACCTATATATAGAATCTATTTTAATTTTCATATTTTACCTATCAACTTGATTCAACACTGCTCAGGTTCGAATTTTCACCACATTTGGTTGCGTGGAAAGATCTTTCTCTCCAATAACGTCACTACTAACCTGCGATATGATATGGTCGAGAAATAATCTGCACTGATTTAATTTGTTTATTTTTATATTGTTTTTCTCTGTTTGCTATTATTTACGATTTTTGTTTTGTCAGTACCCTTTCCTGTCGAGGTTAAGTTTCGCTTTTGGTAAAATCGTATAGGGGGAGGGGAGGGGACGTGTCCAGGAGAGCGAGGGGATATATGTGTTTATGGTCTTTGCGGTCACCGAGGGTATTTTGTTTATAGCATACGTCCTGTTCCCAAGCTAAAAGTTAATAGTTCCCCTGACTTTAATTCTCTGTATTATACTTTCCTAGTTTATTTACGTGGTATCTCAATCTCTCTCTCTTCGCCGCAATGTTGCATCTCTCTTGCTACTCAATTGCTACTACAATAACCAGTGTTCCTCAAAGCTCTCCCAGTGTATACCTAATCCTCTATGCAGGGTATGTGGTACCCGTCTTGCAACACAATCCCACCCCTACTCTGTGCAACTCTCCAACCCAAGAGTGAAATGCTACTCTCAGTCTTTCTTCTATTCAATAGTTGAGCTCTGGAACTCTCTCCCAGAATAAGTTTTTCTCTCTTCCTATGACTTAAATTGCTTCAAACTCCGTGTGTCCAGGCATTTTGGCTAGAACGTCCCTTGATTTTGGCCCTGTCACTCTTTTAACTCTGGGGGAGGCATTCGCTACAGGCAGTTATGCCTTTTGTCTCCCTCACTCACATAGACAAAAAAAAAAGTAAGAAACATGAGAAGCCTTTAATTACTACAAAAAAACGGCAGGAATATTGCCAACCTTGTATTAAATCTAACTAAATCAAACTTTCTTCACAAGCAGGCAAATAAACTACTAAGTAATCAAAATGATAGCAAAGTATTTTGGTCTACTCTTAACTTATTCGAGTCTAATTGCACTAATGTTTCATTCCTTCCACCATTAAAATCTCCCGTTGGCAATCCTGTAAGTAACCCGCAAGGTAAAACCAACCTTCTCGCTGATATATTCTCTACCAACTCAACCTTAGATGAAAGAAACCAAGATATTCCTTTACTCAGATATAATTACCCTCATTAAAGATTCACACCAGACATTTTATAACCACTCTGCATAATTTCTCACTAGATAAAAATCCTGATCCAGATGAAATTCCAACAATAGTACTTAACAAATATCCTTAGTCCACGCTTCTGTTTTGGCAACAAATTTCCGTCTCTGTACATAGACCTTATGTTTCCACATCTCCTGGAAAGAAGCAAACATCCATCCTGTTCCTAAAAAGTGAGCCTCTTCAGATTCTTCAAATTGCAGACCAATAGCTATAACTTCCACCCTTGGTAAAATCTTCAAAACAATAATAAACAATCACCTAATCAAACATCTAGATTCTAGAGAGTAGTAAATTAATCAGTGATGGACAGTATGGCTTTAGACATTGGATATTTCAAAAGTTTTTGATAGAGTCTAACATCAATCCTTATTATCGAAGAGGTTACATTGCGGTCTTAAATCACTCATTCCACTAATCTCTTCTTAACTTCATAACAGAAAAATATGTGTAATGGTAGATGGCCTTTATTCTCAAATTTACTCCATAAATACTGGCATTCTTCGGGGATAAGTTTTGGCCCCAACTCTGTTCCTTATTCTATCAATGATCTATCTATCGCTCATAACCCTATACATTCCTAAGCAGATGACTCAACACTACACAGATCCTTTACATTTAACAGTTCCTTCAAACAGCCTGATATTATAAATACCAAATTAAACACTGCACTTTCTCTGAACCATGACCTATATATAATTAATGAATGGGGCCAACAAAATTAGTTTCATTTAATGCACAGAAACCCAAGTGCATCCAATGTTCAAACAGAAATAATCTTGCTGACTCCCACATAATTATTAATGATGTCAATATTCCCACCTCCTCTATTAATATCCTTGGTGTACCATTGAATGCCAACCGAAGCTGGACACCTCATGTTTGATCCATTACTGAAAATGCCTCAAATAAAATGGGACTCCTATACAGAGTTCTAGAATTCTTCACTGACACGTATTTAGCCATTATATATAAAAGTCAAGTTCGTGCTCATATGGAAGACTGTTCACCCTTCTGGAGTGGATTTGGAGTGGTTGCATTGAGGTAGTTGGACAAAATTCAAAATAAAGCATTTATATTAATCAATATCCCTGTAATCACGCAGGCTCTTCCTCCATTATTCATAAAAAGATATGTTGCATCCCTTGGATTACTTTACAGATATTTTCATGCTAAATGTTCTGAAGAACTTGCTTCAAATGTACCACCTATCTTCTTTCCCTGCAGAACTAGAGCAGATGGAAATGCCCATGAATTCACTCTCCTCCACAATGTAGAACTTCAGCTTATCAAAATTCATTTATCCCCAGAACAGCACTTCTATTCTCCGAAATTCACTTCCTTGGACTTGCTTTGCACAAATTTACAACCCACATCAATTTAAGTCCAATTGTTACAAACATTTTATGAATTGAGGATGCCTTTAGGCACATGGATTTGTGTTTGTATTGTCTTTGTTTTTCCATCCTCTATATAATATCTTAACAAAAAAATCGAAAAAATAAATCAAATTTAAATGACACAAGCTCCAACCCTCACTACACCCCTCAACTACAACATCCAACCACCTCCCATCCTCCACATTACAAAAACAACCAAAGAGATCAACAAACAACAAATGCTCACCATAGTACTACCTACACCAAATCTTCCCCATAAACGCCAATGCACTACCACTCACCAGTGCCACCAAGCTCTCATAGTACACCATCTCAGTCACCCACAACTTCTACAACTTCGAGACAACACTACCTAAACCTTTACCAAAACCTACTCTACCAACTAATGTGCCAAACAACCATCCACAACTGCACCAAATGTGGAAACAAGGATTAATGCTCAAGACATTACGCCCGTTCTGAGCATCAAATACGCCCACCAACGTGTTACAGCCCACCAACACTGAGGCCTTCCACCAGCATAACAGAAAAAAATCATCAATTGCAAAGTGTGAGCTGCCAATAACTAGATCACAGGCTAATAATGCAGCCTCAACAAGCACAACTGCTGTAACTCGAGACATCCCCACAACCTTTCAAGTGGTGCCTGGTACCTTAGCATCTGAAAGGATTATCAAAATGATCCACCACAGGTCAAAGGTCACCATTTGCCTCACAGCAACAGCAGTGTCCACATCTTTACCGCGCATCTCCACACTACGAATCTAATCCAGTACCACCACCATGTTCGTGAGATATGCTTTCATTATAAGACTGCTTTTAGAGTCCTTTTTTGTGCAAAGTTATTTCCCCTTCAGGAAAACACTAAACACAAACTATCCTTGACTTGCCCTATCCAATACTCATATAATTACAGTTGAACATTCCAGTCTCAACATAACCGGCCGTTCCAGAATTAATTGTGAAAAACTATAGATTTGAGTCCCGGAGGGAAGAATGAAAACCTAACATTTAGTAGTGGCCCCGAAATCATTGAAGATATGCCTATTAGTATAATAGTCCCCTTTCAAGCGCCCGCGGTATGCATGTTTGAAACACCCGCCGCGGGGAGAAAGAGTCCAACGCTAGAGTGCAACGCTAATTCTCTTATGGAATCGTCTTATGATTTGGGTACTCACTACGAATAAACTTCGTAAAAAATAAAAAATAAAAATTAACTTAAAACTTGTTATATTAATGCTTTCCATCTCGTGGATTTCTTGTGTGGATTCTAGCCCAGACGTTGCTCCAAGCGACGCCATACTTCCTTCAATGACATATCAAGACTAAACTCAAGACATCAAACGAATGGGAAGGGGACGGAAGGGAGGGCCCTACATCGTCAATGATTTCGGGGCCGCTACTAAATATTAGGTTTTCATTCTTCCCTTCGGGACTCAAACCTACAATTTATTAGTGGCCCCTCCATCATTGACGATATGCCTGATATCTCAAGACTGGAGGGGGACATTCGTGACAATATCAAAACCACTAACAAATGCCATAGGTAGAGACAAAGAACCATATAACAAACTTAAGTCTTTATTGCTTACATACAATAAAAGTAAATTTTTTAAAGAAAGCAGTGCGTTACTTCGAAGAATATTTGCTTATCGACCGACTAGGTACAGTTGATAGAATCTCACATCGAGATTCATAAAATTGTTGTCCAGGAACATACTTGTATTCCTGTCCAACTTAGGAAAGACACACATAAATCATTTGATTATATCGTATGTCCTTAACCCTTCCTGCCCAGGTGTCATTTTAAAATGACAGTGCGACCAAGGGGCCGGAGCCCGGGTGTCATTTTAAAATCCATATGCTTGAAAGCATGCTTTTAAATTCGCAAGGCGAAAATTTCCTTTGCAGGGGCGATCGCAGCGCCACCAAGTCTCAACTACTACCGTTATCAGTTCGTATGTGCCCGCCATAGCGAGTTATAGCAAAAAAAAATCTTCCAAAGCGTCCGATTCCCTGCAACCTCTTGTGCGCCCCACTGCTACCCCGCTAGCTACGTCGACGCCTGTTGCAAGCGAGAAAAAGCCACAACGTAAGAAACCAAAGGTTTTTATTGAGTGATAGTGCGATTGAGAGAGGACTTTTTGCCATCGAAGAAAGCAGTGGCGAAAGCTTGATCGACAAAGAACAATTTATTAGTGCGAGTGAAGAGGACGATTTTGTGGGGTTTGAGGGTAATGACAATGGTGATTTGTTTGAGGGAGGAGACAGTAGTGATGATCCTGATGTAGAAGTGGTGAATGAAGGTGAAGTAGAAATTCCGAGTGTGCTTGAGCCTAGGCCTACCCCGGGAACTTCCCCTTCCCCTTTGCCTGCCCGTACGCCCTTGAAATTGGGCAAATATTTTTATAAGCAAACATTGGTGAAAAGTGCAGCCAAGAAAGCACGCAGGGCAGCAGAAAAAGCAAAGGAAGGCGATGACAGTGATAGTGACGCCGACCCTGGTCTAGCGACCACCCGCATTCCTTTATCCCGACGCCTTGACCCGGGAAGCTGCGCGGGTCACCCACAGCCCTCGGCTTCATCTCTCCCTCAAGATGAGCAAAGGGCCTCTACAAGAGGTATTAGTGGTGCGGCATTGTCCTCCCACAGTGTGCCACCACAGCCCTCACATCGAAGAGCTCGCCACAAAAGGAGTCCAACTCCCGAGGCTGAGGCTCCCATTGTTCAACACCCCGCAGCCTCCCGCCCCCCACGCCGCCTACGCCCGGTCACTTCTTCGCCAGAATTGTCCCCCGAAGAAGATGTTGACAACCCCAACATTACCCCAGATGACCTGACATCACCTGAGGAGGAGGAGGACGAAGAGGATGTGGAAGAAGAGAAAATCCCAACACGACGAGTTCGAGGGCGAGGTCGTGGGCGTGCGGCTCAGCCTGCCGACGCCGCTGCCGCTGCCCCTGGGTGTGGGCGTGGGCGTCTGCCTGGGCAAGGGCGTGTGCCTGCGCGCGCGCGCGCTCATCGGAGTTGTTTGTCTGGACAGATGGGGCATATTTCGAGCCAGATTATCCTGATTTTGACGAGGAGCAGCTTGGCTCAGGGGTGACAGCAGCATATCCCTGTGGCCCAGATGCTACACCCAATGAACTTTTTTGTGGCTTCTACGACAACGAGGTCATGGAATACCTCGTCGAGGAAACTAATAATCACCATGATATCTGTGCTAACTTTCTTGGCAGGAAGACCAGTGCCAAGATGGTGGCATGGCGAGCTGTCACTGTGGCAAAAATGTATGTTTTTCTGGCACTAACTATGCTGATGACACACATCAGGAAACACGCACTGGCTGATTATTGGATAACTGCCGACCTCATCACAACTTCAGCATTCGGAAAATACATATCCAGGGACAGGTATTTTGACATCCTGTCGTATCTCCACCTGATTAACAACATACATGTCCACCTTCCCGATGCGATATTGAAAATCAGGAAGCTGTATGACATGATACGTCATCGGTTTACCACCTACCTGATTCCATTCCAGAAGATGTGCCTCGACAAGTCTCTGGTCCTGTTCCGTGGTAGGCTGCATTTCAGACAGTACATCCCGTCGAAGAGACACCGTTTCGGCATCAATCTCTTCGTCCTCTGCGACTGCAAGACGGGGTATGTGCTGGACTTTGTGGTCAACAGCAGCAGTGGTGGGGAAATTTTAACTGACCCCGACATTGGATTTGGCGGCGCTGTCGTACAGATGATGGAGAAACACTTCCACAAGAACCACATCCTGTACACAGACAATTATTATACGTCGCCAATCCTCACCACGTACCTCCACGACCGCAAGACCGGAACTGTCGGCACAGTCAAGGCCAAGAGGAAGGGCATGCCAGTGTACCCGACCAAAACCAAGAAGATGGAGATCTTCCACAAAAAGAGTGGCCCCATCCTCTCTATCCACTGGCATGACCAGCGGAAGGCCAACCTCCTCACCACATGCCACAAAGCCGAGATGGTCGCCACAGGGAAGGTGGACAGGAAGACCAAAAACCCCGTCCAGAAACCAGCTGCTGTTCTGCACTACAATATCAACATGCGTCTCATCGATAAGTCCGACATGCAGATGGGCTTCATCGACTGCCTGCGAACATCTTGCAGGTGGTACAAGAAGTTTGTTCTGCATACGGTAGATATGTCGGCCCTCAATGCCTACAATATCCACCGACTGAATACTCCAGGAGCCAAGAAGTACAAGCCCCTGCGCAAGTTCCACAAGCAGGTGATACTTGAGCTCCTGGAAAAGCATGCTACAGCTGGGAGACCACTACAAGGACCAGGCCGGCTGGACCGCACGGTATGTGCAGGCTACTTAAGGAAGCACCAGTTCCACGCCCTTCCTCCCAAAGTACCAGGTGGTAGAGCTAGGAGTTAGAAGAGGTGCCATGTGTGTAGCCAAACAACTTGCAGACCCCGTAAACCCACAAAAACCACATGGGAATGCCTCGAGTGTGAAGTGGCACTGTGCGCTGGACAGTGCTTCAACGAGAATAACACTCTAGTCCAATATTGAAGTGCCCGTGACAATGACAGTGAAAGTGACACTAACATGTAGGCTAATAATAATAATATAAAATAATGAGTAAAATTGATAGACACAAATAACTAATAATAAGTGCCTTCATAACAATATGAACAAGTGAAAGTGACACAAAAATATATATTATAGCTTACCTAACAATAAATAAGTGAAAATTACACTATCAATTATCCTAGTCCAGTGGAAGTGACATTATAATACTAATAAAACTGAGTAAAAGTGAAGGAGACACAAATAACTAATAATAAGTGCCTTCATAACAATATGAGCAAGTGAAAGTGACACTAAAATATATATTATAGCTTACCTAGCAATACATAAAAGTGAAAATTACATTATCAATTATCATAGTCCAGTGAAAGTGACACTAAGAATATAATAACAATAAAAGAACAAGTGAGACACAAAAATAACTTCATAAAAATAACTTTATTGAGTGAAAATAGCATAATAATTATAATAAATGGCAGAATAAACAATAAAAACACTCAAATCGCTTCCAGGCCTAATTGCGAGTGGGGCGACGAGTGCAATAGTGCGTCGTAGCCGGGGCCGCAGTTGAGTGTTCGGACACGTCTAGGTAAATACGCGCGAAAAGTTACCTCCACTAACATCGCCATAACTCCGGAACCAATTAAGCTAGAGAGATCTACTGACCGCCAGTGTACACAGCAAGGTAAGAAGTACATTTTGACGTTTGTTTGATTAGTGTAGCTATTGTATGAACGGAGATAGGCCTTTGTTTACGAGTGTTGATTTTCAGCCAGATCACCCGGATACGAGCGCTGTCATTTAAAAAGGCTGCCCGGGCAAGAAGGGTTAAGAATATTTGTACATTCCATATAATTTGTACACTTTATACTTTATACCTTATAGTTGTAACTATGATAGATATCTTCAAAAATATAAAAATATTTAGAGATGTATAACCAGCTCGACTTATTAAGTATCACAGCTCGTGACCTTATCACATAGTCTGGCGGAGAGGCTCTAGGGGTCTTTGGGCTTACCAGCACCCCCTCCTTTTCTCACCTTAAGATTAACTTAATTTTAACAGCACATAGACTAACGAGACTCGCTGCCGTAATGCCACACAGGTAAGTTTTGGCTTATCCAGAGCCACAGAAAGGTATCGCGTCATGCAAGTATGATTGGAAGCCCACAATTTAGTGTTAGCTATGTCATCAATTGAATACTTTTGTAAAAACTTAGAGAGACAGCCAACTTTCTGATGTCATGGGCTCTGCTCACTACACCGGGATTACTTTCACGAATTACGTCTACGAGTAAGGAAGCTAATTTTCTTCTTGTGACGCGAGTACCTGTGCTATTGCCCCATAAGGTACCTTGTTGTTGGGGCTGTGCCACCCTCACAAACTTGATTAAGGCCTGCACCGGGCACAAAACGTGATACGTATGCCCGTGTGTAAGTGCCGGGATTGTATATTCTGAAAAACATGATCACACTATTCGTTCTTTGCTACAAACGTGGGAGACGGAGCGATTTGTAAGTTTTCCTTCAGTCTCCCCAACCTGAGGCTATGAGGTTCGTTGCTCATCGCCGCCAGCTCAGATACCCTGTTTCCTGTAGCCAAAGCCAGAAGGAACACAGCTTTCTTTAATCATGAGTAAAAAATCCGGCGCATGGTTATACTTGCGCGAATGAAGCAAAGATAAAGCTTTGTCCAGTGACCAGGTAGGCATGAGCTGACGTGGTGGTGGGCGAAGTTTGAAACACACCCTCATGAACCCTTTCTCCTCCGCCTGTGGTATGGATAGACCGGTAAGGTCGTAAAAGGGGTTTCTAATGGCAGATAAGTGGTTCTTCAGCGTAAGTACAGAAAGGTGTTTTTGTTCAAACAAATAGTCAAAGTACTTAAAGACCAAAGCTACTGATGTATCTGTTTGCGCCGTTTCTACAATCCAGGTTGTGAATGTTTTCCAATGAGATAGATATTGTCTCCTGGTAAACATAGTGTACTGATTAAGAAATTTATTCGGAACATTCTCCATACTGAGTTAACCATTTGGCACTTTCAATGTCCAGAAAGCAAAAGTCAGCGAGGGCTCTAGGTTGCCAATTGTCTCCAGGTGGAAGTACGAGACCGGGAGTGACACCGGGTTCTCGCACCACATTTTCAATTGGTGGTACCACACCTGGGCCGGCCAAAGAGGCGCGATCATCGAGACTAAGCCCTGGTAACCCCGTAGTTTGTGAACTACTTGCCACCTGAGTGAAGCGTCTGGAGACGGAAAAGGATAGATGGAATTCCACTCGTTCCCGTCTCCCAACAATGCGTTTGGACACCCCCGCCGAAGTCACTTCCCGGCGGGTTAGGTAGAGAGGGAGTCTCTGGTGCCCCTCAGACGCAAATAGATCCACTTGTGGACGGTAGGGCTCTGCAATCATCTTATTGAAGATGATTTGCTTGATTGCCCATTCTAATATGGTGCTCTGTCGCCAGGACAGAGCGTCCGCCCAGACGTTCTCTACGCCCGGGAGGTAAGATGTATGAAGATGAATGCTCAGCGTTTCGGCCCGAGCAAAAATCTTGTCTGACAATTCTAGTAAGTTCCGAGACCTCGTTGACCCATGCTTTTGAATGCAGTGTACCGCGTTCAAATTGTCCATTCGAATGGCTATTGATTTCCCCTGTAAAGAAGAGCCGTGAGTTTGAAGGAAAAACAAAGGGACTAGAAGTTCTTGTGGGTTGATATGAAAATTCTCGTCTTGGGACCAAAGACCTTGACCCTGGTGGCCTAGGTTCGACTGATATCCCCAGCCTATTGCTCCTGAAGCATCTGTGTCTACCCATACCGGAGGTGGGGGAGAAACCCGCATCATGTAGAGTGCAATGTTTCCTTCCTCGCCCAGCCCGACGGTAAGCTGTGAATAAATGGAGGAATGTTCCACAGTTTTCCCGCTGGTAATAGTGGGAAAAGTTTGGAGTCTTCCAAGATTCATCTCTTTACTTACAACTGGCCCAACTTCACAGATAGTTGAATCCAGTTGAGAGAACCGACCAGGGACCCGCACGTCCTACTCGTCGTGTTCAGACTGTGGAGAAACATAAACAGTTTCCCGCGAAATCTATTACGGTTTTCCACACTCTGACTGAGAGTAAGGTTGGCTGTGTCCCAGACCAGCCGTATCCACTGAATTACCCGTGTGGGAACAAGCTGTGACTTTACCAAGTTGACCTTGAACCCTAGGGATTGTACATGATTTATAATGTAATTGACATGGATATTGCTGGCACTCTCCGACGCCGCCACTACCCGGCAGTCGTCTAAGCATCATAACCCTTTGATTCCTTGATTTAACTAAGGTTTGCCGGACTAAACATTAAGCTTGAGGTTACCGCCTTGCGGCGGAAGAGGTTGTTTGACCATGTTACTGTGAGTGTCCTGAAGGGTGAATGGAATTGTGGAGAATTTTCCTTAGACTAGTGACTCCACCTCTAAAGAAAGAAGACTAAATTTTTGTCTAACATAAACGAGGTCGCTGGAGCTACCGTCAGGTGAAGCCCTTGTCATTGCCCCTGCCCACGTCCGGCGGGACCTGGCCTGGTGAAGGCCGTAGAGACCCCCAGTACTTGACTGGGCGTGTTCTACGGAATCTACCCTCGGATCCACTCACCTTCACAAGGCCCCGGGAGAGAGAGAGAGCTTTGGAATCTGAAGGTTGGTGTTGGTAGGGATAGACGACTGCCTGGTGATGGTTGATGTTGCTCCCTAACCGGTAGTTATAGTAACCTATCCCCCTTGAACTGTTATGCGGCGGTTAACAATTGATTTCGCATATGTTGAACTGCTTGCCTAGTCTCAGTGTTTATAACCGAAGCTGTCAACACAGGAGAGAGGATTACCCGGTGGTATATATTCCCGGGCAATCCTTTCACCATGAAAAGGCTCAGGTGTTGCCTAGCACGGACAGCTTCCAACAAGGCTGTTCATATGTCACTGAGGGATCTAGCAGGATTGGGGAGTAGAAGTTGTTGGAATAAAACTAGTGTCTCACTCAAACCTTGATCTGTCTTAGAGTCTACTGGTTGAGTGATGGACTGGGCAGTTTGGCAACTGAGTAAAAATTGTGAAAACAGTCTACAAGCATTATCTCGCAATTTAAAATCTCTATGGAGATCAGTCAAAGGGGAAGTAATGAAGGGATCCTGAAAGTCCCGTTGTGATAACTATGGGGACGAGAGGAATTAAAAAATGGAGGGGGGAACACCTCCGGCTTGCGTACTCATCAAGTCGAACTCAAGTTGGTTGGGTTGAGGGATAGTCTAGGAGGATTGCTGCCCTCTTTATCCCAGTCCACCCATGGACCATGACCTACCTGCCCCAGGAGCACTTCCTGACTGCTCGACGGAAAGTGCGCCGGCGTTGTAATCAACCCCGGTTCCCGTGCTTTGAAGGAGTCATACCCGTGTATGCCGTAAGGCTGGGAGCAGTCAGGACAAATTAGCTCAGCTGGTGACGGAGATAAAAGCTGAGAAGGTATACTGTATATACAAAATATTCGTAAATCCAGACATTAGGAATAGCCTTGATTGGTACCTTTAATAGCCTATCCTGTGCATCCTTTGCTCGGAACTCCCTATTCTTGCTTGTTTCGATTACCCACTCACTAGGGACTGGGATCTCCCCCGCAATGGACTTGTGCTCAAACCCCGATTTGGTTGTTAAAACTGGGAACCAGAAACAATCTGGTTCCTGCAAGCGGGGCACAGCGGCAATCGCCTGTAACTGTTTATCTAGCGAAAGGGGATAGAAGTCTGCATTGGTACAAGCATAAGTAGCTGTCCTAGAGGCGGGTACTGTAGCGCCACACGCCGCCGGGGGACATGACTTAGTTACGTTAGCCCGGGAACAGACCGGAGTTGGTAGTACACTAATTTTGGATGGCATGAGCGCCGGGGAACCAGCTGAAGTTGGCAGTACACTAATTTTGGATGGTGTGAGCGGTAGCACAGAGGCAATCGGGGGAGCTCCCATCGTCGCTGTGGGAGTATTTCGAGACCTTTTTGACACATAACATTGATTCAAAACTTTATGTAATAAGTTATCCAGATGTTTGGCTGTGACACACTGACTATGGTTTCTCTTTAGAGACTTAGGTCGTACTTTCTCCACCTTCTCTCTATGTTCCGGTAGCGCCAAGGATTGTTCTACCTCCTCCGGCGACCCCATTACTCTCATTGTCTCTGGTGTAAGTCTGGGCGTATGACCAGCGACCCTATGCCGTTCTTCCACAATGGGACCTAGCCTAATAGGTGCTAGGATGCTACTCATAGAGGAGCTGAGCTTAACAGATATCCAAGATTCAGGTAGACCTTGACCTACCTGAGACCCTGAACCAGCGTTGTACTCACATGCCGCTGAAGTGCAGTACTGCCCTGTGGACGCGTTTGGCGAGACTAAACGTTCATCCTGTGGCAAAGGAAAATCAACTTTTGGGAACACCAGTTGTGCCTTCTGTTGGACCATCCTTACCTTAGACCTGTCCTTGGGACCCGACTCAATCCCCCCTGCTCCTGCCCTAGAGCTGCCTGGGAGAACCTTTGGTACATCTGAGGCAGAAGCTGAGGGGAGTGGTCGTGAATCCGGCTTACACCTTTGCCGCGACGGCGGCTCTTCAGAGTGGGCACTGGCATGAACCTCCGCCGTGACCAGATGGGTGGAGAGCGCTGAGTCATACTTCTGTCTCTTGGGAGACCGCGGAGCCTGGACTAAAGAATGCCTGAACTGCCGCCGAGGTGACCTGGACTTTGACCTAGGCAGGGCATCCGGAGACGCCGAGCGTGTTCTCTTGGGGTGGGTGGGGAGTGTTACCTCATTTAGATTCAGAGTCACTGCTAATGGCTAATTCCTCTATCAGGCATTGAGTTTTAGCTGTATTGATAGAAGCTGACTTTACTACAGGGAAATCATAAGTTGTTGAGTAGAGCAGGAGGAGCTGCAACAGATCTCCGTCATCGTAGATTAACTCTACGTTTGCTACTCTTTCTGCATAGAAGGTAAAATTATCATTTATGTCGATCAATGCCACCAGGCACGAAAGATTTTACTTACTAACCCTTTCTGAATAAAGATCTAAGCACACCGGACATTTCTGAGAAGTCCAGAGGAACTTAGATCTATCGATGCACTTAACACATTTTATACAAAGTTTGTGTGCAATTACCGGAACTAGTGAGCAGGTGGGCGTGGCACAAATATTAACTAGAGGAATGACGGTAACTGAACCCCCCCCCCCCCTTTCCCGCTGGGAACGGTTCCTTCCTTTGCCGACCTGTGCTGCTCAAGATGTAATGTGATCTGGAAATAAACATTTCCAGGAATCAATGCTCATAAGGATAACCCGAGAGGTTCACACATCCTAACACCCCAAATTCGCCGGAAAAATAGTTGTAGCCCAACCGCTACTCTAACCTTCCACCGTACTCGTATGTGAAGATAACCCCCTTGAAGGTTTCTTCGTCACCGAACTGCTTACCTGTGACACGTGTCAACGACCCATAATAACCTAGTCCATTAACTATCTGATCGTCTATTTGGATTAGCGGGATAGGTAAAGACCACACTGGACTGTTTCGCCGGGCGTTAGAAGTCCTGTCGCGTGAGGTTATCGGTCTGGGTGAGTTCACTCGGCCGGGCAGAGATACCTCCCTTAGAAATTAGCATTTCTGCCGGGATTCTCGTGGTACAGCACACCACGCCGGGTGGTTTGGCTCATTCCTTTCCCGCCTGCAAGGCGAGAATCCGGCATCGATACACAAAAAGATCGCCGGGAGGAAAAAAACAAACTTTCAGAGGTCCTGACTTATATGGGAAAGTCAGAAACACCCAAAAGACCCACACAATAGTCAGAACGTCTCCTGACTCCCTGTTAACATGCATATAAGATCACCACATGAAAAACGAGGGACACATCTTATGGCTAAATATAGTATAATTTACAATATAAATTAATACCCCTAGCCTTCTAAGAATACCCCTACTGAGGCTGGCCACTAGGCTCATAGTATCACATACTTGGCTCTGTTACCTTACCTCCTGAAGACACATCTGCAGCACCTGAGAAGGCCCCACGAGAGAGGGGAAGCGCAGACACAGACCCTGGGAAGCTCCACACCACGTGTGACAACTCTTGGACCAGAGCGCCTGCTATCAAAAATATAATGCAACTGCCTCATAGAGACGGCCTGAAGCATAATCCTGCGGATATAGTAGCCTCCTAACTAGTTAGGTAATAGCAAAAACTAAGGCGCAGCAAAACAAAAACTAAACACACAAGGCGCGGAACTGGGGCTGACCAGGCGCCTCTACAATAATACCCTAATTTAACACTCTCCTAAAATGAGCAAGGACTCACTAGAGTTGAGCAAACGAAGAATTAAGCGGAGCACAGGTTGCGCACGTCTATCCGGGATGCACGCGGGGAGAGGAAGGAAGTATGGCATCGCTTGGAGAAACGTCTGGGCTAGAATCCACACAAGAAATCCACGAGATGGAAAGCATTAATATAACAAGTTTTAAGTTAATTTTTCTTTTTTCTTTTTTACAAAGTTTTTTCGTAGTGAGTACCCAAATCATATGACGATTCCATAAGAGAATTAGCGTTGCACTTATAACGTAAGACTCTTTCTCCCCACGGCGGGTGTTTCAAACATGCGTACCAAGGGCGCTTGGAAGGGGACTATTATACTAATAGGCATATCGTCAGTGATGGAGGGGCCACTAATAAATAACATACATTGTCAAACCTCGTATTCTAGTGATTTCAAATACTTTCAAGTAAGTCCTTCCCGATCGTAATATTTGAAAATCGGGCAATAGAAGGAAAACGATCTTCAGTAGATAAATGCGGGCAGAATTAACTATTGTGTATTTATTTGTTAATGATCAAACATCAATGTATTTGTGAAGACCATTTTCAAACATTCTGATTGTACAAAATAATTGCATCAATATTATTCAACATATATTTAATCTTTGATTTATTCTAAGTACTTACAATGATATTTAAGTCCATAATTACCTCAAGGGTGGTCAGCATGAAAGTAAAAAAGTCCTTGCATGACAGTGTGGTAATCCCGACATTGACTTACGAAAGCGGCATGGACGTTGGTGGAGACACTCGGACCAAGAGTGAGAGGGGTGGAAATGAGTTACTTGAGAAGTGCGTGCGGAGTTACATGGAGGAATAGACAGACGAATGAGGATGTAAGAGGGAGGTGTGGTGTGGAGGTAGATGTGCTGGAAAGTGTGAAAAGGAACACCTTGAGATGGTGTGAGCAACGCTGCCACCATGTGAGGTTCTTTACTCCGATGGATGACACCGTGTTGATGTGGATCTTCAGTAGGCCTCTCTGTGATGAATAATGTTTGTAGAAAACTGCCACCACTAATAGTTTATAGACATATTAGGAGTCTGGAATCAATCAACCCCTGCGATCAGCCTTTCCTTTATTTGTTGTATAAGTATGCAGGAACACAGTCAGGAATCAAATCAGGTGTGAAATGATGAAGTGGTGAGAATGGTGAAAGGGGTGTGTGAGAGCGGGGTAAGTGGACCTCCGCCCTCGACTCGTGTCTGTAGAGTTCTCTCTCGTGATTGCCGTCATGCCTAGGTTCAACCGCACCTCGCCTTCCGAGAATGCATAACCAATGATGAAAGCGTGAATAATCCTGAATGACGAGTGAATAATAATACATGACGAGTGAATAATCGTGCATAACTCCAGTCCAGGGGTCTCCTGGTGTTTAGGTTAGCAAGTCGTTAATATAGGAATGAAATGATTAATCAGCATGTTTACCTTAGCTATTGATAAGGACACCTGTGGTCTTGCCTCTGGACCACAGATAACAGCTCCTTGTACAGGCATATACAAATGTCGTGTCACAAGTATGAATTGAGTTATGAGTTGTCTAAATATGAGTGAAAGGATCGTATAACACTACGAGAGTTTTGCTCCCATTGCAAAACAAAACTGCAAATGGAGCACTAAAATTATAATAAAAAGTGAAATAAGTGAAAGAGAAATCAAAACAAAAATAAATGCTTAAGTCTAATGAAAGATTATAAAGGCTGAGGTTTTGTAGATTTTCTATAATAAAATAGATGAGATGTGATGAAAATGGTACATACATAAAGATATATATACATATAAAATTGTAAAAGTAAGAGTAATTATTCTATTAAAAAAAAAATCAATAATATAAACAAGTACATAGTCCTATAATACAACACTAAGTAATTGAAAATTTAGAAAGTACCAAATATATAAAGTTCAATCTTCAGATTAGGAAACTTTCCACATTAACAAATCAATGTTTATAGTATGCATTTTCTAGGATAGTGCAATGTCATTATTTTCTAAAATATAGACTATATTTTCTAAGTCTGATTGTGTCAAATATATAGACTATTTCCTAAGTCTGATTGTGCTAAATATATAGACTATATTTTCTAAGTCTGATTGTGCTAAATATATAGACTATATTTTCTAAGTCTGATTGTGCTAAATATATAGACTATATTTTCTAAGTCTGATTATGCCAAAATTACATTTTCTTGTGCATATATAACTAGTTTTCCACATTTATCATGGTAGTGCTTTCACGAAATGTTTAAGTTCACTAATACGTGATGCTAGGCGAGAGTTTGAGCAATAACATAAGATAATAGCAATAATCAAAAGAATCATGAGTAGACCAATGGGAGGGTATACATAGTAAGGCTTGACAAAGTGAGTGAAAGACAGAAAGTCCAAAGATGAGTTAATTAGATTCAGTGTTGATGGTATGTGAAACAACCTTATGAAACGAAACATTTCCAGAAATGTAAACAGAGAGAGGAATTTCAGCAAAAAGACGACTGTCAATAGAAATTGAACTCAGGTGAAATGTGGAAGGGTAAATAGTGAGGAAAGGACAGACAATCATGCATGAATCCTTTATGTAAATCAAACCTACTGCGTGTCTGTGGAAAGGTGAGCGATCGGGACAAGTCACAAGGAGAGTAGTTGCTTTCACAAAATAAAGAAAATGAGTATCCAAAATGTGTGCATGGAAGACATTTTTCTGAGGAGCGGGAGTGAATTGACAATAATCTAGCATATGTTCATTTTTCTTAATAGCACGACTACAATCATCATAATTCAGGGGGAGTAATTGGATTAATTGAGCAGGACAGGTAGTAATGACGTCTAAGATAGTGTGACAATGTTTCTCAAAGACCGAAGTGTCTACTAAAGCCAGATATTCATCAGGGTATTTACCTGTAGAAAATAACAAATTGTCTGAAGGGAATCTAATCTCAAGAAGTTCGCCTTGGATAATGGTGGGGAGAGGGATAATTTCTTGTCTAGTCAAAATCATATCAGATGCAAATGGAATTAAAATAAAAAATCACCAGCATTAATGTGTACCTCAAGAAATGGATAGTATAAATCTAAATTATCCTTTCCAAAGAGGGGGTTCAATCCGAACTCATGTTCAGCTGTTTTGACTAAAGTGTAGATAACACAACCCATCCTGGGGGATGTAATGAGAGTAAGAAAAACAAATTGTATGTAGGCCTACTACTAAAAATAGAGTATATAAATAAAATTATTAATTATTTGAAGTTAAATTCTAGAAGCTCTGATTGGTCAAGAGTGATAGATAGACTTAACTGTGGACGAGCCGGCATGATCTACCGCTCCATCAATCGTGAGAATCAGATTTACATGTAGAACGTATCTACCTTAATATCTAGATTGTCTAACCACCACTGGGCTACAAAATCACCCTTCAAAGATGACACGGCAGCAATGGCGCGTGACCGAAGGTCATATCTGCAGACCTCCATAATCCTGCGTTAATCTCTAACCGTTTTGGTAAGATGATCCTCAGGGTATTAGAGTGTGAAGCCTATAATTGGGCTTTGTAATGAATTGGGGTTGTGTGGGACAGGGATCTGCCTTGCTTAGGCCAATCGGCTTTCTGCAGACTCCCATTTTCTTATGTTCTTATGTTCTTATTAGGGGGGGGGGGGGGGGTTCTGTTCGTTTTTCTTTTTCTTTATCTTTTTCGGTTTCATTAGTGTTTCCTCGAAATTCGTGTATTCGTATCCGGGTTGAGTACGCCGCATTTTCTTCAAATGATCAACATGTGCTCGTTTCTCATTACCTACATCTAAATGTTTAATTGTTGTTCTATTTCCTTCAACTGTCAAAACTCTGTAGGGATCATCAAAGACTGGTTGCAATTTATCTTTAGCGTACAATTCTCGCAGAAAAACAATATCTCCAATATTGATATTCGGATTAGATTTATGTTTGTTAGCTATGGTGGTCATTTCTTCCTTAGAGTGAAGGACACCTATGGTCTTGCCTCTGGACCACAGCTAACAGCTCCTTGTACAGGCATATACAAAAGTCGTGTCACAAGTATGAATTGAGTTATGAGTTGTCTAAATATGAGTGAAAGGATCGTATAACAATGGTTCGGCCATATGGAACGTATGGGAAGCGAGAGAATGACTAAGTGGGTGTACGAGAGCGAGGTGGAAGGACAGAGGGGAGAGATAAACCAAGAGAGAGATATGTCTGCATGCCCCCTTCCCCTTGCATACACCAGTCCCTGCAGAGATCAACACAATTATCATTCTCAGAAGAATAGAGTTATAATTTTAATGTTTTGGAGATGTATAACTATTCACACGCATTGGCAAGACCAAAAACAGATAGTAGCATACTCACACGCATATACACTCCAAAAGTGTAGGGGTTCCATAGGGATCAGCCATAGCACAGACTTTATTTATAATCACATATATGACCTACTGTTTGTTACTTACATGTCTACAGTATTCATTCATATGCAGATGATTCAAAAAATCCATGGATCATTCAGTTATGTAACAGTTTTCACATTCGACCATTACAATTCCCAATTAAACACTGTAGTCACTTTAAATAATGATTTCGTTAAATTTATTGAAAGTGGTAACAAATTTAAATTATTTGTATGCATATTGAACCAATTGCATATAATCTGCCGATGGGTAGAATCCACACGATCATCATCACTGTCAATCAAATATATGTTCCCATTTCTTCCAGTAACACGATCCTCAGTGTAACTATCTATAAAATATAAATTTGAAATATCACGTTAAATATGATATCAAAACTGCCTCAAAAATACTTGGATGTCTTTATATAGAAGGTGAATTCTTCAGTGACGAGCCCATAGCCATTATTTATAAAATCTACATACACTTAAAAGTGAAGTATTATTCACCTGTATGGAGAGGTGGGACTGGAATATATGGATAAAATTATAAATAAAACTATAATACTTGTTATTACGTCTTCGATTACGAATGATTTTTCCCACTTCAGTGTACGAGGAAATGTTACAACCATTGCATTATTTTACAGATATTTTAATGGTAAATGTGTATGTTAGCATGCATATATTGTGCCACCTCTTTGCCTCTTTCCTCCTGGTATTAGAACATCTGTTAGCGCCCATTAATGGACAGTCACTCCTTCATAGTGCAGAACTTTTGCTTTTCAAAATTAATTTATATATATATAACCACCTCTCTCTTGAATTCACTTCTCAGAGTCGCTTTCCACCACTCTTCAATCAACAAGACTTCAAAACTAATTGGTCAGGAATAGAGGACGCCATTACTTTTGTGATAATATAATTAGCTTATGTATTTCCTTCTGAATACCGAGCCATATATTTTCACTCATAAGGCACATATACACGCACTTATAGCATATCACAAACACATATACATTACGAACATGTATACTAAAACTTATATAAAGGCTCAAGTACGACCAAAAAAAAACTAAATTACATACAAACATACACAGGCATAATATTTGTAAACCATCATAATTGCATACTAAAGCACTAGCCTTCTCCGTTCTGCTGATGTATTAAATGGACCGAAAAAAAGTACTTATACAAATTAAAGAAGCGGCTCAACTCCCTACAATTATTAGCTGGCTTAAATGAGGGGATAAACTTCGTGCAATGTACAGTTAATTATGAGTATTACACTGGATACCTTTATTTGCAATATTACAACGCAATAGAGACACTGTACTGCTCAGATATACGACACTTGTTCATCATATTTTAACCAAAGCTTTTTCAAATATCCACATTTGGTATATCTACTGTATGGCAAACGGCCTAATTCCCGAGGGGGTGGCCGGGAATTAATCTCCTCCATGCATCTCTGAAAGTAGGCATCCATCCTCCCACTCAACACCCATTTCATTCATATACATCTCAACTCTCCATCCTTCCACCTCGATCTCCCTCTCCATCTCTGCTCTTCCACTTCACTCCCATACACTCATTCTCTCATTTGCTATTTTTTCCATATGACCGAACCACTTCATGGTGTTCCTCTTTACACTCTCCAGTACGTTCATATCCACACTACAACGCTCTAGTACTTCCCTATTCGTCTGTCTATCTCTCAATGTGATTCCACATGCGCTTATCAAGTAACATGTTTCCACCCTTCTTGCTCTTGATTTATGTCTCTCCTACAAAAGCCATACTTCGCTCTGTATGGCAGTTTCAGGATTACCACACTATCATACGGTGACTTCTTGTCCCACATTAGCCAACTTTGACGGCAAGTTACAGCGAACAGGTTTTCACATATGTTAGCTATTTGATTCGCCAATCATCGCCAAGTGCACCCGAGGTTCGCCAAACTTCACAAAGTTTTTGAACATGTCAAAAATTTGACGCCGAAACGTCGCACGGCATTCACAGGCATTGCACGGCATTTGCACAGCATTTGTATGGCGTTTGCAGCGGAATTACCGTATTTCCCAAATTCTTCACATTCTCCATCAATGGTGAATACAGCAAATGTGTGCGACGGCTGGGAAATTTTGTGCGAATGTCATGCGACACCCGTCCAAGCAATATCTGGCGAATATCCGGTGATGAAGTAGCGTTTATTGGTGAATATCTGACATTGGTAGCAGTTTTTGTGTGAGACATTGGCAAATTTTATGCGATGGTCATGCAAGCGTTGTGTAAGGTACTGGCAACCATTAACAAACCTGGAGAATGTGTGTGAAAGTGTGTGTTTGTGTTTATATACTGTAGCTTGTATCTGTGTGATCGTGTGTGTTTGTGCTTGCATAGCTTGTATGAAGAAAAAAATATTAATAATAATAATAATAATAATAATAATAATAATAATAATAATTATAATAATAATAAACGGGGTATTTAAGAATGGCACCCCGATGGCCTGAAAATACACATTTTACAATCTAGTGGATGAAAATGAGAAAAGGATGATGTACATTGATATTGACATGAACGTGATCAACTCATCTTACAATGTTTGAGTATAATATTAATTAAAACATACAGTAAATACAATAAAGATACTGAGAGCAAGTGTAACATACCAATTTACGTAGATTTACCATAGATCTATGTGATATATAAATTGACTCCTTTAGGTTGGAAACACTTATTGTGATTTATGCCCTGATTTTATACAGGATTAACTTGGTATAGGTGAGTTCTGCAAGACTGGGTTATTGGATTTCTTGCAAAATACATCAAGAGAATCAACAGAGGACATAGATAATCTCGAATAAATGGTTTGTAATACAGCTTTATTCTAAAATAACGCTCAGGTATAAGGAACGTAATAGAATTCACACGAACAATAGATGTTGGAGCACTCAGGTAGGTTATTGGACTTATTACAATCTCCCAGCACTTATCACGGATTTGGATAGAGACATACTTCCCACTTCCAACGTTCAGGCATTATTCTTCTGATCACATTGCTTTATGATACGTAGGGTACATGAATCACACAGGTTAGGTATTTCGCTTTGTTAACTCTCTGGTAATATGACTCTTAATCAAGGATGAAAGTATAAGTAATGTGGTTATTGCCCAAGAATTAACGTAAAGGGATAACTGTAACTAGTTGCACTGGTCTAGGATGTTCACTTGTCTAGGTGATACTTCGGACCGAAAATATCAGTGAGGGCGAATCAGGTTAAACCTGATGGCAAGAATAATTACGGGAGTCCGTTCGCCTAAGCTAAATTTCACTGATATATATTAATACATACTAGCATGATAATCACTTGTTTCAGAGAAAGTTGAGACATAATCGAATACACTGGATGGTTGAGTTAATAGCACCGTAACACTGGTACTTTGTGAAGTAACACTGTGATAGAGTTTTCCTGGTTATCTTGCGTTAGTGATGTTGGGGGTTAACAGTAGCTCTGGTGCCGTCCAAGCTGTCCGGTAGTGTAGAGAAGGTTTTACAGATGGGCTTCTTGCGTAACCGGTGATGACACTCCGATATGTTACCCTTGATGGAGACCTTAAATAACGCTGTCTCAAGCTCAACCGGACTAACAACGTATCGGATTAACGTAAGACAGTCGATAAAAGCAACTGTTTAACTATCTCTGGTCCTTATAAGAGGTTCAAGGAGCGCGGTCGGTTTTGCACCTTTTTGTCAACAAATGCTGATGGGGCCTACAGTCAATTGTTGCCAAGGAGTTATTCTTGCAGAGTTCTCACTCAAGAGTTTCTCGCATAATCCCTTCTAACATAACAAGATCTTTCTGCCTTAGATCAGTTATGAGTTATGATCGTTCGTAACTCAAGTAGCGGATGGTGCACTATCAGAAGTTAATGAAACGATCAATAATTTGTGAATTTGTTGTCTACCAATATAATATTACTGCCGGTAGTCCCGATCGCAATAAAACATTCGTAAAGGGTTAATTCACTTCCTCACCGAGTTGCACAGATTACGGAACGCCGAATTATCGTGAATCTTGAGGGGGGGAGGGAACGTACTAGACGCCAACGCAGTGTGGCCAGCCGTTGCTTTGGGCTCTAATATTCAACTGCCCGACTGTTGTCTCTGTGTCTTATTTATAGGCAGGTCAAGGAAGCTTCAGGAATATTCTAGAAGTATTGGATGTCAGTGCTATGAAGTAGTTAATTTATTCTGGTGAACTTAGGGGGTTAGGGAGGGGGTCTTTAATGTGGCGGTAAGTAACTTGTTATCTGATTTATTATCGTGGATATCTTAATCCTAGTATGAGGTACTAGTAGAGTTGTTTAGGCGGATTTGGTGAAGGTTTTTAAGTACTACTTTGCTGGCGCCCTACGTGACTAGGCTGGGAGGTATTATTCATCAATTCACCTAAGTATCCTTCTCTGGTCTAGCTGACATGCTATTCGTAATCTAGGATGGGATAAGGAAGATTTTGGTTTTGGGTAAGGATGGGATAGGATGGTATTTGGATAGGTATCTAGATTTGTAGGTCATAACCTGTTGGAAACTCACCTGTTGTCTGGTAAGAATTTGCTGGCTTGCGCGGGTCATGGTAATTCTCCGCGGGGGTCGGGGGGGTCCCCGTGGGGTTGGGGGGGGGGGGGGGGGGGCATGCCGCTCCCTGAATATGGTTATCGAGTGTTCTTACGTTAATTGGGTTGAGATATGAGTTCAGGTTGTCAGGAGGTATCTTCCTTGTTAGGGTTGATCACTACATCTAGTTTTCATGTACGAGGATCACTCGTGGGTGTTAAGAATAGTGGTTTTGTGAAAATGCAAGTCAGTGGGGAATTTTCATTTTAAAGGGGGGACGAGAGGGGGTCGTCCTAGCCTCGCGCCGGCTATTGCTCTGGTTCAAGTTGTGAGTGGGGATAGGGAGTTAAGAGGATAGTTAAGGGGGGTACAAGGATAGGTCCTTACCTTCCATTTGTTGAAGTTAGTGAACGAACTGAGTCGGCATGTTATAACGTTCTTATGGCGTCTTTACAGGGGGAGGGTTGTGAATTGTAAAGGGGGTGGTTTGAGGCTAGGCGCCGCGCCGCTCGTGACCTAGGGTCGTGACCCTTAATGCGCTGGACATAGGGGTGGCATTTCCCTACGATCGAACAGGTAGTGTGGTGTGTGCAGCGGGGCGTGAAGGAGAAAAGGACAGGATGACCCAAAAAACAAGTTACCACTGAGCATGGGGTCACGAAGCAAAACAGAGTAGTGTGGATTGTGGATAAGGAGGAGGTGATTGGAAGAAGTATAACAATTGTGGAAAAGTAAATGGAAGAGAGGAACACAATGGCGGATAAAAGATAATTAACTTAAGGATTGAAATACATGCTTGAATGACGGTATTAGTCGTCGCCAATTTAAGGTGAATGGGACTTGGTTGGAATGCACGGAATACGATTCGACATGGGCAGTGCCTCTGTGTCGTAGCAATATCGATCGGGCAAATTCCGGTTATATTATATATATACTTAGTTACTAGAAGAACAAGACAAGGGTCAACTGAGCACGGGGGTACATATCTATATACTTAGTTACTACAAAAGAAAGGAACAGCTGAGCATGGGGTTGGTATGTGGGTGTTGTAACTGAGCAGGGGGCTGCATATATCTATTCTCGTAATGGAGAGAGATACTAGGTAGCTTTCCTGCATTCCTCTTGAGATGATCGTATGCAGATTGGTCATAATTAAACATATATAAATCAACAGATATGACTCAATACAATAACTGGCAGAGGGTTAGTATTGCGGGTTAGAGGTTAGGTCAGAGGACGGAGGGGGATCATAATTAATTATAGGGCTGACATAATCATGATCGGATTCGTTGTGGACTGGAAAAAGAAGGTGTCCTGAGATCGCCTTCGCACCTACACAATGAAAATACTATAACTCACAAGGTGGTTATCTAATTAAATACATACTTAGTTGGTAGGCTACATCAAGAATGTCCAGGAGGAAAGTCATGTGGTTTGTATTCTACAAGACTGTGATTTAAGAGGCGTGTAACATGCGGAGTTAAGTGGAAAAGAGAAACAACATTGTGGATAACAGATAGTTACTCTAAGGATTGAATACATGCATGAATGACGGCATTATAGCCGTCGTCCTAATAAGATGATGAAACCGGGTTGGTATGCACGTGGCACAATACGACACTAGGACAGTGCCGCTATGTGGTATCAATATCGGTGGGCATACTCCGGTTAATATTATATATACACTTAGTTACTAGAAGATAAAGGAAAAAGGGACAACTGGGCACGGGGGTACATATATCTATACTCGTCATGGAGAGAGAGATACGAGGTAGCTTTCCTGCATCTCTCCTGATAATCGTATGCAGATTGGTCATAGTGAGTTTATCCGAATTAACAGGCCTAAATCAATACAATAACTGTCATAGGGTTATCGGGTGTATAGAGTCGTGGTTAAAGGTGGTTACATAACTCGTAATTAACTTATCTAAATCAACAGGCATAAATCAATACAAGAACTGGCAAGGGACACAAATTGACAGACGAACAATGCAACGTGAGGTTATGTATAGCTAACTGCTAAAAATGGGGGAACGAAGATAGGTGTCTTCCCCTTTTACAAGTTCCCTAAATTATGTTAACATTAGGGAGTTGGTACATCAATAAAATAGAAATGTGGAGCTCAGTGAGTTATGGGGCTGTCTAGTGTAATTTCATAATTAATCTCGGAATTACTCCTAGGTATTTTGTCTACTGAATTAGAGGTTGTATTAGGAAGGTTGGGAATATATATAGTTAGTGGATAAAACAACGGGAGGTTAGAGACCTATAATTGCTAGAATTGAGGGGGACTATGATTGTTATATAACTAAATACAGGGCTGACGTAATCACGATCTGATTTGGTGTGAAATGGAAGCTAAGGTGTCTTTTAGATCGCCTCGAACCTACACAATGAAAGTATTATAGCCTGTCTGGTGGTTACATAATTAAATACATACTTAGGTGGTACATCAAGAATGTCAGTGAGTAAAGTATTGTGGTTTGTATATTAGAAGACTGTGATTGAGAGACATATAATATGTGGAATGAATTGGGAGAGAGAGAGACCAAATCGGGGATGTAAATGGGACCGGGGATCTCGTTGGGGGTGGGGTTTTCGCTCTCAGGATTTTCGTTCCTGTGGCTCGTTAGGGGTGGGGGTTTCGCTCTCAGGTTTTCGTTCCTGTGGTATTTCATTGTGTATGTGAATATGTGTGTTTGTTTAGCTTCTGAGAGTGTGTGTGTATGTCTGTATAGCTTGTATGTATGTGATTGTGTGTGTTTGTGTTTGTATAGCTTGTATGTTTGTGATTAAGTATACTTGTGTCTGTATTGCTTGTATGTGTGTGATTGTGTATGTCTAGCTTGTATGTGTGTGATTATGTTTGTATAGCTTGTGTGTGATTGGGTGAGAGGTATTGCATGTTTGTGATTGTGTTTGCATAGCTTTGTGTGCGGTTACAGAGGCGAATTGCAACCGCCTTCCACTGCTCAGGTGTCCTAGGACATGGCATGACCTGTTCAAGGTACTCTGCAATCAGAACTTCCCAAGTTTCCGGAATTATAATGGAAATGGTGTTGTGTGCAAATCTGAATCTAAATGACAGGTTCATGTAGCTGCCTCTTGTTGCTAAGAACCAATGTGTCACAGCAAGACGCAAACCAGGTACCAGCTGGTAGCTGACCAGTGTGGAGCTGTGTGGTTGTGGTGCAATACCTGTTTCACATCTCTACCTCACCAGTCCCACATCATTGTTGTCTAGCAGTGCGGAGGCAGCAGTGAGGGTGGTAGCTGACTAATGTGGAGCTGTGTGGTACCTTGTGGTGCAATACCTGTTTCCCATCTCTACCTCACCAGTCCTACATCATTGTTGTCTAGCAGTGCGGAGGCAGCAGTGAGGGTGGTAGCTGATTAATGTGGAGTTGTGTGGTTGTGGTGCAATACGGTACCTGTTTCACATCTCTACCTCACCAGTCCCACATCATTGCTGTCTAGCAGTGCGGAGGCAGCAGTGAGGGTGGTAGCTGATTAATGTGGAGCTGTGTGGTTGTGGTGCAGCATGTGTTTCCATCTCTGCGAATTAATCATCTATTATAATTATAAACTGGAATTAAACATCAATCCGGTAACATACTGCTCAATAGGTGGCGTTCTGGGAGTGAGGGTCTGAGTCTGGAGGGTGAGACAGTGAAGCACTTGAACGAAGCAACCAGCCGCTTCAGAGATGGAGCTGCTTCGAGCCATGAATGGATGCTTCACATGTCTCACTCCCCAGACTGGAACAAGACCTCACGGGCTTCACTGTGTTGAGAGGTGGAATGTACAGGCTCTCAGCCTATGCCCGAGAGTGAGTAGTTGGAATAGAAAAAACAAAAAAACAAAAAAAAAACGTTAGTGGAGGCAAGTCAATGTTTACATATTTTCACTACCCGTGCTTCAATTCATGGATATATCTATCATCAAAACCTTCATGGAGTCACATGAGAGGGTTTATCAAAGAGTCTACATAAATATTCTTTAACCCTTTATTAGCGGCGCGCAACTTATGTCGTGTGAAAGAAATTTGGACTAAGTGGCGGTTCACAACTTATGTAATGTGCCATTTTCAGCACGTAATGTTGCTGAGAGAGAGAGATAAGTGGTGGCAGGAGAGTAGCAAGCGTATGACTGCTCCAGACCACCGCGGCGTACCTATTGACATGAATCCCACCCTCCCCCACCCTCACGCACTCGCTACACAGGGAATTATGTAGGGAAACTACCTAATTACATGTTTTTTGCACTCATGTAGCGCGATTGTTGCAAGAAAACTAGCGGTCGTACAAGGATGGTTGGGGTGTCATTGGAAAGCTCTGTTTATGCCCTTTCAGGGATAGATACTTGTTTTACGCTCTGGGTCTTATTTAGGCATGAAAATGATCACGTAAACAACCCTATTTAGGGTAAAAACACCCCGCTGGCTGTACATATAAATTACCGCCTTGGCCGCTCGTTAGGTGTTAAACACTTAAGTGAAAAGATACAACAACTTGAGTCTACTGTAATTGATGTGACAAAAAGCTTAGAGTTCTCACAGGGTGAAGTGGATGATCTCAAATTTCAAATGACAAACTCGAGTCGTGCCATATGAGAAAGAAAAACAGCAAACAAGCTTCTGATTCTGAATCTGTCTGACAACTTAAAAATATCAATGGTTATAGTGAAAGATTTATAACTGATATGTAATGCACAGGAAGACTACAGTCGTCGCAATAACGTACGCATTGTTGGCATGGATGAACAGCCAGGTGGGGAGACTTAAGAGCAGACTAAGGAAATAGTGTTTATCCTTAATGAAGAACAAGCTGTAAATTCCTGCTGTGTCTTTGGAGAGGGCCCACAGTGTCGATCAGCGTTATGGTACCCGGCCTCGTCCCATTATGGTTCGTTTCACTTACTACAGAGACAGGGAAGCAACTATACAAAACATTGACAAACTCTGTGGAATAAACATCTGCTTTAATGATGATCTTTGTCCAGCCTCCCTAGCACTTAAAATGCAGAATTGCCTCAACTCAGACAAGCAAAGAACGAGGGAATCATAACATTCTATAGGCACACCAAGCTCATAATCAAATCCAAAGTCAACGCTCAACAACGCAATATTCCTACCATTACTCCTCATAGTGTAGCGAACGACGGCGCTGTGGGTGGAGAAGTAATTGGTCAAGACCTAGGAGATGGTGTATTAACTGGTGGACACTCAAGCGTAGCTGGTTTGGCATGTGGAAATGTTGAAGCTCAGGGGACACCTGAAGGAGATATGAGTTGTAATAGAGCTGCTAGTGGAGATATAAGTGGTCCTGGGTCTACTGGGGGTTTGGTGGGGTGACTGTTCTGGGATTGGAGGATACAGCGGTGGGTGAGTCAGGTGTCGGTTGTGGTGGGGTGGCTAATTGGGATGTGGGGAGCGATGGTGGTGAAGTGGTGACCCCTCTCAGTGGAATGGCAGCCGATAGTGTCTTTGCCAGTGGTGCCAGCAGTTCTCGCTCGCCTTCTTGTCCCCTGGCTGCCCTGCGTTGGCAGCTTGTCATCCCGCCATCCACTTCAGAGAGTCGACAACGAGCGCCAGTGCAACATGAAAACAAGGTCAATCTCCGTAGATGAAACAACTCGTCGCTTCTCATGAAATAATGTAGTTTTATTGTTACGAGAAAGCATATTTGTAAAATTACTATCCATAATGTATTTCCATTTTCTTCTATTGAAAATTCAGAGCCGATTGTTGTTCTCGATAATGCTTTGAATAATCGTAGTAACCCTGTGAATGATCAAAATCCATTACACTTTAATCCATTTCATGTTGAAGATGCAAGATATAATATTGCCAATAATGTAGATAATTTCCTTACTAACCAACGAAGTTTATCGTCAAGTTTATATTCCCAAGTTATTTTATGCCACCTTTCATTGATCTACAAGCCTTAAGTATTTTGTTTATGAATATTAGGAGTAGATCAACTAATCTACAACACTTTATTTATCAGTATCTTCATGAGAGTAGCATTCTAATTGATTTAATAGGTTTCTCTGAAACTAAATTATATACAGATATTGCATCATTATATAGGATTTACAATATCTTCAATATGTAGAAACAGACAAGACGTTTGTATGTATGTCTCAGATTATAAAAATTCGTCTTCGATACCAGATTTGAGTGTAATTTATCTTAGTTTTGAAGTTGCGTGTGTTGAAATAAATATAGGCAGGGACATACATAATTATCTAGGCTTCCGGTTATAGACGAGCAATATGATACATTCCCTTACTATCTTTAAAGACATATTTAGTTACATAGATAACAAGAACTATAAATCTGTATATTTTTTCGGTGACTGGAATTTGGAATTACTAAAAAGTGATAATGATAGCAATGACTGTGATTATGTAATGTTTATGTATTCAAACTCGTGCCAATCACTTACAACCAAACCTACCCAAGTAACAGACAATTCTGCGACCCTGGTAGATCATAATTTGGACTATTCTGCCAGAAGCTAACATCAACAACTGTATATTGATGACTGATATAACCGATGACTTCCCATTACTGTCACAGTTTACCAATACCCATAATATGCATAAATAAGATTCATACAAATTATATTATTCCAAGAAAAAACAAAAAGATTAACAACTTTATCACAGCTATTGCAGAGAAATCTTGTATTACTGTATTGGAATCATATGACCCAATATATATATATATATATATATACTGAAAGTACTATAAATATATATTTAAAAAATTTAATTAGTCCCTACATAACGTCAGGCATTAAGAAAAGCATTCGTGAGAAACACTGACTGGAGAGATTAGCAAATTAATGGCCACCAACATTTAGAGAAACATGACAAATACAGAAATATATGTTCATCTATTGTGCTATCTACAAAGAATATGTATAACAAGAACAAATTTAAAGATAACCAAGGAAATGCTAAAGTAACTTGGAAGACCATTGATAATCTACTTGGTAAAACTAATAACAAATAAAGTAGGTGTGCAATTTTCGCATTACCAGAACGAAAACAAAAACAAAATGCATACGCAACTCTATGACCTATAATTCTACATGTAGTATTGAATCTTTTAGGTATATATATTGGTTTGCCGGGCTATAGTAATTATAGCTTGTGATAGAGTCTTTACTAAAATCCAGATATGGACTTATAGACCGTAAATAAACTCAACAGGAACTCCCCGAACACGTTCTTAAGTATCACAATAAGTATTCAACTAGGTACTACAGAACTCAATGACAACACACAGGAGAGTTATACACACAAGTGTATTTAAAGGCATAGAAATATATCTTCATCAATAGGCTTGGTTCATATGGATAATTCAGGCTATAATCTTATCTTAATAATTATGGGAATTATAAGGTAATAGGCGAATGCATGATAGTAGGATAGACCAAGATAAGATATATATTAATTCAGTGTTGGTAATAAATAAACAGGAAATATGCAATTAAATAAACACATGACCTAGTATCAACCCTTAATAATAATACTGATGTGGGTCGAGTGTCTTACGTGAATGAAACAACTATAAATGTAAAGATTAATATTCTCAATGCATAAGAGAATGAGTGAATTGAGAGTAAAACTACACACACAGTGAGCGAGAGGTACTAGGTGGGGCGCATACGCTGGAGCTAGGTAGGGCTCCTCAGGTAAATGCGACCTTTAATTAGCTAGCGTGTCAGGTCAATAACTTTACTGCGCTGTTGGAAAATACAATTCTGGTTTGTGTAAATATGAACTTATTCTCAGAGATATCTAAATGAAACTGGGATTAAGATATTATATGTTTACTTTCGCAATTTATTGTATAGGTAACTCAAATTAGGTAATTAATGAGTGGGACTGTATATTAACTTCAATCGAACGTATGCAATAATTACGAACTCGGTCGAGGAATTCAGGTTTAAAGTTATTACTATAATTCTAAATGAATCAAAGAAGAATAAATATTGACTGGATATAAAGACAAAGTCTAAATAATCAAAAGTGATTAATTAGAAGATGTCCTGGCAACGCTTATAATGTTAATAGTGTAGGCAATATATTAACAAGATATTACTTATGTTAACAAAGACGTACAAGACGAAGTTGTACTATGAAAATACCCAGAAGGGTATTAACAAGAGATCTGAATGGGCTAACAGAGTCTTATGAAGAATTCACCTTGACAAATGGCTAGAATTCCTAGATCATATTAATCAAAATTATCTGCATCAATACTCGCATGAACGAAGATACTAATTCACACAATAAATACAACAACGATTAAGTAATCGTACGAGAAATGGGGGACTTTGAAAGTATATAACTGGGGTAATGGTAAGTTTTACACTGGGATAAATTAAATGTGAAATTGGGCGTAGGTTCTAAGTAATTAGTTATGAATTAAGAAGGGGAATCAAGACACGGAATACACATCAACCTTAACTTACAACATACATAACAGAATGCATATAAAAGGAAAATCTGTGAGTACGTGGCGTGATAACTGAATGAACATAATTATATAACGTATGCCTAGGACGTTCTAGAGGATATTTAAACAGGAGTAATATAGGATCTTGAACACAGATCTTAGGCAAGAATTACTATCAATTTCAGAAGGATTAATAGATACGCAATTACACGATCTTGAGCACAGATCTGTTTAAAATCACACGCTTACACGATTCACATATTTTAACCTATACCTCGACAACAATAATCACAATTTCAAGATATACAGAGACACTTAGGGTAAGTTTGGAGGGTAGTGAGAGTACAGGGCTGGTCGATGTAGAGCGTAGGTCCTAGGGCAGCCCTCAGGAATGTAGGGTGTCACTCGAGCAGCACTTCAGGCTCCTGACATCAGAGGGCACTACCGGGCGAGCACTTTCACTAGCAGGGGGACAGGGCTGGGGCAAGCTTTAGCTGTGGTTAGCTGTCCTGTCCTTTTCAGGCTAAGTACAGTACTGCAGGGTTGGTTTGCATACTTTTCTCCTAAATTTTTGAAGCAATATCTGACTTAATTCTTGACTCTCATTTATACAGTCTCGTGGCAATAGGGGTATTGTGAATTCGTTGTGATGGAGTTGTGAGGTTAAATACTAATAGTAGACATGGCTGGGTAATAGATAAAGGTGTACTTATATACTAGGTAACATATTCATATCATATAAAGTCTTTATTTATCCTATTCTGTGAGAATTCTTACTTCTTAGGATTACATCCTCCTCCAGACCTTATAAGAACATAACATAAGAAAATGGGAGTCTGCAGAAAGCCGATTGGCCTAAGCAAGGCAGATCCCTGTCCCACACAACCCCAATTACAAAGCCCAATTATAGGCTCAACACTCTAATACCCTGAGGATCATCTTACCAAACCGGTTAGAGATTAACGCAGGATTACGGGGGTCTGCAGAGCGCTGATTGGCCCAACCCGGCTGATCCCCCTTCACACCCAACCCTTCTCGTCCATATGCTTATCCAATTTTTTCTTAAAGCTCCCTATCGTTCTTGATCCCACTATATCACTTGGTAGCCTATTCCACCCATCTACAACTCTGTTACCAAACCAATATTTGCCTATATCTTTTCTGAAACGAAATTTATCTAATTTGAAACCATTGGTACGAGTTCTTTCGCTATCACTGAGCTTTAGTACATTTGTCATGTCCCCTTTGTTAATCCCACTAACCCACTTGAACACCTCTATCATATCCCCTCTAACTCTGCGTCTCTCTAACGAATGTAAACCTAATTTCTTCAACCTTTCTTCATACGGAAAATTTCTAATATTATGGATCATTTTTGTCATTCTACGCTGAATTCTCTCCAATGAATCTATGTCCATTCTGTAATAAGGACACCAAAATTGGACAGCATAATCCATATGGGGTCTCACTAATGACAAGTAAAGTTTTAAGATAACATCAGCAGTTCTGTTACTCACACTCCTAGAGATGAACCCGAGAATCCTGTTTGCCTTATTACGAACGCTTATACACTGTTTTCTAGGCTTCAAATCATTGCTAACAAACACACCTAGATCTTTCTCGCAGTCTGAATTTTCTAATTCTAAATTAGCTAGTTTATATTTAACATTTGTTTGCATCTTCCCTATCTTTAATACATTGCATTTGTCAATGTTAAACTTCATCTGCCAATTTACTGACCATTCATGTAAGGTATCTAGATCCCTTTGGAGGCACTCTATATCGCTATCTGAATCAATTGATCTCCCCATTTTAGTATCGTCTGCGAATTTACTTATCCTACTAGTTATACCTAAATCTAGGTCATTTATGTATATAAGAAACAACAGGGGACCTAATACCGATCCCTGGGGGACACCACTTTTGACTGCTCCCCACTCTGACTTGGTACCATTTATGCTGACTCTCTGTTTCCTACCAAATAGCCATGACCTAATCCATCCCAACAACGACCCTCCTATTCCATGTGCCTCAACCTTTCTCATCAATCTCTCATGAGGGACTCTGTCGAAAGCTTTACTGAAATCTAAATATATAATATCATATTACTTGTCACTATCTACTGCTTCATATACCTCTGAGAAAAAGCTAAGCAAATTAGTAAGGCACGAACGTCCCTGAGTGAATCCATGCTGAGAAGAATTTATTAAGTTAAATTTTACTAAGTGGCTTCTAATTTTCCTAGCAATAATAGACTCTAGCAACTTTCCTATGATTGATGTGAGACTAATGGGACGGTAATTGGATGCTATCGATTTATCACCTTTTTTGAAGATCGGAACTACATTTGCAAGCTTCCAAGCTTCTGGAACTAAACCTGTTTCTAATGACTTGTTAAATATAAATGCTAATGGACTACTTAACTCATCTCTGCATTCTTTTAATACTCTAGCATATACCTCGTCAGGACCAGGCGATTTTTGAGGTTTCAGTCTGTCAATTTCCTTAAGCACATCATTTCTACTTATACTAACTGTACTTAACATATTTTCTATACTATCACTATATACCATATTGACTTCTGGAATCTGTGCCAAATTTTCATTAGTGAAAACGGAAAGAAACTGACTATTTAATGTACTGCACATTTCTAAATCATTTTCTGTTATTTCTCCTATTGAAGTTTTAGACATATTGATGTATTGCTGGCCTTTTATTTCTTCTTGTCTGGAGGTTATTGGATCTACCGGACCGGCATAACTGGTGCTCCTATTCAGGTCCATTTGTATCTGTAGGCTTCTGGTCGCTGGTGTGCAACTTGCATAAACATTGCTTCATCATAGTGTAGATCTGGTGAAGGAAGGAATGCTGGTCTGTCATTGGCTGTTGTCATTTGAAGGCAGGGCTGTGGTTGGTTGGTGCAGTTTCCCATGCTCATAACTGTTGCTTAGCTTGAAAGAAAACGAGGGGCTCTGGGTGATAATAATAATAATAATAATAATAATAATAATAATAATTCTTTATTCCAGACACATAAGATAGATACAGTATAAATACAGTACGACCTAATGGTCCATATCACATACACTTCTCGTCAGAGCACAGATAATAATTATACACAAAGATATATTAATAAAGACACAATAAAATAAAAATACAGTAGGCCTATTTACAGAATAGAGCACATATCACATTTTGTCACAATATAACACAGATAGGCTAACTAAGGCTATTGCTCAATGTTGGTTAACACCTATTGCACAGATCATTGCTCATAGTTCAATTAGACCTATATATTACATTACAGTACATACTATGTGTGCAGCAGCTTCTGCCAGTGAGATATAATACGGGATTCATAGATATGATCACTAGACCAAAGAGCTACAATCAGCGTGTTACTGGAGGATTGCAGTCGCTGCGAAAGCTGTACACCAGTCTCCTGATGACAGCCCGACAGCACTGCACATCCAACAGTGTGCACACCATACTAGTGCTTTCATATTTAGAGAGACCAATGAACATCTTGAGTATATTATGATAGGATGTACACAGACCATTTATGGTGGCTCTCTTATACTTCCACCACAAATGGGCCGTGTACATAGAGGAACAATATGTCCGGAACAAAGTGACTTTAGTTTCCCAATTACACATGTGGAATTTTCTCAAGATGGTGTTACCACGTAAATATAGCTGTCTGCGCTGACGGCCGATATCTGCATCATCTGAGCAATCGTTTGAGATAATGTGTCCCAGGTATTTTATTTTGTTTACTTCTTGAATAATTTGATTATTGAGTGAGAAATTTGGCAGTTTACTTTTATACAGTAATTTTGATCTAAATATAAGAACAGCACTTTTCAGTGGGTTGAATTTAACACAATGTTTACTACCAAAAGATTCACATATATCAAGAAGTTTGCTCAGACCCGCAGAAGACGGTGCAATAATGACCAGATCATCAGCATACATGAGATGGTTGATGATTTTATTCCCACCATAACATCCAATCTGCTCTTTATTCAATTTATCACTTAATTCATCCATATATACATTGAATAAGTAAGGTGAGAGAATACTACCCTGTCTCACTCCATTGGTTACTGTAAAGGAATCCGAAATAATGTTACCCCATCTTACATTAAATGTTTGATTGGCGTACCAGTACTTCAAGATTCTCAGTATATAGGATGGCACTCCCCTTGTTGCTAATTTATCAAACAGGATATTGTGGCAGACTCTGTCAAATGCCTTACTAGCATCAAGAAAGCATGCAAAAATAGAGCTGTTCATTTTGATGTACCCATCCACTAGCTCCTTCAGAGTGTAGATGCACTGGTCCGTACCATGATTCTTTTTAAAACCAAATTGATTACTATTAGTTGAGATATACACTGAGATTCTGTCTAAAATGATTAACTCTAGTATCTTACTTACAATACTGGCAAGGGCAATAGGTCTATAGTTGTCTTTTGATGTAATTTTGCCAGCCTTGTCTTTAATTACTGGTATCAAGGTAACGGACATCATAGATTCTGGTAGGAAACCATGGATTAGAAAGCTGGTAAAGCAACTGCTGAGTTTCTCCAAGAGGAGAGTGGAGGAGTACTTCAAATGTTCAGCATATATACCATCAAAACCACAGGATTTGTTAGCATCTAGCCTACTTATTGCAGCCTTGATTTTTTCACTTGTAACTTTAATTGTGTCATATTTTTCTTCTTTGTTACACTCTGTTGTAGCAGCAATGGTATTTCCTTGGTGCCCAACAGAGTTAAACAAAGTTTGGTAATGTGTTTTCCAAAGATTGGCTATGTTATTAGTACCAGAGATCCCATCTACACTAACGGGTAGAGGTGTGCAGCTATTATGCATTTTTTTAATATCCTTCCAGAAGGCCAATGTGTCTTTGCTAGCAAAGTTTTTGGCCAATGCTTCTCTTCTTAATACATTTTCATTGTTTTTTATATATCTGATTGCATACTTGCATCTAGCCTTTAGTCTGGTGAACATGTCAAAAATGGGTCCCTGTCACGGTTTGTTATGATCCAGCCATACACTACGAGCATCTCGGGATGCCTGGTATAGTTCTGAAACATGGTCATTCCACCCAGGTTTGTTAAAAGAGTAATTTTTGTTATGCTTGTGAAATACTATGTCACTAGCCTTAGTAAGACAAGATATAATATTATTGTACAGCTTGCTGACTTCTTCTCGATGACTAGCATTAACACAATTGGGGTCTTCACAGGTAATGGCATCCTCACTGCCAGGATCAAGCTCAGAAAGGAGAGTGTGTGTTAAAGTGCAAAATTGCTCACACTCCTCCTCGTCAAGCCCGCCCCATGGCAGTTTTGGATTTACACTATTGTTTGACTGGGTTAATTCTGGCGCTCTTTCCCAACTAGCTGTTAAGGTCAATGGGATATGATCTTCATCTGTATATGTATACTGAATTTCCATATTTGTTATCATATCATGGAAATCAGCACTAGCTACGGTATGATCTAGCCAAGACGTTGAGCCCCATGCTGCACTGACACATGTGTAACTACTATGAGGGAGCATGAGCTGAGAAGAGATAATTAGATCATGCTCACCACAGAAGTTAGTCATATGACTAGCAAACAGAGAGTTACTCATGTCCTTCAGATTAGCATTCCAGTCCCCTATTACAGAGTAGCAGGTGGTATTTAGTTCTTGTAAAAGAGCACTTAGCTCTCCAAGGCATTCCAGGTATTGTTCTTCATTTTCATTACATTGGTAGGGCAAGTACACACTAAGAATAACTACTTTCCGTTGGATATCTTCTATTTCTATACCTGTACACCATGGTAAATTTGTTACAAGTGGTTTAACCCGGCTGTCTAAAGAGTCCCTCCACAAAATAGCTACTCCTCCCGGTGGGTGACCTGCTACTAGACCATCCATAGCATCGGTTGTCGAGACCCCAAACCCATGAAAATTATCACAGATAGTACTGAGGTTACCCAAATCCTGTTTAAAATACCAAGTCTCCTGCAGGCACACAATATCACTGGTATTAAATACGTCTACTACATCAGGGCGTAGGAGAAGCCCTCTGTTGGTTTTAGGGAGCCCCCTACAGTTATAAGTAGCAATACGCAAATTGTTGGGAGATGAAGTAGACTTTATATCCATGATTAAGAGTTGTTGGGAGGGTGGGTTACCGTAGTTATAGAGTCCTCATTTGTTGATACCGGTACCTGTGCCCTACGTTCTCTCCACCAGTACACCGATGCTTCCTCTGGCCAAAGTTCTTCATCCATAAACACCTCGGGATTTGGACACTCGCAGTTTATTCTGAATGAAATATATGTGTGCCTATCAGACCAGGGAATAATTGGTTCAACATCCATACTAAGACTGAGTTTATTGGAGAGATATTCTTTCAAGTCGGATGCCGTCACTCCTGGCTTAAAACCTGTCGCGAATACTTTGGCTATGCGTGATCTTTTCACTTTTTTAACTGTACTTATCCCCGTACTTTTATTTTTACCCTTAATCCCCTGATGCATAAAGTTCCTAGGTTGAATTTGCACAGCCATAGAATTCCTAACATTGTTTGTGGTACCAGTACCGGTACCTCCATTCAGCCTCTGTTCCCCCTCAGTTATGTGATGAGTTTTACCTTTGGTGGAATGTACCCTAAACCATTGTCCTTGAACAGTACCCTCCCCCTTATCACCTGAGGGTGGAGGCGTTGTGATCCTGTCGATAGGGGTTGTCGTCGAGCTCCTTCCCGTCGCAAGTGCTGTAGTGATGCCTTGCGCGTTGCCTGTACTTACAGCTACATTATAGGCCCCAGGTGTTGCTATACTCATTATAGCGGGTGTACCGCTTCCGACGCTCCTCACTGCAGGGTAGACTTCATTAATTTCCTCAGTGGCAGAAGTTACGTTGATGTTAGGCCTACCTCGGGTTGTCTCGTTGGTTCTACTCGTTATGGCTGTGGCTTCCTGTGTGATGGAGGAGGCGCCACTGGCACCTGGTGTGGGGTGATAGGGGTGGCTCCTGCATTTTCCCACTTCGCTGCTTTCTGGTGGTGGTTTTGGCTGGCTGACCCAGTTGCAGACTGTCAATTCTGCAACTGGTTGTTGCATGTGGTGGTGGCAACTCCGTCATTTCACCACTATCAGCGAGGAAAAAGTCGCGACCTCACGCTTGAAGAATGTATGATCGGGTGGTGGTGTTGTTCCTGACGGGTGTCAGGTTTTGCAGGATGAGTAGCCATAATGTGGTAGGGATGTCCATAGATTTGGTGACGTCCATGACCAGGGTTAACTGTAGTGGTTCCTCAGTGTGAGCAGCTAGCTGTAGGAGTTGGTTGGGGGTTTTCACAGGTGTTGGCTTGATGCCATCAAAAATGGACACACTGTTAATTTTCATGGTTGGTGGTTTCGTTGAAGGTGTAGCTGCAGTAGGAGGTGTCCTTGGAGCAGGTCTGGTCACTGTGGGTTGGCGAGGAGTAGCGAATGGGACTGGAATGGCTGGTACAAAGGAGTACAAAGGAAATCAAGCAACAACAGTTCTAGTGACCCTTCTAGGCTGCTTGTCCTCCAAAACACAGAGGATCAAGTGTCCAAACAGTGGTTTAGAGTGGGTAAGGGAACATTGGAAAGGGAACTACTGCCGTGGAACTAAAATCCGTGGCAGGATTAGGAAGTTAGTAGGGGACAGATGGGTTAGTAACTGAGGGGGGGATAAAATAAAGTTATTCATTTACAAACGCAGTCAGTCGCGGGTTTGATGCGAGATATTTGTCTAAGCGGAGTTTAAATGAATCAACGGTGCTGCAGTCTATAACGTCTCGGGGAAGCCCATTCCACAAGTTGACAACTCGATTGAAGAACTTCTTAGATTCGTGTGAGTTAAAAGATTTACCAATAATTTGGCAACCGTTTCCCCGCGTGTAATTAGATTGGTCGATAGTTCATATTGTCGATGCCTTTGATGATTTTGAACACTTGAATTAAGTCACCTCTTAACCCTTCCTACCCGGTCTGCCTTAGGTAAGGACAGCACGAAAGAAGGGCCGCTACCCGGTATGCCTTATCTAAGGCATGAGCTTAATAGCCTAATTAAGCTTGGTCCGAACGCCGTGCGTACGACGTATGTCAACAAACCCAAGCGTTCGTGACCGCACCTCCGAAAACAAGAAGGAGAAGACTCCTCAATGTTATTGTTCTGACGTCATGACGAAATTAGTGTCTAAAAGGCCCCATATTGGCTACATCTCTGCAATATTGGCTCCACTGAAATCGTCATCACAACTGAACCAGTTGACTTACAGAGCTCTACTCAATGCAAAAATACAGATTGAAAACCGCACTACGATTATAGATGAGTGGGAAAGTTCTAGCAGGAAAATAAACGCCTAGGCCAAGACGTTTTTCAGCCATATCGCCCAGGTAGGGGCGACCGTCATTTGGTAAGACAGCCCGGGGAGGAAGGGTTAATCTGCGCTGGGTTAAAGGAAATAGATTTAATTCTCTAAGATGCTCTTCATATGGTTTGTTCTTTAGGCTAGGTATCATTTTGGTAACTCTACGTTGAACTCGTTCTAGCTTGTTTATATCTTTTTGGTAATAAGGGCACCAGGATTGAACGCAGTATTCCAGAAGAGGGCGAACTAAGGAATTGTAAAGGGTTAGGATAACTTCTTTGGATTTATGCTCAAATGACCTGCCTGTAAGGCCAATTATTTTGTTTGCCTTCTTAACAACTTCTGAACATTGTTGACTCGGTTTTAGGTTACTCGATATTGTTACTCCCAGATCGGTTTCTCTGTTTACATTCTTAAGTTGAGTGCCATTCATCGAATAGTTTGCTTTCTCATTTAGGTATCCGATATGTAGTACTTTACATTTATCCGCATTGAAACTTATTTGCCAAATTTGGGCCCAACATGACAATTTATCTAGATTGTGTTGCATATCGTCAACCTGTTCTTTTGAGAGTACGCTATTTGCAATTTTTGTATCGTCAGCAAATTTTGAGATTGTACAGGTGAGACCCTCATCTATGTCGTTGATGTAAATTAGAAAGAGAAGTGGTCCTAGTACCGATCCCTGGGGTACTCCGCTACTTACATTGGTCCATTTAGATGCCTTACCGTTTATGACTACTCTTTGCTTTCTGTCGCTGAGCCAATTTTCTATTCATTTCAACACACCGTCTTGTATTCCATGCGCTTTTAGTTTTAGCAGTAAACGTTTGTGGGGAACTTTGTCAAAGGCCTTTTGAAAATCAAGGTATATAATATCTACAGCTTTACTCTCATCGTAGAGGTTGAGGATATCGTGGAAGAAGTCTAAGAGGTTTGTTAAACAGGAACGTTTTTTACGAAAGCCGTGTTGAGTATCTTTAAGTAAGTTATTTGCCTCTAAGTGATTTACGAGTCTGTCTCTTATGACCTTTTGTAGCATTTTACATACAATTGAGGTTAAGCTAATTGGACGATAGTTACAGGGTAGGGATTTGCTGCCTTTTTTTAATATTGTTGTTACATTGGCTAGCTTCCACTGATCAGGCATAGTCCCAGACTGCAAGGATTCATTGAATAGCAATGTTAGTGGTTTGGAGAGCTCATCCTTAGCTTCCTTTAGAACTCTAGGCGAGATTGTATCAGGTCCAGGCATTTTATTTACCTTGAGTTTATCTAAACAATTCAATACTTCTCTCTCTGTAACGGTGATATTGCTTAGAACATCTGAATTATCAATCTGAATCGGGGATGGTGTAGGGATATCACTGAGGTCCTTGGTTGTAAAAACTGATGCAAAGAAGGTATTGAGGGCATTACTCATTTGTACTTCGTCTTTGGTGTATTCTCCATTTTCATCGACTAACGGTCCAACAGTTGAAGTAACTACTTTTTTCTTTTTGATATAACTATAGAATTTTTTCGGGTTTGTTTTACTTTGATTCGCAACATGTAACTCCAGGGTCTTTTTACTTTGCTTAATTAACTTTTTGGCTTTGCTTCGTAGCTCTACAAATTGCACACGTTCTTTGTCATTTTGTGAGGATTTTAATCTATCATTAGCAAATTTTTTAGCAAGCAGACAGTCTGAAATATCTTTATTCCACCATTTGGGCTTATCATTATGGTCTGGACGCCGTAGTTTCGATGGTATGCAGTCTTGCACTGCCTTAAGGTAAGTGGTTGTGAAACACTCCCAAGATGTACTTATGTCGTTATTGTTAGTCAGAAAGCTCCAGTCAGTTTCTTTAAGCTTTGATTTAAGTTTATGAAAATTTGCTTTTTTGAAATTAGGGACTTTCTCAATGCTGCTATTTGCTTTGTTACTAGTAAACTTTAAAGTGAAAGTTATCGTACGATGGTCGCTGTTACTGAATTCATCACCAACATTCAAATTCTCTATTAATTCTTCTTTTGTTGCGAGTACAAGGTCAAGCACATTATTACCACAGGTCGGAGATTGTACAAATTGAAAAAGTGAACTCTCTTGCAAGTTAGCATAGAGGTCGTGTCCAGAGTGTGAAGTAAGAATATCGCCCCCTTTAGTCACGGGTAAGTTGAAATCGCCAAGAATTACGGTATCTTGTATGTTAGTTATTTCTGCAATTTGCTCAGAAATTTCACTGTCAGTTTGCACTGATTGTGCTGGGGGTCTGTATAGTAAAGCTAGTGTTATTTTAGTTCCTCATTTATTATTTAATAGTACGTAAGATATGTCTATATTCGCAATTTGAGGTTTTGACATTAAGACGGGATTAAGACTTTCCTTTATAAAAAACAGAACTTCTCCTCCATTTCTATTGATCCGACTTTTCTCAAACATTGTATAACCAGGAAGCATATATTCGGCTAAAAAGTCTCTGTCTTCCGTATTTAACCAAGATTCTGTAATGCCGATTATATCATAATGTTCTGTAAACACGATTTCATCTAGATCTGAAAATTTACTGCGTATGCTACGAGCATTTACATAAAACACCTTAAGAGTATTAGAGTTGGATGTTACTGATTGTGCATTGTCTGAATTTTCAGTTCGTATTTAACTTAAACTACCCTGTCCGGGGTCCGGTTGACCCCGTTTTTTTAACGGAAATCCTTGACTGCATCGTTCAGCAGACGACCAAGACGTGCAGCTCCTACATCATTGAGATGTACACCATCTCCTGAAAACAAAGATTCATCATAGTAAAAATGATCCCACGTGTCGACAAAGCCGATGTCCTCCTCCCTGCAGAGTTTGGCTAGTTGGCGATTTGTACTGGTAGCTATGTTGTAGAATCGGTTTTCTACATCAATCCGGGGAACAATTCCTGAAATTAAGATTCTATTAGATTTTTCCTTGAAGGACCTGATCAGCCGCCGGTACTTGCAAAGTAGTTCCTCTGACCGCGTCCGTTGGACATCGTTAGATTCAACGTGGATGACGTACGTAGTGCTTGCGGGGGCGAGCCTGGAAACCTCTTCCACAGCCGCAACAATGTTGTCCACGCCGCCACCTGGGATACAGAATCGCTTTCTGGTCCTGGGTGCCCTGGCGCAGAACTCGGTTAATTGGCCACGGACCATGGAGTCGCCCACAAGCCGAACTTCTTCCGTTTCCTCTTCCTCGTCAATAGCAAGAATTTTGAAGCGGTTTTGGCATGTTGTCGGGATGACCTTCCTGGTACTGGTACTGGGATGCACATTGTTTCTCACTAACAAAGTTGTCCTGGGGGGGAGTGAGAGTAGAGTCATTATTATTTTCTGCAACATCTAAGGTAGCTCCTGGTGTGGGTACCGGTACCGGTACTGTATGCACTAGAATGGCGGTTGACATCGTAGTGGTTTCTTGGGCCGAGGGCACTCCTATGTTGAGTGTGGCAAATTCTTGAAGGGATTCAAGCTTCGTAGTCAGGGCATCGATCTTGCGGTGAGCTGCATTCAATTCATCCGCAATCTTCTCTCGGAGCTGGCAAAATCTACAAATTTGGAAATCAGTGTCAACAAACATGGTACGGCCAAATTTACCGGAACAACTAGTGCAGGTTCGTTGCGGCGCCATGACGATATAATCACAATATGCCTGAAAATCACACAAATTTATGTTAGCAAAATGGTACAATTAAAGCCTGAAAATCACAAAATATTTATGTTAGTAATGTGATACAATTAATTCCTGAAAATCACAACATTTTGTTAGCAATATGATCAAATTAATATGCCTGTAAATCACAAAAAATATGCTAGCAATAGAACACAATTTATGCCTGAAAAAAAAAAATTGATGTTAGCAGTATGACACAGTTAAAGCCTGAAAATCACAAATGGACTAGAAATTTGTTACAACATTTACTGGAAAAAAACAAAAAGTGGGAGAGGGTTAATGTAGCCTAGTGAGAAAACTGGAAAACAGTATACAGTACAGTAACAACAAATATTTGTTAGCAATATGGTACAATTAATGCCTGTAAATCACAAAAAGAATATGATAATCACAAAAAGAATATTATGCCTGTAAATCACAAAACATATGTTAGCAATAGAACACAATTTATGCCTGAAAATAAAACTAAAAATTATGTTAGCAGTATGACACAGTTAAAGCCTGAAAATCACAAATGGACTAGAAATTTGTTACAAAATTTACTGGAAAAAACAAAAAGTGGGAGAGGGTTAATGTAGCCTAGTGAGAAAACTGGAACACAGTATACAGTACAGTAACAACAAATATTTGTTAGCAATATGGTACAATTAATGCCTGTAAATCACAAAAAGAATATGTTAATCACAAAAAGAATATTATGCCTGTAAATCACAAAAAATATGTTAGCAATAGAACACAATTTATGCCTGAAAATTAAACAAACATTGATATTAGCAGTATAACACAGTTAAAGCCTGAAAATTGCAAATGGACTTGTAATTTGTTACAAAATTTACTGGAAAAAAAAAGTGGGAGAGGGTTAATTTAGCCTAGTGAGAAAACTGGAAAGCAGTATACAGTACAGTAACACAAATTATTGGTTAGCAATATGGTACAATTAATGCCTGTAAATCACAAAAAGAATATGTTAATCACAAAAAGAATATGTTAGCAATAGAACACAATTTTATGCCTGAAAATAAAAATAAAATTATGTTAGCAGTATGACACAGTTAGGCTAAAGCCTGTTTATTAGTTTATACAGTGGTCGACACAATAATAATAACAATGGAATTAGTAATATCCCTGGCAAGAGTGTGAGAGGCCTATTAAATATGGTAACAAGTATCTGAAATGCGATTAATAAATAGGCTTTCAAAAAGTATTACAGTAACTAAATTATTCTTACCCAATATTAAAACTATCTTGACAAATGTTAGTGTGTGCGATTTATATAGATAACCAAGATAAAAAGTTCAACCAAGTACAGTATTGGCTAGACTTTGATATATAATATACAAGAAGAGGGTTTGTTTATGCGTACACAGGTGGCGCTGGTATCGGCGGCGTCTCTACTAACTTGACAAATAGAATTTTGAAAAACAAACGTTTATCAGTCAAACCTACAGTACAATGTCATGCAAAATAACTACTGGGTGGTTTGCTAAGCACTTAACTACAGTGAGGGCTAAAATATCTACAATAAGTGCTAGAACTTTATAATATGAAACAAGCAAGTAGTTTGTTTACTTTAGAGCGTCGGTCGTCACTAACCGGTACAAATGTAAACAAAAGCAGTCTCGATAAACAAACTTTTATCAGTCAAAAACACAGCAAAATTACATGCAAAGCAACTACAGGTCAGTTAAGCTAGAGCTTAGCTACAGCTCATGCAAACAAATAAGTGGATGAGTAATGGAGTACTCAAGTTATGGTCAAATTTCGAGCAGCGAGAGCGAAGTGCTGTTGGCTGGTTGGCGCGTCGGGCTCGAGTGTCTTGATGGGTGTTTGGAGGTAGGCAGGGCTGAACCAGGTAGGGGTGACCTCGCATTAGGTGGTGTGATTATCAGTGGGGCTGGCAAGGTAGGTCTTGGGTGATCTCGCTGGATGTATGTTGGTTTGAAGGAAGGCGCCCAGCGTTGAGGGGGCACCAAGCGTCGACCAGCTCTGGTGCATTTAGGGATAGATGGAGTAGGAATTAGTGAAGGACGAGAAACATGGGGTTGAGGGGAAGGTGAAGAAGCAGAACTAGACGAATGTGATGATTAATGTGTTGTGTTATGTCTGGGACGGATGACTGGGGAAGGTCGTGAGGTAGAAGATGACTTAGGATTGGCCCTGGGAAATAGTGGAAGAGGCCGTGTAACTGGTTTTATTTTGGATTGGGATCCGGAAGGTACAGGAGATTTCAGTTTAGATTCATAAGAGGGGGGAACGGAAGGATTAGGAACAAGGGGGGTGGGTAAGGAAGGAGGTATAGTAGTGGGAGGGTGAATGGCGGAAGGGACAGGTGGAGTAATGTGATTAGGGATGTTGGTAATTATAGGAGTTGTAGGTAGAGTACCTGAGGATTCTGAAATGTTAGATATACTGACAGAAGGTGAGGTTTGCACAGGTAATGGGCGTATCGTATATATACGATAGGGTATGACTCTTTTGTGATCCTGTATGTCTCTGTGATGTCACGGTCGTTCCCGCTGCACGGCGTAGGACGAGTAGATCGTATATTATAAGATTGTAAGTAAGTTAACCCTCTCACGACCATATGACGCAGAGGTTGCCAGATTAGCAATAAGAAATAGAAAGCTCTCACTCTTATAATTACCTCTCCAAAATTAGTTTTCTGCCCACAGCTAACTCAAAGACAACTGCAGAGGTTAAAGTAACTAAACTAAAGGTTTCTAAATACCCCTGATGGTAACACAGGTTTTAAAGTATCCCTAATAGGCTCAAAATTGCGTCAAGAACGTGAGAGGGTTAAGATTATAAAAGACCTAATATGCTATTAAGCAATATTGACATGGTCTTATGTAGTATATATGAATTTATCATATATATTAATATAATTTATCGTATTGAGCAACATAGAATCGGTACGATAATTTGGGCCCTGGCGTTTGCCAAGGCAGCAGGGGTGCGACTCTAAGGAAGACAGGGCAGAGCCTTCACGAACACCGAACAGTTAACATCTAATTTCCGCCTTCAGTTGATCGAGCTTTTGTGCTTCTAATCACAATACGCTGACAGCAATACATACAGCTACACCATCATGACGCTCTCATCGACGCCATGACTGACTGACAGATAAGCATAATATTCATGTCCATTCCCATATAAAAATTTGTTCCCTTTCCTTGGCCGAGCTTTAGGGCCGGTATTTGTTTCCCCGTCGTCCGCCATATTGGGTAAAACGTTCTCCTTTGTTTCGTTGCCACGTGGAACTATTGGTGAGTTAATTCCTGGATAATATTAACCCTTATAACCTTACCCTATATATAATTTATTGTGTGAGACATTTGGATATAAATTAGCTTGTTTCAGATCCAATTCAATTTAGATATGGAGTAATTCGATTTAGTTTGATTTTATTTGGATTATAGCTTATAGATATTTAACTTCCATTGATAGTATACCACATTGGTGCCCAGACCTGGGAATTAACTACCAGTAAGGGATTTTTAGGCAATGAGCAAGGGGTTAGCCCAGGGAGGCAGGAGCAAGGACCCCGGAGGGGTGGGGCTTGGATATATTCCTGTACCTCCGGTGCCAGCACCTCAGAAAATAGCGGTTGTAGGGCATTCGTATGCCACTAGGCTAAGGGCAGCCGACCAAGGATCTGTGTGGTATCGGGCGTCGGAGGGGGATAGAGTGTTTGAGCTGTCCTACTTCGGGGTGCCTGGAGCCACCGTCGACAGCCTGAGAGCCTCCCCACAGTGGGGGCAGGTGGTCCATTTTAGGCCTCACATTTTTTTTCTTGTTCCTGGGTGGCAACGATATTTGCCCTGATACCGTACCCCAAGAGTTAGCCAACGCCACCAAAGAGGTGGCGCTGGATCTGGAGCGAGAGTCCGGGGGGAGGTGCAAGATTGTAGCGATTGAGAGCCGGACTAGGGTCCGAGGTGTAACAGCGGAGGAATCTATCTATCTATCTATTGCCTAACGCCGTGATCCCCGAAGGGGTGGCCACGAACGAACCGCCCCCATGCACCTCTGTCCCCAGTCAGTCGACGCCCCTCCCGCCAACCAGCACCGCCTTCGTTCATGTACTTCCTCACTCTATCCTTCCACCACTCATTCGGTCTACCTCTCCCTCTCTGTCCCTCCACCTCACTCTCGTACACCCTCTTTGTCATTCTCTCGCTTTCCATACGTTCCATATGGCCGAACCATCTCAAGTTGTTCCTTTTCACACTTTCCAGCACATCTACCTCCACACCACCCCTCCTTCTTACTTCCTCATTAGTCTGTCTATCCCTCCATGTATCTCCGCACGCACTCCTTAAGTAATTCATTTCCACTGCTCTCACTCTTGGTCTGAGTCTCTCAACCAATATCCATGCTTCGCTTCCGTAAGTCAGTGTCGGGATTACCACACTGTCATGCAAGGACTTCTTCACTTCCATACTGACCACCCTATATCTTTTTACTGCTTTTAGCGTTCCTACAACCCTCTTCCCCTGTTGTACCCTCTCCCGCACTTCTTCATCCATAGTCCCATCTTTTCTCAACACACTGCCCAGATACTTAACCTGACAAGCGCTAAATAGACCTAGGGGCTAGGGTAGTTATTTGTGCATTTCTAGCCTTGGATTCTGACAGAATTCGTTATATTTACAATATAGAGCATTATTTGTTTTCGGTATGCTTTTATTGTACATATATGATGTATATATGAACCTTCAAGAGTGCTAAAATAAGTGGGAAAAGCATTTGGGTGGTGAAAAACGAAGATAATGGCCACCCGGTCATAATCTCAGGCGAGAGAGAGCCACAGGCAACCCTCCTCTCTCGCTGTCTGTGAGGTAACTGAGACGAGCGGGGCGGTGTGGGCCGGTGTCTGGGTGTTGCATAACGATCTTTTCTGCAACCCACTTGTGCTACATTATCGCGGGAGAGAAAAATAACCGATAAATGATGATAATAAGAGGAAAAATAGGTGATAATTGAGGAGGGGAGGGAGGGGGGAATAAGGTGGGGAAGGAGGGGAGGGGGGTGGGTGAGATTTACATGGATGAGTACTGGAGGGGAATTATCTCACCTAGAGACAAATTCCTTTGTTTTGATAGGCCCTTTTTTTTATGGAAGGCTTTTTTTATGGTCTTGCTTCCGTGAGGCCTATCGCGTTCCCTATAGGAAGCCTTCCGTGAGGCCTATCGCGCTTGCCGGGTTAAAAGAGTTGATGATCTCCATAACCTGACCGTTCAGCTTCACCTCACACTCTGTGACTTCACCCCTTTCGAAGACCATAACAGCGGAGGAATATCACGCCATTAAAAACTCTGTCAACCGTACCCTGAGGTGTCGGCTGGTAGAGACGCGGCACCGCTTTGTTTCGATAACCCTCAGCACACGGGACCTCGACCAGGATGGCGTCCACCTCGATTTGGATACAAATCAAGTCCTATATAATAAAATTGTTGGGCTAACAAAGCGTTGGTTGGAGAGGGACGCCGGGGTGATATCGTTGCGCCTGCCTAAGTCCTGCATCCTACCCATCATCTTCCCCCAATAATTTTCTTTTACATTTCAGACTTCCTGTGACATATGACCTGACCTAAAAAAAAATCTTGTCAATATGACCCTTTAGTAGGTGTTGCTATTTTGTGTGCTAATTTTTCTCCGTAACATAGAAGTCTGCCAGTCGGCGTCTCTTAACTAGGCTACTCTTTTGCCCTTGTATTTGTAACATTTTAGATAAATAGCCTACAAGCTTACATGCAAAATGAATAAACAGGAAGAGACACCGTCTAGTGGGGTGATGAGCAAAGAACCTAAAAATCAGAGGGCAGGACTTCGGGGAGTATTAAATAGGCTACTTGTAGATGTCAACACTTTCATCACTACTGCTGACCTCGAGGAATTAGAGGCTAGGTTAGACAATGTCCAGGCTACCCACAGTTGTTTTGTGGCTCTGAGTGAGGTGATTGTGGCAGGCATGACAGAGGAGGAAGAGATAGTTGCAGAGTGTGATAATCGCACCCTCTATGATGAACCTATCTTTAAAGCGTAGTAGGGAAGGTATACAGTAGGGTAGTGATTGAGAGAGTGAGAGTGAGAACAGAGAAATGGATAGGCGACGAGCAGGGAGGTTTTAGGAAGGGAAGAGGATGTGTAGATAAGATTTTTACCCTGAATTGTGTTGTGGAGAAGTATCTGGAGAAGAAACAAAAGGTGTATGTTGCCTTCATGGACTTGGAGAAGGCCTATGACAGAGTGGATAGAGAAGGTTTGTGGAAAGTACTTAGAATATACGGAGTAGAGGGCAAGTTGCTGAAAGCAGTGAAGAGCATGTATGAGGGTGCAAAGGCGGCAGTACGTGTGGAGAGTGAGCAGAGCGAGTTGTTTGACCTGAATGTTGGTTTGAACAGGGGTGTGATGTCCCCATGGTTGTTTACTGTATATATGGATGGAGTCATGAAAGAAATACTATCAAGAGCAGTGGATGTTGGTGTATCGCTGAAAAGGGAGGGAATTGAGTGGAAGCTACCTATACTGCTGTTTGTGGATGATACAGTTCTGATGAGTGATAATGAATGGGAGTTGCAGGGTCTGGTAAATGAGTTTGGAACAGTGTGCGAAAAACGGAATTTGAAGGTAAATGCGGGGAAGAGCAAAGTTTTGGACTTCGAAAGGGGTGAAGTCACAGAGTGTGAGGTGAAGCTGAACGGTCAGGCTATGGAGACCGTCAACTCTTTTAAGTATCTGGGCAGTGTGTTGAGTAAAGATGGGACTATGGATGAAGAAGTGCGGGAGAGGGTACAACAGGGGAAGAGGGTTGTAGGAACGCTAAAATCAGTAACAAGAAATAGGGTGGTCAGTATGGAAGTGAAGAAGTCCTTGCATGACAGTGTGGTAATCCCGACACTGACTTACGGAAGCGAAGCATGGACGTTGGTGAGAGACTCAGACCAAGAGTGAGAGCAGTGGAAATGAATTACTTAAGGAGTGCGTGTGGAGTTACATGGAGGGATAGACAGACTAATGAGGAAGTAAGAAGGAGGTGTGGTGTGGAGGTACTGTAGATGTGCTGGAAAGTGTGAAAAGGAACAACTTGAGATGGTTCGGCCATATGGAACGTATGGAAAGCGTGAGAATGACTAGGGGTACGAGAGCGAGGTGGAGGGACAGAGAGGGAGAAGTAGACCGAATGAGAGGTGGAAGGATGGAATGAGGAAATACATGAACGAAGGCGGTGCTGGTTGGGGAGAGGGGCATCGACTGACTGGGGACAGAGGTGCATGGGGTCGGTTCGTTCGTGGCCACCCCTTCGGGGATCACGGCGTCGGGCAATAGATAGATAGATAGACCTATTAAAGCGCACTGTCGCAAATAAGAAGGGAGGCGAGAACGAGGCCCATAGAAGGGTTGACCTGAAACACGCTGTGCACCTCCCAAAGCTCAATCTTCCTACATTTGGGGGCACATTGACTGAGTGGTTAGCTTTTTGGGACGTATTTCAGGGTACAGTACATGAATCCTCTTTGGATAATGTCCGTAAGTTTCACTACCTGAAAGGACAAATGGAAGGAGAGGCCTTACATTATTTTGATAGAGGGTTTTGCGGTAGTAGGTGATAGCTATTTGGAGGCAGTAAAACTATTACAGTCCACATACGGGGATCAAGAGCAGTTGAAGATGGCCCATGTCGTTGCCTTGTTAAAGCTCATAGAACCACAGTATAAGGTTGTGGAGTTAGCAAATTTTAGGGCAGATATGGAGTGCCATACTCAATCGCTAGACACCCTAGGGCTCACCACACAGGAAATGATAGTCATTATCTTACGCTCCTATGGCAATAATTGACAAGGTTAGATCGTTTGATATGGGGGGAGTTTAAAACTCAGTTCAGTAATGAAATTAGTAATCAACAGTTGAACAAAGGGAGAATGTATGTGTCAGGAGGGAGTGAGAATGTGGAGATGAGGGGAACTGTAAGCATGACGGTGGGGACTAAAGGAAAGAAAGAGGGTACATAATATAAGAAACCTGCTCATATTCTATGTAAGCTATGTAATAACAAACATAAATGGAGTTTCTGTGTAAAATACCCAACAAATGAGACAAAACTAGTACAGGCAAAGAAGTTGAAGCTATGTGTAGGTTGTCTAAGTAAGGAACATGGTAAGCAGGGACAATGTACTGCTACATACTTAAGGCCCTGTCGCCACTGCAAAGGACATCACTTTGATAAGTTGTGTCCTACAGCAGATAAAGTCAAAGACGTCAAACCAGAGGGTACTACAGCTGTGACACTAGGTAGCACGCAAGACACCACTATATTGCCCACAATACAGATTCCCATGGAAGGTAATGACAGTAACAAAGTTTGTCGGGTACTTCTAGATCAAGGGTCTCAACGTTCCTTTATAAAGAGGTCCGTATTAGTGGGACTGAAGCACCGAATCGTAGGGGCTGAGACTCTTCGATTGCAGGGCTTCACAGGGGTTACTGACAAACAAGACTACGAGATTGCGGAGATTTCATATTTCTACCGTAAAATCCGGTACTTTATGACATGTATCGTAGTAGACACCCTACCAGAATATGTATCTGTAGGAGTGAAGAAGCTGGAACACGCATTACGTAGCAAAGGGGTTAACTTGTCAGATCCCATGGGAAATCAGAGTGAGGTGCATGTTCTACTTGGTGTGGATCATTATTATGATGTAGTATACCCTGGATTTAAAAAGATGTGTGGTGTAATTTTAATCCCCACGAAATTTGGATATTGCATGAGCGGAAAGGTGCATACTGCACAGTCAAAGGTCCTGGTCGACACGGTCTCGATATATAGAGTCAATGAAACCGTGGCAGAGGAGTTGGGAAGGGAGGCTTCCCAACCTAGTGACCCTAACATGGCTGCCGAGTTCGACCTGGAACGACTGTGGAGATTGGATCACATAGGCATTAATCCTATGGAGACTGATTATGACTCGGAAGTTGCGCTACAAAGGTTTGACGAGTCTGTGAGCTAATGTACCTCAGACAAGCAATATAAAGTTAGTTTACCCTGGAAGAACAGTGAGATAAGCCTGCCTACAAACTATGGTTTGGCATTAGGTCGCTTGCGCGCATTGCAGCGGAAATTGTCTAACGAACCGAGCACGCGCCAGGCGTATCACGATGTATTTCGGAGTTATGAAGATAGGGGCTTTATTGAGAGAGTCGATGTAAAGGAACCGATTAAGAAGGGTGGAGTTCACTATCTGGCCCATCATGGGGTAAGAAAAGACAGCGTCACCACACCGATACGGGTGGTGTATGACTGCTCTGCCCATCAAGGTCAACAACCCAGTCTAAATGACTGCCTGTTGACAGGTAAGTCCATGGTGTCGGACCTGTCCCAACATCTATTGCTGTTTAGGCTGGGGAAGTACACCTATACCAGTGACATCGAGAAAGCATTCTTGATGGTCAAGCTAAAGGAGGAAGATAGAGATGTTACCCGCTTTCTTTGGTTCACCGACATTAGCGACTCTGAAAGTCCGGTCATCATATACCGTTTTCGGGTTGTCCTCTTTGGGGCCATGTGTTCACAGTTTTTGTTAAATGCCACAATAAAAAAACATCTAGCTGATACTCATGAGGACACAAGTAAACTATCTCGCGGACTATATATAGACAATTTGCAGGGTTCTAGCGATAGTCAGGATGACTTGTTATATACATACTGGCAAGCACGCAGATTGTTTGCGGATGAACATCTATTTCTCCGCGAGTGGGTTACTAATAGTGAAGATCTTCAGAGTTTGATACAGGTGGACGGTACGGCATCTCATAACCAGGAAAAGTCCAGAAATTTGGGGATGATCTGGCAACCTAAACATGACATACTAACTCTTCAAACAAGGTCTTTTGCTCAGCAGACAGGAGCGCACACAAAAAGAAGTCTGTTGAGCAAAGTTGCGCAATTTTTTTATCCTTTGGGTCTAGCATTACCCGTTACCATAAGAGCTAGGATTCTAATGCAGGAAGTTTGGAGACGTAAAATAGGATGGGATGACAGTTTCCCGAGGACCTGAATGACCAAGGGACTTTGTTGTTGAATGAGTATGCCATCCTATGTACTAAACCTATACCTCGTAAAGTGGCGGCGTTCGGTGACGTTACGTTACACACGTTTTGCGATGCTAGCGCCACGGCATACGGGGTAGCCATATATGTCGTTATTTCATTTGGGGCACATTTAGTTACAGCCCAGGCCAAGGTAGCCCCGGTTAAAAAGGTAACTATCCCTAAAATGGAATTGACTGCCATGCTGCTATTAGCACGTCTGGTGCAACATGTACGCGCAGCATACGAGAGCAAATTAAATATTGAAATCGTTCACATTTGGTGCGATAGTCAGGTCGCACTCAACTGGATACATAGCAAGAAGTCTCTGCCAGTTTTTGTGCGGAATAGGGTAGATGAGATTAGAGCCCTTTTTCCAGACGTTGCTTATCATTATGTAAATACAAAAGAAAACCCTAGTGATCTCATAACTAGGGGTATAACGGCTAGCCAGTTAGTGAAGTCCGAATTGTGGTGGCATGGTCCAAAGTGGCTGCTCCATGCAAGTGAATGGACGATTTGGCGTGCTGTTGGTGAGGGACTTCTACCACTGGAAACAGTGGCAGTTACAGCCCAACCAAATGAGCCACCGGGTCCAATCATAGAGTGGGCAAGATTCGGTGACTATAATAAACTAGTCAGAGTTGTCGCTTGGGTATTGCGACATGTATCCAATATCAAGCTTAAAGCAATGGGCCAACTCTGCAACAAGGATCACAACATTGATGCTCGTGAATTTAAAGCAGCTGAAGTAACTTTGATCAAATGGGTTCAAGTAGAAACCTTTTCCAATGAATTAGAATCCTTGCAAAGCTCGAATAAGACATTAATGCCTAATATAGTGCGTCAACTAAGGTTGCACCTAGACAATGGCCTCATCAGGTGTGAGGGTCGGCTGAAGTGGTCGGGTGTACCAGACGGCATAAACCGCCCTATACTTATGCCAACAAGACATCACGTTACTGATCTATTTATCATACGTGCACATGGGGAAGTAAAATACTACGGGGTATGTCATATTATATCAAATTTACGTCTCACATGGTGGATTCCCAGAGTTCGACAAGTAGCTCGACGCGTAGTAAGAAAGTGTGTAATATGCCAGAGACTAAAAGGTAAACCATATGCAACTGGACCAGCTCCACCTCTACCTGAATGCCGTGTAAAGCACGTAGAACCTTTCCAAGCTGTTGGATTAGATTACACAGGTGCATTGAAGACGAAAGAGCATGAGAAGGTGTATATATTATTGTTTACCTGTGCAATGTCTCGAGCGGTACACCTAGAACTATGTGATAATATGTCTAGCGAAGAATTTATGCTGGCGTTTAGATGGTTTTGTGCCCGTCGTTCATTCCCTCAATTCATTCTTAGCGACAATGCTCCCACTTATGTCCAAGCATCAAAATATCTAAAGGATATGTGTAGTGATCCTACTATCATCACTTTTTTGGGAGAGAAGAAGTGTGAATGGAGGTTCATTCCAGTTAAGGCACCTTGGTTTGGTGGAATGTGGGAACGGTGTGTCGGCATAGTAAAGTCAGGACTCAGAGCGGTAGTAGGACGTGCTCTATTAAAGAAGAGTGAGTTGACGACAGTCCTCACATAGATAGAGGCAGTCATGAATGATCGCCCGCTTACATATGTGTACACCGACCTGCAAGAACCACTACCTTTAACGCCAGCTCACTTGCTATATGGAAAACCATTGACTGCATTTCCATCTGATTTCCAATCCATAGTAGAGTTAGAGGGTCCCTCGTTGTACTCTGAGGTAGCGGTGTCTAAGAGATACCAGTATATATCCAGGATAATCGAGGATTTTAGGAAACGGTGGATTAGTGAATATCTGCTAGCATTGAGGGAAAGGAGAGTTACTCCCTCTGGTAGACCAACGGCACCTACAGTTGGTGAAGTTGTTTTAATTAAAGAAGATAGTCCTCGTTTATACTGGAAATTGGGCCGCGTGTTGGAGGTATACAAGGGGGCAGACTCTGTAGAGCGGGTGGCGCTATTGAAGACAGCCACTGGAACTATTGTTCGTCCTATCGCACGTTTGTACGCTTTGGAGCTCGATTCCGCATTGCAATCTGATACTCCACCTGTTATTGCTGGGTCCGAGGATTCTCAAAGGAACGACTCACCTCTTACTGATGGTGATCACTCTCGGACCGGCACGCGTCCCAGATGCACTGCTGCTGGCGCCGTCGACTTGTGGCGTCAGAAGATAGCCTCTGGGCAACTTTAAGTTTAAGGTGGGGTTCAGGTCTCTTTTTGTGGGGGGAGTGTATCGTAAATATGATAGGCTATGACTCTTTTGTGATCCCGTAAATCTCTGTGACGTCACGGTCGCTCCTGCAGCATGACGTAGGACGAGTAGATCGTATATTATAAGATTGTAAATAAGTTAAGTTATAAAAGGCCTAATATGCTATTAAGCAATATTGCCATGGTCTTATGTAGTATATATGAATTTATCGTATATATTAATATAATTTATCGTATAGAGCAACCTAGATGCGGTACGATAATTTGGGCTCCTGGCGTTTGCCAAGGCAGCAAGGTATGCCTCTGAGGAAGAAAGCGCAGAGCCTTCACGAACACCGACTAGTTAACATCTATTTTCCGCCCTCAGTTGATCGTGCTTTTGTGCCTCTAATCACAATACACTGACAGCAATACAAACAGCTACACCATCACAACGCTCTCATCGACGCCATGACTGACTGACAGATAAGCATAATATTCATGTCCATTCCCATGTAATCATTTATTCTTTCTTTAACTTGACTCGAGTCTCGGGACCGAAGTCTCGTTCCCCGTTGTCCACCATATTGGGTAAACGTTCTCCCTTGCCTCATTGCCACGTGGAACTATTGGTGAGTTAATTCCTGGCTAATATTAACCCTTATAACCTTACCTTATATATAAATTTATTATGTGAGACCTTTGGATATAAATTAGCTTGTTTCAGATTGAATTCAATTTAGATATGGAGTAGTTTTAATTTAGATTGATTTTATTTGATTTATTATAGCTTAGTAATATTTAACTTCCATTATTAGTTTACTACACTCGTTTTGTCACTGGGTAATTTATTTCAGCCGGGTTAAGGGTGAGGCTGGCACATGCAATGATAATTATGTTCTTTGCCGTCCCTGGTTTGTCCTAATACGGCCCCAATGCCAAACTGTGACACGTCAGTGTATAACCGGAATGGCTGGGTGTAGTCAGGAAAGGAGACCACTGGAGATGCAACTAACTTGGTCTTGAGATCATTGAAGGCTTGAAGTCATAAATCGATCCATAAGAAAGGCTCTTCTTTTCTGGTAAGGTCAGGGAGAGGTTTGGCGATAGTGGCAAAGTTTTTCACGAATCTCCTGTAATAGGAAGCTAAACCAAGGAAAGCACGTACACCTTTTACATTCGTGGGAGGGGTGATCTTGCTAATTGCTTCAAGCTTACTTGGGTCAGGTGCAATTCCTTGCTCGGAAACAATGTGGCCAAGAAAATTTACCTCAGTTTTGGCTAGAGTGCACTTGGCAGGTTTCAGTTTTAGGTTTGCATCTCGGATTTGTTGAAATAATTGTTGAAGTCTTTCTATCTATCTATTGCCTGACGCCGTGATCCCCGAAGGGGTGGCCACGAACGAACCGCCCCCATGCACCTCTGTCCCCAGTCAGTCGACGCCCTTCCCCCCAACCAGCACCACCTTCGTTCATGTACTTCCTCACTCCATCCTTCCACCTCTCATTCGGTCTACCTCTCCCTCTCTGTCCCTCCACCTAGCTCTCGTACACCCTCTTTGTCATTCTCTCGCATTCCATCCGTTCCATATGGCCGAACCATCTCAAGTTGTTCCTTTTCACACTTTCCAGCACATCTACCTACACACCACCCCTCCTTCTTACTTCCTCATTAGTCTGTCTATCCCTCCATGTAACTCCGCACGCACTCCTTAAGTAATTCATTTCCACTGCTCTCACTCTTGGTCTGAGTCTCTCAACCAACGTCCATGCTTCGCTTCCGTAAGTCAGTGTCGGGATTACCACACTGTAATGCAAGGACTTCTTCACTTCCATACTGACCACCCTATTTCTTGTTACTGCTTTTAGCGTTCCTACAACCCTCTTCCCCTGTTGTACCCTCTCCCGCACTTCTTCGTCCATAGTCCCATCTTTACTCAACACACTGCCCAGATACTTAAAAGAGTTGACGATCTCCTTAGCCTGACCGTTCAGCTTCACCTCACACTCTGTGACTTCACCCCTTTCGAAGACCATAACCTTGCTCTTCCCCGCATTTACCTTCAAATTCCGTTTTTCCCACACTGTTCCAAACTCATTTATCAGACCCTGCAACTCACATTCATTATCACTCATCAGAACTGTATCATCCACAAACAGCAGTATAGGTAGCTTCCACTCAATTCCCTCCCTTTTCAGCGATACACCAACATCCACTGCTCTTGATAGTATTTCTTTCATGACTCCATCCATATATACAGTAAACAACCACGGGGACATCACACACCCCTGTTTCAAACCAACATTCAGGTCAAAGAACTCGCTCTGCTCACTCCACACGTACTGCCGCCTTTGCACCCTCATACATGCTCTTCACTGCTTTCAGCAACTTGCCCTCTACTCCGTATATTCTAAGTACTTTCCACAAACCTTCTCTCTCCACTCTGTCATAGGCCTTCTCCAAGTCCATAAAGGCAACATACACCTTTTGTTTCTTCTCCAGATACTTCTCCACAACACAATTCAGGGTAAAAATCTGATCTACACATCCTCTTCCCTTCCTAAAAACCTCCCTGCTCGTCGCCTATCCATTTCTCCGTTCTCATTCTCACTCTCTCAATCACTACCCTACTGTATACCTTTCCTACTACGCTTAGAAGACATATTCCTCGGTGGTTACCACACACTCCTCTTTCCCCTTTGCCCTTATATAGGGGGACTATTATGCCAGTCTTCCAGCCATCGGGTGCACGCCCCTTCTCCCATGCTAGTTTGCACATTTTCCATACCCATTCTATCACTATTTCACCACCATACCTCAACATTTCCCCACACACTCCATCTGTTCCTGGTGCTTTCCCCAACTTCACTCTTTTCATGGCTTCCCACACTTCTGACCTCCTGATCCCCACCTCCTCCTCCACTACTTCTCTTCTTCTCCCTCCCATACCATATCCAGCTATGTTTGCTGGCTCTTCATTCCTTACATTTAGCAACTCACTTAAGTACTCCCTCCATCTTTCGACTCTCTCTTGCTTCTCGGCTAGCATTCTCCCATTCTTATCTTTCACACCCTTAATGTTTCCCTAATTACCTTCCCTAACTTTCTTGACTTCTTTCCAGAACAGTTTCTTACTCTCCCTCCATTTTACACTCAGATTCATTCCAAATTCCTCATCTACTCTTCTCTTACTTTCCTTCACTACTCTCTTCACCACCCTCTTACTCTCCACGTACCTCGCTCGTTTCTGTCTCTCAAAATCTTCATTCCCTCTACTACCCAACCATTCTCTATATGCTTTCTTCTTTTCTTCCACAGCTATTCTTACCTCTTCTGTCCACCATGCTGTACCTTTCACTCCCCTCCCTCTTCTCCTCACTCCACACACCTCCTCACATGCAGCACAGATCTCATCCTTAAACACCTTGCTCATCTCCTCCACTTCCTCCATAACTTCCAGGTCGAACCCACCTAGTCGTCTTTCCACTGCTCTCCTGTACTCCTCCCTGACTTCCTCCTCCTGCAACCTCTCCACCCTCCTCACCATTCCACCCTCCTCTTGCCTCCCTCCAGCTCTCCTCACCCACTTCTTTTGTATCCTAACCTTAGCTACCACTACATAATGATCAGACACACCCCCTCCAATACCCCTATACACCCTAGCATCCATCACAGATTTCTTCATTCGTTCATTCACACATACATAATCAATCAATGACTTTCGTTCCACCACTGTCTTATCCTTCATCGTCAACATCCGTTTCCACGTGTACCTGTGGATCATTCTGTGTCGGAAGAATGTGTTGGCTATCCACAGCCTTCTCCCCACACATACGTCCACAAGTGCACTACCATTCCCATTCACCTCTGATGGTACCCACCACCCTCCCACCACTCCCTTAACTTTCCTATCACCCACCTTACCATTCATATCCCCAATCAGAAATATTCTTTCGTTCTTGTCAAACTTCTCCAGGCACGCCTCCACATTCATCCAGATCTCCTCTTTCTTTCTTTCAAGTATATCCTCTGTCGGGGCATACACGCATACAATCACCCACGTTTGTATTCCTACTTTCATTCTCACCCACACAATCCTTGAACCCACAGACCCATACTCTCTTACACATTTCTTCCATTTGCTACTTACAAACAAACATGCACCTTCTCTCGCTGTTCCTTCACTCACTCCAGCACACACACCCATTCCACACTCCCACTCTCTCACATCTGAACCTTTCCATTTGGTCTCTGTCATTCCACATACATCCAGCCTGGCATTCACTAACACTTCAAGAACCTCTCTCTCTTTTGTGCCATTATTCATGCCACTAACATTCCACGTAGCCATTCTCAGAATGTCCGAAGGTATGTCCTTAGTCGGTCATGGTTCGTCAACGTAGGTTCTGTCCGCATCCGAGGCTGTTCGTTCGTTTTTCTTTGCTTAGATATTTTTTCCGGGTGGGGGTTGCAAGCCCACCGACCTAACCTCTTTAGTCGCCTCTTACGACACGCAGAAGGCACGTGGGGCATATTCTATTCCCTAACCCCCATGAAGTCTTTGTAGGTGTTCAATCAAGGTCTTACCGAACACAATGATGTCATCAAGGTAAGCTAGGCAAGTTTCCCAGGTTAATCCTTGTAACATCGATTCCATCAGTCTTGAAAAAGTAACTGGACCATTACATAAACCAAAAGGTAACACAGTGAACTCATACAGGCGTCCTTGGCTGGTAGAAAATGCCGTTTTTTGTTGATGTTCTGGCAAGACAGGTACTTGCCAGTAGCCAGCTTGCAAATCTAGAGTTGTGAACCATTTTGCTCCAAGTAATGAGTCGAGGGAGTCATCAACCCTGGGAAGAGGTGTAGCGTCTTTAATGGTGACGTCATTGAATTGCCGGTAGTCAATGCAAAACCAGGTTGATCCGTCTTTTTTACGGACCAGTACTACCGGGGAATATACAAAGGAATACAAAGGAATACAAAGGAGAACAAACTGCAACAGACCTATTGGTCCTTACGGGGCAGTTTGGATATCTAAAACTACTAATCTACTGACTACGAGGTAGAGAAAAGGATAGCAAAGAAGAAGGCTCCTCTCCACCCACCACTCCCTCCAGCTAATGCTGGCATGGAAACAGATAGGAAAAATACCATGCAGTATTGAAAAACTGACACGGAAATTCGGACAGGACAGGGAGAAAAAAGAAGTTGATTTGTAATCTAAGCTAACTCTACAGGTATTTACTACAATTCTGAAAGGGAACAGATGTATGAAAATGAATATACATTGCGGTATGCGTTGACATTTCGTTGCGCGTTATTCTGAAAGAAACTGTGTTAATCGGGGGTTATTTGCCATGTGTTTATCCAGATGGTTCTTAAATGTTTCGACAGTATTACAGTTTACAATGTTCGAGGGTAGTCTGTTCCAATTATTCACAACGCGGTTGAAGAAGAAATGCTTCGCCTCGTGAGAATGAAAACGCTTGCCTATAATCTTATAACCATTGTTTCTCGTGTTTGCTTGATTGATCGTAAATAATTCGCTTACATTTAGGTTGCTGAATCCCTTGAAGATTTTGAACACCTCTATTAGGTCACCTCTCATTCTGCGCTTTGTTAAGCTAAACAAATTTAGTTCTTTTAAGCGCTCTTCGTACGGTTTATTACGCAATCTAGGTATCATTTTAGTGACTCTGCGTTGCACCCTTTCAAGTTTATTTATGTCCTTTCGGTAGTACGGTGACCAGAATTGCACGCAGTATTCGAGATGGGGACGCACCAATGAGTTGAATAGAGTAAGTATGATTTTTTCTGATTTGAATTTGAATGTTCTGCCGATGAAACCCACCAATTTATTAGCAGTTTTGATTACCTCTGTACACTGTTTACTCGGCTTCAGGTCACTTGATATTATAACTCCCAGATCCTTTTCATTATTTGTATTTGATAGTTGAATGTTGTTCATTGAGTAATCTTTTTTAGCGTTGTTACTACCGATGTGTAATACTTTGCATTTTTCTATGTTGAATTTCATTTGCCATTTTTCTGCCCAGTTTTCTAAAGTGTCTAGGTCACCTTGTAGTTTTTGCCAATGTACTGTTGAGGTTACTTTATTAGTAATTTTTGTATCGTCAGCAAATTTCGAAATTTTGCATTCTATTCCTTCGTCTAAGTCGTTTATGTAAATTATAAAAAGAATAGGACCTAATACCGAACCCTGGGGAACGCCACTATTTACTTTGCACCAATCTGATTCTTCACCATTTATTACAACTCGTTGTTTACGGTCTGAGAGCCAATTTTCGACCCATTTCAGAGTTTTTCCTGTTATGCCATGAGCTTTTATTTTGTCAATTAGTCTCTTGTGGGGTACGGTATCGAAAGCTTTCTGAAAATCGAGATATATTATATCAACTGCTCTATCCTTATCATATGATTTGTAAACATCATTGAAGAAGTCGAGTAAGTTTGTTAAGCATGAACGTTTATTTCTAAAACCGTGCTGAGAATCTTTTATTAAATTATTTTCTTCCAAATGTTTTTGCTATTTTGTCCCTTATAATGGTTTCCATTAATTTGCCCGTTACCGATGTTAAGCTAATTGGTCGATAATTGCCGGGAGAGGACTTATTTCCTTTTTTGTATATGGGTGTCACGTTAGCTAGTTTACATTCGTTTGGAACTATCCCAACATTCAATGATTTGTTGAACAGATTTGCGAGTGGGTTTAATAATTCGTGTTTTGCTTCTTTTAGAATCCTTGGGGATATTTTATCAGGGCCTGGGGTTTTATTAACTTTCAAATTGTTGATTGCGAACAGGATATCGTCTTCATAAATCGTAAAGTTTTCGAGCTCAGTGCCATTTGATTGATTCGTAGGGGTAGGTCGGTTACCGGTAGTATCTTCCGACGTGAAAACTGATGTAAAATAGTTATTTAGGATATTCGCCATTTGTACTTTGTTATCTGTATGATCTCCATTTTCCGCAACAAGTGGGCCTATTGTTGAAGTTACCGTTTTTCTGTTTCTTATATAGCTGTAAAATTCTTTCGGATTGGACTTGCTGGAGCTGGCAATATGAAGTTCCAGATTCTTCTTACTTCCTTTGATGAGATTTTTGGTTGTTCGACGCAGTCTATCGTGTTCTAATTTATCGCTATTATTCTGAGTTGCCTTATATTTTTGGTATGCCTGCTTTTTTACTAAGAGGATGTTTTTTATTTCATTATTCCACCATTTTGGCTTATATTTGCCTGCTGGGCGCCGGTTTCGTAGAGGGATGCTTGTATTTATTGCTTTGTTTAGGTTATTAGATAATATGTTCCATAATCGATTTACATCGTGAGTTTCAGTCATTTCACTCCAGTCAGTATTGGCAAGATGCCTTCTAAGTTTGTTAAAGTCGGCCCTTCGATAATCTGGTACTTTTTCCGTGCTCACGTTTTCTTTGTCATTATTTACTTTAATGTTAAAGGACACTATCCTATGGTCACTAGAGCTAAATTCCGGTCCGATTTTAACGCTATTTACCAGTCTTTCATTTGTCGTTAGAATAATATCCAGAATGTTATTTCCCCTCGTTGGGTGTTCTACGTGTTGATAAAGGGCACTTTCCTGAAGATTAGCATATAGATCTTGTCCCGCGTGAGCATTTAATGGTTCGCCCCATGTTGTGACTGGCAGATTGAAATCGCCAAATATTACTGCTTCTTCCTGACAACTTATTTCCGCTATTTGATCATAGAGTTTCTCGTCAGTATCGGGTGATTGTGCAGGAGGTCGATAAATGAGGCCAATTATTATCTTGCTTGCTTGATTATTTATTTGAACGTAACTAGTATCAATATTATTTATGGCAGGTTTGGTTACCTCGATTGGGTGAAGATTACTTTTAACATATAGCAGAACCCCACCTCCCATTCTATGGGATCTTTCGCAGCCGAAGGGAGTATAACCTGGTAATGCGTATTCCGCCAAAAAATCACGCTTTTCCGTGTTGATCCAAGATTCCGAAACACCGATTATATCACATTCCTCCATACATGCAAGTGCTTCCAGGTCTTCGAATTTATTGCGTAAGCTGCGTGCATTAACGTAGCAGGCCGTGATATTATTTTGGATAGAGTTTACATTTGATATGGGGTAGTTTATGTCGCTGCTACTGCCCCTGCTCGGTTGTCGTTTTTTGATCTGAAAGTGCAGACTGCATCATGTAGGAGTCTGCCTAGGCGTGCTCCTCCGACTGAATTCAAATGGCAGCCATCATCCTGAAAGAGAATGTGTTGATTGTAGAAATGGTCCCAGAGATTGAGATATTCGACATCTTCCTGTGAGCAGAGGGAATTAAGTCTGTTATTAGTACTGAACGCCTTATCGTAGAAACCGGTCTCTGCATCGATCTTGGGAAGAATGCCTGAAATGATTATGTTACATGACTTACTCTTGTAACGCTGGATTGCCTTACGGTATTTTTCCATTAGTTCCTCTGATCTGGTGCGCATTACATCGTTCGACCCTGCGTGAATCACGAACAGGGTGTTTCTCGTCAGCGTTGATGGTGACATCGTCGAAGGCTGCTGTGATGTCGTCCAAACCTGCACCCGGTATGCAAAAACGCTTTCTGTGGTTTGGGACTCTTCCACAGAACTCTTCAAGTTGTCCTCTTAAGATGGAGTCTCCAATGAGCCTGGTCTCCTCAGGTTCGTCTCCTGTTTCTGTCAGAATCTGGTATTTATTAAATGTGGTGACCGGCAGATGTGACCTCCTTTTTGATTGCCTTGCCCCATTTCTTACGGGAGTAAAGCTGGTGGGAGAGACTCTGGAATTTTGAGGGGATGGAGGGCTGTTGTGGTGGGCGGGGGTGCTGGCTGGTGGGGGTGTTAGCGGCTGGTCAATTCTGGGTGGGGAAGGAGATCTAGGGGGAGAAGGGAGGGCAGTTGCGTTGTCTTGGCTAGACACCTGCACTGGTAGTCCTACGAGATCCTACGAGTCCTACGGGGAAGACCAAGGGCTGGTGGAAGATTTCACAACTCCTGTGGCGAGCATATCTTGGACTTGCTTTTCTTCTTCTTCGCGTTGGATTGGGTTCTTCCTCCTAACTGGTTGCTTGATAGGGTGTCCCACGGTGTGAATGGGGTGATGCAACATGTTCGTTTTCCCCATATCTCGACTAGAGGTAGCAAAGATATCTTGATAGGAAATTAGGAGGTTTCTGAGGTCAGTTTGTTGGTTATAAGTGAGGTTGGAGGGTATGTCAGGATTTTTTTTTTTATAGGGGGGTGAAGACTCAGAAGGAACAGAGAATTCGTCTGAATACATTTCTAGGTCGCCAATTGCTAGGCCCTTAGGCAGGGTGATAGGTTTGTCTGATATATTGGCAATTTTGATGCAATTCATCTGATGTGGTAGCAAGCAAGGAGCAGTTAGGCATACCCCATTGAAAGGGCTTTGGAGGTGTGGGGTCACAAGGACATTTCCTTGAAGGTTAGGTACTAATGGCACCCATTTCTCGTGGTGGGGGGGAATTGTACTGGGGGAGGCAATTATAGCTTGAGCAATTATATGTGGTTGCAGAGGGGCACTATCTTGACTACTTGGGGTGGGGGTGGGGGGGGGGGGTCAGTAGTGACAGGTAAGGATATCTGCAAAGTTGGGGATTTTATTTGCTTCAAATTGCCCTCAGCAGGAAGATTTTTTTTTTTTTTTAGGTTTGGAAGGTGGGTCATAAGTTAAGGTTCGGTGCCTACAATTTATGGAGGCACCTAAAGCTATCAACAAGTCGAGATCTAAATATCCATCATATTTAGACTCGTTGGGATGGTACATCACGAAAGAGTGATGAATTCCGTGATTGGGATGAGGGGTATTAACATATAACGGGAGGGTCTGACCAAGGTTAGGGATAACTTGATCATTGGCACTAATTGATATTATGGAAGAAGATTGGATTTGTCCAAAAACATGCCTATGCTTCTGGAAAATGGGAAGGAATAAGCAAAAACGGGAAGCCCCCGTATCAATGAGGAGTTGAACTTTCACCCCATTCAGTGTGATTTTGTGGTACACCGGAAGTCCGTCGTCCGATGTCCCATCATGAGCCCCCGCCATTGTTACGACTATTTGTTTGGAGGGGCAGCCTAAAAATCCTAGGGAACTGGCTGGATGATCTCAGGCTGATAGGTCTCTAGTTCCTCTGCTGCTTCTCCTTCTTCGATCCCGGCTGTCCCATCTTCAGTAATGGTGGAAATCTGCCTTGCCATGGTTTAATCCATGGGGTTTATGCCCACCAACTTGGAGTCTTTGTCCTTTTCCTGGTCAGTTCGTTAAAGGATCTCTTGAGGGACCAGATCATGCAGGGTCTGGAGCAGGGTTTCTAGTCTGCTGGCCGGATCCGGGCCCAGTCCTCAGCTTTATCGGCTGGCCTAGGAGCTACTGGGTGACTGCTGCTCATAGGATTAGTAGAGGGATGTGTAGTGGCTCTACTTATGGCAGCAATTTTGTTGGCTGGTTCCCTGGATTTCTTCAAGGCCATGATCCTTCTGATCACAGGCAGGTCTGTTTCATAGTTGGTGGGTTCGACTATGGAAAAATGGTCGGCCATGGGTCAGGCAGGATTCTCAGCAAAGTCTTGAAAATTTTCTTCCTTTGGGCGGTCGTGTCATCCGGGAAGGCCGTCAATGCAACTGGTGTAATTTTTCTACCGTCTCATCCAAGTCTCCGGTGAATTGAATTGCATGAAACTGTTTATCTGTAATTGTTTGTCCCAGAACTGGATTTATGGCGTTTCTTACATACACTTCGAACTGCGCCCAGGTTAACCAAGGCATATTGTCATGCACATACCCCGACACTTTAGTTGCATATTTCCCTAATTTCAACACAATGGTATGGATCTTGGAACTGTCTTCGTTCCCAAACATAATGTCTAGGATCGGTTTGACTATTTCCAGGTAGGTACTGTATAGATGTCATAGTCCTCGGGCTTGAAGGCCGGGATATCAAGAGATCTAGTAGCTGCCATGATGAATAATGTACACACACTAATTGAATACAGATTTTTTTTTTTTTTTTAGATAAGAACACTCGTGATGGTAGCCGTATTGAGACACCGCTGCCGCCAGTGTTTTGCCGGGCTATAGTAATTATAGCTTGTGATATAGTCTTTACTAAAATCCAGATATGGACTTATAGACCGTAAATGAACTCAACAGGAACTCCCCGAACACGTTCTTAAGTATCACAATAAGTATTCAACTAGGTACTACAGAACTGAATGACAACACACAGGAGAGTTATACAAACACGTTTATTCAAAGGCATAGAAATATATCTTCATCAGTAGGCTTGGTTCATATGGATAATTCAGACTATAATCTTACCTTAATAATTATGGGAATTATAAAGTAATAGGCGAATGCATGATCGTAGAATAGACCAAGATAAGATATATATTAATTCAGTGTTGGTAATAAATAAACAGGAAATATGCAATTAAATAAAACACGTGACTCTAGTATCAACCTTAATAATAATACTGATGTGGGTCGAGTGTCTTACGTGAATGACTGCAACTAGACATGTAAAGATTAATAATTCTCAATGCATAAGAGAATGAGTGAATTGAGAGTAAAACTACACACACAGAGTGAGAGAGGTACTAGGTGGGGGCGCATGCGCTGGGAGCTAGGTAGGGCTCCTCAGGTAAACGACCTTTAATTAGCTAGCGTGTCAGGTGTCAAAACTTTTACTGCGCGGTTGGAAAATACAATTCTGGTTTGTGTAAATATGAACTTATTCTCAGAGATATCTAAATGAAAACTGGGATTAAATATTATAGTTGTGTACTTTCGCAATTTATTGTATAGGTAACTCAAATTAGGTATTAATGAGTGGGACTGTATATTAACTTCAATCGAACGTATGCAATAATTACGAACTCGGTCGAGGAATTCAGGTTTAAAGTTATTACTATAATTCTAAATGAATCAAAGAAGAATAAATATTGACTGGATATAAAGAGCAAAGTCTAAATATCAAAAAGTGGATTAATTAGAAGATGTCCTGGCAACGCTTATAATGTTAATAGTGTAGGCAATATATTAACAAGATATTACTTATGTTAACAAAGACGTACAAGACGAAGTTGTACTATGAAAATACTCAGAAGGGTATTAACAAGAGATCTGAACGGGTTAACAGAGTCTTATGAAGAATTCACCTTGACAAATGGTGTATTCGAGACGATGGAAAATTTAGATAAAAGACTCTATGCAATACTAGAATTCCTAAATCATAAGAATCAAAATTATCTGCATCAATACTCGCATGAACTAAGATACTAATTCACACAATAAACACAACAACGATTAAATAATCGTATGAGAAATGGGGGACTTGGAAATTATATAACTGGGGTAATGGTAAGTTTTACACTGGGATAAATTAAATGTGAAATTGGGCATAGGTTCTAAGTAATTATTCATGAATTAAGAAGGGGAATCAAGACACGGAATGCACATCGACCTCAACTTACAACATACATAACATAATGCATATAAAAGGAAAATCTGTGAGTACGTGGCGTGATAACTGAATGAACACAATTATATAACGTATGCGTAGGACGTACTAGAGGATATTTAAACAGGAGAAATACTGGATCTTGAACACAGGTCTTAGGCAAGAATTACTATCAATTTCAGGATTAATAGATACGCAATTACACGATCTTGGGCACAGATCTGTTTATAATCACACGCTTACACGATTCACATATTTTAACATATACCTCGACAACAATAATCACAACTTCAAGATATACAGACACTTAGGGTAAGTTTGGAGGGTAGTGAGAGTACAGAGCTGGTTGACGTAGAGCGTAGGTCCTAGGGCAGCACCTCAGGAATGTAGGGTGTCACTCGAGCAGCACTTCAAGCTCCTGACGTCAGAGGGCACTACCGGGCGAGCACTTTCACTAGCAGGGGGGCAGGGCTGGGGCAAGCTTTAGCTATGGTTAGCTGTCCTGTCCTTTTCAGGCTAAGTATAGTACCGTAGGGTTGGTTTGCATACTTTTCTCCTAAATTTTTGAAGCAATATCTGACTTAATTCTTGACTCTCGTTTATACAGTCTTGTGGCAATAGGGGTATTGTGAATTCGTTGTGAGGTTAAATAGTAATAGTAGACATGGCTGGGTAATAGATAAAGGTGTACTTATATACTAGTATCATATCATATAAGTCTGTATTTATCCTATTCTGTGAGAATTCTTATTTCTTAGGATTACATCATCCTCCAGACCCTTTGACATATTGATGTATTGCTGACCTATTATTTCTTCTTGTCTGGAGGTTATTGGATCTACCGGACCGGCATAACTGGTGCTCCTGTTCAGGTCCATTTGTATCTTTAGGCTTCTGGTCGCTGGTGTGATACTTGCATAAACATTGCTTCATCTAATAGTGTAGATCTGGTGAAGGAAAGAATGCTGGTCTGTCATTTGAAGGCAGGGCTGAGGTTGGTTGGTGCAGTTTCCCATGCTCATAACTGCTGCTTGGCTTGAGAGAAACCTAGGGGCTCTGGGTGATAGGGGTGGCTCCTGCATTTTCTCACTTCTAGACATAGTGATGTATTGCTGGCCTATTATTTCTTCTTGTCTGGAGGTTATTGGATCTACCAGACCGGCACACCTGGTACTCATGTTCAGGTCCATTTGTATCTGTAGGCTTCTGGTCGCTGGTGTTGTTACGCTGGCCAGCTTGCCAGAATGTACTCGTGACTCGCTAGCACTCGCCACGGCAGTGAAATGGGCTATAATAATCGTAGAACGATGTTCTTTCTTTCTTGCTTAGTATAGTGTTGTCACAGACAGATCAGTGTTTGCCTTTATTCTTGTCTGTGACACTTAGAAGTATTTTATATCCATAGTAGTGATTATAACATGCAGCGCGTGAGCGAGAAAAAGAGAGTCGGAGGGGAGAGCGAGGGGGCAGTGTGTGTGCGTATGTATGTGTACATTCCTCGCTCGGTGGGCCCGCTCGCTCGTTATTGGACGGTGAGCCTGGCGTGATCTATGACGTCGGCTTCTCATGTGACGTAGTGGCCTGTGGTTGGTCGCCGCCCTCCTAGCCCAGTGGTAGGGCTCCTTCCCTCCTGACTCCCGCAGAGCATGGTATTGTGCGCTTGGTCCTAGATGTCCCTCGCATTCTGTCCCAAATCTAACCCCCTTCACTACTGTTTCTCTCTCTGAACTTCTTCTTTTCCATACTTCTTATCTTTATTCAATTACCCATCCCTTCTGGTTCTCGCATACGACTTCCATAGTCGGCCAGTCGTATTACCAGCGCCTGTTCTCACATATATGTTTTGCACTAGCTTTAGAGGTTATTAGAATCACAGTCACATGGATTCATATTGTTGGGTGCTTCTAATTATTTGGTTGTTCTTTATTACTATTTAATGCTAGACAGTAGAGGGTATCTTTGGTCGTTGTCTGTGTTATGTATATGGGAAGTCAGAGCCTGTACGACTTCGACGGAGCTAGGTAGCCTGTAGTACACCCTTGTGCATATTTTCCTTTGCGAGCTTAGCAGTATACAAGCGAAGGGCTTTTGCCTACTCTTGCTTGTATGCTTGCTAACTCATTTTGTTGACCTTTGAGGAGCGCCAGGGTAAGACCAGATACTTGAGATCTGGAATTACCAAGAGAGCCTCCTAGTCACTTAACATAAGATAAGGGAAATCTGTTCAGGGGAGTCAGTAGGCTGCGAGCATGCTTGAGCTCTGCCTAGGCTCCCTTTACCTTTATTCCGCTGCTAGACTTTATTAGTAAGAAAGACAGCATATTGTTTATTAACTTTAACTGCGTATGCTTTAGCAATTATTCACGTATTGTTTTTGCCTAGGTTGATGCATAGTGCACAACCCAGTATGGCTGTTACTTTGGCTAAGGAAGTACTGTTTTTGAGTGGCTGTTGTTAGTACTGTCACAGAGTTGTTGCACTCTCTTGTTTCATATATATGTATCCTACTTGTTGGTGTATTTAAGATACACGCTTTGGTGTCCTGCCACTGCATTATTCCTGTTCTATATTCGACGAGCATCTTAGAGCATCAGACGTTTTTCAGAAGATTCCATATCTGTTTGCTGTAGGACTAGACTTCAAGTGTTTTCATAGAGCATTGAAGAGTTTAGTGTTGAGTTCAGACTCACACTAAAGATAACGTAAGCATATAACCTTTTATTAAATCTTGTCATAGTTTAGTTAAGCATTGTTATTACTTGAGAGCTTTTTATTAACGTAATTACTCTTGTTGTGAGTAGGCTTTGCCGTCACCGGAAAGCCTTTGTAGAAGTACACTTAACCCAGTTAAATGATACCCCGTTATCCAGTAGATTAACTCTGGAGGGTTTAAGTGTTTTGTTCACCGGCTTAATAGTTCGAGGGTTTGGAATTAGCGTAACGTTGTTGCAGATCTAGCCTATCTTATAGTCCAATATTAAGTGCCCTTGTTTATTTCGTTGTGCCGGTCGTAACAAATGGCGACCTTAGTCGGGGATATAGTGAACTGAGTTTTGCACAATTTTTTGGGGGAGAAATCTTATTCACCATTTTTGGGTTCGATTTTATTTCTCGCAGTGTTGGCAGTGGACATTGTTTTGAGGATATATGGAACTTGTTGGAGTTTATTGGTGACCTAGTATTGAACTCAAAAACATCTTCGAATATTTTTTGTGAATAAAGCTACGCGAGAGTTTGGCTACTTTTATCTTGACTTGGGATTTTTTTTTTTTTGACTCCATCATGTCACTGGACCGGTCTGAGCATAGTGAGGGCACAGTGCGAGAGACAGGCGAGAGGGTGGAGAAGATGGAGTTGGTTGACGGCGTTCGGGTGGTGAACGGTAAGGAGGATGCTCGGAGGTTTTTGGAGGAGCCTGTGACGGCGGACCGGGTGTCTGGGCTGGACCGGTACGGACTGCAGTGTATAGCCACGGTCGTAGGGTTTTCTTGCACTAGCGGTTTGTCAAGAAGTGAGCTGGATACCTGTGTGCTGGGTGGGGTGCATGAGGCTTCGGGTGGAGCGGGAGCTGGGGCACCTTCGTCCCAGCCCCCATTCCACTCAACTCCTATCATGGCGCCCCCTCGGGTTCCGGAGCCGAGTACGTTCCCGCAGGCCAATGTCCGCTGGCGGTTGGGTAAGCCTCTAGGTGACTCACAGGGTGGGTCCCCGGTAGTAGCACCCCCTCCTCAGGGTTTGTCTCCCGAGATGTTGTTTCAGCTCGAGCTCGCCAAACTCGAGCAGCGAAAGCATGAGGCTGAGCTTCAGCAGCGCAGCAGCAGGCTGAGCTCAAGCGAGAGGCTGATCGAGTATGAGGCTGCAAAGTATTGTGCCCATGTTGACCTAGAGAAAACTCGTATAGAGGTGACGGGGAACCGTTTCGTCCAGGGGGGTCGACCCCATGACCAGTCCCTGTCGCATCTACTAAAGTTGGTTCCAGTGTTTGATGAGTCAGGAGTTACAGAATTCTTTCTCCGTTTTGAGAAAAAGTGCCGGGAGCACCAATGGCCCGAGGAGAAGTGGGCAGCCCTTGTTTCTTCACGATTGACGGGGAAAGCACTCAAGGCGTACGATGCTTTGCCCCTAGATTCCTGTGTGAATTATGAGGTGTTGAAAGAGGCTGTCCTGAGGGCGTATGAATTGCAGCCAGAGACCTATAGGCTGAAGTTTAGGGCTGTTCCTAAGCAAAAGGAGAGTACTTTCCAGGAACATGCTAGAGACCTATCAGATGCGTTTGAGAATTGGTTGAGGTCAGAGAAAGCAATTACTTTTGATGCGGTGAAGCAATTAGTGTTGTTAGAACAATTCTATAAATGCACTGGCAGTGACTTGACTCTTAACCTGAAAGAAAAGTAACCTAAAACTCTGCAGGAGGCGGCTGAGTTAGCTGACCTCAGGTTGTCGTTAATTCGTGGGTGCAGGTCTGCCCAGAGAGCTGAGGCAGGTAACAAGGGGCGTACCACCCCACCCCCCGGAACTAATGATACGACAAACTATCCTACTAAGAGCACTGTTGCCAATTTTGAACCCAAGTCGAAATCCTTCTCGTTAAAGAAAGGCCAGGGCCCTTCCTCACCCCAGGGGAAGTCAATGAGTGAGGTGGAGTATTTTAAATGCCATAATAAGGGGCATATTGCGCAAACTTGTCCGAGCACACAGTCTACAGCGGTGGTGTCTCTAGTGAGCAACATCAGGGTGTCTTTGAGGTCTTCCGCGTTTGCCCGGGGTAAATCGTCACTGAAGTCACAGTCGGTGAAGAAGCATGAGGAGGGCTCGCTACCCGTCCGAGATGCTTTTTGTGGTCATAGGGGCCATGGCACTGTGAGGTGGGCTGGTGTGGAACATAGGCTTGAGTTGTTACGTGATACGGGTGCCTCCCAGACGTTACTTAAGAACTTCACTGGTAAGCCTATTAACGCAGCTCTGGTTGTTAGGGGTTCAAGGCATCAATGCTGTGCGGTCTTAACCCGATGGTGAGAGTGGAGCTTGTGGTGGATGGTGTGACACAGGAGTTGGATGTTGGAATTGTAGAGACAATTGCCAGTTGAGGGGGTCGAACCGACCCTCCGTTGTCGGTAACGTACGTTGCGGTGCCTACTTCTGAATGTTCCACCCTTAGTCGTTGCCGAGAGGGGCGTCCGACACGAGTATGATGGGGCAAGAGGGGCTCGAGCGGTGCCAGATGCAGCATATTGGCGTGTGCTGGCAACCATATCTCAGTCCGCTCATACTTGTCACAAGCCTCTGTACCCTCAGGTTTCAGACAGGCGGTAGGAGACGGTTTCCGGTAAGGGGGAAAGTCCAAAGGCTGGGGTTCGGTTGTTTAAATATCAGGTTGGACCCAGCGACCACTCCTTGGTGTACTCGACGCGTACTTTTGCACCACTTATGAGGTCCGGAGTGGGTCCCAGAACCTGTCCCCTCTCCTAGCCTGACCATGGTAGGTTGTTTGCGCGTGACTAGCACTGTTCCACTGTGGCCGCGACAGAAATGTGCCCAGATGAATCGGCTAGAGTCGCGGGCAGCGAACCCGAGTATCGGGGTAAGGGCCACAACGTTGCGCCAGGAGCCGGGGACAGGTTGGCAAACCCGCGGATATACGACGGAGGCAACGAGAAGATCCTAGGCTGGAGAGGTGTTGGGGAACGGGGCGATTAAAGCGGTGGGGACGGGGAAGTCATCGTCATGTGAACCGGGTGGAAGGAGGGTGGGAGGGGGGCGGGCCCACCCTGAACAGCCTACTGTCCCGGTACCCAGGGGGTCGGCAGCGGCCACGGTGGAGAAGTGAGAGGGGTGCACCCGTGAGGCACAGGTGGAGGAAAGTTGTGCTTGTCATGTCTCGCTTGTCTCGATTCTCTTCGATCTAGGAGATCTCGGGTCTGCTCGGTAGCGGCATCAGTGGGCGGGGAACACGAGGCACGGTGGCTGTGGAATCGCTTGAGGCACCCCGGCACCGGCCTGAGCAACCGCATCCAGCGATCCTGCCCGGGTTCTGTGGGAGAGACCCCACTGTGTTGTGCCGAAGCACCGAGGCCTCACAACTCATGCGGTGCACGATGTTCCGCGGGCATGATCACTCACTGGGGTGTGAGTCAAACGGTGGCCTCCGTTGTCTAAGTTGTTCAAAACGTGTGCGACGGAGGCCTGTTGTGCATGGTTGTCAGGTCAGGGTCGACCCATGGCTGCTAAGGGTGGTGGTCAGTATCAGGACATTAAGCAGATTGGTGAGGTTAACTATGGAATAGATACGCCCGACCGTTGCATAGCCTCCCACTGCTGCCCTATAAAATGCAACAGCCCT
>CM064574.1:18379459-18890911 GCA_032716605.1 Paralithodes platypus
GTTTGGCCGCAGCATTGAAAACTGTCTATTCATAAATTACTTTTAAACCGCATTCGGTAACCACACAACGTTTTCAGTCTTCAGTCTATATAGGCTTCCCCGCATCCCTAGTTTTGCTTAATAACATAGTCTCTTTATTATTCAGATCCATAATTTTTTTTTGATTTAACTCTCTCAAAAAAGTTCGAGTCCCTACGAATTCCAGCAATTATTTAGCCAACCTACCTATACATACCTACCCTACCAAATAATAATGATAATTCAAATTTATTTTTGGTGAATGACAGAGTATTGGCTAAGGTTTTAAACAATTCCTCCCTTTGCCAAATGCTTTGTTTAATAACAATGATATGGACCTTTAAAGTTTTGGCAATTGCCTGTGTGACTTACCCTGCCCTTCCTTCCTACCTCCCTCCTCCCTCATATCTAGCAAATGTATCAACAACCACTCTAGTGAACTTTCGGTATTTAGTTTATTCAGCTTAATACTATTTATCCACATAAAATAGAAACCTATCACAATTTTTGTCTAATACAACCATAGACAGTGCTATTACATATTATTTAAACATGATGTTGAATTTAGCAGTTGCTGTTTACCTTGAACAGTAATGACAGAACCGAAAGCTTCTCGTGCCGTGTAGTATTAAAAAAAAGCAGGGTTACTTAAGCCGGCCCATACCAAACTGTTACCAAGTCAGAGATGCAGAGGTAACTTTCACAATGCATTATAACCCTAGACAGACACCAATATACCACTAAATCATACAAATATCACTATAAAAAAGATAGGAAAATATTATATTAATGTCCTTGGTATTTGAAATTATGCAAATGAGTAAAATCCATTATGATATAATGGTAATGGGATTGATTAGTATCTGGCAACAGTGTTGCACTATAATTTTCTGAACGTATGCGAACTTCGGAGTATTTATCCCATTAATATACACATCTATCACTATTTAAATTTAATACAACCATACACATTGCTATTACATATTATTTGAACATAATATAGGATGCTCTTTCCTTTAAACCATTTTCTATATCTATTCACGAAAAATATAGGCCTAGCCTAGGCAGCGCTACCGGTAGGTACGAACTTATCAGTTCGAATTTTGATTGAGAGTGGGATTAGGCCTAGGCCTAGCCTAGGGCTTAACATGGGATACTGTTTGGGGGTTGGGAATAGGCTCAGGCTGCTTTAGGCCTAATTAGGTAAAAATAGTCAAATCGAGACAATTGAACAGCCAACATAGCCTAGGCCTATTAAGCAAATATTTTACCAATCTATATTAGGCTAGCCTAGGCCTAGTCTATTCGCTGTAAGAAGGAAAGAAATCATTACCTATAACCTCTGTAACTAAAAAACAACTAGAGTGATCAAGCTAATATGTCTACCATTTGTGAAGAGTCAGTCAAGGAATAGCCTAGATGTGGAAATTTGCAGCTAATTTGATCTAGCCCTTTTTGAGATACAGAGGTTAGCCTAGAGGTAATTGTTGAGGCCCCCCCCCCCATGACATATTGTCATCATCTTGTATATTGCCAGCAGGGGGCAAATAACCGAGAAAAAAATCGCTGTCAAAATAGACGCTAACTTAACCACGGCGATCGACACATGTAAATATGGCGGTGGCGGGGAGGTGTCGGACGTTTGCAATAAAGTTCCCGTCTATTTTGAATGCCATTGGATACAATAATATGTTGAGGGGGGCTTTGCCCCCCCTCAACCCCCCCCCATGACATATTGTCACCATCATATATATTGCCAGCAGGGGGCAAATAACCGAAAAAAAATCGCCGTCAAAATAGACACCTTTATGAATAGGTTAGCCTTTAGGCTAGGCCTATCGGAAAGAGTTGCGTTATCGGGCGTATCACCTGAACGAGTATAGGCTAGCCTATCCTAGTGTTTACTAATTTATAGGCTACCTCTTTGAAAGGACATTAGCCGGGTAGGATGTAGTTACCGGGTGTATCGCCAGCCTTGTTTACACTACGCGTACGCGTAGTGGCGTCAGACGCTTGCCATCCTTTTCCTGTCTATTTAGACTGCCTTTGGATACAATAATATGTTGAGGTTGGGCTTTGCCCCCCTTCACCCCCCCCATGACTTATTGTCATCATCATATATATTTCCAGCAGGGGGCAAATAACCAAAATAAATCGCCGTCAAAATAGACGCGAACTTAACAACAGCGATCGACAAATGTAAACATGACGGAGGCGGCGGACGTTTGCAATCATGTTCCCGTCTATTTTGAATGCCAATGGATACAATAATATGTTGAGGGGTGGCTTTGCCACCCCTCACCCCCCCCATGTGATGTCATCGTCATATTGCCAGCAGGGGGTAAATAACCGAAAAATCACTGTTAAAATAGACGCGAAGTTAACCGCGGCGATCGCCCTATGTAAACATGACGACCGTACACCCGGAAACTACATCCATCCCCATTAGCCTAACCTAACAACCTTACCTAACCTATCCTAGTATTATGGGTGGGGGTTGCCGCCCCCTAGACCCAGTTGGATACAAAACTAACCCTCACCTAACACCTAGTATATGTCCCTAGTATCCAGTACGTGGGATACCAAGCTAACCCTCACGTAACACCTAGTATATGTCCCTAGTACCTAGTATTTGGGATACAATACTAACCCTTACATAACACCTAGTATATGTCCCTAGTACCCAGTGCGTGGGATACAAAACTAACCTTCACCTAGCATATGTATAAGCGCTGTATTAGAAAAAAGGGGCCCCTGCCGAAGGATATGTCAGAAATAGAGAAATTTGAGTGCGTAGTGTGCAAAGGCGAGCTTGTGTTGAGTGATGATCCTGTGGCTGTGAATTTTGGAAATGAGCCTTTGGAGCTGGTGAACAAGTTTTGTTACCTAGGAGATACCATCTCTGCCGGTGGTGGGGCCGAGGCTGCCACTGTTGCTAGAATTAGGTGTGGCTGGGGGAAGTTCAGAGAATTGATGCCAATCCTGACCATGAAAAGAATGCCTCTCCCCCTGAAGGGAAAGGTGTATGCCTCATGTGTTAGAAGTGCAATGACGTATGCCTCAAAAACATGGGCCGTTAAAGTAGAGGATGTCAACAGAATGGAGCGTAATGAGATGAGAATGGTGAGATGGATGTGTGGGGCCAGGCTACAGGATAGAATAACATGTTGAGCTGAGGAGACATTTAGGTATAAAGAGTATTAGCGAGGTGATGCATACAAGTAGACTGGGATGGTATGGACATGTGGAGAGAATGGATGAACAAAATTGGGTGAAAAAATGCAGGTCTGTGATTGTGGAGGGAGCTGCACCAAGGGGTCGACCGAGGAAGACCTGGGATCGGACTATACGCGCCGATCTCAAATCCAAGAACTTGACAAGTGAAGCAGCCCTTAACAGGGTTGCCTGGAACGCCGCCATTAGGACAAGAGACTGAAACTGCACTTATGTGTGGAACACTCAGTTTTAAAATTTTATGTATGTATGTAAGTATGTACTCAGTACACCTTTCACCCTCACTACCGTTCGTGAATCCTCATACATCTTCATTATCACACGCACCAGCCACTCCTCTACGCCAAATTTTCTCCTAGCCTACTGCACAACTTCTTACTTTCAGTAGATATCTTTCCTGCAGCTGCCTGACTATGAAGTTGTCGATTGTGTCACGTCCTGGCATGAAACCAAACTGCATATCGGCGATAGAATGCTTTCCCTTATCATACCTTCAAAGACTCTCTCACACTCACAAGACCTTCATGACTTGGCCAAGCATTTTCAGGCCTCTTATAGCAGTTGCAAGGGGAGCCTAACTCTGAAATCACTAGATAGTGCCTCCAGAACCATACAAAAGAGAGGGCTTAATTAACACACTTCCCTGTTGGACTCCGACGCGAACTGAAAACTCATCACTCAGTACCCTCACGTAACACCTAGTATATGTCCCTAGTACCCAGTACCCAGTACTTTGGATACAAAACTAGCGTGGGATACAAAACTAACCTCCACCTAACACCTAGTATATGTCCCTAGTAACCAGCACGTGGGATCTAAAGTTAACCCTCACCAAATATCTAGTATATGTCCCTCACTCAGCTGTACACCTTTCACCCTCACTACCGTTCGTGAGTCCTCGTACATCTTCATTATCACATGCACCAGCCACTCCTCAATGCCAAGTTTTCTCCTAGGCTGCTGCACAACTTCTCTGGCCACCTTATCAAAGGCCTTCCCCCGGTCTGCAAACACAACATCAGATCCCTATCTTTTAAGTACATACAGTATCTTTCCCTTATCATACCTTCTAAGACTCTCTCACAGACCTTCATGACTTAGTCAAGCATTTTCAGGACCCTTATAGCAGTTCCCAGGGGAGCCCAACTCTGAAATCACCAGATAGTGCCTCCAAAACCATAACAAAAAAAGAGGAAAGGGCTTCATTAACACAGAGCCCTGGTGGACTCCGACGCGAACTGAAAACTCATCACTCAGTACCGGTACATCTTTCACCCTCACTGCTATATTTGGATGATAATTTGAACTCAATTTGACCTATCTCCGAATAGTAGAATGGGAATTTCATTCTTTTCCTTATTGTGAAGGCAATCATTATTCTATAAAAACACTTACCCTAATAATACATGTACAAGGTTATTCTCTATATTTTAAGATTATACTCTTTATATAAAAGGCTTGCATGGCTGCATGATAAATGTTTTTCTTTGATTCACTCTTCTTGACTTTTTCTATATTGCAGGCCATGCTTTTGTTCCTCCTAATTCCTTTTCTATTATTTCCACTCCTCAAGTGAGGTACTGTAGAGGTGATTCTCTTGGTCCCGTCTGTAGAGGTATTGTAAATGGTGGCCAGACACGCCCGTGGCAGCCTTTCACACCCAACCCATCTTGTCCTATCTAGTTTTATGTTGAACTCTATTGTTCTTGATCCCACTATAGGACTTGGTAGCCTATTCCACATATCTACAACTCTGTTACTAAACGAATAGAGGCAGATCCCTTACACACCCAGTTTCTCTCTGTCGCTCGTTTGCTTGCACATCGGTACAAATGAAGCAGATCCCTTACACATGCAACTAAGATGAACATGGGAATCTGCAGACAAGTGGCCCACAAAAGGCAGATCCCTTTCACATACAACCCATTTTGTCCATATGTCTATCTGATTTTATCTTGAAATTCTTTATTGTTCTAGATCCCACTATAGCACTAGGTAGCCTATTTCACATATCTATGACTCTGTTACGAGAGAGGCAGATCCCTTACACAGCCAATCTCTCTCTCTCTCTCTCTTATTTGCACACTGGTACAAATGAGGCAGATCCCTTACACATGCTACCAAGCTGAAAATGGGAGTCTGCAGAGAGCCGATTGGCCCATACACGGCAGATCCCTTTCACACCCAACCCATCTTGTCCTATCAAATTTTATGTTGAAGCTCTATTGTTATTGATCCCACTATAGCACTTGGTAGCCTATTCCACATATCTACAACTCTTTTACCAAGCGAATAGAGGCAGATCCTTTACACAGCCAATCTCTTTCTCTCTCACTCTTGTTTGTTTTGCACACCGGTACAAATGAGGCAGATCCCTCACACATGCAACCAAGATGAAAATGGGAGTCTGCAGAGAGCCAAGTGGCCCACATAAGGCAGATCCCTTTCACACCCATCCCATCTCATATACATTACCTGATATTTACACTATTTACTATACACCCATGTTTATCATATACCTGCAACCAAAACACAATTGTAAGAAATAGGAACATAGGAAAATGGGAGTCTGTAGAGAGCCAATTGGCCCACACAAGACAGATCCTTTTCAAACTCAACCAATCTCATAACAACTCTCTCTCATTTATCTCTGTCTTCCTTACATTTATGACATCCTAGTCTCTCTCTCTCTCTCTCACAAATGAGAACATAAGAAAACCGGAGTCTGCAGAGAGCCGATTGGCCCACACATGTCAGATCCCTTTCACACCCAACCCATCCCGCGCTCTCTCTCTCTCTCTCTCTCTCATATTTATCGCTATCTTCCTTACGTTTATGACATCCTATTCCCTCTTGCCATACTCTCTCTCTCAAATGAGAAAATAAACAAAATAAGAAAACGGGAGTCTGCAGAGAGCCGATTGACCTACACATGGCAGATCCTTTTCACACCCAACCCATCTCATTCTATCTAATTTCAAGTTGAAGCTCTATTGTTCTTGATCCCATTATAGCACTCGGTAGCCTATTCCACATATCTACAACTCTGTTACTAAACGAATAGAGGCAGATCCCTTATACAGGCAATCTCTCCCTCTCTCGCTCTTGTTTGTTTGCACAATCTGTTCCTTCTGTAGTTTCTCCATGCCCGATAAGTTAAATGATCTTTTGATATCTGTGACACAACTTTTGTATCCAACACAATACCCTGCTTGCAAAACCCCTTGAACCCCGGACAACGTTGCTTGCAACTTTAATTATTATTATTATTATTATTATTGTAGTATTTAATTCTAAATCAGTTATGCTACTACTACGGGGGATAATTCGACAGTCATTTAGAAGTTCGTATATTTTATTTAACAGACTTCCTTACTACTCTAATAATAGGTTCTTGGCTCGGGCCGAGATGAGTTCAAGACGCAGATTGAATAATATTACGTCGATTCATGCTAGGTTGTACTTTGGACCCCTAAAGTTCCCGTTACTCCCTAACTGAATCCCCGCTATTCAGGTATTGACTCAAGTCGGCTTCGATCCTACGACCCGTTATTAGTGATTAATCCTAAATAAATAAATCAAAACCCTGCTGTGTCTTTTATTGAGACCAGGGCCTAATGAACAATTTTCTCTTTACCTAACTAAAACAAGTGTTATTCTTTCCTCTACTCTTTAGGTTTTCCCACGTTTACTGAGCCTTCTGTATCCTTTCTCAATACCAAGGTTATAACATAATTATATAATCTATCTCCTCAATACATAGAATCTATTTACTCCTTTGACACAACCGTCGTTACTACACAAGTACCTCCACAATGACATAAAATCGTTCAAATTACCGAATGAGATTACAAGGTCTCTCTCACATATAATATGGGTTCCGCCACCCAGTTACTTCACAATCTAGGTTTACAATCTTTACCTCAATAACACTATTGGGTTCCGTCACCCAGTTACTTCACAATATAGGTTGACATTATTTTATCTCAATGACACTATTGGGTTCCGTCACCCAGTTACTTCACAATATGGGCTTACAATCTTGATCTCAATTACCCCTTCTGAATTTACCCTCAAGTAACCCTGTTACCAACACGCTAGGTTACCTTTCACCTTAATCAATTATCGTACTAACAAAAGATGAACCGTGCCTCAGACGCATACACGGAATAACTCTTTTAGACTTAATAATAACGCAACTCATATTGGACTAGTGTCCTTCTTCACAGTTTCCTTTTTACACAACTTAATGAATGATTCATATGGACTAGTGTCCTTCCCTAGCTATAGCTAATCTATTAGGCAACTAAACAACTGTTTCCCTCTTTAACTTACTGGTTGCCTGTTACGACCGGCACTACGAAATAAACAAGGGCACTCAATATTGGACTAGATGATAGGCTATATCTGCAACAACGGTACGCTAATTCCAAACCCTCGAACTATTACGCCGGTAAACAAAACACTTAAACCCTCCAGAGTTAATCTACTGGATAACGGGGTATCAATTAACTGGGTTTTAGTGCACTTCTACAAAGGCTTTCCGGTGACGGCAAAGCCTACTCACAACAGGAGTACTTTACGTTAATAAAATGCTCTTAAGTAATAACAATGCCTGATTAAACTATAACAAGATTTAATAAAGGAGTATATGCTTACGTTAACTTTAGTGTGAGTCTGTACTCAACACTAAACTCTTCAATGCTCTATGAAAACACTGAAAGTCTAGTCCTACAGCAAACAGATATGGAATCTTCTGAAAACGTCTGATGCTCTAAGATGCTCGTTAATATAGAACAGAAATAATGCAGGGGCAGGACACCAAAGCGTGTATCTTAAATACACCAATAAGTAGGATACATATATATAACAAGGGAGTGCAACAACTCTGTGACAGCACTAATAATAGCCACTCAAAACAGTACTTCCTTAGCCAAAGTAACAGCCATACTGGGTTGTGCACCAAGCATCAACCTAGGCTAAAATAATACGTGAATAATTCCTAAAGCATACACAGTTAAAGTTAATAAACACAATGATGTCTTTATTACTAATAAAGTCTAGCAGCGGCATAAAAGGTACCAGGAGGCTAGGCAGAGCGCAAGCATGTTCGTAGCCTACTGTCTCCCCTTGAACAGATTTCCCTTATGTTACGTTAAGTGACTAGGAGGCTCTCTTGGTAAGTCCAGATCTCAAGTATCTGGTCTTACCCTGGCACTCCACAAAGGTCAACAAAAATGAGGTAGCGAGCATACAAGTAAGTGTAGGCAAAAGCCCTTCGCTTGTATACTGCTACACTCGCACAGGAAAAATATGCACAAAGGTTACAGGCACCTAGCTCCATCGAAGTCGTACAGGCTCTGACTGGCCATGTACATAACTCAGACAACGACTAAAGATACCCTCCACTGTCTAGCATTAAATAGAAACAAAGAACAACTCAATAATTAGAAGCACCCAATGATAATATGACTCCATGTGACTATGACTAATAATCCCTAAAGCTAGTGCAAAACATATATGTGAGAACTGGTGCTGGTAATACGACTGGCCGACTATGGAAGTCGTATGCAGAACCAGAAGGGATAAGTAATTGAATAAAGATGAGAAGTAATGGAAAAGAAGAAGTTCAGAGAGAGAAACAGTAGTACAGGGGGTTAGATTGGGGACAGATTGCAAGGGACGTCTAGTACCAAGCACACCATGCCAAGCTCTAAAGGAGACACGCGGCAGGAGCCCCCCAGCACCAACACTAGGACAGCGGCACCCAATCACAGACCACTACGTCATGAAAAGCAAGCGTCCTCGACGCGCCAGGCCTGCCAGCCAATCAAGAGCGTGGGAAACCCCGACCGAGCGAGGAAGGCACACGTACATACACACGCACATAATCCAACCTCGCTGCCTCCCTCGCTCTCTCTCTCCTTAACTTCACACTGCATATCCTATACTCTATCACTGATATAAAATACTTCCAAGTGTCACAGACAAGAATTAAGACCGCCACTGATCTGGCTGTGACTACATGAATACTAAGAAAGAAAGAACATCGTTCTACGATTATTATAGCCCATTTCACTGCCCTGGCGAGCGCTAGCGAGTACGAGCACATTCTGGCAAGCTGGCCAGCGTGACACAACACGCTCCTCTCCTCCCTTATAGTCTAGACCCCCGCATTCCCACGCTGTGATTGGCTGAGCGACCCGCATGGCATCCCGCTCGCACCGACCTCCCGCTTCCTTCCTCTCCGCTCTCTCCTCTTCATAGTAAGTTCCAGGAAGTTGATTATAAACCTCATTTGGTGGCTTACTGGAGTACAGGGCTGGCACCGAGGTATTACTTAACCTCTCCGCGGCGCACAGGGGGTTTTCTACAGGGTAAGACTGTGCGCACCTATGATGATTTTGGGACCTATTGCCAATTTCGATAAAAAGTACATCATCGTGTAGGGAATGTTTGCGTGCATCGGCCCATATATATTTGACCCCCCAAAAAATGTCTGGGGGGGGTAGGGGAACGGTCCGTAGTTGAAAAATGTGGAGCGAATGGCACCGCGCGGCTAGATTGTCATCGAGCGGCGAGATTTCCCGGCCGAATTTTCACGCGCCCAGGGGATAGAAGGAGAGGGAGGAGGGGGTGGGTTACCGCGTATTATCACATATATCTCCTTTTTCGAGCCCTTTTAGGCTATTTAGAGTATGTATACGTGTGTAGGGCACCCATATAACAATGAATATGCCTCATAGTGACCAAAAATTGCAATATATAAGGGAATTATAAGATAATTTTTAGGCGGGAATGAAGATGTGTTGGAGGTTTGGCGGAAATTTATGAGCTGAGAGTGTGGTTTCCGCCATACATATCACGTATATCTTGTACGTAGAGCACTGTCATGCTATAATACAGACTTGTACGTATGTATACGTGCCATATATCAAAATATATACCGCATATAAACCAATTCATGCGATATTTACGCACATTATCAATGAGTTTCTATGCGTGAACCAAGGTGTGAGTGAGTTGTGGTGGGAATGAAAGGGGGAGAGGGTGTGTTATGCCATAAATATCACGTCAATCTTGTATTTAGAGCACTCTCATGCTATAATAAAGACGTGTACATATGTAGGCGTCCCATATAACAAGGAATATACCGCATATAGCCCAATTGATGCGATATTTACGCAAATTGTGAATGTGTTTCTAGCAGACGGAAGCCTGAAAGGGTGGGTTGGGGGTGGGTGGGTGGGTGGGAGGGAGGCATGCAGGGGTGCAGTGAGTGAGTGAGTGGGTCGTGGAGAGATGGAAGTCAGGCAGATCTCTAGATAGATAACCAGCTTTGTGATAATTGTGGAGGCGCCCCAGGCGTATTGATGTTTGGTATTTTGACCCTTATGTCTACCAGATGGCTGGTGTTCGTTGCCATCAACAGGTCTACAATAACATGAGTCAGGAATGGAGAGAGAGAGAGAGAGAGAAACTGAGACATGCGTATGTCGTACGTATATTAATGGACTTCAGAATTGCATTTTTATGCAAGCAGACATTGCATTTTAGACACATGTGAAGTACCACAGAAACATGTAGGCCATTGACTGTAAATAAAGTACTATATTATAGACCACCAGCGACGGTGCTGAGTCAACACAGGCAGATTGCCTTTTGTGATAGAGGGCTAAATATAGACTGGTGTCTCCTTACACTTGCGAAAGGGTAGATTGCCACCAGAGAAACGTTTACTTATTTATTTCGAAGTAATATGCAATCTAAATGTATATTCGAGACCTACTGCAATTATTTGTATGACAGTCATGACTATGTATAATCCAATATACGCGCGTAGGCGAGACATAAGAAAGCTGGTTGAGCAATTTTCGACACCCACAAAGTTATTATTCATTTTTATTTACAATATTATGCAATACAAATGTATTTGTGAAGAGTATTTTATCCATTATTGTATTTATACCAATTTTGTTCCCAGACAGAGCTGCTGTAGCTGGAGCATCAAGGAGCGGCAAGGGTCACCTCGTGACCGCGTGACAATGAGTGGAGTCACACTGAGAGGGGCAATTTTGCTGAGTGTTTGGGCAATTTTTGACAGAATAAAGTTATATAATTACTAATTCTTGACAGAGACAAACTATTATAAACCTTGGCATGATATAATTGATAATCCCATCAATTTACAAACGTAAATTGGTGGGATAATTCATTTTTTTTTGTATATTGTCATTTCGATTGTAGACACGAAGTTTTGAGTGATATTTGGTATGAGCTCCTGTGGCATGGTTGGTAAGGTCGCGGACTGGAAAACTCAAAATGTCGTAGGGTAGTGGGATCGAATCCAGGAGGGGGTTATGGGGAAGGTTTTATATTGTCTAGAAAACAAATTATAAATTTTTTTTTTTACAAGATCATGCCATTGTATTCAAACAATATGAAATATTCATAGAATATATCATATTGTAAGAATACAATGACATGACCTTGTTTTCTTTTTTTCTTTTTTTATTGTTTTATTTTATTATCATAGTAGGTTTGACAGGATTTATTGAAACATATTTATTTTTGTACAATTCATTTGAGGTAAGAAAATAATTATATACACATTACTTTGGCTAATAACAAACATATATATTGATATACTAAAAAAATAAGGCATATTACATGTAAATCTTTGAAATTTATAAACTAAATAATGAAACATACAATTATATAATGTAAAAGCTATATCACAGGGACATCTTTGGAACTTATACATTATATAATATATATGTTACATTATGAGGTAGCGTGATCAATTAGGTCAGGTCAGGTAAGGTAGGGCGCGAGTCCAGGGCAGGGCAGGGCAGGGGGCGAGTCCAGGGCAGGGCAGGAGGCGAGTCCAGGGCAGGGCACGGGGCGAGTCCAGGGCAGGGCAGGGCAGGGGCCGACACTCAGTAGTTCTTGAAGGTGTGGTGTCCCTGAAGCAGTCACCCAGGCAGAGTGCAACTTTGCACTCGGCGCACATTGAGGTGACTCTTTTGGTGACATGGGGTTTCCTGACACTGGAGCTGCAGACGGTGCACTGCACCTGCCTGTGACGAGTGCCAATCAGCTCGGTGTTGGTTGGGTAGTGTCTTTCGACACCCAGCTGGATGCGGTCAGGAACGTGATCCCCACGCCATGCCGTACGTCTGTGAGTGGTGGTGCCATACTTCTCCAGGAGTTGGTAGGAGACGTTGTACACGAACTCCTGGAATTTCAGCTTCTGGTTTGGGGCCATATCCTTTTTCACCAACCACAAGTTGTAGGCGTTCAGCATCGTTATGTCAACTAGGTGGAGGAAGAGCTTGTGATACCACTTCACAGTCTTCCTCAGACACTCAACGCCTGACAGCTGACAGTCAGACTTGTCCACTAGGCGCATGTTTTTTGTGTAGTCCACTACCATGTCGGGCTTGTAGATTGTCTTCCTGGTTCGGTAGTGGATTTTGCCAGAATCCACCTGGGCACCTGTGTGGACGGTGGAAAGCAGGTGGACGTCTCGCTTATCCTTCCACTTCAGGGCTATCAGTTTCCCCACACTTCTCGAGCTGCTTGTATTTCTGCCCCTTTCGTCGCCTTCTTCGCACATGCCTCTCGCGGTGTTCCTGGGCCAGGTCGTCTTCTGAAGGTGTGTCACTGGAGGAGGCATCTGTGAGAGGAATGACATCACCTGTGAACTTTGGCATAAACTTTCTTGTCTTTCTGACAGTCCCACATGACCCTGTTTGGTTGTCATAAAGAAACTGGCAGAGAGCAGGAGAAGTATACCAGTTGTCAGTGTAGATGATGTGGCCTTTGCCCAGGTAAGGTGCCAACATTTTCCTGACGATGGCACCTGACATGCCCATGGGGTCATTGGCAGTGGCTTTCGGTACGTCAATGTCAGTTCCTGTATACACGATCATGTCAAGCACTATTCCAGTTTCACAGTCGCACAACACGAAGAGCTTGATTCCGAACCTATGCCTCTTCAAGGGGATATACTGCTTGAAAACAAGACATCCTTTGAAGAGCACGAGCGACTCATCAATCACCAAATTGAGGAAGGGGTAAAAGTATTTCCTATACCTCTCCAACAACATGGTGAACACATCCCGAACTTTCCATATCCTGTCAATCCTGTTAGGATTTTCGTTGTCTGCAAAGTGCATAAATCTTAGCAGCAACAAAATCTGTCACGAGTCATGAACTTATTGAAAGTTGGGGTGGCGATGAGAGGGTCGTGCTTCCAATAGTGTTTGCAACACATGCTTCTTGATCAGAGGCATGAGGAACAACAAGGCAAAGAACGTCAGAAATTCTTCCACAGTCGTATCCACCCAGCCTCGTATTCTCGCTTTTGGAGAAAGGACGTCCAATCTGCCAAACACCCACCTGTAGTAGGCGTTTGTTTGGGCAACGATGTACGTCATTACCTCCATGTCGAAAAAAGCGAGGAAGAAGTCGCTTTCGTTCGCTTGATCATCACAGGGCCAGTCGTCAGTTGTTCCTGACGTCCCAGGATTGAACTGGGGCACGTCAGGTACAAAATTGACCCCGTCAGACCAATCGAACGAAGGCAGCTCAGGGATCGGAATGTCGTCTGCATCTGCTTAATCGTCTGAAATATCGCTTCCATGGTCGCGATACAGCACTTCATCATCATTACCCTCCTCTTCACTTGACAGACGATGCCCTTCCTCATTTTCGTCACCGACGTCGGACTCACTCCCACTGTCCACTCCCAAATCCCCCCACCCTTGGTCCCGTGCTAGGGCTTCCTCGTCGAAACCCGGGCTGCCAATGTCCTGCGAATCACCATCAAACAGCAGGGCGGCATACTTAGATGGTGTCAGAGTTTTCCGGGTCACTTTGGCACGTGCGGGAGTCTTATGGACAGGGACAGCAGAGGTGGTGGCAGGGGCGGCGGCAGGGGCGGGGGCGGCGGCAGCGGCGACGGCAGGGGCAGCAGTGGTGCGTGGCTTTGATGGCAAGATGATGGTGGTGCCTGTCGCCCTTCTCTCTGTTCCTTGGGCAGGGGCGGCATGGGCGGCAGGGGCGGCAGGGGCAGCAGGGGCGGCAGTGGCGGCAGGGGCAGCAGGGCCGGCAGGGACACCAGGGCCAGCAGTCTCTTTCCCAGTCGCTTTCCCTCTCCCTTTCCCCTTCCCCTTCCCTGTTCCTTGGGCAGGGGCGGCAGGGGCGGCAGGGGCAGCAGGGGCGGCAGTGGCGGCAGGGGCAGCAGGGCCGGCAGGGACACCAGGGCCAGCAGTCGCTTTCCCAGTCGCTTTCCCTCTCCCTTTCCCCTTCCCCTTCCCTGTTCCTTGGGCAGGGGCGGCAGGGGCGGCAGGGGCAGCAGGGGCGGCTGGGGCGGCAGGGGCAGCAGGGGCGGCAGGGGCAGCCGGGCCAGGGGCGGCTGATGGTGTTGGTGGTGGTAGGGGCACTGTGGCTGGCGTACGGGTTCTTTTCCCTACGCCCGTGCCTTTCATTTTTCCTGCCCCCGCAGGTAATGCAGCCCTAGGGCGGCCTCCTGCGTCGCTGGTACCGGTGGCAGGGGTGGCAGTGGTGGCAGGGGTGGTGGTAGTGGTTGTTGCAGTGGCCTGGGTCGTGGTGGCAGTGTCCCGAAAGACCAATGACCTCTGTCCTGCTTGCACGTGTTTTTCGTGCTTTGGGTGCTGGTGATTCGTCCTCTGAGCTGTAGGGCGTGTCGTACTGGTAGCTAGGGTCTTTGGCAGCCACCCTCTGCCTTCCACGGCGGCTAACACCACCAGAAGGAGGGCTGGTTGTGTCATCAGGGAGCGAGCGTGAGGGACGTGTAGGCTCCATGACTAGTGCGTGGTTACTGGCGCGGTGGTGCTTGCACGAGTGCGGGGCGAGCGTTTGGCGGGGTGGTATCGAGAGTTAACATGTAGTACTATACCCACACCAATTTTCAGCCGCCTGGCTATAAACGCGCGGTTTTGGTACGTGTTCAAAGTCTCTGCTCTTAAGAGTCTCCCCGCAGTGCGCCGGGGGAACTCTTAAGAGTCTCCCCGCAGCTCCCGGGTTAAGAGATAATTAGAAGGAGCTCTTCGGGCAGAGAAAGAGAGTAATCTTTGAGGCGGAGTAAGATGTCCAGCTTCGCGCTCCGACAATGGAGGCCGCTGATTGGCTGGTGGGCGGGGTGTGGCATGTTGCAGCCGTGAGCTGTCAAGATCAGTTGGCTGTGCAAGCACGTGAAAGGGGCTGTGGTGATTGGCGGAGGGCGTTTCTACTTTAATTATTATTGTTATTATTATTATAACTTAAGTTCCTACAAATTACAAATATATAATTTTGTTCACCTTACATCATATATTATGTATAGTAATGTATCAATGAGGACACATATGCCTGATGGCATCAGATCCTCATTGACACAAAGGGTATGAATAACTGTTATGTATCACCTGCATCTATGTACATTACTTTGGAAGTCTTTTGAATTGAAATTGAATTTTGAATATGCGCCTATTTTATATTTAATATGTAGATATTAACATTTAACAACAATAAAACAAGTGGGAATAGTGATTAGAGGGTCAAAATTGCGAATTATTGCCGACCGTTCATTCATGAAATGGGAGCCAGACACGACGTACACTCTCTCTCCCAAGCCTAGAAGCAGACTGAGTCTCTCTCTCTCATTCTCTCTCACAACACGCACTCGGTAGGCAGATGACCACGCCTTAGAACCGGATTTGAGATGTTGGCACGGTAAATAAACCGATAAACAAGGGAATAAGAGGAAAAATTGGTGATAATTAAAGGGGGGGGATGAAGGAGGGGTTTTTGACACATGTGGAGGAGTGATAGGAGGTATGGAGGGGAATTATCTCACTTAAACACCTATTCTTTTGTTTTAAGTGCTACTGGGGCCTTTTAAAAGTTTTTTTTTAGGCCATACTTCTTAAGAGGATCGTCGCCTTTGCACACCAAAACCTCTTAAGAGTGTTCTCGCCATTCCCAGATTAAGGTCATTACTCGGTGTATATATTTTTCCCGATGCCGTAATTCATGAGAAGGGGTGGCCATGAACTTTAGGCGTTGTCATAAATCGCTAGGTCAAGTTGCCCGGGATTGACATCTACCAATAACATTTGGACAGTGTGGGCTTGATCCGCCGACCCTTTGATCAGCAGCCGACGCTCTACTGACTATGCCATGGCTCGCGGTATTTGTGTCACGTTTATCTATCTGTCAATGTACAGTCGACCCTCGCAAATTCGGACTAAAAGAGAGTGGGCCTTGTCCGAATTCAGGAAAAGTCCGGATTCAAAAAAATAGTGTACGGGGGGGCCACACATGCATACACATACGCACACACATTATTAATATTAATAGCCTAGCAGTAAATCAAATTTAGCAGCATAGTTCTTTAACTTGTCCTTGGTCTTACGTATATCGGAGACGGTTTGCTTCTTGCACCCATACTCCTCACAAACCTGGAGCACTGTACGACCATTCTCAAGCTTCCTTATCAGTTCTAGCTTTTGTTCTACACTCAGAGTAACCTTTACCCGCTTGACAGTCTTTGGAGGCTTAATAACCAGGTAGTCACACGGCGGGTTGTAAACAAGCTTGAATGACTAGGCGGGAACGGGTGGCGTCACCCGTCGCGAGAGCCACCTACCGGACAAAATTTTAAGTATTCGGACAAGTATGCGTTACGGTACGCACTACCGGACGATCGGACCGGACTCCGGATTGTGTCCGGATTGTTGAAAGTCCGGATTGGTGAAGTCCGGATTTGCGAGGGTCGAGTGTAATCAGATCTATATGTTTGGAGGTATGTACAGTACTATGTACTTTTTCCTGTAGATCTAGTAATCGACCTTATTCTTTCCTATTCTCTCTCCATTCCCACATAACATCTCTATCCATTCCCACCTAACGTCCCTCTCTCTTTCTCATGATCTTAGCTTAACATCAACAAAGAATCCCACCTTCACGACGGACTGACAGACTTAGGACAGGGTGAACCAAACAAACTTTTATTATCTGTCACTGCTGCTTCCGCTGTGCATTCTTGACGATCGTTCCACCAATAGGATAAAGCTACGATAAAACTATTTCATTATTCCATATTCTTCTCTAGATTCTGCAAACTAACGATAAAATTATTATGTTGCATTTCTTCTAATTTGTTACCACATTCCAATTCGCACATTTGATCCGCCTCCTCCCCATCCCTTACTCTTTCTTATTTTCATGAATTTGATTTATTGTAAGGACAGGCTGCAGGTGTTTCAACCTCACACCCACTTTTCTGGCCCAGGTACTATCGACCAACAATGGAGTATATCACCCCTTACACCCTCAGTACTTGTGGAAAACACTGATGGCAGCATCACGGAAGGTTTATGAAACTGTAGATGGAAGGATGCCTCTGTTCACCTCTACCGTACCTTAATTTGATTAAGAATTACTATATGGCTGAGAGAGAGGAGTTACTGGAAAATGCAAGACACACGAGAAGTAAGAGAGGTATTAAAATTGAGTGAGTTAATGAAAAGTACAAAAGAGAGGGAGTACCAGGAGAGGCTAAAATAGAAATGGATGGAAGTGAGAGAGATAGAGGATGAATGACAACAGTTTAGGAAAGGAGTGAAAGCGAGCGCAGAGTAAGTATGTGGTAAAAGGAGAGTATGTGGCAGAGGTATTAGGAAGGGAAACGAGTGGTGGAATGATTCCGTGAGAAAGGCAGTTGAGGAGAAGAGACACTGGTTTGAGAAGGTTTTAAAGTTTTAAAGTGTTGAGGTATGGGAGAGGTACAAGGAGAAAAGGAGGGAGGCGAAACATAAGATTAAAGAAGCGAAGTAAAGTACAAATGAAAGGTGGGGTCAAAGGATGAGTGAGAATTTTGAGGAACGTAAGATGATGTTTTGGTAGGAGGTAAATAGAGTAAGGAAAGGAAAACAAAACAGGAAAGAGTCAGTGAAAGATGCAAATGGAGAGTTATTAGAGAATGGTGTGCAAGTGAGGAAAAGATATGTTGAGTATTTTGAATCTTTGCTAAATGTAAGAGACAGAAGATAGGCAGTGATTGAAGCAGTGGCTGATGGTGGTAGGCTACCCAGGTGGAATGGAATGAATGAAAGGATGGAGAAGAATGAGATGAAAGAAGCAGGGAGACAAATGAGAGCGGGTAAATCAGAAGGTATGTATAGTATTGCAGTGGAGTGTATTAAGAAGGTTGGAGATGTGATAATAGATTGGCTGTTGAGACTATTCAATGACTGCTTTGTTGTGTCAAAGGTACCGTTAGACTGGAGGAGTGCAAGTATTGTGCCTTTGTATAAGGGGAAGGGAGACCAGCAGGGGTGTTCAAGTTATAGCGGTATTAGTTTATGAGCAGTTGTTGGAAAGCTGTATGGCAGGGTGTTGATAGAGATGGTAATACAGGGTACAGAAGGTGCAATAGGAGAAGAGCAGTAGAAGGGAAAGAGGGCGTGTAGATCAGATATTTGCAGTAAGACAACTTCCGAGAAGTATTTAGAGACAAATACAGAGGCATTTTGGGAAAAAGCGTATGATCGTGTGGATATAGAAGCAATGTGAAAGTGCTAAGGATTTACAAAACTGGAGGAAATTTGTTAAAAGCAGTCAAGAAATCTTACAAAGAGAGCAGAGTGTGTGTTAGAGTAGGAAATGAGTAAAGTGAATGGTTTGAGATAAATGTAGATCTGCGACAGGGTTTTATAATGTCATCCTGGTTGTTTAATGTGCATATGGATGGTGTGGTGAGGGAGGTAAAAATTAGATCTATGGATAAAGGATTGGTTTTAGTAGGAAAGAATGGTGGTGATTGGGAGTTGAATCAGTTGCTGTTTGCTGATGACACAGCGCTGGTGGCAGATTGTGAGAAGCTGCAGCGAGTAGTAAAAGATTTTGGCGTGGTATGTGGAAGGAGGAAGCTGAGGGTGAATGTCAATAAAAGTAAAGTGATGGTGGGTAATAGAGATGCTTGTAGGGTAAATCTAAATGAACGACTGGATGAGGAAATGCTGGAACAAGTGGAGTGATTTAATTATCTAGGAGGAGTGACAAGCAGGGATGCAGGTGTGGGAATGGAGGTAAGACAAAGAGTGTGAGAGGGAAAGAAGGTTTTCGAAGCAATGGGAGGTATGTGGAAGGTGAGAAATCTCGAAATGAAAGCTAAAAATACAATGCATAAAGGGATAGTTGTACCACTAGCAATGTATGTGACTGAGACATGGGGTCTAAATGTAGAAGAGAAAGGAAGATTGGCTGTGATGGAGATGAGCTGCTTGAGGAGCTCAGATTGAGGAATAAAGAGGTATGTAGGAGAGTGGGATAACAAGAACTTTTATCGGCCAGAGGGGAAAGAAGGGTGCTATGCTGCTATGGACATGTTGAACGAATAGGAGATGAAAAGCTTACAAAGAGAATATATGAGCAAGACACAAGGGGAAATAGATTGAGAGGAAGACCTTGGAGGAAAAAGTGTTGGAAGATAGAGAATGACTGAAGAACAGGCAAGATACGTGGTCAATAGGAATGAATGACATATGTTTGTGAATATATGAGTGATAACACGGTCCTAGGGAGTGGGGGTCGGGCACATATTGGACTAGAAAATAGTTCGTCAGGCGCCTGGCCCGGGGAGCCGGTGTATATGTGAAAGGCCATGCCTAGAAATTATGTGGGCGGGTATTGTGGTCTGTTCTGCTGAATCTCTGCCTGTTGAGATCGGGACCTCTCTGAGAGGTTTGGGACCTTGGGGTTGCTGGAGGCCCCTCATTATCCTTGGTCTCTGGGTCTTCTCCTGGGCATCCTAGATGTGTGTGAGTTTTCTGTTTTTTTCTATTTTTTTCGGGCTCTGTCTCAAATCGGCAATTTCCAGCTATGGGGTAGGTTCCTGAGTATATACATACATATTATTTTACTTCCATCTAAGAGGAAGGTTATACCTAATTATTTCTGGAGTATGATTATGCTGTTATTCTGTATAGCTAAAATAAAACACACATTCTAAAAGATATATGAGTGGAGGTAGTCAGGTAATGGACGAAGGGTGCCAAGTATCCTCTGGGTAGATGCGGGTTCTTTCAAGGGTTCAGGTGTGCTGAGTGGCGTGGGGTGGGGTTCCACTATTTATGAATAGGGGAGATGTAGGGCTAGCACCGTGGCGATGTCTAGCTTGGGGAGTTCAAGGGGAGGGTAACTGACTATCGAATACCATGGCAGTATTCGATTCACTCAGTAATGTAGGTAGTAGGGGTAGGCAGCCCCGCCCAGGGAAGTACTACCGCCAAGGTTTCGAGAGACTCAGGGAATAGCCTGAATTCCATTTTCTCTCCCAGGCCTTGGTAGCTGGATACATATCTTTCTGCCTCACACATCAGGGGTATCAGGAAAACCCTCTTTATATAACATACACATCCAACTTCACAACATTTCCCTACATCGCTATCCTCTATCCATAAAACACTACTCTTCCCACTACATATCATACATGTAACACCATACACTTACCTAATAAATATGGCAGTACAATTGTTAAGAGCAAACCTGGTGGTCCCTCGGATATCCACCCCCGGCAGGGTTGGGTCATTGACACAGGGCCCTCCCGGTCGTCATCATGCGACTGTGTCAAGAGCATTGCAACGTCCCAAAGCTGCTCGTCGGTGCAGCTTTTTCTTTAGTAATATAAGGGGACTTCACTCTAACATCAATTCAGTACACCAATTTCTTCAAGCAGAATCCCATACTCTCCTTTTTTTGACAGAGACTCAAGTAACATCCACATCTGACATGTCTAGATTTAATTTTTCAGGTTATCAACTGCTCCAAAATTTTAGACCTAAAGGAGGTGCATGTTGCTTCGCAAAATCTGAAATTGCCCTGGAGGAGGTTACTAGTTTCAATTGTCCCTATTTTGATTATTCTATATACAAATTAATTTCTACTGGTAAATTTAAATACATATGTTGCATCTACGGTTCCCCAAATACTCCTCCAGAGCAAAGTCTTTTTGATTATCTGTCCTCACAACTCAGTGTCCTCAACTTAAATGCTTCTTCTGAAATCACTGTGTTGGGTGATTTTAATGTCCATAATGTTGAATGGCTCACTCATTCAGCCAGGACTGATGATGCTGGTCTTGAATGTGAGCTATTTGCAGACTCATTTAATCTCACTCAACTAGTCAACCAACCCACCCGTGTACCAGATAATCCTAATCATAATTCCCACCTACTGGACTTATTTTTAACAACCAATTCAGAAAATTATGATGTTACAGTGAGGTCCCCGCTTGGATTTTCTGATCACTGTCTGATACAGGCCACCTGTCTATCACCTACCACACCTTCCCACTCTGAACCTGTTTTGGTGACTAAATGGCATTACGATAGGGCAGACTGGGACCCTTCAAGGTTTCTTTATTGATATTCCCTGGACCTCTTTCTTTTCTAATGATGCACACTCCACCTTGAGCCACATACAAGCTTTTGTAAAAATTGGAATGGAAACTTTTATTCCTCATCAAAAGTACAGTAACAGATCTAATTCACCTAAATGGTTTGACCATAATTGTGCTAGAGTAACTGAACAAAAAGCAATAGCCTACAATGCATACACAAGATCAAAAACACATGAAGCCTTTAATTACTTTAGAAACATCAGAAATCATGCCAAAACTGTATTAAACCTAACTAAATCAAACTTTCTCCACAAGCAGGCAAATAAACTTCTAAATAATCCAAATGATAACAAAATATTTTGGTCTACTCTTAACTCATTCAAATCCAACTTCACTACTGCCTCATCCATTCCACCATTAAAATCTCCGACTGGCAATCTTGTAAGTGACCCACAAGGTAAAGCTAACCTTCTTGCGGATATTTTCTCCACCAACTCAACCTTAGATGAAATAATCAAGATGTCCCTGTACTTAATTTTAATTCGCCTGAGATTCCCTCACTTAAGATCCACACCAGACATGTCAAAACTATTTTGCAGAATCTCTCAGTAGATAAGGCTCCTGGTCCAGATGAAATTCCTCCAATAGTACTTAAGAATTGCTCCTTGGTGCTCGCTCCTGTATTGGCAAATTTTTTCCGTCTGTGTACTCATACCTCATGCTTCCCAGTACCCTGGAAAGAAGCAAACATCCATCCAGTTCCTAAAAAAGGTGCCTCTTCAGATCCATCAAACTAAAGACCAATAGCTATAACTTCCACTCTTGGTAAAGTCTTTGAAATTATATTAAATAATCACATAATTAAGCATCTTGAGAATAATAAATTAATCAGTGATAGGCAATATGGTTTTAGACGATGTCGATCAACTGCAGACATTCTTTGCCTTCTTACGCATCAAATCAACCAAGCTACAGACCAACATGGTGAAACACATGCAATAGCACTGAATATATCAAAGGCATTTGATAGAGTCTGGCATCAATCCTTATTGTTGAAGATGTCACACTACGGCCTTGCATCATTAGTTCCACTAATTTCTTCTTATCTTCATAACAGAAAAATACGTGTAATGGTAGATGGCCTTTATTCTCAATTTCACTCAATAAATGCTGGTGTTCCCCAGGGATCAGTTTTGGCCCCAACTCTGTTCCTCATTCATATCAATGATCTCATATCTACCACTCATAATCCAATACATTCCTACGCAGATGACTCAACACTCCACAGTTCCTTCACATTTACCAATTCTTTCACCCAACCCGATCTTATAAATTCAAAAATAAACACTGCAATTTCTCGGAACCAGGACCTTTCTAGAATTAATGAATGGGGACAAAAGAATCTAGTTTCCTTTAATGCACAGAAAACCAAATACATTCAATTTTCTAACCGACAGAATCTCACTGACTCCCATATATTTTTTAACGATGTAAATATTCCCACTTCCCCTAGTATTGACATTCTCGGTGTAACATTAACTACTAACTTGAGCTGGACACATTATGTTAGAAGCATTGCTAAGAATGCCTCTAAAAAACTGGGACTCCTGTACAGAGTTCGAGAATTCTTCACTGACGAGCAGTTGGCCGTAATATATAAAAGTCATGTGCGTTCTCAGATGGATTACTGTTCACCTCTGTGGGGTGGAAATGGAGTGGTTGCATTGAGGCAGTTGGACAAAATTAAAAATAAAGCTATTAGATTAATCAATAACCCTGCAATCACACAGGACCTTCCTACATTATCCATACAAAGAAACGTTGCATCCCTTGCATTATTCTACAGATATTTTCACAGCAATTGTTCCGAGGAACTTGCTTCAATTGTGCCGCCTCTCCACATCTTTCCCCGTAGAACTAGGGCAGCTGAGAGCGCCCATGAATTTACACTTTCTCCTCCACAATACAGAACTTCTGCTTATCAGAGTTCATTTATCCCCAGAGCTACTACTCTTTGGAATTCACTTCCCTCGAATTGCTTTCCACAAACTTACAATCCACAAATGTTTAAATCCAGTTGTTACAAACGTTTTATGAATGGAGGATGCCTTTAGGCACATGGACCTTTTTTTTTTTATCTGTGTTTTTCCTTCCTCCGTTCATTGTGTCTTTAAAAACAAAAAAACAAACAAAAAAATCATTGAATGGGGGTACTGGGGTGTGTGGTACGCCTTCACTGGTTTGTACAGTTTCTGACGGAGCAGGTATTAGGAGGAAGCTGACGTCCTTACCTTCCTCTCTTGGTTATCCCAGTTGGTGAGGGTGTTGCTCAAGTTGTCCTATCATCTTTTTGTCTCGTCCTAGGGCGGCACTCTCCTGCAGAGGCTGGTTAGGAGTTGGGGATTTATCATGAAGTGTCCTGGGGGGCTAAAGGGACTTTCACTCATTCAAGAATATGATACCGCATACCGACGCATCCGTGTTCGGCCTCAATCTTGAGAAATGTGGCTCCGACTGCAATTTTATTTTGCATGCAGCAGACAATAACACCATACAACCGACCAACAACCGTCCGACAACCAACCATTGTAGGCATATCATCGACCATGAACGGACAGCCAAACAATTTGAATTTAACTGTCATTTCCATTAGCCGACCAACAACGACCAATCACTACCGATTCAAACCAACAACCGACCACAAAATAATAGATCACCGACCGTATGCGTCTGCGGCCCCGCATACACTTCCGACCGTTGCCGAATGCCGTGCTATTGTCCCACGATTGGCATATTAAAGGGTGGCCACTTCCTTCCCTCAATGCCCCTCACCCCTCCTCCCTTCCCTGTCACACTTCTCCCCTTACTTCCTTCCATCACTGCCCCTCACTTCTTCCCCTCCTCCCTCCTCCCTTCTCTGCCACACTTCTTCCTTTACTGCCTTCCATCACTGCCCCTCACTTCTTCCCCTCCTCCCTCCTCACTTCCCCATTTCACCTCCCCTCACTTCTTCCCCTCACCACTTCTCTCATAAAGTATATACATTGATTTTCTCTTTATTTATATATATATCTCTTATCAATGGACAGAAATAATTGATCTATGTTCTCTATTTAATCTGGGTTTAATTTTTGATGTGATTGAATTAAATACAAAATATCCCATCAACTGCTAAAATTAAAAATAGTCACAACAGTTATTACAAAAATGATTAAAACTCTTCCCTCAACTTTTCTCATTTGTCCCTAATGAGGAAATGAATAAAATGGAAAAACAATACCCTTTGTATGGCAACATGTTATCAGTCATAGAGCTCAGTGTCAGAGATGGAGGGGGGGGGAGATTTTTTTATTTGGATCTTGAATAATTTAATAATTAAAATACACACCAAACAACTAACATTGTACATTAATAGGGAGATAAAGAAACACAGAATAATAAAGCAACTACCTTCATACTGTATACTTTATTCAACTTACGAAGAACCTGTTATAGCTAGAGAATAAATCCTTTCATTCCTAGGAGTTCTGCCTGAATTAAGCCTAATCCTCTGGCTGTAGTATTAACCCCTTCTGTACCGGTGACGTCTTTTTAGCTTTATTCTGGCTACTATTAGACAATTTGATTTAGTATAAAATGGGCCTCTAGCAACTAACATGCACCCCTATGCGGGCATGGTCTGGGTTATGCGGTTGTATGCGGTATGGTCGTGCTACACCAAGACTGGCACGGTATGTTCCCAAACACTACCGTATGTGGTGATGGGCTGGTCTATCAGAGTGAGAACTGAGCGATCTCTGCCATACCCATAGCTTACTCTGACTGTTCCTTTTACTTATATATTTTCTAGATCTCAAGTGACGGCGCCTCTTCCGTGGATTGACCTCCCAATCTACCAAGATTGGAAGCCAAAGCGTCACATTTTTCCTTTGCCCCTCAACTTTCTCTTCATAATTGCTGAGGAGCACAGGGCCCTGGGTGGGTCTTTGGTTTCCCGGGCGTTTCCGCACCCTCCTCAGCTCCCCACCATGGAGTGGCTTCTGTCACCCAGGCTTTATTGTGGTCGGCAGGGAGGGTTCTGTGGGGGCGCTCGGTTATGGCCTTGGCCTTGCACGGGGCCTTGGGGCTGTTCGGCCAGGCAGCTTGGGGAACACCAACAACAACGACAACACTACCGTATTTTGCAGATCGACTTCAGACCGGATCCGCATTTTCACGACCGTTAACCGTTAACCGTATGTTGCAGACCACCAACCGCATGCAGCATGCGGCCTCAAATTTTGAGCTGGCTGAACTTTTTTGGGCCCGGCCAAGCATGTCCACGCATGTAGCCTACTGCCGCCGACCATCTACAACCATCAACCGCATCTTGCAGACCACCTTGCTGGCCATATCCCATATACGTATTCGTCGTTTTGCGGCATTGTGTTCTTGACTGTATGAAAGCCCCTTAATGTTTCCACTCACGACTAAACTGTTCAAAATAATCCCCGGTTGAGGAGGTGCTTTAGCTCCTGCAGCTCGATACAGTCACTTAGGTCATATTCATCTTGTGGATCAGAGTTAGGCAGTGAACTGGGAATGTCTAAACATTTCTATTCTTCGGGCTTGTCAGGCCTCTGTGGTCTATTAATTTTTCTTAAGAGTTCCCATAGGTCAGAGACTGGCTTAAAGCCAGTCTCTGTTGCTGTAAGGTTGGGTGGCTGCTTTAAATGCAGGGGGGAGGAGAATAGGTTCTGTTCCGTGTCGGGCTTTCATACCAGTGTTCTTTGGGCTGTTTTTGGACCATATAATTATGGCCCAAGCCAGAGTCGTGTGGCTTCCCTGGTCCTTTGAACTGAATCATTCACAGGCTACGATGTTTTGCCCGATTGTCCCCTGATCCAGGAAGGTGTTACCGGTCTGGGTTGGTTTTGACTGTGGACAGGAGGTAAGAAGGGGAGAGTGGCTCCTCTCTCGCTCCCATGCTATGCTGTCACCATCTTGCGTTGGGAGATACGTCAGAATTGTGGGTGGGGACAGGAGGGGCACTGAGGTGGTGGCAGTTTCTTCTATATTCCTGAAGTTTATCGTTATGACCTGGTGTAAACAGGAGTCTGGGGGCAGGTAGGCCTTGCTCCTGAGCTGAGGGTGAGGGGATGCGGAAGGCGATGCTGTCGGGCGTGTCTGTGGGGTGCCTTGCTGGGTTTGCTCCACAGCTTTGATGAATGGGGGATGAATGGTTAAATTTGCCATTGCATGATTTATCGGGCAATACTATATTACAATGATATATGAGTTATGCCTTAATAATTTTCCCTAATCTACTTATTCACCGTCAATATGATTTTCTGCTGTATAACATACATCTCAGCATTCTCATCTAATGGAACACAATGAGATGAGAATGTTGAGAAGGATATGTGGTGCCAAACTGCAAGATAGGATATCAAGTGAAGAGCTAAGGAGAAGGTTAGGTATCAAGAGTATCAGTGATGAGATGCGTACTAGCAAGCTTGGATGGTTTGGACAAGTGGAGAGTATGGATGAACAAAGTTGGGTGAAAAGAAGCAAGTCCATGAACGTAGATTTAGAAGGAGCTGCACCAAAGGGCAGAGTAAGAAAGACATGGGAAAAGACCTTACGGTCTGATCTTGAATCAAAGAACCTGACAATTGAGGCATATCTGAACAGGGCTGTCTGGAACGCCGCCACTAGGAAATGAGACCGGAATCGCACTTCGTGTGGAGCACTCGGTCGTTAAATCTTTGTATGCACAGTACAGTATGTATCTATTATTGTATGTATAGCTCCAAATAGCGGCGTTTGGAATGAACACTTTTGGCAACACACCTGGTAAGAGAAAAACGGCACAAACGTTCATATCAAACTGCTACCAGCCTAGATCCATGAAAGGATAGCATCATCAATGTTCTCGAAATAATACACAATGCATTTTTGTTAAGAATGAGCGTATACAGTATATTTGCTTATTTATTCATCTTTTCATTATTTTTTCAGTGTGCTCCCTAGATCTCCATCAAGCTTTAAGGTACACCCCCTAGACCCCCCATAAATATAAACTTGTACATTTTTCGGTAAAAGAATGTCCCGGCTGAAGGCCGGTTCCTACTATGATTACAGGCTCGCTAATGCTCGCCAGGAAAAAATCAACATATAAATGGCACGAAAGGTCTTAATATTGACAAAGACATGGGGCGAAAGGTGTCATAATCGCCAAACTAATGGAACGAACGTCATAAAATAGCAAATAGGTCTATCTATCTATCTTTTGCCTGACGCCGTGATCCCGAAGGGATGGCCACAAACGGAACTCCCCCATGCACCTTTGTCCCCAGTCAGTCGACGCCCTGCCTCCCAACCAGCACCGCCTTCATTCATATACTTCTTCACTCCAGTCTTCCACCTCTCTCTCGGTTTACCTCTCCCTCTCTGTCCTTCCACCTCGCTCTCATACACCCTTTGTCATTCTCTTGCTTCTCATACGTTCCATATGGCCGAACCATCTCAAGGTGTCCCTATTCACACTTTCCAGCACATCTACCTCCATACCACACCTCCCTCTTACTTCTTCATTTGTCTGTCTATCCCTCAATGTAACTCTGCACGCACTTCTCAAGTAACTCATTTCCACACCTCTCACTCTTGGTCTGAGTCTCTCCACCAACTTCCATGCTTCGCTTCCATAAGTCAATGTCGGGAATACCACACTGTCATTCAAGGATTTCTTCACTTCCATGCTGACCACCCTATTTCTTGTTACTGCTTTCAGCGTTCCTACAACCCTCTTCTCCTTTTGCACCCTCTCCCGCACTTCTTCATCCATAGTCCAATCTATACTCAGCACACAGCCCAGATACTTAAATGAGCTGACAATCTCCATAGCCTGACCATTCAACTTCATTCACCTCAAACTCTGTGGCTTCACCCTTTTTGAAGACCATAACCTTGCTCTTCCCCGCATTTACCTTCAGATTCCGATTTTCGCACACTGTTCCAAATATATTTACCAGACCCTCCAACTCCCATTCATTATCGCTCATCAGAACTGTTTCATCAGCAAACAGCAGTACAGGTAGCTTCCACTCGTTTCCCTCCCTAATCAGCGATATACCAACATCCACTGCTCTTCCTTGTATATCTTGCATGACTCCATCCATATATAAATTAAACAATCACGCTGACATCACACACCCCTGTTTCAACCCAACATTCAGATCAAAGAACTCGCTCTTCTCATTCTCCACACGTACTGCCGCCTTTGCACCCTCATACATGCTCTTCACTGCTTTCAGCAACTTGCCATCTACTCTGTATATTCTAAGTACTTTCCACATACCTGCTCTATCCACTCTGTCATAGGCCTTCTCCAAGTCCACAAAAGCAACATACAGCTTTTGTTGCTTCTCCAGATATTTCTCCACAAAACATTTCAGGGTAAAAATCTGATCTACACATCCTATTCCCTTCCTAAACCTGCCCTGCTCGTCACCTATCCATTTTTCCGTTTTCGCTCTCACTCTCTCAATCACTATCCTACTGTACACCTTTCCTACTACGCTTAGAAGACATATTCCTCGGTGGTTACTACCAACTCCTCTTTCCCCTTTACCCTTATATAGGGGGACTATTATGCCTGTCTTCCAATCATCAGGTGCACTCCCGTTCTCCCATGCTAGTTTACACATTTTCCATACCCATTCGATCACTATCTCACCACCATACCTCGGCATTTCCCCACACACTCCATCTATTCCTGGTGCTTTCTCCAACTTCACTCTTTTCGTGGCTTCACACACGTCTGACCTGATCCCCACCTCCTCCTCCACTACTTTTCTTCTTCTCCCTCCCATACCCCATCCAACTATAGCCGCATTTTCCTTCACCACCACTATCTCCGATAGACTAGAAAAGGTGTCGTATTTCACCCTTAACCTTCTGAGTACCAGCGACGACAACGTGTCGTCGGTAATGTATGTTCCACACAGACCACGATGCACAAGTGTCGTCGGGGTTTAATTACTCCGGTCCTATGGCACCTAGAGGGCTTAGATTTGTATGGGAACTGTGTAAGTATCCCACGCAACCATGCCAATGGTTAAAAACTCTGAAAGTCCAACCGTGTGCACGTGAGCGCGCAAAAACTTGTTTTTTGGGTGTTTTTGCCTTCAATTTTTTACTCTTGTAAAATCGACTTTCGGGGGCTCCGTAGGACCCCTTTTTGACCTTTTTGATCGTTTTTTGGGGGGCGGTCCTTCATTCCTAACCCATTTGCTATTGTTTCTGGAAAACAAAAAAAATCAAAACCTGCTGGTCCCTGGTGGTACATTTATTTATATCTAAGCTGGGGCTCAGTGGGTTAAGGGTGTCGAATATCAAACCAACTCAATCCTGCTTATCCACAGGGTCCAAACTCAATCGGATTCAGACTTTATGAGTTTGATAACAGTTCTGAGACTTTTTGTTTATATCCATAATAAAGTAATCAATTTGGATGTGGTTAATATAAATGTACCTAGCCATATCCTCAGAATGTCCGAAAGAAGCGTCATAATCGTATGAAAGGGTGATAACCTATATTAGACTTTGTATACATAATACTCAAAAGTAAGCAATTATATTGTATGCATACCCATCACAATTTTTTACAACTTAAAGTAGATCAAAATAATCCCGAAATAAGGACTCAAATAATAATCTTAACATGTAAACATATTTTGTTTAGAAATGTCGGAACATAGCCACAGCCGTGGTGCCTCTACATTCGTATTTAATCAGTAATCATGATTATATTTTGATGTATTTTACTTGATTTTATTGGATAAGGTTAGTTATTATTGGTTAGCTTAGTCAATACATTAAAGCCAAGTAAGAATGCATTGACATAGCATCGTGATTAGGCACGAATGTAGATCGGGCATAGCGGCTGCTTTACCATAGGGGGAGATATATTCCAAGACACCGGTATTCGTCTGCTATCGCTGGGAGGTGGACTGAGTTTCGGGATAGCCTTTGTACCGGCTGCATGGTAGTGTTCGTCACCTACAATATTCCGCCACTCATACTCAGAATTATTGAAATGTTATCCTAAGCAATTATTTATTACTCTAATGTTACAAAGATAAATGTTTTGTATAATTCCACCTCATATATGATGTCACAAACAATCTTCTATTGTATATATTCTAAGTTATTGCCGATATGTCTAGTTGTCGATCATTGCAGTTCCTGAAATACCTCATAATGTTTATTATATTACGATATTTCGTCTGTATATATTCTTTGTTTTACTTTGTAGTGGTAGTTTTGTAATATATATTTACATTTATGTTCAACAATAGTAAGCAAATGTTGTATATATTATGTAGGCCTATACATTTTGAAGGCAGGCTCGTAAAATGTGTACATTTTGTGCCACCCCACTGATAAGAGGGTGGGTTATCAGATTTTGGGGTAAAGGAAAACACAGCTTATGTTTGCTGGGGCTTCATTCCTTACATTCAGCAATTTGTTGAATTACTCCCTCCATCTTTCGACTCTCTCTTGCTTCTCGGCTAGCACTCGCCCATTCTTATCTTTCACACCCTTACTATTTCCCTTGCTACCTTCCCTAACTTTCTTGAATTTTTTCCAGAATAATTTCTTACACTCTCTCCATTTTACACTCAGATTCCTTCCAAATTCCTCATTTGCTCTTCTCTTACTTTCCTTCACTACTCTCTTTTTCTCCAAGCACCTCATTTTTTTCTGTCTCTCCTAATCTTCATTCCTTCTACTACCCAACCATCCTCTATACCCTTTCTTCTTGTCTTCAACAGCTATTTTTACCTCTTCCATCCACCATGCTGTACCCGTCACTCCCCTCCCTCTTCTCCTTACTCCACACACCTCCTCACATGCTGAACAGATCTCTTCCTTAAACACTTTGCTCACCTCCTCCACTTCCTCAATACCTTCCAGGTCAAACCTACTTAGTCGTCTTTCTACTGCTCTCCTGAACTCTTCCTTGATCTCTTCCTGCAACCTCTCCACCCTCCTCGCCATTCTACAGCTCTCCTCACCCACTTCTTTTGTATCCTAATTTTAGGTAGTACTACATAATGGTCAGACAGACACCCCCCAATACCCTTATACACCCTAGCATCCAGCACAGATTTCTTAATTTGTTCATCCACACATATATAACCAATCAGTGCCTTTCGTTCCACCACTGTCTCATCCTTCTTCCTCCACACCACTTTCCATGTGTACCTGTGTATCATTCTGTGTCGGAAGAAGGTGTTGGCTATCCACAGCCTCCTCCCCACACATACATCCACAAGTGCACTACCACTTCCATTCACCTCTGACGGTACTCCCCACCCTCCCATCACTCCATCAACTTTCTTATCACCCACCTTCCCCATTCATATCCCCTGTCAGAAATATTATTTCGCTCTTGCCAAACCTATCCAGGCATGCCTCCACATTCACCCAGAACTCCTCTTTCTCTCTTAGTTTTATCCTCTGTCGGAGCATACACACACACAACCACCCACGTTTGTATTCCGGCTTTCATTCTCACCCACACAATCCTTGAACCCACAGACCCATAGTCTCTTACACGCTCCTTCCATTTGTTACTTACAAACACGCACTTTCCTTTGCTCCCTCACTCACTCCAGTACACACACCCATTCCACACTCCCACTCTCTCACATCTATACCCCTTCATTTGGTCTGTCATTTCCCATACATCCAGCCTGGCATTCACTAACACTTCCAGGACCTCTCTCTCTTTTGTGTCATCATTCATGCCTCCTACATTCCAATTCACAATTCTAAGACTGTCCATGGTAGGTCGGGGCTCGTCAACATTAGGTTCGTCCACATCCGAGGTTGTTCGTTCATCGTTGCAGTATGTATTTTACACGGGTGGGGAGTCGCAAGCCCACCGACCCAACCCCTTTAGTCGCATTTTATGACACGCAGAAGGTACATGGGGCATATTCTATTCCCTTACCCCGAGGGTAGGTGTAAATAGGTGTTAAGATCAAATATTCAGTGAACAAATTTATTATTGTGACGAGAGGGTGACGAATGCATACGAGTCAGAGCAACATAGGTCTGCTCTCTCTGGAAGCTTGAACCACACAGACAGCCCCAGTGGATATCATGCATGTCGGAGGGAGGGGTGAGGTAGGGGATGTGTAGAGGAGGATGACTGAATGTATTTGAATGCGGGAGGGAGGATTTATTGGAAATAAGGGAGGGAAAAGGTAGAATAAAGGAGGAGGATGCATTTTTTGTCTCTTAATGTTTTGTTCTTTAGGGAGGGGGGGGGGGGGGGCATCTATTACCAAATAAACCCAGGTCAACTAATCCAGTGTCAAGTTTAGTACTAACCTAATTTAACAAGACCTAAACTAACTGAAGTTGAGTTTGAACAATTACTGCTCGAAATGGTCTACTGGTTGAGTTGTTCGGTAACTTCTTTTTGCGTCTTTTTTAAGGGGGGAGGGGGGGGGGGGGTATTCACAGCATAATCTATTTATATGTTGTTTTATGTTCAACTTTTACATTCCCCATCACATTGAATCAATTCTGCTTGCCTTTCTTTGAATCATAATTATTAGTCCAATCATCATTATCACCATTATTTGCATCACACAATAATTTCCATATTCTATTTTTTCCCAATCCCTTTCTTATCCCCTGTTTCTTTTCATTTATCCTTACTAGTTCTCCTTTCCCCCTTTTCATAAGTCATAGATCGCATATATCACCTCGCTTTATCTCCTCTACTCTATTTTTGTCCATACTCAGTATACTCTATCTAGTATGAACAGTCTCCATGCTACGTAAACTGGGTTGATGTAGCGTTACGTATATTTCCGTCGTGTTAAGTTGAACGCTTCCGTAACCTTATGTTGAAGGTTCCATAATTTTGGGAAGAATATATTATTCTGTAGTTGAATATGGGAAATTATTGTTGGATTATAATTCCCATATATATTTGTGTATTACTTATTAAGTTTGTTCATAATTATGTATCTCATTGTATAAGGATGGGATACATTTTCCATATGCTATGAGCGTGCGCGGATAGTCACAATAGACACCAAGACGTTCCTCTCATCCTGACTCTCCATCCAACCTCCGTTCCAGCTACACTCTAAGCCTTCTTCATTGTTTCATATTTAGGTGTTTTAGCTTCACTTTCATCTCATATTTCATAGTCACTACATTATCATCTTTATTAGCTATCACGAAACTTAAAGTAATTATCTAGCCTATCCTAGCCTATTCTAGCCTCTTTCCTTCAGCTTTCCTTATCCTACTAACCCACTCGAGTCAACTAGCCTATCTTCCGCCATCTTTTAAACACCAACTGAGTTTATCATCCAAGGTAAAATATTTTCTATATGTGTTAATCATATAAATTAAAATATACAGTCCACTTCATCTAAATTAACCATATATTTGGTCCTTCGACCTTTCGCTAGTTTGCCCCCCCCCCCCCCTTTTTTTGTGTGTGTTTCGGCGGTTGGTGGTAGCCTAGCCTTAGTGGGTTTTGTTGTGGTGTAACTTCGTCCGTACCTCATGGCCCAGGGCTTTTGGCCTCATGGTTCCGCGGGTGGAGGGGTAGGCGAGGATTTTCCTGCAGTTGCTGATACGCCTGTGTACCCGGGGCCTATTAGGAAAGTGGCGATTTTGGGCCACTCCTACGTGAGAGATATATACGTGGACAGCCCCGTGTACAGGCCTTTCTTTGCAGTTACTCCTCTGGCCGCCCAAGGTGCCCGCGTCAGCACCTTGAGGACCACAGATGCCTGGGGTCAATTCTTGGAGCTGAAGCCCGACTTAACATTCCTAGTGATCGGAGGGAATGAGATCACAAGCGGGGTCAGTCCGAGAGAGGTAGCGGAGGGGATCGAGGTCTTGGCCGAGGAGGTAGTGCATCGCTCAGGTGGAGAAGTCCGGGTGATTGGGGTGGAAAAATGGCAGGCTCCACGAGGGATCTCAGCTACGGAATTCAACCGCGTCAGAAACGCGGTTAGCCGCTGCCTAAAATGCCACATCCCATTCACCCGGGAGTGGTATCAATCAATGAAAACCTCCGAGGCCGACTTCGGTCCCGACGGAGTGCACCTCACACATGAAGCGTCAAACTGTCTGTTTTCAGAAATTCTGGCAACATGTCGCCGGTTCTTTGGACAGGACGAGAATGCGCTAATAGACAGGGCATATAACGAGATGTTTGCCCACTATGAAATTAGAGTAGATCAACAAAATCAGTATAGTCTAGAATAATAAACTTCTTCAAAGTCAGTACAGTATTAACTAACTATTTTTGATTACTAATCCTTTAGGCCTAAATTATATCACAATTGATTGGCATTAAGGTTAAAATCATCCATACTGTACTGTATAATAATTTAAAAATTTAAGGTTATTTAATCTAGATCAAAATTATACTGTAAAATAACTTCTTTAAAAATTTAGGTTATTCATTCACATATCTTTCTAAATTCTACTCTCGTCGTGTGCCCTGAGGGCGAGATATTATGATAGTTGATAGGCTGAGTGTTGGTTAAAGGTGGGTGTGCATGCGAAATTATAATTAATTTATAATGTATTTAAAGAGATGTTTAGATCTCCAGTAATCAACCTGACTACTGCTTTGTCAAAACTAATCTTCAATATTAGAGAACAAATCAAAAATAGATATTGAATTGCGACCCCTGCAACTAGTACTCACGTGAGGATGTGACGTAGGCCCAGGCCAACATTTGGGAAGTAAACATTAGCAAGTATAGCAACAATAGTGAATAGGTGTGCTGTTTTCGGGTGTAGCAACATCCCTGGACCAAACAGCACTACACAAGTTTCCAAGTGATCCATACCATTGTAACAAATGGGTGAAGTTTATACAAAGAACCAGAGTGTGGGAGGCAAAGCCCAAAACAAGCTTCATATGCAATGGACATTTTCGTGATGAATGCTTTGACAATAAAGTGCGGTGGAGTATGGGTATGGCTAGATGCTTACTGCACCTATGGCTTTCATATTTCTACCACATGTACCTTACCCTTCTGGCTTCTTGCCACCACCAACACAACTCCCTCCCCCCACCCACTCGCTGACTATCGGTCGCCTCACAAAGAAAACAAAATAAAATATGTGGCGGTGAAGTGAAACGACTGAACCAATCGGTTCCATATTTGTGTGACAAGTCCCCTACCCTTCTGTCTTCCCCCCACCACACCCCCACCTCCCTCCCACCACCCACTTCCAGCGTATCCTTACGAAGAAAAGGAAAAAATGGAAAATCCGTGGTGGCGAAACTACCTCACCAATTGGCTTCATATTTGTAACACGAGTCAATTACCCTTCTACCTTCCCCCCACCATCCACCAAACCACCCTCCGACCTATATTTTCCGATACCATAAAAGTCATGGTGTTTACTCTGAAAATTTTAGCTACATTCGCGTCCATAGGGGATTTGATTTCTGGCGAAAATGGACAAGGGGAGTGTTTTTTTTACCATTATCCTTCCTTTCTCACCCAACTTGATAGATTTAGCCAAAAAAATAAAAATACAAAATATTCCGGCACTGGCGGTGACACAGCTTCACTAATTAGCTGGCACTCAGCGGGTTATACCTAAAAGCTGATGCCATACCCACAATTTACCCTGCAGGTACATGTGCTACAAGTGTTCCTACAGTGTCATCAGAGCAGAGACCCGCTGCAAGGAAGCGTCAAGTCCAAGAAGTGAGTGATAGTTTTTGGGGGTGGGGAAATTTCCCTGTAGGCTACAGCATTGGGTACATCTTTCCATAAAGTACGGTAGGCTACCGGGCATTAGCGAATTATTATATTTTAGATAGCCTAGCTAACTAGCTTAGTGACAGAAATAGACTTAGCCTAGGCTAGTAAGATCCGAAATTAAGGAAAATTTGCATGTAGGACGGTAGGCCCTAGTCTAGGCCTAAGTGCTTGCCAATTTCAGGAGTCAGGAGAGTGGATAATATGGGCTAACTTAAGCCTAGCCCAAATTATACAGTCAGCGTCGATGGATATAGGCCTAACCTAGGCTAAAGAAATTTATTGGATGAAATTCAACTACTAGCAACTAGGCTAACAAAAAAAAAAAAAACAGTGAGTGGCGCAAACATTGTTGGGAAGGATATGTAGTGACCAGGCGTACGGTCATCATGTTTACATAAGTCGATCGCCGCGGTTAAGTTCCCGTCTATTTTTACGGCGATTTTTTCTGTTATTTGCATCCTGTTGGCAATGTATATGATGATGACAATAAGTCATGGAGGTGTGAGGGGCGGGCTTTCATTATTGTATCTAAATGCAGTCAAAATAGACGGGGACATGATCTCTAGCATCCGCCGCGGCTCCGAGTAGTGTAAACAAGGCGGGCGGTAATCACAGCTGCTTCCCCCTCCTCTCCTGCTGCTGGATCTCGTCCTACAGGTTCATACATATAAGCCTGGACACCACCAATATTCATCACTTGAGGTTCTTCGCCATAATCACGGTTATCACCCTCAGTATTGGCAAACGAATTGGAACTACTGTCACTATCCTCCATTTCCACCTGTCAGAAGAGCTTGTTGTGTTGCTGGGCATACGTCATCAGAGTGCTTAAACTCCGAATCCAGAAAAGTGTCACCCATATCCTATTTTGGCCATTATATAAATAATTAAGCCATTGTAGCAGAAAATATTGCACCAAAAGTTATAGTGCACACTGCCGGTAATGATTGTGGAGGAAAATAATAGTATGCACACCCACCTTTAAACCAACTCAAATAATTTCCTTGTGGCTATTATTAATATGAACATATCTTGTGTATAATTTCCACACAATAATTAAATTTAATATATAAAATTGTCGGTACCCATTGAGTTTGAGCCTAACTAAATTAACCTTCTGGCACTCTCTCTCTCTTAAAATCTTAAATCTATTTTTAATATCGGTACCTTTTTTGACATCTAGAGACTTTTTGGCCTAAGTTGTACTTAATTTCCCTCCCGGCTTTTCTTAAATTATGTTGAATTGATTCTATAATTTCTAAATCTAAAATCAAAACTATTACGTAATGAGTTAAATTGAAAGGCTCCAGACTGCTAGTCTACATTTGGGCAAAATTCTTATTCCGCATTTCGTGAGGGTGTTTTATTTTCAGCTCGCGATTTGATTTAATTTAACGGAGTACTGTATTGTTGTCTGCAACTTATTCGGACTAGCATTAATAGTTTAATTCGCTACCACTAGATTTCTTTCTAATAACATCATGGCTACAAAAGTACAACAACGTCGGGCTGGGCTTAACACCTTACGAGCGGCCTATGCGGTTTATTTATATGTACCGCACAGCGGGGTGTTTTTAGCCAAAATAGGGCTGTTTACGTGATCATTTTCATGCCTAAATAAGACCCAGAACGTAAAACAAGTACCTATCCCTGAAAGGGCATAAACAGAGCTTTCGAATGACACCATAACGATCCTTGTATGATGGATAGTTTTCTTGCAATAACCGTGCAACGCGAGTGCAAAAAGCAGGTAATTCGGTACTTTCGGTACATAATTGAGTATGTAGCGAGTGAGAGAGGGAGGAGGGAGCTGAGATTTGTGTCAGTAGGTTCGCCGCGGTGGTCTGGAGCAGTCATACGCTCGCTAGTCTCCTGCCACCACTTGTCTCTCTCTCTCAGCCACATTACGTGCTGAAATTGCCACTCGACCTATGTCGAGCGCCGCCACATAGTCCAGCTTTATTTAACTCGACTTATGTTGCTCGCCGCTAATTAAGGGTTAAGGGCTCCTTGACGGTCTTGACCTCGGACATCGACGGATTCCTTGACTCGGCGTCTAGGGTGGATGTGGAGGCCAGGTTGCTCAGTATTCAAAACCAAATTGACAAGTATGAGGTCACACAGGAGGACCTGGCCAACATTTACGAGACAGATGCCGAGTATAACAAGGAGTTAAGAGAGGATACCCTGTATTTGGAGGGCATCCAAGTAATCGTTGCCACACTAAAGGGAGTCTTGATTCCAGAGGTCAAGAGGTTGTTGACTCGACCAGAGCCAAAGAAGTCCACAGTTAAATTACCACATCTTACTCTTCCAAAATTTGAGGGTGATGCCACATTGTGGTCGGGGTTTTGGGAGATGTTCAAGTGTACCATCCATGACAATCCCGACCTCACAACGCTTCACCTATCTGAAGGGTCAGCTTCTGGGTGATGCGCATAAGCTAGTCGAAGGATTCATTGTCGAAAGTGCAAGTTATGCCCCAACAATAGAACTCCTACAAGAGACATATGGGCATCCAGATCGAATCAAGGCAGCTTATGTTACCCAATTTAATCAACTAGCGTCACCCAAATACCAAACAGCTGACCTGAAGAACTTCTATGCCAATACAGAGAGTGTGATGAGGTCAATCATTAGCCATGGAATTTGTTTGGAGGAATTTTGTGTGGTGACTCTTGTCAATAATTTACCATCACCACTAAAAGAAACCATAAACGGGAAATGGTAGACTTGAGCCTGGATTATAAGAAATTTACCCATTGCTTCCAGGCTGAAGTGTACAATTTGGCAGGTCAAGACAAAGTAGGGGGTACACCCATTGCTACTGCAACATTTACCCCCCAAAGTGAAAACAGGAAATTTAACTGTGTCCTGTGTAGTGGCACCAATCATTTGTGGTACAAGTGTTTGAAATATAAAACAGGGCCTCTTAAAGTAAAAAGAGCCCGTCAACTACTTCTCTGCACTGGGTGCTTGTCAAAAGAGCATGGCCATTCGGGTTGTACTAACCAGAACATTAGAAGCTGTAGGTTTTGTAAGGGTAAACACTTTCATTCCGTATGTACACAAAAACAAGGGAAGGAAAGTAGACCAGCGGAGGATACCAACAAGAGAGAGCATACTGCTGCTACTTCAACTACAATGTCCGTTGCCACAGGTAGAAATACAGTAATCTTGCCTACCGTTCAGCTGCCGGTAAAAGGTAAGGATAATAAATGTGTCAAAATCAGATCGCTACTCGACCAGTGTTCTCAGAGGACCTTTGTGAAGTCTTCTGTTCTATCCTCCCTTTCCTACAATTCTAAAGGAACTGAGGAGTTATGTCTTCACGGATTTACCGGAATACAAGCCTCTATGGAATATAACATCGTGGCACTGCATTACAAACACAGAGGTAAATTCCATCAACTAGACGCAATAGTGGTTGATGAATTACCAGAACATAAGGGTGAATTTAGCCTAAAGTCTAAACTGGTTAGTTTACAATGTAAAGGCATAAAATTAGCCGATCCTCATGCAACGGACACAGATCAGTTGGAGCTGCTCATCGGTGCGGATCACTACTACGATATAGTGCGACCTGGATATAAAAGGTCAGGTAGCCTAATTCTGCTTCCTACCAAGTACGGGTACGCCATAAGTGGTTCATATGTGGCACAAAATACCAGCTCCGGCACTGAAGTAATTACTGTATTGAAAGTAGCAGTAATGGACGAATACATGTCCACTGGTAATATTCCACCATGCAAAAATGACTCAAATGTTTTGTGGGACAAAGATCATATCGGGATAACCCCTAAGGAATACTCACAAGTTGAGCGTCAAGCACTATCGTCATATGATGATACCGTTACCTACAATTCTGACAGCCAACAATACAAAGTAAGACTGCCCTGGAACAATTACAAGGATCAGCTGCCAACAAATAAGGGTTTGGCCATAGGCCGTCTTTGGGGTCTTCAGAGAAGATTCATCAAAGAACCTGACATTTGCGAGGAATACTCAAAAGTCATAAAGGAGCAGGTGTCCCGTGGTTTTATAGAAGAGGTGCCTTTTGACCATTCGGATACTGGACATTACTTGGCTCATCATGGAGTTGTCAAGGAGAGCAAATCGACGCCAGTGCGTATCGTCTTCGATTGTTCAGCCAAGGTAAGTGATCGTCAGCCTAGTCTTAATGACTGCTTGCATACTGGACCTTCACTGGTACCAGACTTAGCGCAGGTTTTACTCAGGTTTAGACTCGATAAGTATGCCTGGGTGTCTGACATCGAGAAGGCATTTCTGATGTTAAAACTCCATGAGGACGACCAAGACTATACTCGGTTTATGTGGCCAAAATTTCCACAGCAGCTAGATTCCCCCCTCATTTGTTATCGATTCCAGGCGGTTTTATTTGGCGCTACATGTTCCCAATTTCTTTTGAATGCCACCATTTTAAAACACTTGTCAAATGTCAGTGCAGATCCGCAGGTTATTCAGCAGATTCGGTCAGGGCTATACATCGACAATTTACTGGCTACAGGTAATGATGAAGATCTGATTAATACCTATGGTGTGGTCCGGTAAATAATGAATGATGCCCATCTACATCTGTGTGAGTGGGCGACAAATAGTTCTAGTTTGCGGACTGTGCTGCAACATGATGGGGTGGCGGCTGTACAACAGGAGCATGTGAGGGTGCTAGGGGTGCTTTGGGAGACGGACACAGATACCCTCTTAATCGGCGTTCAGTACGTACAGTATTCACAGATTACCAAACGGATCTGCTTGAGTATGACGGCTAGACTTTTTGACCCCTTGGGGATAGTTCTACCGGTGTCGATCACATCAAGATTATTCCTTCAGCAATTATGGAGGATAAAATTAAGATGGGATGAGGTTTTGACTGGCGATCTGGTTCAGGAGTGGGAAGACATTATTTCAGATCTTCGTCTCTGTAAGGGTTTTAATTTTCCTCGGAGAGTTGTCATGGACCATCCTGTTTCCATTCATGCCTTCTCAGATGCTAGCAAGGTCGCGTACGGCACCGTCATTTACTTTGTTGACACAAGTGGCAGCCGTCTAGTCATGGCGAAGGCGAAGGTCGCCCCGATCAAATCCCTTTCCATCCCTAAATTAGAGCTAACTGCAGTTCTGTTGGTTGCTAGACTCGTTCACTTTATCGAGGAAACTTTTAAAAATTTGCTAAACATCTCGGAGACAGTTATATGGAGTGACAGCCAAATTACGCTCTACTGGTTACATAGCCGAAAGAAGCTACCAGTGTACGTCACCAACCGTGTCAACGAGATTCATACCCTGCTCCCAACCCGCACAGTTCCGGTATGTGTCTACCAAAGAGAATCCAAGTGACTGCATTACTAGTGGTGTATCTGCTAATTATCTCAAATCTTCTGCGTTGTGGTGGTATGGCCCATGCTGGCTTAATAATCCCAACGAATGGCCAGAAAATATAGATTTGAGCGAGCAACACACTGCTGTTGTGGCACCGGTAATTGACTCGGTGCCTAACGATGACACACGGTTATGGGACTGGGATAGATTCAGCAGCTATGAGAAGTTACGTGTTACAGCATGGGTGATACGATTTGTAGGAAATGTAAAAGCAAAAATCAAAGGCACACTGCCCACAGGTAGTGCTTACCTCAATGTGAAGGAGATCAGAATTGCAGATAAAATATTACATAAGCTCTGTCAACAAGAAATATATACGCAGGAATATAAATTACTGGTTAACCCTCTCACCACGGAAGGGCTCTTGAACGCCCATAAAAAAGCATATAACAGGTACCCGGATGGTCTCTTGAACGCCCAGTGGTTGAAAGCCTGTGAGCTTCGTGTGCGAGGCGTCGGTCCGACGCATGTAAACAACAGCCGGCTGGACCGTCGCCCCGCATCTCCGGCCACAAGAAGGAGAGCGTCGCTTGTTCGTGTGTGCCTGTATGTTGTTGTTAAGTATCGAAAAGTGGTGTAAAGTGGCTGTTTTGGCCATAAAGTTATCTCCAATGAAATCATCATCACAGCTCAACCAGTTGACTTAGAGAGCTCTACTTAATGCCATTCTACAGGTAAATAACACAGCTACGCTTGGGGATGCGCGGGAATGCGGGAAGCAGTCTGATTAACGAATATACGGTAGCCTAGCCTAGACGTTTTTCGGCCAAAACACCCGGGTTTCGAGGAATATATATATAATACATAGCCGGGGCTGGAGGGTTAAGGGAACAAAGTCCAGGAATAACCTGATCAACCAGTTGGGCTTACACTTGAAGGAGGATTTGATACATTGCGGAGGCAGATTACGATTGGCAGCACTCTCTGAGGCAAGTAAGTATCCAATACTACTGCCCCCAAATCATCCCTTCACCCATCTTATCATCGATAGGTGTCACCGATTCTGTTGTCATTATGGGGTTGGTCATATAGTCACCTATGTCCGACAAAGATGGTGGGTGCCTAGAATCAGGCAGGTGGTCAAGAAAGTCCTACGCAAATGCTTAAAATGTAGACGGGTACAGGGAACACATTATGATCCCGTAGGAATTCCTCCCTTACCAAACCTGCGAACCACCCCAGGTGACCCCTACAAAGTTACCGGGGTTGACTACAGTGGAGCAATCCCTGTGAAAGATTCACCCAATCTTAAGGTGTATATGATACTTTTCACCTGTGCCGTTACCAGGTCAATTCACCTGGAACTGGTCACCAACCTCACTTGTGATAGCTTCCTACATGCCTTCAGAAGATTCTGCAGTAGACAGGGATATCCACGTATCATGCTGAGTGACAATGCAAAAACTTTCATAGGGGCATCTACATATCTCAAAGAAGTGAGCAACAATCCCAAGATTCAGACCTGCCTTGCGGATGTGAAATGCGAATGGCGTTTTATTCCCGCCAGAGCATCTTGGTTCGGCGCCATATGAGAAAGGGCCATAGGAATCGTGAAGGCGGCTCTGAAGAAGGTGTTGTGTAGAGCTCTCATATCGATTGAGGAACTCAACACCATACTCTTGGAGATTGAAGCCACTGTAAATGATCGCCCTCTATATTATGCTTCTGGTGATTTGGACGACCTTATCCCAATCACACCCTCAGTACTGGTACGTGGATACAGACTGCGGGATCTTCCTGAAGAACATGATGAGGATACTATGGAAGATCCAGACTACACAAGTAAGGAAGTGATATCGGCCCATTACCATTATATTCATAAACTATCGCGAAACATTTGGCATTGCTGGTCGACAGAATATCTGGTGACTTTAAGAGAGGGACAAAAAAGTAAACTAGCACCATTAACAGGTCATTGGCCTAGGGTAGGTGACGTGGTAACCATCCATGAAGAGGGTCCGCGCGCATTCTGGGAATTGGGTCGTATAGAAGAGTTGTTACCCGGTCGTGATGGTGAGGTTCGGGTAGCAAAAGTTTGCACCAGGACTGGAGTAATCACTCGGCTGACGGTACGACTATATCCTCTTGAAGGTGACCTAGATCGCAGGGCCGCCCCCTCGGATCAGTTATCCATAGATGTCCCCTCCCTGGCTCCTACTTCGGCGCAGCCTGTTGACGCGTCCGGCGGACGCCCCAGTCAACAGGCGGCCCAGATATCCTCCCAAGCTTGGCAGGATAAGATTGCCTCCGGGCAAATATAATCATGTATATTTTGTATAATTTCGGTGGTGGGAATATGTCCATACTCAGTATACTCTATCTAGTATGAACAGTCTCGATGCTACGTAATCTGTGTTGATGTAGCGTTACGTATCTTTCCTTAGTCTTAAGTTGAACGCTTCCGTAACCTTATGTTGAAGGTTCCATAATTTTGGGAAGAATATATTATTCTGTAGTTGATTATGGGAAATTATTGTAGGATTATAATTCCCATATATATTTGTGTATTATTTATTAATATTGTTCATATGTATCTCATTGTATAAGGATGGGATACATTTTCCAAATGCTATGGGCGTGCGCGGATAGTCACGAGAGACACCAAGACGTTTCTCTCATCCTCACTCTCCATCCAACCTCCGTTCCAGCTACACGCTAAGCCTTCTTCATTGTTTCATATTTAGGTGTTTTAGCTTCACTTTCATCTCATATTTCATAGTCACTACATTATCATCTTTTTCAGCTATCATGAAACTTAAAGTAATTATCTAGCGTATCCTAGCCTCTTTCCTTCAGCTTTCCTTATCCTACTAGCCCACTCGAGTCAACTAGCCTATCTTCCGCCATCTTTTAAACACCAACTGAGTTTATCATCCAAGGTAAAATATTTTCTATATGTGTTAATAATATAAATTAAAATATACAGTCCACTTCATCTAAGTTAACCATAATTTTCTTTCTCATTCATCCTTTCTCATTCAATTCCTTACAACCATTAAACTATTTTCTCTTTCTCCATCCTTCCTACATCATTTTCTCCCCAACCTCCTCCTCTCTCTTCATTCTTCCTTTATGAAGTGCAAATCTCCGGCATTATTGGGTGTAGGGTGATGCAAGGTCTCTCTCAGTCACCCCGACAATAACATCCCAGGTTATACCCTCACCCCTTACTTATGAGGCTTAATATCAATAGGGGAATAAGGTGGAAGGGGCTGGACCTACCACAGAGTTTAGATTTTGCCAGAATGGTAGCGAAGTAGTAGCAGTTGAAACATCACAAAATCTCTGAAAAACTTGCTCGTAATTGTGTAATATTTAGCCTCCATCACTTTTCCATGTCAGTCTCATATTATTCACCCAAGACTGGTTTGTATGTTATTATTATTATTGTTTTGTACTTGTATGATGGAGACAAAGAGGCAGGCTGCCTGTACCAAATGTCTCCCCCAAAGCCAAATGGGTGACAGAGTGCTAATATTATGGAAAGTTGTGATCAAAATGGATGGACACACAAAGTTTAACCCTCTGGCTTTTTTTTTTTTTTTTTTTTTTTTTTTTCTATATTCCAACTTACTTCCTCTCGGGCATAGGCTGAGAGCCTTAACATTCACCGCTTTACAATGAACAGTGAAGCCCGTGAGGTCTTGTTCCAGTCTAGGGAGTGAGACATGTGAAGCACGTAGAGTACAACGAGCACCTGCCATCTTGCCTTCACATGAGGCACGGTGCTCACTCATGGCCCGAAACGACCCCATCTCTGAAGCCACCTCGTTCCCGTGCTTCACTGTCTCACTCCCTACACTCGGACTCTCACACTTACACACACACAACGCCACCTGTTGAGCAGATAACTCACCAGGCATTGCACCCCTATAGCATATTTTGAATATGGGAATATTCATACAGTGCTATTTAATCAGGGAACAATGAGGGTATTTTATTGACGTTTCGGTGGGCTTTGTGGTAATGCACTGATACTAGGTACAGCACAAATTCCATCCCAATAATAACTTCCCATTGATACATCGGGATTTGAACCCGGGACCTTTGGATTACCAGGCCAGTGGCAAGACCACTCCACCACACCTCCCCTACGGGCTACGGGCTTATATGCGCTATATAGCGAATATTCAGGCACTCCTGAATGATAAATGAAGTATCTGCATTAAATGAACTGTATTCTGCCAAAAACTAGGCGAAAATAGCTTCAAAATTACACAGAACGAGCTTCGTAGGTGGTGGGGTTCACCCGCAGCGTTGCCATAGACATTCGGGAAAACTCGCTAATTATTAGCTCTCGCTCGCTCGGCAATACTGTCGAGACAGCTGCGCAAGACCACAGTCTACCTCAGTGAGCGGCTGGCTACTCTGAGGGTTGGACGGACGTCCCTCATGCTCCCGCCCACTGACACTCGATTTCTACGGCTTTTACAGGCTTTTAACCCTTATTTAGCGGCGAGCAACATAAGTCGAGTTAAATAAAGCTGGACTATTTGGCGGCGCTCGACATAACTCGAGTGGCAATTTCAGCACGTAATGTGGCTGAGAGAGAGAGACAGGTGGTGGCAGGAGACTAGCGAGCGTATGACTGCTCCAGACCACCGCGGCGAACCTACTGACACAAATCTCAGCTCCCTCCTCCCTCTCTCACTCGCTACATACTCAATTATGTACTGAAAGTACCGAATTACCTGCTTTTTGCACTCGCGTTGCACGGTTATTGCAAGAAAACTATCCATCATACAAGGATCGTTATGGTGTCATTCGAAAGCTCCGTTTATGCCCTTTCAGGGATAGGTACTTGTTTTACGTTCTGGGTCTTATTTAGGCATGAAAATGATCACGTAAACAGCCCTATTTTGGCTAAAAACACCCCGCTGTGCGGTACACATAAATAAACCGCATAGGCCGCTCGTAAGGTGTTAAAGGCCATGCAAAATCTCAGTCCTCTACCTCCCCTCCTTCCCCACTTTGCTCCTCTCCTTCAGTTATCACCTATTTTCCCTGTTATTCCCTTATTCTGAAGTATATTTTCGTGCTAACATTAGCGAGTTGCAAGCAGGGTGTTGTCATCACTGATGGCAAGCGAGTGCAAGAGAGAGAGAGAGAGTATCGATCGACTGTGTCTCAGTGGCCTTGGGGGAAATTGGCGGGAAAGCAGCTTGCCTCACCCATACATTATACAACTCGCGGGCTATATCTCCGATTTTGACCATCCAAACGCTGTTTTCACTCGTTTTATTGTTGTTTCAGGTTAATACCTTTATAATCAACCCATAATAGGCGCATATGGATAAGTATTAATGCTATTAATGGCACAATGAATATTTTAGTGACGGAAACACCTCAAATACGTCAGCACAGGGGGACGTTTCCAATTACCCCCATGCGCACTTGTTAGGTTAAGAGCCTGGCTGCAGTCCCTGGGTTAACTTACTTCCTCTTACTAATTCCCTACAATCTCTTTCTACACCCGCAATGTTGCATCTCTTTCCTTCTTCTACTGCTATTACAACAATCAAGTACAGTACAGTACCACTTCGGAAAAACAAAATCCTCTCTCAGGTAAAAAAAAATTTTTTTTTTTTTGTTTTTTTTTTTTTTTTCGATGTCAAAAGTTGATTTTTTTTTCTCACTCACTCTTAAGAGTCTCCCCGCAGTCCGCCGGGGGAACTCTTAAGAGTCTCCCGGCAGTTCCCGGGTTAAGAGGTTCTACTGGGCGAATGCGGCCAGGCTCTTAAGAGGTTCTACTGGGCGAATGCGGTCAGATTCTTAAGATCCAAGGCATAAAAAAAAAAAAATTCAAAATGTCCCAGTGGCACTCAAAACAAAGCAATTTTTGATTAGATGAGATATTTCCCCACCATTAGTTTCTACCACTCCTACAGATGTGCCCCCCCCCCCCCTTCCTTCCCCCCTCCTCAATTATCCGGTATTTTCCCTATTATTCCCGATATTCATCGATTATTTTAGTGAGAGGACGGCTGGTAGAGAGGGGGGGAGGATGGAGGAGTGTATCTCTGACCCTCTAAGCCAGTCTGAGAGCTCTCCTTGTCTCTCAGTACCACGCCAGACACTCTCGCCGGTCAAGGTCAGATTATGACCGTGGGGCCAAAATATACGATTTTCACCAGCCAATTGCTGTTACCACTTGTTTTATTGCTTTCCAATGTTCATATTAAAAGTAAAATAGGTGCATATGGATAAGTATTAAATATATATACCTGTATATGATAAATTGATGATTTTAGTCAGGAATGAATCAAATACCTTCGCATGGCGGGCACTTTCAAATACCAACGCTTTTGCCTTTACCCTTTCCAGAAGTGCGGTATGAGTGGAACCCATAAGAGTTTCGGAAGAGTTTCAAAAACCTTAGAAATGCAAAAAATGCGAGCAATTGGACAATAGTTGAAAGGTTGAGAGCAGTCACCCTTATTTGAGACAGGTTGAATGAGAGCAAACTTCCAGCAAGAAGGAAACACATTAGAGGAAAAACAGAGGAAAGAGTTTCCCTGGGCAGGGAATCCGCACGGAAGAACATATTTGGAGTACAAAAGGAGGAACACTCAACTGTACGCCTTCTTAATATTAAGATCAGAGAGGGAAAAAAGTACATCCTGAGCAGAGATTATGATAATTGACGTATGTAAGAGAGAAAGGGATGCAGAGGGAGGAACAGCACCGGAATCATCCAAGGTGGAATTTTTAGTGAAAGTTTGAGTGAAGAGTTCAGCTTTGTCAGAGGAAGATGGTGGTGCTGTCAGAGTAGAAATGAGGAGGGAAAGATGAGGAAGTTAAATGATTGAAGAGGTATTTTGCTAGATGCCAGAAAGCTTGGGAATAACTGGATTTGGAAAGTTCAGATAATTTATTTTTGATGCAAGAGTTATTGGCAAGTCGAAGAACAAATTTGAAACATAAAAAGTTCAAGATTCCTGAGTTTGAAGGTGAAAGTACCGTTTCAGTGCTTTCTACTTATTAAATGGAATGCACCAGAGGATTACCTCAGTGATGCACTCGGTACTCTCTTAGGGTCCCCGTCCATTGAAGCAAAAATAATTCCAGGGAAAATGGAAGAAATACTGCCGAAGAGCCTCCCAGTTGGCAGCGCCAAAATGCCAAAAGCGCCGCTGGCTGGGGAGGTCAGAAAGCCATACTGGAGGGATAGGACAGGTACCCGATAATTATAAGCCGAACGAAGGGAGAAGATTTACAGTGTAAGCAGAAGGATTAGGGCCGATCTCCAAGGTGGTCCAGGACACGGGTACGGTGCTAAACTAACTGCTCAAGGTAATTTAGGATAGAAATGATGTAGGCTTGTTCACCAGGTTGGTCAGTAAAATGAGAGGGGAGCCATTGGTGGTGGTGAACATTGAAATTGCCCAAGATGGAGATTTCAGAGAAGGGATAGATGAATAGAATGTGCTCCACTTTAGAAGTAAGATAGTCTAAGAATTTTGAATAGTCAGTAGAATTAGGGGAGAGATTAACAGCACAGATATATTTAGTGAGAGAGTGACAAGGTAGCTTAAAGCTCTTTTCCAGCTTACAAGAATCAGGCGACGACTTGCCACAAAACGCGGTTCGTGGCCTATTCAGCATCTATATTTAGATATAGAGCACCATGATGTACCGTGGCGTGTCGGCAAACGCCGAACATGTTCGAAAAATCCATGGTGTGCACCGACTTTCGGCCTCTCCGTGAGACACTTCCTGGCATTCCGTGCCGAATACAAGCTCATCCAAGTTCATCTTTTTTTGCTCCGGCGAGAGTATCAGCTTTACTAATTCTAAATTAATTTGTGACAGTTGTATACCAGGTACGAATGTGAGGTTCACTTCATATTACAGGACATCATTATAACAAAGATATTAGTTGCTAAGATGACTAGTTATTTCATCAAGCTATTGCGAGCGTAAGGATACGATAAATGGAGAGAGAGACAAGCGATAATATATATGGCTGCTCACTCAGGAGTGGATCAATAAAATCCATGGTCAGCGGGTGGATGAATGAATGACTGAAGACTTCTATGGGGAGTTTTCGACCCAATCGTTTCATTGGAAGTAGTTTAATTTTGGTCAGGGCTACGTATATGGCTCTATATATAGGGTGACGTATATTGAGCGAGAAAAGCCATGCCTGGGCGTATTCTTTAACTTGCCGCAATTATAGAGTATGCCATGCACAAGTTTGTAAACCTTCTTAACACCTTACGAGCGGCCTATGCGGTTTATTTATGTGTACCGCACAGCGGGGTGTTTTTAGCCAAAATAGGGCTGTTTACGTGATCATTTTCATGCCTAAATAAGACCCAGAACGTAAAACAAGTACCTATCCCTGAAAGGGCATAAACAGAGCTTTCGAATGACACCATAACGATCCTTGTATGATGGATAGTTTTCTTGCAATAACCGTGCAACGCGAGTGCAAAAAGCAGGTAATTCGGTACTTTCAGTACATAATTGAGTATGTAGCGAGTGAGAGAGGGAGGAGGGAGCTGAGATTTGTGTCAGTAGGTTCGCCGCGGTGGTCTGGAGCAGTCATACGCTCGCTAGTCTCCTGCCACCACTTGTCTCTCTCTCTCAGCCACATTACGTGCTGAAATTGCCACTCGAGTTATGTCGAGCGCCGCCACATAGTCCAGCTTTTTTTAACTCGACTTATGTTGCTCGCCGCTAAATAAGGGTTAATAGCTTAGGTGATGCAAGGGATAATTCATTAAAAGCAGCGCATAAACAAGAACAGGTAGATTTGGCTGGGCAGCTGGCAAAGGTAAAACTGCACTGGTCAATTAACCTGGCTCTCTTTTTATAGTGTTTGGAAGCAAATGCCATGGTTCGTCTTGGTATTCCGTAGATGGTTTATATTACTGAAATAACGGAAAAACAGCTTGTCCGACATTCCCCATCACCAAGCATTTCATCCCCTCTGCCCCACCACCAAGCCACAAGGAAACAACTCACACCTACCTAAGGTCACCTAAGGATGTGTTCGCCACTCTCCTAGCAGCACCGAGGAGCGCGTCGCCCCTCGTTGTGGGTTGTGTTTTGGTGTAGCAGACTGTTTGAAGAGACAGCATGCTCCCTTGCGGAGATGGGCTTGTCTGGCACTTTTTGCAGTTCGACATCGAGGGCTCTCTTGAGGTTGTCTAAAGAGACACCCCTCATGTCTCTTACTCGCCGTGGGAGTTTGTTGAAGAGACGTGGGCCTCTGTGTAATAACCAGCCCTCTCTCAGAGAGCCCATAGCACCCCTGTTATTCATCCGGGGGATATTGCATTCCCAGCCTCTCTTATCACTGAATTTCATGACTATCGGAGTATGTAGGTTTGGTACTAAACCCTCTGCGATTTTCCACGTGTATATTATTAGGTAACGTTCTCTTCTACGTTCCAGCGAGTACAGTTTCAGTGCTCTTAAACGATCCCAATAGTGTAGCTGTTTTACCGAACTTATATGCAAAGTGAAATTTCTTTGTACACTCTCCAAGTAATTTATTTCACATGCTTTGTATGGGGATGTTAATACGCTACAGTATTCAAGCCGTGGTAGCACTAGATATTTGAAAAGCGTTATCATAGGTAATTCACCGCGTGTTTTAAATGTACGCAGAATCCAACCCGTTAAATGTTTCGCATCCGCAACTTTGACCTGGTTATGTTCTTTGAAACCCATATTTTCAGACATTATCACCCCAAGGTCTTTCACACTGTCTTTCCGTTCTATTATGTGGTTAGATTCTGTTAGGTCATTTTTTAACGACATTATTATCTCTGTACCTTATTAATTGGAATATTTCTTCATTGAATTGCATGTTGTTTTCCCTGGTCCACTGGAACACTACATTCATGTCTTCCTGCAGCTGGCCTGTGTCCTCTTGTGTGTTTACTATCTTGCTTAGTTTTGTGTCGTCCTCCAAAGATGACACCGTACTGTGTCTTGTGTTGGTATCTACGTCGCAAATTAGAATGAGGAACAGAAGGGGCGCTAGCACTGTTCCTTGGGGCACTGAGCTTTTGACATCCGAAGGCTCAGATGTGACTTGGTTTACTGCTACTGATTGTTTTCGGTTTACAAGGAAATTGTATATCCACCGTCCGATTTTCCCCGTTATACCTTTTGCTTTTAGTTTGTGGGCTATTATACCATGGTCACATTTATCAAATGCCTTAGCAAAATCGGTGTAGATTACATCAACGTTTTTCTTTTCTTCTAGCGCTTTAAGAATTTTGTCATAATGTTCCAAAAGTTGTGAGAGACATGATCTTCCCGCTCTGAACCCATGTTGACCGGTGTTGTGTAGTTCATTTGCCTCCATGAATGCTGAGATTTTTCTTCGCAGGACTCGCTCGAAAACTTTAATGATGTGGGAGGTTAGAGCTACCGGGCGGTAGTTTTTTGGTAGTGCTTTACTCCCTCCTTTATGCAGTGGGGCAATTATTGCGTTTTTTAAGCTATCTGGTATTTCACCAGTGTCCAGACTCCTTCTCCACATTATAGCCAGGGGTTTTGAGAGGTTTTCCTTACATTTCTTCCGTAGGATCGAATTCCATGAGTCCGGGCCTGGTGCCGAGTGGGATGGCATGTTGGAAATGGCCTCTTCTATGTCTTTTGGACCAAAATCAATATCCAGCATCTGGGGGGGTTCCGTGAGGGAGGTTTCCATGAAAACATTATTTTGGTCTCTGATGGCTTTTGTTTCATCAGGTTCACTTAAGGCCATTTCATACTGCCAGCGTAAGAGTTCGCTCATTTCCTTTTTGTCCCCTGTGAATGAACCATCCCATTTGCATAGTGGGCCGATGTTTGATGGTGATTTAGCCTTTTGTTTGGCATATGAAAAGAAGTACTTGGAATTTTCCTTTATACCTGCAATAGCTTTCCTCTCTTCTTCCATATGTTGTAGTTCATATGATATTCTTAGTCTTTCTTCAATTTCCACAATTTCTCTATCTATTTTGGTCTTTTGTCTATCCTGTAGATTTTGATGTGTGCACCTTTATGTGAGTAAATTTCTTCTTCTGTACAGCTTCCTTCTTTCCCGATCCTGTTTGCTTCTTCGTCTTGTTTGTCTTGCAGGTATATGGTGGTTACACATTTGGGTCATAGTTTCTGTTATTAGGACTAGACATTCTGCTGGTGTCAGGTTATTCATTAAATCTTCCCAGTCTATTTTCTCTATTTCTTGATTTACCTCTTCCCACCTAATATTTTTGTTATTGAAGTTAAATTTACTGAAATGGCCAGTTTTTGGGCTCGATTCTGAGGTTCTCTGTACACTTGCTAAGGTTGTTTTGATCTCAATTAGTTTATGATCTGAGTATGTTGTGTCCGATATGTTAATGCTGTGTACTAGAGATTCGTTGTTAGTGAAGACCAAGTCTAAGATGTTGTTTTCCTGTGTGGGTTCGGCAATATGCTGGGTAAGACTAAAAAAGTCGCAAAGTTTAAAAAGCTCTCTCGTATTTGTATTTGCTTCTCCTGTGTTATTTGCCACTACCTGGTTTTCTAGATGTCTCCAGTTAATGTTTGGTAGGTTAAAGTCTCCTAGTCACATAATATTTGGTGTTGGGTTCACAGTCCAGTAAGATATGCCGGAGTCGCTGCCATCGAAATGACACATCCTCCAACACCAGGAAGAAAACTATTCATCACCATAAACAATCCTGTAGTCCAGAAGAATAAGACAAGTGGAAAGGAAAGGCGGCACAAGAAAGGACACCATAAACATCATAAGTCCAAGCGCCATTCTACCCCTCAACCACACCACCGCCATGACCAAGAAGCCAAGAAGGACTACTACAAGCACCACCGAAAGTCCTCCCCACACCAGTGTCCTTATTGACTCGGGATACATCAGCTAAGACAACTCAGCCAAAAGTATGACCACTGCAGGATTTTTTAAGATCGAGACTCAGTTAGAAAGCTATTTTTATTTGTAGCTGGAGAATAAGATAGCAGGAAAACTTGGGCCACCCTTGATACTATTGGGATAAATGATTCGATGCACTGGTACGGAATTGTTTACCTCAACTAGATGTTTGTTGTTGTTGGTTCAACAAGTAAGCCATTATTAGTCACTTCACTGGATGTAACTAATATAACTTTCTTACCCATAACCGTGGCGCTATTGTGAATAAAGAATGCTGACAGGTCAAGAGCTTTATTCGGGATAGACCAAACCATGGCTCTGTGATACACCATTTAACTATAATGGCACTCATCAAGGAGTCCTTTCGAGATAGCAATATCTCGAAAAAGGCCAAAATATACCCATCACCCTCAGTTCTGAAAGACTCTTATAATGGACAGAACAGTTAAGATATGTTGCGTCAAAAACAACTATCTTACGTTAGCTCGATAACATGTTGCTGGTGCACTGGCATTTTGCACACAACATTTAAGACCCAACACCAAGACTCTGAAAATTCTGTATCAAAACTCTTATAAAGACCAGAGTAGTTAGTGAGTTCTCTCATACGTTAGCTTGATTTTACTCTACCTATGTACTGGCATATGGTAGGTATTATTCAAGGTCCAACACCAAGAGTTCGAGTACAACTGCTGTCAACTAGTCACGTCAGGATCACCACTATGGCCCAACTTATACACCAAAGACTACAGGTTGCCCTTCTACAAATAAATAGTGAAGTTAAATGCTGTTTGAAATACACAGAAGAAATGCTTGTGAAAAGTGATTAATACTAAGTGTTGCCTAGAGAGAAGATTTAAGTTCATCATCAAATAAGAGTTATTTTGTTAAAATAGGACTTCAGAGGCTATCAACCCTAGTGGATTATTAAGCCATCACACTGTAATTCAAGAATAACGTCAGGACTGGAGCCACTCTGCGAAAACTCCAGTCCCTTGTCAAATAAGAGTACTAGTGACGCGCCTTATATATGAGGAAGTACTCCAGTGAAACCATACTCTCTTATTCTTATGCTAATTAAAATATAAATAAAGTAAAGTGCTAGAGATACTAATATTAAACCTGATCATATTGATACTGAGTGAATTCTAAATATTATAACCAGAAATACGTGAAAGAAGAAACTATAAAGAAAAACGTCATAGTCACTGAGTCTAAAACAACTCTACACATGTTACTCCGATATATATAGGCACACAGTTTCCTATCTAAAAGTTATCAGCACAAGTGTCATACCTCAGTTGAAGGGAGTGCTATTTTACCTAATTACCTTTACAACAGGACAAGTGTAATACTTCAATTAGAAGACAGTCCTTATAATCACCTATCTTATCGAGTGCAAGTGTAAATACCTCTATTGAAGGGAGCACTAAAGTATATTGTAGAAGCAAGTCTTATGAGTGAACTTATGCCTGGTTCACACATTGGCGAGTCAGAGCGCGAGGCCAACGCGAGTCACACTCGCCGCATACCGCCGTTGATGGAGCCCGAACCCAACCCGAGTAGCATCTGATGCGAGTAAACACGCATATAACACGAATATAACACTAGTTTACACAAGTTTACATGAGTTTACACGAGTTCACAGGAGTATCCGCGAGTGTCGGCGAGTGTAACACGACCCTAACACGCACCGCCGAAATTTGAAAAATAACGGTCACATTCCAGGGTACGAATAGTGCGAGTCTACAGGAGTCTACACGAGTGTCACAGGAGTTTACACGAGTGTCACAGGAGTTTACACGAGTTTACACGTGTTTACACGAGATGAACGCGAGTCTACAGGAAGTTAACAGGAGTGTATGGGAGTCTAACTCGCATAGACCCGTGTTAATATCGCGTAAACTCATGTATACTCATGTTGGTTTCGCATAGACTCACCACACATATTGTGAAAATCAGACCACCACGTGGGTACTCTCGTTTACGCGTGTTACACTCGCGTTACCCCGTGTTAACTCACGTTAGGGTCGTGTTGACTCCTGTTTGACTCCTGTTAAACTCGCCTTTGCCAATATTGGCACCCACATGGTTATTTGCATATAGTGTTGACTCATGTTGTACTCGTGTAGACTCACGTAGACTCGCTTAGACTCATGTAGACTCATGTAGACTCGCGATCATTTAATGTCTAAATAGTACAACGCGAGTCTACATGAGTGTCACGCGAGTCTACATGAGTGTCACGCGAGTCTACATGAGTGTCACACAAGTCTACAGGAGTGTACAGGAGTCTACGCGAGTCTACGCGAGTCTATGCGGTTTGGCGTCCTAGTCCCACTTGACTCTCCAAATTTCATGCATGCATGAAATCTTTGCCCGCGTTCGCGAGTGTACGCGGTGCAGCCCGAGTCAACGCGAGTCTGTGCGAGTGTCGGCGAGTGTCGGCGAATTTGGGATAATCATTGGCGAGTGCAAGAATTTCATCACTCGCGTTGGCCTCGCGCTCCGACTCGCCAATGTGTGAACCATGCATTAGTGGAGCCTCGCTTGTGCGTCTTACATTTTTTTATTTATCATTTTTTAGTGTTATGTATGCAATATTATTGTGCCAATAAACATAATATGAATGTACGTATTGTTATAATTATCCTCTATTACTTTCTGTGCTTGTGCTAAAACGAATTCGGCTCCTCCAGTCAAGTAGAACCTACCTATTAAAACAAATCAACCCAAGTAAAAACCTGGTATAACAATTACAGTATTTCTAAGCTCACCTTTATTACTCCGTAGGTTATTGCAGGTCTATGGAAGCTGTCAACCGTCAAATTCCGGGACAGATTGCAACGCTCCGTAGGTATGTTCGTGATGTTCATTGTTATTTCATAACAACACCGTAGCACCTCTGTTTGACAGCGAAATCAGGGTCAAAATCTCAGGATTCATCTCGATTTCCATTTTATGGCAAGTCGGCAGGTGGTTCTTATACTGTAGGTGGGAAATGGGCTTTAGCCAGAGTTGTAAATTCGGAAGAGTCAAAGTTTGAAAGACTAGAGCAAGTAAGTTTGTTGCGTACGTACACACAACATGAACCTTTGGCTTTGAGTTGATAAAGGGGTGTGGTCCCCCTGTAATAGGGGTGTCTCTGGTGATAGCTGTCCCCCTGGTATCTGAAAGGGGTATTTCCGGGTAAATGGGACTCGATAGCCTTGGCGGGCAACCTATCTAGGGGAAAAAACCCTACACAAATTACCGATGGGCGACACGCTAATCGGTGCCACTTACAGGTGGCGATTTTTATAACAGATAACAGATGATAGAGATAGTAGGAGGATACAGAAAAGGGTTTAGACAACTGGGTTTCTATGAAGAAAAGTAAGTCAGGTATGGTAGAAGAGAGATGGTGTTCCACAGAGAGGAAGCTGGAGGAATGGCTGCGAATGTTACTATTGGTTTCACTTCGTAGATGTGTCGAGGCCCTCTTTCTAAACTTCACACTTATTATCAGGAAGGTCTTTGGTAAGCTTTGATTTTGGCTGAATGACTATTAGAAACAAAATTATTCGTAGTAGCTATAAGCCCTTTGGTGATGTATTGTGTTTTTTGTCATGAACTAAATATGATTGTTAATGTTTAACAATGAATGCAGGAAGGAAATACGAAGCCAACACAAAAAATGCCTGTGTGCGTGAAGGCATGCTTCATTCATAAAATGTGTGTAACCATTGGATTTAAACTGTTGTGGAAAGCAACTCCAAGGAAAACATATATATGAAGTTATATACTATTGTAGCGCATCTCTCATTGTAAGTTTAAAGCCATAGACAATGACATGTCTTTCATGAAAAATATAAAATGAACTACCAATGAGTTATTTGAGTTGGGTATTCAATCCCACATTTATGAGACATATTTAGTTTGGTTGATACAATATTTCAAAGTTACCCAAAATAAAAATATCACTGTCGTAAAAGCATGCATTAGTTGAACAGCCCTTACACTCAATCGTATAGGTTTCTCAATCCATGTTATATAAATGTCCTCACTCTTTTCCCTTAATTTTTGCCTGGATTTTGGTTTTCTGAAGTAGTACTTTTAGACTTGATCCCTTGGTGCCTATTTGGTCCCATGGTTCCAATTATTGTGCTCTCTCTCTCTCTCTCTCTCTCTCTCTCTCTCTCTCTCTCTCTCTCTCTCTCTCTCTCTCTCTCTCTCTCTCTCTCTCTCTCTCTCTCTCTGTACGGCAGCGTTGTTTCACTGATGCATTGTGACAAACAAACATGTGATAATATGACGTAACTGCAGCGACAGCATAACAAGACAAATGGCGCCGTCCCACCATTAGTCTTATGTTTAGAATTATCACTAAGTCACGTAATCTGAGTACATTAACTATTGCATCATAGTTCCTTAACCGATTTTATTCACCAGCTTGTACTCGGATATTTGTATCCATTCACGCATCCATGCTATTTCGTTACATTACATTTGTCTGGCTGGCACTTGACTATTTTATTTATCATTGGAAAGTTGTGTAAGACTCAAGATTATACATATTCATTGACCATTTGACTCCCAAAGAACTTTCTTAAACATAGTATATTTCTAATGATAGCTAAAATGAAATTAAAAACACATCATCATAAATTGAACCAGTTAATCTGGTATCCCATAAAATATTATGTAAAGTCAAAGGGGAGGCGCGCTTGATTGGTACTAAATATATATCGTGGTGAGAGAATCATAGCATGCCGAAGGAAGATAAAACTCGGGTTCAGTTTGTGTTGTACTTTGTTTAAGGAGTTTACAGTTGACCAAAATCCCCCCTTCTCTCATAAACACACCCTTAGTGTTCTTAGTATTCTATATCCGGTGCCAGTGAACATGTAGTAAGCTTGATCCCTAACCTCTGTGTAACTCAAAAGGAGCTATATCAAACGGGTTGTACATTTCCGCACCTATTACCAGGTTGACTCTTCTCATCTCGTCCACTCGATTGCTCTCATTATAATTGTGTTAACAGTTAGGGGGGACCCGATTTCTGTCAAGTTAGCTGTCTCCAGGAATAATATTGCGTAATGCATCACAAAGTTCAAGTAATACAGTGGGATTCAGTTATTAATTATGTTCAGCTGGTAACATATAAAGTGTGAATATACATAATACTTAACACTATTTGTTGGCTTGATATATATATCAGTCTCGAATTACAGGTTACTGAAAACTTGCCCTAATGTTGGAATATTCTTAAAGATAATACTGGGAATAAGAACATTTCTAAACTAAATACCTGAAAACTAAATGCGTAATACTGGAATCTAATCTAAACCATAAATTGAGAATGTATTCGAAAAACACACAGCCAACAACCGTCAGTCCACTCTTGTCTCAACGTTAAAACACACAGCCAACAACCGTCAGTCCACTCTTGTCTCAACGTTAAAACACACAGCCAACAACCGTCAGTCCACTCTTGTCTCAACGTTAAAACACACAGCCAACAACCGTCAGTCCACTCTTGTCTCAACGTTAAAACACACAGCCAACAACCGTCAGTCCACTCTTGTCTCAACGTTAAAACACCCAGCCAACAACCGTCAGTCCACTCTTGTCTCAACGTTAAAACACACAGCCAACAACCGTCAGTCCACTCTTGTCTCAACGTTAAAACACACAGCCAACAACCGTCAGTCCACTCTTGTCTCAACGTTAAAACACACAGCCAACAACCGTCAGTCCACTCTTGTCTCAACGTTAAAACACACAGCCAACAACCGTCAGTCCACTCTTGTCTCAACGTTAAAACACACAGCCAACAACCGTCAGTCCACTCTTGTCTCAACGTTAAAACACACAGCCAACAACCGTCAGTCCACTCTTGTCTCAACGTTAAAACACCCAGCCAACAACCGTCAGTCCACTCTTGTCTCAACGTTAAAACACACAGCCAACAACCGTCAGTCCACTCTTGTCTCAACGTTAAAACACCCAGCCAACAACCGTCAGTCCACTCTTGTCTCAACGTTAAAACACACAGCCAACAACCGTCAGTCCACTCTTGTCTCAACGTTAAAACACACAGCCAACAACCGTCAGTCCACTCTTGTCTCAACGTTAAAACACACAGCCAACAACCGTCAGTCCACTCTTGTCTCAACGTTAAAACACACAGCCAACAACCGTCAGTCCACTCTTGTCTCAACGTTAAAACACAGCCAACAACCGTCAGTCCACTCTTGTCTCAACGTTAAAACACACAGCCAACAACCGTCAGTCCACTCTTGTCTCAACGTTAAAACACACAGCCAACAACCGTCAGTCCACTCTTGTCTCAACGTTAGTTCAGAAATATTATTAATTAAAATATATAACTCAAAAGTTACTGTTCAAATTAGTATAACGAACTCATTAAAATTAATTATTATCGAAACGACAACACACTAAACAATATATGTGGAAAAATGCATTTACATATATCGGAAATTAAAATATGAAAACTTCATTCAATATGATGCAAATTTCAGGTATATTAGAATACATTTTTTGGTATCAACCAGACTACATATTATATCCTATAATAACTAGACCCCTAATTTACTCTTTAAGCTATTGGTTAATGGGGGTCACCGGCTTTTGTTATCTTTCTCTCCTTTTCTTTCTTTCCCTGGCTTGTATCCATTCGGCCCCATTCAGCCAACTGTTTTAAGACGTTTATCCCCATCCAGGTGTTTTCTTCCTGGCAAGCGATAGCGATCCAACATTGTATGGAGAAATCCGGCTTCGCCGGAGACAGTTTTCTATCGAAAAATGTACAAATTTAGCTTGCTGTCAAAACAAAAATATATATATGCTGGCTCGCTGCCGCTCGCCAGGAAAATATTGACACCTAGATGTGGTAACCGTCTTAACAGTAGGCTGAATGGGACCGAATGGATAAAAGCCAAAGAGAGAGGGAGAGAAAGAGAAAAAAAAAAAAACGAGGTGGGCTCCCTTAAGAAATATTCTGGTTCACATACTTTGGGTATCATGTTATTTATGAAACAAGTTTAACCCCAAAATATGGCACATTATATATATTATCCCTTCCCTTGTCATGTATAGCAACCATTATAATGTATGTTGACTCTTGCTTGTCATTTTTACTTTTTATATTTATTTTATGTTTATATTTTATAATATGTTTGCCAGGACATTGGTGGGCACTTGAGGCTACCTAGGGTCCTGCCCTTAGCATTCCATTAACCCTTTCAGTGCGAGCTTATTTCCGCTATAATAAGGCTGATTCAGGCACTCCTATCTGCTTAAGGGCAAGTGCCTGCATGATATTAAATGTTTGCAGCAAAAGCTAGAAGACTAGAACGAAATAGCTATACAATAACACCAGAACAAGCTTCCGTAGCGTGGGTGGTTCATCCGCAGATCTACCACAAACATCGACAATATTCGCTAATTATAGCAATGTCTAAACATAATTTACCTTATAGTTTCTAAGTCACATCTAAATACCTCTATAATTAATGGTATATGACATTCAGTAGTGTGTCACTGGCAAGTATTATTTGGAAAGGCCCCGGGTTTGGGTCCTTTAGTGCGGCTTTACCGGCCCGTCTCAAATCCAGGTCCTCTGTTATGTAAGTTATGGCTTACATATTCTACTGTAAAATGTATAGGCCTATTACTTTCTAGCATCAGTTAGAATTATAATACATTATCTGATATTATAGCTAACTTTGAATACTCCAACCTTTTATCCCAGCCCAGTGAACATCTGAACATTTAAAACATTTAACCATTCCTCCCCTCGCCAGAGTCTGGGTTTGACTGTCAGATGCCACATATCAACCGGTCTTATATCGTTCCCTTTATTCTCCCCTAGTTCATCCCGTCCTCCTCTTGTTAATCTGACTCTCCCCTCTCCTGCAGACGAAGTGTTCAGGTTTATGTTCTGCCATATTCTGTAAAGTCATGTTCTATAATTCTTCTTTAAGTTTCTGTTATCCTAGACAACAAGTTATGTGGATTTTTCTAGCAGGGAAAATCAGTATATCAATACACATATACAATATAAACACAAGGAGAGTTATACAAATAGTACACGGCAATGTATTACATACATAATATATCTCTCAAATCTAGATGTTTCACATTAAATCAATAATCACATGTAAATACTGCAATCTCCATTTTATATATGCATGGCAAGTAATGCGGTGAGTACTTAGACTTTGATCAATATTTAAACTTAATCTGAGTTGGGAGCAAGTATGGAAATACAATTTGATGTGAGTTCTCAGACTCTAGCAAACATTTATATTAAGTAGAACAATATTATTATTATGAAGTTACACAATTAGTAGTGTTTCCACAATCAAGGAAACTTCCTCATCTTAAGGACATTTTAAACGCACAAGGAAAGTTTTAAAGAAACAGAGATATTGAGGAAATTCTAAGGAAATCCGTAAATATTAAAGAAATTATATAGAAATTGTCATTACAATATTAGTACAAAGGAAATAAAGCAACAACAGATCTAGTGACCCTTCTAGGCTGCCTGTCCTCCAAAACGCTGAGGATCAAGTGTCCAAACAGTGGTTTAGAGTGGGTAAGGGAACATTGGAAAGGGAATTACTGCCCTGGAACTAATGTTCGTGGCAGGATTAGGAAGTTAGTAGGGGACAGATGGGTTAGTAACTGAGGGGGGGATAAAATCAAGTTATTCATTTACAAACGCAGTCAGTCGCGGGTTTGATGCGAGATATTTGTCAATGTGGAGTTTACATGAATCAACGGTGATGCAGTCTATAACGTCTCGGAGAAGCCCATTCCACATGTTGACAACTAGATTGAAGAAGAAATTCTTAGATTCGTGTGAGTTAAAAGATTTACCAATAATTTTGCAACCGTTTCCCCGTGTGTAATTAGATTGGTCGATAGTGAAGTACTTACTACAGTTCATATTGTCGATGCCTTTGATTATTTTGAACACTTGAATTAAGTCACCTCTTAATCTGCGCTGGGTTAAAGGAAATAGATTTAATTCTCTAAGACGCTCTTCGTATGGTTTGTTCTTTAGGCTAGGTATCATTTTGGTAACTCTACGTTGAACTCGTTCTAGCTTGTTTATATCTTTTTGGTAATAAGGGCACCAGGATTGAACGCAGTATTCCAGAAGAGGGCGGACTAAGGAATTGTAAAGGGTTAGGATAACTTCTTTGGATTTATGCTCAAATGACCTGCCTATAAAGCCAATTATTTTGTTTACCTTCTTAACAACATCTGAACATTGTTGACTCGGTTTTAGGTTACTCGATATTGTTACTCCCAGATCGGTTTCTCTGTTTACATTCTTAAGCTGAGTGCCATTCATCGAATAGTTTGCTTTCTCATTTAGGTATCCGATATGTAGTACTTTACATTTATCCGCATTGAAACTCATTTGCCAAATTTGGGCCCATCATGACAATTTATCTAGATTGTGTTGCATATCGTCAACTTGTTCTTTTGAGAGTACGCTATTTGCAATTTTTGTATCGTCAGCAAATTTTGAGATTGTACAGGTGAGACCCTCATCTATGTCGTTGATGTAAATTAGAAAGATAATTGGTCCTAGTACCGATCCCTGGGGTACCCCGCTACTTACATTGGTCCATTTAGATGCCTTACCGTTTATGACTACTCTTTGCTTTCTGTCACTGAGCCAATTTTCTATCCATTTCAACACACCGTCTTGTATTCCATGCGCTTTTAGTTTTAGCAGTAAACGTTTGTGGAGAACTTTGTCAAAGGCCTTTTGAAAATCAAGGTATATAATATCTGCAGCTTTACTCTCATCGTAGAGGTTGAGGATATCGTGGAAGAGGTTTGTTAAACAGGAACGTTTTTTACGAAAGCCGTGTTGAGTATCTTTAAGTATGTTATTTTCCTCTAAGTGATTTACGAGTCTGTCTCTTATGACCGTTTCTAGCATTTTACATACAACTGAGGTTAAGCTAATTGGACGATAGTTACTGGGTAGGGATTTGCTGCCTTTTTTTAATATCGGTGTTACGTTGGCTAGCTTCCACTGATCAGGCATAGTTCCAGACTGCAAGGATTTATTGAATAGTAATGTCAGTGGTTTGGAGAGCTCATCCTTAGCTTCCTTTAGAACTCTAGGCGAGATTGTATCAGGTCCAGGCGTTTTATTTACCTTGAGTTTATCTAAACAATTCAATACTTCTCTCTCTGTAACGGTGATATTGCTTAGAACATCTGAATTATCAATCTGAATCGGCGATGGTGTAGGGATATCACTGAGGTCTTCTGTTGTAAAAACTGATGAAAAGAAGATATTGAGGGCATTACTCATTTGTACTTCGTCTTTGGTGTATTCTCCATTTTCATCGACTAACGGTCCAACAGTTGAAGTAACTACTTTTTTCTTTCTGATATAACTATAGAATTCTTTCGGGTTTGTTTTACTTTGATTCGCAATATGTAACTCTAAGGTCTTTTTTCTTTGCTTAATTAACTTTTTGGCTTTGCGTCGTAGCTATACAAATTTCACCCGTTCTTCGTCATTTTGTGAGGATTTTAATCTATCATTAGCAAATTTTCCAGCAAGCAGGCAGTTTGAAATATCTTTATTCCACCATTTGGGCTTATTATTATTGCCTGGACGCCGTATTTTCGATAGTATGCAGTCTTGCACTGCTTTTAGGTAAGTGGTTTCGAATAACTTACAAGATGTATTTATGTCGTTATTGTTAATTAAAAAGCTGCAGTCAGTTTCTTTAAAGGGTTAAACATAGCTCTAAGTTTATGGAAGTTTGCTTTCTTGAAATTAGGGACTTTTTCGATGCTACTATTTGGTTCGTTACTAGTAAACTTTAAAGTGAAAGTTATCGTACGATGGTCGCTGTTACTGAATTCATCACCAACATTCAAATTCTCTATTAATTCTTCTTTTTTTGCAAGTACAATGTCAAGAACGTTATTACCACGGGTCGGCGTTCGAACAAATTGATAAAGCGAACTCTCTTGCAAGTTCGTATACAAGTCATGTCCGGAGTGTGAAGTAAGAGTATCGCCCCACTTGGTCACAGGTAAATTAAAGTCGCCAAAAATTACGGTATCTTGTGAGTTACTTACATCTGCAATTTGTTCGTAAATTTCTCGGTCAGCTTGCACTGACTGAGCTGGAGGTCTGTATATTAACGCAAGTATTATTTTTGTACCTTTATTATTCTTTATTAGCACAAAAGATGTGTCGACGTTCACAATTTGAGGTTTTGACAAGAGGGTAGGGTTAAGACTTTCTTTGATATAAAGTAAAACGCCACCTCCATTTCGATTTATTCGGCTTTTCTCAAACATTACATAACCGGGAAGTGAATACTCTGCTAAGAAGTCTCTATCTTCTGTATTGAGCCAAGATTCTGTTATGCCAATCACATCATAATTTTCTGTAAACACTAGCTCCTCTAAATCTGAAAATTTATTGCGTATGCTACGAGCGTTTGCATAGAAAACCTTTAAATTTGTGATTTTAGAACTCACGGAACGCCCTTTAATAATATTTTTCGTTCTTGTCGGATCTACATGTATGTCCATGGCTGTCCTCGGTCCTCGCTGTCTTCGGTCCTTATCGCTGGTGATCCTCGGTTGCCTCTGTTTTTTGCTTGGCGTTGGATGATTTATGTCACTGCTGCTTCTTCTCGGATGGCGTTTTTTTATCCATGGCTGCGGACTGCTTCGTGTAGGAGACGACCCATGCGTGCTGAACCCACAGGGTTTAAGGGTTTATATTAAGAGAGAGAGAGAGAGAGAGATAGATGGGAAACATGATGCATACAGAGCATACAGGATCGGGACCTGATTTAGATAATGTTGGTCTTGACAGGATCGGTACGAGAACCGTTCAAAACAACAGCTTATTGGGAAGAGTGTGACTGAATGATCACGATCAGTTCCTTTCCAAAGTCCACACTTAGTACTTGGTCTCTGCACTCCCATTGGCCTGCCGCCTTCAGTTAGCCAGTTGCCAGTCACTGATCAGCATCGTCAGTGGCGTGTCAGTCAGTCTGCCAGTCTTCCCAGGCACTTCTTGTGTGTATTAATCTCCCTAACATTCAATATTGTTACAAAAGTGTGCAGCAAGTTATCTCAACTTTAACGTTAACTTTCAATGTTTACATAGTAATAATAGTATTTTCCAACAATTTTACATAGTAATAATTTCATTTTCCAACAATCTGTTTCCATGCTCAAATTACCATTGTCATTGTTATAAATTGTCAAATGATTATATGATTTTAAATGTGAACTGTAGCTTACTTATCTCTTATTAATGTTAACCCGTCCAGCCCCGGCTAGTTTTGTAATGTTTGTTCACCAGAACCCGGCCGGTTTTCAAAAAATGGTTTTATTACAGAAACAATAGCGAATGGGTTAGGAATGAAGGAAAAACCACGAAAAACCGCTCAAAAAGCTTAAAGAATGGTCCTACAGAGCCCCCGAAAACGTATTTACAAAGAAAAAATTTAAGGCAATTACCCCAAAAAAACTGGTTATTGCGCGCTCACGCGCACGCACGTGGACTTTGGGAGTTTTCAACCATCGGCGCGGTTGCGTGGGATACGTACACAGTTCCCATACAAATCTGAGCCCTCTTGAGTGGCTACACCTGAGGTTACGGTCGGCGCAAGGCTGTGCGTTACATACATCGCTGACGCGTCAGGCGCGTCGCTGGGGCTGTAAGGGTTAACAAATATGTATGCTAATCTTACAGTATTTCCCTGCATTTTGCTTTTTTATTTCACCATTGTTTGATGTCTATTAATACAATGATATACTTTGTTTCCATTAATTTCAACTAAAAAATAACATAACATTCCTGCTAAAATTAAAAAAAATTGAAGGAAATTTCAAAGGAAATTGAATTTAATGTTTAAGGAAATCTAAGGAAATATGGCAACACCGGCAAGGATATTGGAATTCTAGAAGTGGAACCATTTCCATGAAAATAATAATTATCATGAAAGTGGTTTCACTAATACTTTGGAGTATTTTTTCTGGAGACTTTTTAATTACACAATTTATCTTGGTCTGCCCGCGAATCTAACTGAATCTTCGTTTTCCTTCTATGCCCAGCTATACTTCTCAACTGCATAGGACGGGTAACTTATTAAAAATCTCTTTAGCGAACAGTATCACGTCGGATGTTGGAGTGTATAAATTAATATCCATATATATAAAATATTTTTAGTTAAATTGACACCAGAGTGTCCAACTGTAACAATAACAATAGGGGATGGCAAAGAGTCGTGCCACCCATGCGACCGCTGCTGTGAAGCTTCCGTTCACCAGGGCTGGTATCATATCAGCTGTGTCAGGGGCTTCAAGGTAGCGTTCGACGGGCTGGTTGGCCAAAGTCTATCGTGGATCTGCTGGGATTGTGGAGCCCCAAATTACGCTTCCTCCCATTCATTAAATCCAATACCCACTTCTAATAGATTTTCCTTCACTGAATGTACACCTTCCCCTCTGCAACCAACAATACCACTCAACCCCATCTCGCCCCTAGCTAACACTATCCCTAGACTTAACCTCCCAGACATATTATATTAACTTACTGGCGAGGAGGCGGACGACACGGTATTATTGCCACTGTACCCCACAACTGTCAAAACCTCACTGCGGGACCGTTAGAAGTCGGAGAAACTTGGGGTTGCCACCAATCGACAGATTTTCATCTAACTTACCTAACTTACTGAGCTCAATATGACGCAAAATTGCGTCATAAACTTATTAGAGAGCTATTAAGATAAGTTCATATGACGCGATCGCGTCATATGAGTTTTTTGGCATAAGTTCCATATGACGCGATCGCGTCATATGAGTCGGAGAGTGTTAATAATAATAATAATAATAATCGTCTGGTTACTTATATAGCGCCCGTATCTCCTCCTGCGAGGATTCACAAGTGCTTGGCTTTCTTTAGTCTACCAGAGACCATTACCCATCCCCCTTGCTCATGGGGAGATGGTAACCGCCGGCTATATCCCAGAAAAACTTTTCAATCTGAGCGGGGATTGAAGGCGAGACCTGCAAGATGGGAATCAGGCACGCTATTAACTGAGCCAGCCGAACGGCTTAGGCAAGACCTTGACTATTCCTCCCCTACACATAACAGACTGCATGACTCGATCTCCCCGACACATCAGCAACCATACCATTCCACACCATATCATCCTACCTTCAAGCCCCATTTATCTATAACCCCCATATCACCACCCAACTCCTTAATTACCCTTAGCCCTCCCTCTACCACAATCACCTCCGAAAACTCCCCTATAGCCCCGTACACACGGTCGAGCACTACCCATCGGGCATGAGGGAAATGTTCGATATGGGGCAAACCAGGGATATGCCCATGCACGTAGTTGAGCGAAATCACCAGACACTGTCCGGCAGTTTGCCGGCGGGAATGGAGATAAAGAGGGCCTGTGGAAGGAGGGGAATACTGTGTAGCTTGATCTTTGACCCATACAATACCGGTGACATACATTTTATTATATTCTGGCAATTATAAGTCTTTACTCGGCATAGGAAGAACGTCTACCCATTAAAAGGCTACAGACGATCTCAATACCTTTCGCTACCATATATCTTGTTAAGCTTAATGCAAACGTCTAAATGTACTCAAAACAAAAACAAAAAATACTTTGCCAGTACAGAAGGGGTTAATCAATATACATATTTTATCCTATTATGTGGGTATCTATCAGGAAAATCTGGTGGAAGGAAACCAGAATGTAATGTGTGTAATCACTTATTAAATGTCACTGATGGGATGAATTAAATGTTAGCTTCAGAATAATGTATAGGGAGCGTCCCCATTTATGTTGATAAGTTATTAATAATATTAGTAATATATATCAAGATTATTTTTATAAGTATGAGGAAATATTATTTACCTTCAAACTCCCCCCCCCCCCCCCTTCCGACCCCCAATATTGGTTACCCCTCCTTTCCAACATCAGAGTTAACATTATGTCATGTTTTTCCACAAGTATGCATGTTTTGTACACAATACATTATTGAGTCTATGAATTTTGGGGGTCACGGTGAGGCAGTAGATGCAACAGGACTTTTACCGCCGACTGTACAGTACCACCGTGACAATAAGGGGGAGACTGCATATTATCATGTAATATGGACATTCGTGTATGTTTCCTTCTTGCCGGTCTTCTCATTCTTGTATTATAGCTTCTTGTCGATACATATCCGTAATTGCATTATTTAATAAATTTTATGTAGACTTAGGTTGGGTCGTCTCAATACAAATCTCACCTGCAAGTACTCATGTTTGAGTACTTCGTATATTGCTCGACACGTTTCAGGAATTATGCAAGCCAAAATATGCTTGGATATTCTTGTAGTATACTGAAAATAAGTGTAGCTGCATACTTTTGAAACAAACATAAGGTGTTGCCTTCAATCGAGTTTCTGCCGATATACACTCCTTCCTATTGGTATCTGCTTGGATATATAGGTTATATAACTGTCCTGTGATTATTGTTGTTGGGGACCATGGTGATCGTACCAGACCCACTGACCCAGCCTTGCCGAGCACCTACTATGACCACTGGCAGACTTTGACTGGCCAATCACTGCCCGGCTGCCGTGTGGACAACAACACAAGCGTGTTCAACAGACTTTGGCACATCATAGTCCTGATTTGGCGGCGTCTACGCCGTGGGACCACCTCCCGGAGCTGCCAACCGCGGATGGCTGCCGACCCTCCACGGCCGGAGACAAGATCAATCGACCAGTGGAGGACAACCGGATGCCGGCCGCGGGGAGCAGTTTCGGGTGCCAAACCGTCACAACTATCCCCTGCCCACCCCCCTGGGGGCACGGGTCCTTGGAGTGGCTTCGGTCGCGCCGGGAATTTCCACACCTCTCACACCATACACACACATCACACAGTTTTTCCTACACCGAGAAATGACTCTCCGGCTTTCATTTCTCGAAGACTTCTTCTAGCCGGAGACATTGAGAGCAACCCTGGACCCACGTACACATACATATGTCCAACTTGCTCAAAACCCATCACTTCGAGTCGCCACACTAAGGGTTCAGTTCTCTGCAATTCATGCAGGAACTGGACCCACTTCACCTGTACAACACTTGCCTCCAAGAAACACTACACGAACACCTGGACCTGTTCCTCATGCCCCTCCCTCTCCCAGTCAAATCCCTCGCCTAAAACCCGTCCACCTCTCCTCCCCAACCCACCTGGCCTTCCCATATCATCCACTCCCCCCCCTAAAACCCGTCCACCTCTCCTCCCTAACCCACCTAACTTTCCCATACCATCCACATCCTCAACTCAACACACCACACCCCATCCTAATCCATTCCAACCCCCATCTCCTGCTCCCCAATCCCCACCCCCACCTCACCCATCCCAACCTCCAGCCCCTCCCTCACCCCCACCCCATCCTCGTGCAGCAGCACCCAACATACATCGTACACATAACATTAACATTCTCCAATTGAACATAGATGGCATTAACACAAAGAAACACGAACTCTCACACTTCATCAAACAACACAACATACACATTGCCATCTTACAAGAAACAAAACTCCGCACATCACAAAAAACACCCACATTTCATAATTTCACCACCATCAGACAAGACCGGGCTGTCGGCGGGGGCGGTGGACTCATCACCCTGGTACACAAAGAAATATCATACATAGTAAGCAGTGTACAAACCAAATCCCTCCTCCCCCCAAATGATAACACAACAGAAATACAATCAATTAAAATACGCACTGGCAACAAATCCAACATAACCATCATAAACACATACATCCCTCCCCAAACATCCCCTACAGTACCAAATGAATACAGACCACACTTACAACACATCACAAACACCCCACACATCATCCTGGGTGGTGACTTCAACGCCAAGACGTCGGCCTGGTTTGTCGACAACCCCGACACAGACAGAGGGCTGGTACTACAAAACCAAACAGATAACCTCATCATCCTTAACGACATCCATCAACATATCCATATTCCTCACCAAGCCCTCTATAACCCATCATCTCCAGACATCACCTTTTGCTCCCCAGAACTCGCCCCCACAACATCCTGGAGGGTGGTCAGAACCTTAGGCTCTGACCACCTCCCGATCATTATCACCACCAAAACCAGACTCACCCCAGCTAGCCACAAACACACATACACCAATTATAAAAGAGCTAACTGGGAAGCATTTACAAATGAGACAGAACAACACTTCACAACTCTAAACAGTGCACCCATCACTAACATCAACAATGCTGTACACATACTCAATAAAACTATCCAAAACGCTGACAAGAAACACATTCCAAGAGGTAACAGAAAAAGACACAACCCCAACTTCACACCAGAAATTCAAAACCTCATCAGACAACGCGACATACTGAAACACTCCCCAGCACCCCACACACAAGACATCACACAACAAATTCAAGCACTCAACACCCAAACTAACAACAAAATACAAGAACAACAAAAACTAAATTGGAATAACTTCCTACAAACACTTGATCACAAAACAAACCCCAAAAAACTCTACAAAACACTAAACAGCATCACACTTTCCAACAGCAACACAACACAATCACATGCTGCAATCACAACAACAGACTCTACTCCTTCATGTAAACAACAAGCAAACACTCTCATCAATCACTTCTCACATGTCAGCCACCTAAAACCTCACAAAGACGACCGACGTGTCATCCGACGTAAGAGACAATTCCCCACAGACCCTGACTATACACCCTTCACCAATCACCAGACAAAGCATATCATCAACAATCTCAAGCACTCACCCGCCTGTGGCCTAGACAACATAAGCAACATACACCTCAGACACCTGGGACCACAAGGCTTACAAACACTCACTAACATATCAAACTACAGCTATTCACACAACACAATACCAGACATTTGGAAGCATGGTATCATCATCACATTCCCCAAACCCAACAAAGACCCCACGCTACCCTCCTCGCACCGCCCCATCACACTCCTTTGCTCCCCCTCCAAAGTCATGGAACGCCTAGTATTACAACTAATTACACCCGACCTACCCCTAGCTCCAACACAACATGGCTTTAGGCCACTGCACTCCACAAACACTCTTCTCACAGACCTTACACAAAGAGCTTTTGACGGCATCAACTCAGCTAGACCACCACACAGATCACTATTAGCCACACTCGACATTAGTAAAGCCTTCGATGCCATCCCCCGCCACAACCTAACAAACAAAATCTACAACACAAACATGCACAACAACACAAAAAGGTGGCTGGCTAACTTCCTAGCAGGCAGATGTGCACACGTATCTTTTGCCGGTCAGTCATCTAAAATCAGAAACTTTCCAAACGGAGTCCCACAGGGATCCGTCCTATCGCCCGCACTCTTCAATCTGTACATGCACGATATAACTACACCCAATACTCCCCAAATAAACTTAGCCTCCTATGCAGATGACATAACACTCACATGCACACACCATGACCCAAGAAGAGCAACAGATCTCCTTCAACCCTATCTCAACACACTACATGGCTGGTGCACTACAAACAGACTGAATCTAGCCCCAGCCAAATCCACCGCAACCCTGCTCACTAGCTGGACAGGTGAACACGAATACATCCCTCAACTCACCATAAACAACACACCCCTAACACATACACACACACCCAAAATCCTAGGAGTAACATATGATACTCATATGACATTCAAACAGCACACCACAAACATTAAAAAGAAACTGACACCCAGACTTAACGCCCTCAGGTCAGGTCAGGACCTCAGGTCACAAAATTTGGACACAACAAAGAAACTACCACCACAGTATATAAATAATACATAAGATCAGTAATAGAATACGCAAGCCCAGCCTGGGCTTCTAACCTAGCTGAAACACATCATAAGACCTTACAGACTATCCAAAACAAAGCCCTGAAGATCATTACAGGCTGCACAGCTACTGCACCCACAGATCATCTACATCAAGAAACCAAAATCCTCAAAGTCAAAGACCATCTGGACATGAGAGGCACTCAATTCCTGGCAGCAGCCTCCACGAACCAAGACCACCCACTAAACTACATGGCAACACACCCACAGACACCAAGAAATATCAAAACAACACCCAGCACACGGTATCACAAACAGTTATTGTCCTCTCTCCCTCCCTGCCCACCCCGAACCAACTTCCAGAAGCACATCCATACTCATATCTCTCGCCAATCCATCCACTCACTCACAGACAACACGCAGCTGCATGCACGACCTCCCGAAATCCATCCTTCCGAATCCTCCCTCCCTCGCGAGGACAGAGTCCACCTGGCCAGGCTGAGATGCGGACACCATCCAGCTCTCCTGAGCTATCAGAAGAGACTGGATGACTCCGTTGTCGATGCCTGCCCGGGATGTAACACAGCACCCCATACCATTAAACACATCATAGAAGACTGCATTTCACACAACCACTTACGCCAACAACACAACCTACACTCAATGAGAGCTCTGTGGGAAAGCCCGATCGTGGCCATGGCCTTCCTACAAAGGTACAAAGGAGTACAAAGTACAAAGGAGTACAAAGGAAATCAAGCAACAACAGATCTAGTGACCCTTCTAGGTTGCTTGTCCTCCAAAACACTGAGGATCAAGTGTCCAAACAGTGGTTTAGAGTGGGTAAGGGAACATTGGAAAGGGAAATACTGCCCTGGAACTAATGTCCGTGGCAGGATTAGGAAGTTAGTAGGGGACAGATGGGTTAGTAACTGAGGGGGGGATAAAATAAAGTTATTAATTTACAAACGCAGTCAGTCGCGGGTTTGATGCGAGATATTTGTCTAGGCAGAGTTTAAATGAATCAACGGTGATGCAGTCTATAACGTTTCGGGGAAGCCCATTCCACAAGTTGACAACTCGATTGAAGAAGAAATTCTTAGATTCGTGTGAGTTAAAAGATTTACCAATAATTTTGCAACCGTTTCCCCGCGTGTAATTAGATTGGTCGATAGTGAAGTACTTACTACAGTTCATATTGTCGATGCCTTTGATGATTTTGAACACTTGAATTAAGTCACCTCTTAATCTGCGCTGGGTTAAAGGAAATAGATTTAATTCTCTAAGACGCTCTTCGTATGGTTTGTTCTTTAGGCTAGGTATCATTTTGGTAACTCTACGTTGAACTCGTTCTAGCTTGTTTATATCTTTTGGTAATAAGGGCACCAGGATTGAACGCAGTATTCCAGAAGAGGGCGGACTAATGAATTGTAAAGGGTTAGGATAACTTCTTTGGATTTATGCTCAAATGACCTGCCTATAAAGCCAATTATTTTGTTTGCCTTCTTAACAACTTCTGAACATTGTTGACTCGGTTTTAGGTTACTCGATATTGTTACTCCCAGATCGGTTTCTCTGTTTACATTCTTAAGCTGAGTGCCATTCATCGAATAGTTTGCTTTCTCATTTAGGTATCCGATATGTAGTACTTTACATTTATCCGCATTGAAACTCATTTGCCAAATTTGGGCCCAACATGACAATTTATCTAGATTGTGTTGCATATCGTCAACTTGTTCTTTTGAGAGTACGCTATTTGCAATTTTTGTATCGTCAGCAAATTTTGAGATTGTACAGGTGAGACCCTCATCTATGTCGTTGATGTAAATTAGAAAGAGAATTGGTCCTAGTACCGATCCCTGGGGTACCCGCTACTTTCATTGGTCCATTTTGATGCCTTACCGTTTATGACTACTCTTGCTTTCTGTCGCTGAGCCAATTTTCTATCCATTTCAACACACCGTCTTGTATTCCATGCGCTTTTAGTTTTAGCAGTAAACGTTTGTGGGGAACTTTGTCAAAGGCCTTTTGAAAATCAAGGTATATAATATCTACAGCTTTACTCTCATCGTAGAGGTTGAGGATATCGTGGAAGAAGTCTAAGAGGTTTGTTAAACAGGAACGTTTTTTACGAAAGCCGTGTTGAGTATCTTTAAGTATGTTATTTTCCTCTAAGTGATTTACGAGTCTGTCTCGTATGACCGTTTCTAGCATTTTACATACAACTGAGGTTAAGCTAATTGGACGATAGTTACTGGGTAGGGATTTGCTGCCTTTTTTGAATATCGGTGTTACGTTGGCTAGCTTCCACTGATCGGGCATAGTTCCAGACTGCAAGGATTTATTGAATAGTAATGTCAGTGGTTTAGAGAGCTCATCCTTAGCTTCCTTTAGAACTCTAGGCGAGATTGTATCAGGTCCAGGCGTTTTATTTACCTTGAGTTTATCTAAACAATTCAATACTTCTCTCTCTGTAACGGTGATATTGCTTAGAACATCTAAATTATCAATCTGAATCGGCGATGGTGTAGGGATATCACTGAGGTCTTCTGTTGTAAAAACTGATGCAAAGAAGGTATTGAGGGCATTACTCATTTGTTCTTCGTCTTTGGTGTATTCTCCATTTTCATCGACTAACGGTCCAACAGTTGAAGTAACAACTTTTTTCTTTCTGATATAACTATAGAATTCTTTCGGGTTTGTTTTACTTTGATTCGCAATATGTAACTCTAAGGTCTTTTTACTTTGCGTCGTAGCTCTACAAATTTCAGCCGTTCTTCGTCATTTTGTGAGGATTTTAATCTATCATTAGCAAATTTTTTAGCAAGCAGGCAGTTTGAAATATCTTTATTCCACCATTTGGGCTTATTATTATGGCCTGGACGCCGAGTTTTTGATGGTATGCAGTCTTGCACTGCTTTTAGGTAAGTGGCTTCGAATAACTTCCAAGATGTATTTATGTCGTTATTGTGAATTAAAAAGCTCCAGTCAGTTTCTTTAAACATAGCTCTAAGTTTATGGAAGTTTGCTTTCTTGAAATTAGGGACTTTTTCGATGCTACTATTTGGTTCGTTACTAGTAAACTTTAAAGTGAAAGTTATCGTACGATGGTCGCTGTTACTGAATTCATCACCAACATTCAAATTCTCTATTAATTCTTCTTTTGTTGCAAGTACAATGTCAAGAACGTTATTACCACGGGTCGGCGTTCCAACAAATTGATAAAGCGAACTCTCTTGCAAGTTCGTATACAAGTCATGTCCGGAGTGTGAAGTAAGAGTATCGCCCCACTTGGTCACAGGTAAATTAAAGTCACCAAAAATTACGGTATCTTGTGAGTTACTTACATCTGCAATTTGTTCGTAAATTTCTCGGTCAGTTTGCACTGATTGAGCTGGAGGTCTGTATATTAATGCAAGTATTATTTTGGTACCTTTATTATTCTTTATTCCTCAGGGACTCGGGGCTGTTCGGCCAGGCAGCTTAGGGAACAACAACAACAACAACAACAACAGACTTTGGCTGGTGAGGGGGCACAGCCCGCCGGACACTGCTCGATCGTGTGGACGGGGCTTAACAGGGAGCCTTCCACCCTCCGAACCCTAATCATCAACTTCCGCAGCATCATTAACCAAAGAGACACTTTTCACTACACCCTTGAAACGTATGACCCTGACATTGTTATAGGGACAGAGACTTGGCTCAACCCTGACATTTCGGATAGTGATTTCTTCCCGACTGACAGTTACTATACTATGACCTTACATAGAAAAGACAGACAGAACAGAGACCACGATGGAGTCATGATAGCGACGAAGCGGGACTAGTCGTAACACCAGCCACCGAACTTAGCGTGGACGTAAAACGTTTATGGATTAAAACACAGATACAGGGCTGCAGAACACTTTATATAGGATCATTTTATCGGCCCCTTAACACATATCAATCTCGACAAGTCTTACCAGAGGAAACCCAAGCGCAATGTGAGCTGTGTTAGTGCGTATTCTCTTACTATAATTTGTAAAATATGGATCCTATGTTTCAGTGCATCAAATTTTAGTTAATTTTAGCTTGATTCACTAGGCAACTGTATGGCAGGATTACTCAAAGTGTTTTAATGGTGTGTGTGTTTATTTGTACAGTCAGGGGCAAAAGTTCTGGCACCTCTCCTGCCTCACCGTCACTCGGGATATTCATAGACTCGAGAATTTAAAGTAAACAAACGTGCATCTTTCTGCCAACAGATGGCACACTGTGAGGTGTGTGGTTGTGTAGGTAGAGGGTTATGGGGGAGAGGAGGGGTAAGAGCAGTTAGGGGTCGGAAGGTAGGGGAAGGAGGGGACAACTTGTTTGTAGGTAAATAGCATATTTTCCTATTTTTTTTTTTAAATATATTATCATAATGATCCGAATTTGTATTAACACGTGGTATTCTGTTAGATTTGTAACACATGGAAAGTGACATGATCAAAACACAACACATCAATCAATCAATGCCAATATTTTTAAGAAATCCACAAATTACCGTGTATTAGAGCTCTCTCTCTCTCTCTGATACTGTCTTATATGACAGTTAACGTCTTCTTAAATATATTCTAGCTATACTGTATTTAGACGATTTTGTGCAGCTTAAGAAGGATCTGTCGTAGTAAAAAGGGTTAAGGGAGATAGTTCGAAGCCTGTTAATTGTTGGGTGGCTCTTTTTAAACGGAATAGAATCGTCTGAATGTAACCAGATTAAAGTTAAAAGGAAGTACAGAAAGGGATATTCTAGAGAACTACAACAGTTACTTCTCAATTACAGGGTTTCTTTTGCTCGTGTCTTACTCTGGGGACCTTGCAGTTGTGCGGACAAGTGCTACTTTTGAAATTGCATAAATTATATTTTCCCATCCATACAAAATTCTGAGTGTCCACATTTCACACCTTTGTTTACCTGCTCGCCGTCCGACTCAAGAAGAAGAAGGGTTGTGTGGTTACCACGGCCAAGCTCGTGGGACATATATGATTATTTACCTCTTCTGGCGCTGTCCTTGTAACTTTATTCTGGCTACTATTAGACGATTTTACCGAGTTTAAAAAGAACCTCCAGCATTTAACATAACAGGCTTAGAACTATCTCACTTAAGCCGTTTTACTAGCACAGATCCTTCTTAAACTGCAAACGTCTAAATATAGCTAGAGTAAAATTAAAAAGACGTCGCCGGTACAGAAGGGGTTATCCCGTTAGCGTTCTAAATATATGGTAATTCAATAGGTCGTGATATCACGGCTAACCTGTTGAGCTATGACGAACATGTACACAAATTAGTGAAATATGGACTCTGAAAGTTTTAAGAGGAAGATAAAATATAATTTTAGCAATTACAAAAATAAGACTTGACCGACGAACTGTAAGGTCCCTTGTCGTATAAACCCATGATGATATCTAACTTACGTTTTTATTTTTTCTGAACATGGTATTGACTAAGACTCGGTGCCATACTTATGGCCTTCGTCGCTTGGCGTTGGGATTTTAATACTGTTATCCCATCCAGCACCGGTGACATCCTTTTCATTATATTCTGACTACTATTAGGTTAAATTATTCAGTTTAGGAAGGACGTATACCAATGATATGGCCTCGAACCATGTCAGTTAATCTTTTTAGCTACCACATATACTTTTTAATCTTCATAAAATCGCGTTAACCCCTTGAGACCTAGGACTTATTTTTGTTATACTCTGGCTACCGTTAGACGATTTCCTGTATTGTTTAATGCAACTCTTGGTCTCACAGGTGGAAACACGATCTCAACATGCCCTCTGAATTAAGTAGGTCCTTCTTCAACTGCATAAAAACCGCCTAACTTCAATCATTATGAAAGGTAAACAGACGTCCTGGTAGTGAAAGGATCAATATTGCTGAAATAAAGTTTAGAATATATTGCTGGTACTGGAAGGGTTAATGCTTTCCATTGTGGCCCATCATATCATTCCTTCATCTTATTCACTTGCTTCGTGATATTTGGACATCCTTGTTCTTAATACGTTTTACATATCGTTCAGTATCGCGTGGCGCTAGAGTTTATTAACCCATTTAGTACCGGTGACGTCTAGTATAATTATATTCTGACAATGACGATTCTATTCAGTTTCGGAAGGCCGTCTACCAAATTGAACGTTATATATTATATAAATTGATCCCCCTAGTTGCCACATATTTTTCCTTATATTCTTATTATCGTCAGCTACTTATAGATGAAACCAAATACCACAAACAGCATCGGTATTGGACGGGTTAATGTAACGTAATGTAATGAAACTTTTCAGTTATGGAAAATTATGTTACGTTACCCTGACTTCATAATATGATGTTTATATATTTCACAACAACATTAATCATACTAAACATACATTCTAAATATCCTATCAATATGTTGTTAGCCCTTTCGTTATATCATAGAGCATTTGTTTTACTTCAGTCAGGTTAATATCAGACTATTTTTTGTTTCGACTTAAAACACGATCTGTCAGTCAGTCAGTAGTCAATAGCCATCACCTCTTTCCAAAAGGGGTAGGGAGAACCATCCCCTGGAAGTTGGGACTGGGAAACCCACTGATAGAATCTGTGCCTACTTCTGGATCAGCGAACCTTAAAGAACGATCTGCTTGAATAAATAGATTGATTGAACCCATTTGACTTAAATCAGATCCTTCCTAAGCTGAAAACAATGTCCTTGTAGTTCACCTTATGTGAAATAAAGCTTCGTCGTAATGAAATAGTTATTGACAATAATTTAAGACGTTTAATGTCTCTGAGTCTCCACATTAGGTATTGCAAATCACCGAACAATCCTATCGACTCCATGCCTACCACCCAGCCCCAACACTCACTCGATCTTCCTCTTTACCAGCTCACCACACATGTAGTTGTGACCAATGTTGATATAAAATGTTTTGTAGCCATCTACTATAAAATGTAACATATTTAATAGTTAGATTTTTCAATTTGAAGTGCCAAGCGCCTTCCTAAGTTGTATACGATGGTCTAATGATAGCCAAAATTTGTTGTCAAAATATTTTATAATTCTCAAGCTGTTAATATGAGAATGTGCCTGGAAAAAGCTATTGAAAAATCGTGTAGACCTGTACTCGAATTAATGAATTAATTAACAGGAAGCATATAGTATAGAACTTACATAATTATGAAGGTATATATAGTAGGGAACGAATAAGTGAATTCCCTGTTGTGTCAAAACTTACGTGTTATCCAGTATATACCGGTTACGCTTGTGACGATCTTGATGCATTATGATACTTTTATAATTCTAGTTTTCACTAGACAATAATATATAGGTTAGGAAGGATCTGTGGGAGTTATATGGACAAAGACTGGCCTAATCAACCCTCTGACGTCCGTATCCCATTGCAACTTTGAATAAAATCGTCTGATGATACCCAAAATAAATGTCAAAAAGCATCATAAATCTTCAAGGTGTTAAGATATATTTCCTAAATTGATAACAATCATTTGTTGAGGGCAAAATATCATAAATTCATCTATCCTGGTCTAATATCGTTAATCTTGAGGCACAGATTACCGTTGTGATCGTTACTCGTTCACGATATTAATGTTGGTTTAAATCAATACCTTTTACACGAAAGGAAAAAGAAACCTAGGAATTGAGAAATTGTAATTCTTTAGAAATACCTCAACCAAGAAGCAATTTGCAGATATGTTGGCCTTACACATGTGGAAGAAGCATTAAATTGGTGGTTAGCGCATGGTAAGTGCCTTATTCAGGGATTTGGATATAGCCACCGGATAGAGAGAAGTGATGAGATGGGGAACTACCACAACTAACGATATTAATTATTGTTATTCTAATGTATATTAGTAATACTGTAATACCAGTACTAATACTAATGAGTAAGTCTGAATGCAGTCATCACATCCCGGTTTGCTTCAACCTGATTTACATGATTGGCAACTATTCAATAAAAGTGTAATATACTGTATATCTGTTAATTAAAGATCAAACTACACAAGACTTAACTCCTTCCTTAGTCCCCCTATAACCCCCAACAGCTCTAACCCCTCCTGTCCCCCCCCCCCCCCTACCCTCACAACCAACGAGGATGAACAACATGAGGGGTAAAGTGATACCTGGAAGAGACCGAAAAGTGGTCAAGTGGCATTTTCAGATGCCTTATTTTCGCACTTTCGTTGTTGTTGCCGTTGTTGCCGAGCTCACAATATACGCTTGATACCGTTAGTGTCGATCTTCATCGTCTGCATGTCATCAGCTTAGCTATATAATTTGGTTATGCATAACCTTTGAGCTTGAAATGCACACACATGAGTTTGGATTTCCAATTAAGATAACTATCGTAATAATATTAATAAAGTAGGTGTGCAGTTTTCGCATTACCCCCCCCCCAAAAAAAAAAAGGCATACACAACTCTGCGACCTAGAATTCTGCAAATAGTATTGAATCTCTTAGGTAAAATCGGTTCATATACAATATATACTGTATATACAGTATACAGTATATATATATATACTAAATGTTTTTTTTATACTCACAGCCGGACTTGAACCACCGACAGTCAGAACAACCCATACTTTAATCCACTATACCACAGTGTGATAGAGGATACTTGTTTGAAGTGGATTAAAGCATGGACACTCGTCCTGACTGTTGGTGGTTCATGTCCGCCTGGGAGTATATATACAGTATATATAATCACATTTATGATCACATTGAATCTTAACCATTGGAATATTTATTTATAATAAGGTCAGCGAAACACTATTTTGTAGCATTTTGAATATGGTGTAATTCAAATTTAAAATATAAATAAGAAAGAAATAGTGACCATAATCTGTGACCTTCAACATTCACCTTGACCTTTGAATAACAAAAACACAACATTTGGACAATCGTTGCATTGACCAACCAAACCAGCAACATTTGGTGACGATACGTAACCCGTTCAGTACAGTTCTGTCGGTTTCATTTCATACTGGATATTAAGATGATTTTATTTAGTTTATGAAGGGCCTCCATAAAATTAGCAGGCTTTCAACTATCTTAATTAACCCTTTCTACTACCACAGATCCTTCATAAGCTCCACAAAATCGTCTAATTATAGCTAATATACAATACAAATAACGTCACCGGTACACAAAGGGTTCTTTGACCTTGACCGTTAACCTTAAGTATTATATATATATATATATATATATATATATATATATATATATATATATATATATATGATTGAAATATATGTTATTTAAGTAAAATGCAACTTACAGTCGTCAGCTTATTGAAAATTTAGTATTTGTTTATGATGAAGGTTAACTTATGACCTTGGCCTTTATGTAGGATTATATTTTTGTTTCCTCACTACATGAACGGAACTACATGAACTACATGAACGAAGGCGGTGCTGGTTGGGGGGAGGGGCGTCGACTGACTGGGGACAGAGGTGCATGGGGGCGGTTCGTTCGTGGCCACCCCTTCGGGGATCACGGCGTCAGGCAATAGATAGATAGATAGATATTTTTGTTTGCTTTGCTGTAACCCTAGAAAATCAAATAAGAGTGTACAATTTCATTAAAATATCTAATGTTAGTTTCAGAGGTATTAAAGGAATAGTTAACCTTGACATTTGACCTTCATCTTGACCTTCATGATGTCTGAAACTTTAACATTTAAATTTTCCCTTAAAGCACAACTGTCTCAACGAATTTTGTGAAGTTTACATTAATAGTAAAGAAATTAGCATATTAACCTTATATTTGACGTTGACCTGTGACCTTGACCTATCAAATGGAATTATGTTTATTCTTGTATGAACTTGGTCTAGGCATTCCGAATATGCATGTTATGCCTAATGAGAATATTACATTAAATAGGAAATACTAGTAAATACCGTATTTCGACCTTTAACCTTGACCTTCGACCTTGACCTTCGACCTTAGAATTTCTTATCAAGGATTTAGTTAGCTTAACAGCAATGTTCATATTAACTAGCGTTATGAATACGATGTAATTCGTATAAAAACTTATTGATTACAAATAGTGATCATAATACTGTGACCTTGACCTTTGACCTTTGACTTAAAATAAAATACATATACAGTATTTGGATGTTGGTCACATTGACCAACTGAACTTGCCTGTATAATTTGGTGACAATACCTTAAACACTCTAGGAGGAGTTTAGGGAAAATGACAAATACTCTTATTTTGACCTTGACCTCTGACCTTAACTATATTCACAATATGTATGAGAAATTTGATGTATATGATATTTAAGTAATAAGCCATAATACACAAAAGTTTTCCAAAATGTGAGTAATATTTTTTAATAAATAATAACAGTTGACCTTTGACCTTCATCTGTGACCTTGACCTTTTCGTATGAGTACATTTTTGTTTGCATTGCCATTCCCCATGAAAATTAAATAAGCATGCCTAATTTCATTAAAGCCCATCAATTAGTTTCATATATATTAATAGAATAGTTGACCTTGACCTTTGACCTTGATCTTGACCTTTATATGACTCAATTTGTTTTTTTACTTTTCAATTAAAGTGCAACTATCTCACCAAAATGTGTGAAGTTTGCATGAACAGTAAAGAAAATAGCATATCGACCTTTTATTTGAGCTTGACCTGTGACCTTGACCTTTCATATGGAATTGAACAGTTTCATGTATGACCTTGGCCTAGGTATTCCGAATATACATGGTAAGCCTAGTGAGAATCTAACAGTTAGTATAAGAAATACTAGTAAAAACACTATTTTCACCTTTGACCTTGAACTTTGACCTTACCCTTTATAATATTTATCAAAAATTTAGGCAATAGGAAATCAAGGTTACCAGTAACTTGTAGTGAAAATAAAGACATTTGAATAAAAACCAAAAATAAATAGTACAAGTTGACCTTTCACCTTGACCTGTGACCTTGACCTTTATGTAAGAGTAAATTGTTTTGTTCATTGGCATTGCCAAGGAAAATCAAATAAGCATGACTGATTTCATTAAAACCCATCAGTTAGTTTCACATATATATATAGAATAGTTGACCTTGACCTTTGACCTTCACCTTGACCTTCATGACATATGACTATTTTTTGTTTATTTTGCTTTTCATTTAAAGTGCAACTATCTCACCAATTTTGTTTTAAATTTGCATGAAAAGTAAAGCAAATAGCATATTGACATTTTATTTGACCTTCATCTGTAATCTTGACCTTTCATATGGAATTGTATAGTTTCTTATATGACCTTGGCCTAGGTATTCCAAATATACATGGTAAGCCTAGTCAGAATCTAACCGATAGTATAAGAAATACTAGTAAAACCTTATTTTGACCTTTGACCTTTGACCTTACCCTTTAGAATATTTATCTAATATTTGTGTAATATGATATCAAAGTTACCAGTTACTTGTATGGTGAAAATAAAGATATTTGAGTAAAAAAAAAAATATATATATAGTAAAAGTTGACCTTTGACCTGTGACCCTGACCTTCATGTAAGAGTACATATTTTGTTTTATTGACATTGCCCTAGAATATCAAATATGCATGCCTAATTTCATTAAAACCCATAATTTTATTTGACCTTGATCTGTGATCTTGACCTTTCATATGGAATTGTATAGTTTCTTCATCAGTTAGTTTCATATACCGGAATATTAATGACCTTGACCTTTGACCTTTATCATGACCTTTATTACATGTCAACATATAACATTTTCCTGTTCATTTAATGTGCATCTCTCACCAAATGTGAAGTTTGCATGAAAAGTAACAAAAAATAGCACATTGACCTTTTATATCACCTTGACCTGTGACCTTGACGTTTAATATGGAATTGTATAGTTTCTTGTATGACCTTGGCCTAGGTATTCCGAATATACACAGTAATCCTAGCGAGAATCAAACATTTAGTATAAGAAATACTAGTGAAAAACTTATGTTGACCTTTGGCTTGATCTATGACTTTACTCATTAGAATATTTATCTAAATTTTGTGCAACACGATATCAACGTTACCAGTAACTTGTATAGTGAAAATTAAGATATTTGAGTAAAAAGTAAAATATATTGTAAAAATTGACCTCTGACCTTGACCTGTGACCTTGACATTTATGTTAGAGTATTTTTTTGTTTTCATTGACATTGCCCCGGAAAATCAAATAAGCATGCCTAATTTCATTAAAACCCATCAGTTAGTTTCATATATATTAATAGAATAGTTGACCTTGACCTTTGACCTTTACCTTGACGTGTATGAGTTGTCTAAATGTATTATTTTCCTTTTCATATTAAGTGCAACTATCTCACCAAATGTTGTGAAGTTTGCATGAAAATTAAAGATAATAGAATATTGACCTTTAATTTGACCTTGACCTGTGACCTTGACCTTTCATATGGAATTATATAGTTTCTTGTATGACCTTGGCCTAGGTATTCCGAATATACATGGTTAGCCTAGTGAGAATCTAACAGTTAGTATAAGAAATACTAGTGAAAAACTTATTTTGACCTTTGACCTTGACCTGTGACCTTACCCTTTAGAATATTTACCCAAAATTTGGTCAATACGATTACAATGGTATGATTACCAATAACTTGTATAGTGAAAATGAAGACATTCAAGTAAAAACTAAAAAATATTAAATATTGACCTTATTTTTAACCTTGACCTTTGACCTTAACCTTTAAGTTAAATGGAAAATTTCTTTTTGACTGACTTTTGCATTGACCAAATGGATATACCTGTGAAATTTGGTGAAAATCCATCAAACAGTCTAGGAGGAGTTTCCGGACAGACAGACGGACGACGACGACAGACGACGACTGACAAGCTGACTGGTGGTGCACAGTATACGGGCGGGATCTGTGTGCGCGATACCCTCTGCTTCGCAGAGTTGATAAATAATGTTGGGAAACGAACAAAATAATGTTGACAAATAAGAACCATTCATTTCAGCAGACGGACTCACAGAGGTAAGGCTGATGTTGATGGTCAGTTATTTTGTCCCTTATCTCGCCTGAAAGAGGGATTAATGCTGGTCCTTATGTCTCACCGAAAACCAAGGACCTCTCTTAGAGGTCGTAGAGTCGTAGGTGTGTGCATAAACCTTTAACCGTCCTGGTGGTGTAATGGTTAAGGTGGCAAAAATCTGTGTGTGATAACCCAGGTTCGAATCCCGGTGGATCACATATAGGCTATACTTTAATTGATTTAATTGGGGGTGTTTGGTGTTGTGGTGAAATTAATAAAATATAGATTATCAGTAGGTTCAGGGATATTTCGTAGTGAGGCCGGTCTATATGATCTGTGCCCCATGAATATTCCTTCCTCTCAATTAAACATTAGGGTACCATAGCGCGGTTGGGAATATGAACATGATTAGATTAATATCCAGTATTCGAGAATGGATAATAAGTCGTGTGCGTGTGCATAAACCTTAACCGTCCTGGTGGTGTAATGGTTAAGGTGGCAAAAATCTGTGTGTGATAAACCAGGTTTGAATCCCGGTGGATCACATATATACTTTAATTGATTTTATTGGGGGTGTTTGGTGTTGTGGTGAAATTAATATAAATGTATATATGAGGAAAGAAACGACCCAATAATTATAGTTTCCCTACAGCAAGTGAAAGGTAGATTTTGCTGAAGGCAGGCAATGGAAACATTAGGCTAATCGTGAAATACTCAGGGTGACGTATATCTCAGTTATTTTTCTGATATCTCACTGTTCTGTATTAAGATTAGCCATGTTTATCTAATATATTTTTTTTTTTTGCATCCACAGATCGATGTAACTTGTGGGTTTATGCCACAGGGGTATCCAGTGTTCAGCTGAGGAGTCGATCCATACATCATATTTCCATAAACTAATATAAATAAACAGACCAATAATTATGTGTTATTATTCTTAACCATGGGGGATCCGACATGACACTACTTTTAATGACGTGTTAAACGCAAAATATAGCATACTAATGCAGTCTGTTGCGTGTTGTAATGTAATTATGCTCACAGCTGGGTAGGATATGTTTCGTGATTATATATTCCCATTACAGACATTATACGTCAATTATAAAGTAATGCTTTATAATTTACGTATAATTACGTTGTGGTTAATTTCAATTGATTAATGTGAGGAAATTAATTATTTATCTCCTCTTATCTCGTTGAATATTTAATGACCAAATATACAATGACTAAAAGCTCAAGTTTAAAGATAATCACCCAAGCTTTGGTTATGACCTAACCGTACTATTGATAAAATATGGGTTAATTTGATTAAGTGCATACATTGAATAACATTATCATAATACTCTGATGTAAACCAACTCAATACCCTTTAGGCTACAATTTCAATATAATGTTACTGGTCGCTTTATATGAATATGTTATTTCATTGGTCAATACAATACATACTTTGTCAGTCCGAAATAACGTTTTCGCAGATAATTTTGAATATCCTGATATCGAATAAACATTTATAATTTATTTTAATGTGTTCATTCCTCTTACAGTAATTTATGAATAGAAAATGTCTTTGTAAATGCCATATTCAAATGCGTAGAATCAACCTGAGCAACACTTGATAATCATATAACTGCGAAAATGTAGTTTCAACCAGACTACTATGGGTTTCAGAAGCCGTGTTACATCGTTTTTCGGGAATTACTTATGAACACACAGTTGGATCAGTATGATATTTTGCCACAGCTTGTTTCACACCTTGCCCTAATTTTTGTTAATATTGTGCATTACCAAAAGTGGAGAATTAAGCCACTTGTCCTTATGTCATGAGGTTAAAGTCACACTTGAATGAAGAGGAAACGGACAAGGCTACCGTGGTTTACCTGTGAAACCACCAAACCAATATTGCTCCTCCATCAAACACGGTAGTTATCAGCCACCACCCAACCCTATTATCGTCTTTACTTTCAAGTTATCTGTCACTATCAAATATAATAATTATATACAAAATATGTATTTTCGTATATTTATATTTGATAGTGACATAACTTGAAAGTAAAGACGCTAATAGGGTTGGGTGGTGGCTGATAACTACAGTGTTTGATGGAGGAGCAATAATGGTTTGGTGGTTCTCACAGGTAAGCCATGGTAGCCTTGTCCGTTTCTCAGTCATTAATATGTGACTTTAACCCTCGTCTAGCGGGGAGTTTTGGGCTATTTTGGGCATATTCAGGCCCTCCTGAATGATCAATCAAGTATCTGCATGAAAAGAAATGTATTCAGCAAAAAACTAGGCGCTACAAGCTTCAAAATGAGACCAGAACGAGCTACGTAGCACTCGTCGTTTTGATGCAGTGGTACCACCAACATGGGAGTTTAGCGTATAGCGGCATATTTTTTCCAGCTACACTCACTACACTGCCGGCCTCTCGAGAACAGAGGGAGCGCGAGTTAGTGGGCGGCGGTAAGCCCTGGGTGTCGGCCGTGTGTCCTGCTGCGCTCCCGGCCATTTGCACTTGATTTTAACCCTTTAAAAGCCTTAATAATGCTCCTAACTTGCTGCATTTTAGATACAGACTTAAGTCGGGCCCCGCTCTTTAAGTGTTAACCTCATGACACAGGGACAAGTGGCTTATTTCTACACTTTTGGTAATGCACTATATTGACGAAAATTAGGGCACGGTGTGAACAAAGCTATGTCAAAATATCATACTGATCCAACTGTTTGTTAATAAGTTATTCCCGAAAAACGATGTAACACGGCCTCTGAAACCCATAGTAGTATATGTTACAGTAATAGACTTAGTAGAGGTAATGAAACAATTAAGTTGGTAAATAATTTCATAACAAACAAACATTGGTACGGTACTATCATTTGTTATGTTATATAACAGTGGCGATTCTGACATTAGTAAAGTGTGTACGGAGATTTGCTTAGCCTAAAGTAAAGGATCAATATACCATTTTGCAGCTCTAAATTGCCATTTCTCAGTATCAAATGACACTACAGCTGCTAGCTTGAATGTTAATCATATTTATTCGACAAATTTCCATAGGATCTTGACAATCTCAACTAACAAATTATAATTTTGAAATGAAAATGATTCATTTGTTTCGACGTAATGCAGTTGAAACCGGCAAATCCCACAAATTTCGTCATTTCGAAGTCTGACTTCGACAGTGAAGTCAGGATAGTCACGCAACTATCAAATTCGGCAATTTTAACCCACCAAATGAATATTTTGTGTGTACATTTCGACATTTGCAAATATAATTTACACCAAATTCGACAATGCTACATTTGAAATGTTATTACTTAATTGTACATTGCAGGCATAATACCACTTTATTATTCAAAAGTAGCCTAGTTTGTACATTCTTATATTATTATGAAACAGTTAATGAAACACTAAATTTCGGAACCGAATGTATACAAGATGAGGAAAGGGTGACCCTAATCATGGATAATGCTAGAGTACACAGCAACCTGAACTATGTTGAGTAATGCCATGTCCTTACAGTCCTTTACATAACCCTATAGAAAATTGTTTCTCAAAGGTAAAATGCGAGGTAAAACAAAGGTTAAGTTTAATTCAGCAACTTGTAGATAATGAAAGTGAGGAATGTTATAGCATGAAGGTTTGGAGGGAACATCACCTTCAGCAGGTAACAGAGATGAGTGTACAAGCTGTCACCCAGGAGGATGTAGTGGCCTTCTATTGGCACTCCATGGGGTACAGTTGTCCACAGATGAAACAGAGACACCCTTGGTCTGTCCAAGACCTCAATAGAGGGCAGCACAATTAGTGCTCATAAAATATCTGGTAACAGTGATGGTGTGGGGGTAGTAGGTGAAGGTATGGGGTGGAGGGAGGGGTGAGGAGGGTACAGGAGTGGGAGGGGTAACCAGCGGCGAGGTGGGACCAGGTGGGGGTGGAGGGAAGTGGGTGACCAAATGCTTTACTGTGAAAGAATAATTGATTTTGTGTTTTGATCACAATGTGGGATTATGATTGAAAACATATTGGAGTAGTGCCTGGTGTGTGTAGCATAATAAACGTGCTACAGGCGGCCAACTTATCTCTCTCTCTCTCTCTCTCTCTCTCTCTCTCTCTCTCTCTCTCTCTCTCTCTTTCTCTTCATATACAATACATATGTGACATATAGGCATTCAAATATATGATATCTTAAATCTCTAATGTAGGAATACTTCATTTTTGTTCTCTGCTTAGAGTGTCTACTGAGTTGTGATATCAGGAATGTGGTATTGTTCAAACATGGGAGCGTCAGATACAACTGAACTACCTGTTGGTTACCTAACAAGGGGGAAATATAGTAATTATTATTATTTTTCAGTTGGTGAGTCAGTCAAACTTCACATATTATAGTTAGTGTTTCAGCATAATGGTGAGTGTATAGGTTATAGTAGTAACGAAAGTATGCAATGCATATATGGTGTATATAATACGGTATCAATAACACGCCAATTAAAGTGTTTTCCAAGTGTACCGGAGGTGTTATCAGTGTTGGCATTGCCACGGGTATATAATCGCTTTTCATTATGTACGTCCATAAGAATTTAAACAATATAATATTATAAATGAATAAATCATTATTCAATGCATCTAAAAAAAATATATTTTTATTAATTTCACTCTAAAGCAGAAGCCAGGAAACAAAGGATGACTAATATTTATTTACATATCAAGACACCTGTTCAAGAAAAGCAACCTGTTATATATAATTAATGTGTCAATACAATCCTCCAAAGTTTCGGTATAGAGGCGCAAAAGACCATGTCATAAAATAATATCCCCACATTGAAAACTAAGTTATATATATTGGCCAAACCTCTTGGTAGATATGCTCAACAATAATGACGCAAGGGTGGTGTAAGCTTAATATCAAAATTGAAAACACGATTATGCAGAACCTTTCCGGTATACCTTTGGCTCGAACGTCCCTTGATTTTGGCCCTGTCACTCTTTCAACTATGGGGGAGGCACTCGCTATAGGCAGTTATGCCTGTTGCCTCCCTCAATCACATAGGAAAAAAATAAATAAAAAAAATACCAGGTATTTTTGGTTACGTTTTGACGGCATCAGTAGAAGTGAAAGCGTTAAAAGAGATAGCGTTGGAGCCATTCCTTGTCACGGGCTCTAAGCTGCATACAATTGGTTAGTGCCTCAAAGATATGAGGATACGCTTCTTCTCTCATTGTGCCATATATTAAATGAGTGCATTAATTTTTGGCGGAACATGTTGTAGTTGGAGGAGTAATAGAACAGCCATTACCGATTTTATAGATAAATAGCATTCCAAAACTGAGGAACATCCAATAATGATCGTGAAATCAATGTGAAAAAACGTACACTAAAGGGTTGGGAATACATTAAAATGAACATACTGAGTAGGATTGGAATAATTATGGTGAGCAAAGATGCATAGTATATACAACTAGTAAAACGAAAATAATGCATTGTGCTGCTTTATGATATATAATTGTGTTTAAGATAATTAGATAAATTCATAATATCATGACATAGGCAAAAGTAGACTTCGAATGTTTGAAATATAGCTACTAAAAATCTAGTGAAAGATGAACCAGGAGAGATACGTAAAGCTTGATAAATTAACTTTAACAGATTATAGAAAACAGGGAGAGATTAAAGGCGCACAAGAGAAACGGGAGCAACGAATTATCAGTCCTCATTAATAATTTAAATCCGTTCTCAAAAACAGGGTGAATGTTCATTTATGTGAATATATGACCTTCTGTAATTTCGTATCATATTTAACAGTAAATTGTGAATAACATACAGCTTAACAACAAGGTCAGTATCTAAAAGATGATTGAAAAGGAGAAGTTGCAGCATTTCCGTTTTAATTGTTGTCAGAATTTGTTTACGAAAAAACACTTGGTATGGAATATATCTTAATTCAATATTTGTTTAGGTTACCAATAATACAATCTTGACAAATATTGCCAATCAATAATATAAGGTCCATTGATTTCTGAATATATTTAGTTACAAACCGACTTTACAAGAGTATTATTGGTAACTAGATTTTATACATCCTTATCTACCAATAAAGAGGGTAATCTTAATCTTACTAAATAATTGACTCACACAAAACCTGTAGAACAAGACTGAAATAAAAGCATGGTCATTTTATAGTTAGTAGATCATTTTTCTATGTGAGTTAGTGAGACTAAAGGCAGAACTGCCTGTGACGAGTGCCTCCTCCCCCATACTTAAAAGAGTGACAGGGCCACAATCAAGGAATGTTCGAGCCAAAATGCCTGGACACACGGAGTTTGAAGTAATTTAAGTTATAGGATGAGGGGAAAATGGATTCAAGGTAGAGCGTTCCAGAGCTCAGCTGTTGAATAGGAGAAAGATTGGGAATATTGCTTCACTCTTGGGTTGGAGAGTTGCAAAGGGTAGGGGTGGGATTGTGTTGGAAAACGGTTTCTATTTACTCTTCGTAGAGGAGGTGGTATACATTGAGAGAGGTCTGAGTGTGACGCCTCCCGGCGTTAGCAGAATGGTTGCGTGGGGCATTGCAGCTCGCTAGCGCTCGCCAGGATGGGGGGATGGGCTACAGTTGTCCTAGAATGATCTGCTTTATTTAATTAGTGTCGTGTTGCCACAGACAGTCTAGAAATGGTCTTTGTTTTGGTCTGCGACCGCGCCTTGTATTTTATATTCGCTAAAATATAAATGTTGCTTGTGTGGGAGGCGAGCGAGAGAGGGTGAGGGAGTACACCTGGCAGCGGGGGTGAGCTATGACGCGGCTCGCTTGGGCGCTAACGGCGTTGGCAGCCGGGTGGTCAACTAGTCCCTTCCCGTCGCTGCCGCATGTTTTTTACCAGCTCAGAGCTTGCCTGACACGCGTATCGTCTACATCCTTTGCAATTCTGTCCCCCATACTCGCCACTTTGCATACTATTTCTCTCTCTCGACTTCTCCTTTCTCATTCTCTAATCTTTATTAAACTCAACATCCCTTCTGGTTTCAGCATAGACGTTCACCATCGGCCAGTCGTATTGTACGCGAAGCTCTCAGATATTTCCATGTATTAGATTAAGGAGGTATTATGCTTTATTGAGGGTTTGAGAGACGGACTTTTCCGTATGTGTCCTCTCTCGGGAAGGTTGTAGACCGGTATATGTCTCCCTGGCAAGGTGTTGAGTGATTCTGCTTAGTTATCTATAGCTAGACTGGGGGTAAGGTTACTGTGTCGTTGTCTCCGATGTGTGCAGTGTTAGCTAAGCCCTGCACGACATCGACAGGTACTGCGGGAGCCTAAGTTGTCTTCGGGTGGGTTTACTTTGCGAGCACAGCGCTGTGGTGTGAGAGGGCCATAGCCTATCCCTCACAACATAGTGCTGCCTCTTTGTGTTGACTTCTGAGGGATCGCCAGGATAGAACTAGGTACTAGAGACCTAGATTTATCAAGAGAGCATCCCCGTCATATAACGTAATCGTCATTATACCACCTTCGGACAACGTTAGGCTACGAGCCGCATGCTCGCCCATTGTTGCCCTGCCTTGATACCCCAGCTAGACTTTATTAACTGAGCAGACACTGGTTAGAGATAAGCCCCCATTATTATATGTATGTAACATTATTATTCACTGCGCTTTTGAGCCGAGGTTGTTGTTGAGTTGCACAACCCTAGTAGGCTGTTGCGTTGTGTCACGAAGCATTTCTTTAGTTGTCGAGCATTACTACCTTTGCGCAGTCTTTATTATTCGCCTGCCTATTATTACTATATGTCCTAGTATTTATTGTGACCCGTATTCTGCATTATAATTGTTCAAGATTCTTTACGAACATCTTCCCAGCATCAGACTTATTTCAGAAGTTTCCAGTTGATGTTGCAGGACTAGCATTGCACTTTCTTTAATACAGGAGTGCCAGTTATTTGAGTATCTTCCGTAACGTTAATTAATCACGTTAACTATCTTTTCTTTGTGTAACCTAATCGAGTAATCTTTTACTGTTTGAGAATAGGCTGTTTCATCGAGCGTCAGCCTAGTGTGTGTGCACCAGTTACCGAGTCATAGGATACCTCGTTGTCCAGGCACGACTCAGGGCGGTAATGGTGTTTTGTTTTCCAGTGTTTAAGGCAGGGGTTGGATCTAGTGTTACCGTTGTTGCATTTTTGCCATTATCTAGTCCAATGTTGAAGAGCCCTGTGTCTTTGAGAACCTGGATCGTAACAAATGGCGACCTAGCTCAGGATCTTGTGAACTAAGAGATAATTGCAGGATTGTTGTGGTCATTTGTTTTATTGAGGAATATAGTGGACACGTTAATTTTTTTTTGGCAAAGTAGTATAGCACTTGAGAGTCTTCAGACATTTTTGGCAAGTGAATAGTGCTACATAAGAGTTTGGGATACTTCTTTTCTGAATATTGTGGTGAGAAATTTTTGTGAGCATCATGCCTTATACCGGGTCAGAGGAGAATGGAGACACAGTACGTAATGTCGAAACTGAGGAACAGCAGCATGATGAAAGGGTTAATCGGGTGAACTGTGAGGAGGATGCTAGGATATTTTTGCAATGGCCTGTTACTGCCGAGCGGTTGGAGGGTATGGATCGGTACGGTCTTCAATGCCTGGCCACAGCTATCGGTCATGCGGTTACTAGCAGCATGACCAGGGATAACTTGATAACGTGTGTACTGGGCAGGGTGACTGGTGAGCGAGATAGGTTGAGTGCTCAGAGCCCTTCGGCCATGCTTCCCCTACACTCGACTCCCAGCCATCCCAGTAGTTTGCCGACCCCGGGTACGCTTCCGCAGTTGGGTGGTGACTGGCAGGGTGGGTTGCCCCTGGGTGGACCACTGGTAATTTCAAACATTGTAGCACCTTCACTTCCTCAAGGGTTATCTCCAGAATTATTGCTTCAGCTCGAATTAGCTAAGCTTCAGCAGCAACAAAGGGCATGTGAGCTTCAGTAGCAATTAGAATTAGCCAGGATAGAAGAGAGAAAAACTATCAGTCAAGCAAAAATCCAAGCTGAGTCGACTAGGTACTGTGCCGACATGGACGTAGAGAAGTCGCGAGTAGAGACAACGGGACAGCGACTTGGGGCTGGTAACCGTGTTCATGAGCAGTCTCTCTCGCACTTATTGAAACTGGTTCCGGTGTTTGATGAGAGTGGTGTTACAGGATTTTTTGCACGCTTTGAGAAGAAGTGCCAGGAACACCAGTGGCCAGAGAATAAATGGGCAGCACTTGTATCCTCTAGATTAATAGGCAAGGGTCTTAAAGCCTACGATGCGTTGCCTATAGAGTCTTGTATTATCTATGAGGAACTCAAGGAGGCTGTCCTGAGAGCATACGAACTACAACCAGAGACGTACAGGTTGAAGTTCCGGGGTGTTACCAAGGGTCGGGAGAGCACCTTTTTGGAGCATGCCCGGGAGCTGTCCGATGCTTTTGGGAATTGGCTGAGGTCGGAGAAAGCTACTACGTTTGACGACATTAAACAGTTGGTGCTTTTAGAGCATTTTCAAATGCACGGGCGGCGACCTGACGTTAAACCTTAAAGAAAAGCAACCAAAAACTCTACAGGAGGCAGCTGAGATGGCTGACCTCCGGCTATCACTAATTTGTGGGTGCGGGTCTGCCCAGCGTAGTGAGGCAGGTAACAAGGGGCGTGACGCCCCACCCCCCGAGTTAGTGATATACCTTATGCAAACAAGTACAAGAGCCATGATACCAAGACTGACCACAAGACTAGCACCGTCCCATTTAAGAAGGGGCCGGGCCCTTCCCAGTACCAAGGGAAGCCCAAAGGGGAGTTGGAGTGTTATCATTGTCATAAAAAGGGGCACTTTGCAAGAGTCTGTCCTAGCAAATCACCTACAGCAGCTGTGTCTTTGGCCTGCAACATTGGTGTGTCTCCGAAGTCATCTGAGTTTGCCCGGGGCAGTTCATCAGAGGCTGAGGCACAGCCAATGCAGAAGCACCTGGGAGGCTCGAACCCCGCTCAGGATGTTTTTTGCGACCATAGAGGGCGGGGTTGCGTGATGTGGGCGGGGCGCAAGCATGGAATAGAGGTCTTGCGTGATACAGGTGCTTCCCAGACTCTGATGAAAAACTTGACTGGCTACCCTATAAACGCAGCTCGGGTGGTGGTGGTGCAGGGTATTAATGCAACTCGGTCATACCCATTGGTGCGGTTGGAGTTGGAGGTGGATGGTGTGGCACGTGAATTGGATGTCGGGATTGTGGAGAAACTGCCAGTGGAGGGCGTCGACCTTCTTCTCGGCAACGACTTTGCAATGCCTGCTTCTGAGGTTCTACCCTTAGTCGTTGCCGAGAGGCCGGCCGACGTGAGTAGGGAAGAGCAAGAGTGGGTCGAGCGGTGCCAGACACAACCCCTGGCGTGTGTTGTCACCCGAGCTCGGGCAGCTAAAGTGTCACAGCCTAGTCCTCCGTCTTCAGACCAGCGGAGGAACGATCAACAGGAGGAGGCTAAAGCTGGAGTTGGTTTTAAGAGTTTTGACTCGGCGGCTCTCCTGGGTGATTCAGTATTAGCACCATTACTTAATTCTGGAGTAGCCCCAGGGCCTGTCATCGAGAGTGACGATGCTGGGCATGACGAGACTCCACGACAGCAACGTTATGTACATCGAGAGAGACAGAGGGAGCAGCCCAGTATCGGGGAAGGTCATGCATTGCTCCGGGAGCAGTTAGATCGCTTGGCACCCTCAGATATACGTCGGTTGCAACTAGAGGACCCTGAGCTCCAAACGTGTGCTAATGGAGCTGTAGAGCTCGACGAGGACGGCGATGCACAGCCAGGAGATTTTTTTTATTTAGAAGGCATCCTCTATAGGCCTTTTCAAGACCCTAAACGTAGTTGGCAAGAGGGGTCCGGAGTAGTGGACCAGTTGGTGGTGCCACGGGAGTGCAGGGATAGCCTACTGAGGTTGGCGCATGACATACCACTGGCAGGACATCTAGGGGTGAGAAAAACGGTGGCGGCTTTAGAAAAATTGTTTTGGTGGCCGGGGTTGAAGGGGCAGGTGGTAACCTGGATAGCAAGGTGTCATACGTGCCAGAGGGTTGGAAAACCTAACCAAACAATTCCGAGAGCCCCGTTGCACCCCATTCCTGTCAGTGGACCGCCCTTCAGTAAGGTCATCATTGATATGGTCGGACCCCTACCCCCTACTAGTGCCGGTAATAAATTTCTAGTAACTATCATGGATGTGGCCACTCGTTATCCTGATGCATATCCAATGAGAAATGGCACGGCGAAAACTGTTGTCCGGAACCTGCTCTGGTATTGCTCGCGGTATGGTTACCCGCAAGAGGTGCAATCGGACCAAGGTTCTAGTGTTACATCTAATCTGTTCAAACAAACTATGATTCAGCATGGCATCAGCACTGTCTTCTCTTCTGCGTATCACCCGGAGAGTCAAGGGGTGTTGGAGAGGTGGCACGCCACGCTGAAAAGCATGCTTCGATGTTATTGCGCAGAGAACGGAAAGGATTGGGACCTTGGTCTGCCGTATGTTTTGTTCGCGGCAAGAGAAGTACCTGGAGAGAGTCTCGGTTTCAGTCCGAATGAGCTTGTTTTCGGGCATCAGGTGAGGGGTCCTCTCCACATGGTGAAGGAGATGTGGGAGGGCACTAGGCATATTGTTCTGCGAGATAAGTTGCAACCTCTTGTTCCTGAGCGACAAGAGGAGTTGTTTACTAGGCTGTGGCAGTCCGTCCGCATGTTTGTTGCTTCTCCAGGCCTGATGTACGGGGTAGAATCCGACATGGAGGCTGGAGACAGTGCAAGGCTCGAGTTGGTTCCCTACCGTGTGAATCCTGCTCGACAGCCTGTTGTGAAGGCGGAGCTGGACAGCGTGTGGAGAGGGGGTCTGAGGGATGAGGGATATCGTGAGTGGTCGTTGCCAGTGGCTTTGCAACCTGAGTTTGGTGGCAGAGTCCGTGTGTATGTTGATTGCAAGAGTGTGGAAGCATTATCCCTGACAGACGCCTATCCATTACCCAGAGTTGACGACACCGTAGACCGCTTCGGGGCTGCCTCGCTCATCACGAAGGTAGAACTAGTGAAGGGTTATTGGCAGGCCCCGTTGCCGGAAAGAGCGAAGAGAAGTGCCAGTCTTGCGATGAACTGGGAAGTTTATCAGTGTCAGGTGTTGTTGTGCTGCCGGAACACAAGTTGGATGTGTGGCATGCTAAGGGCACTGATAATGTTTTGGCTTTGTTTGCAGGAGAACCCTCGATGTTCAGTCAGTGTCTGTCGTGGGAGGAGGATCCGGGGTAGGCTACCACAGTATGTTGGTATAGCCTCCTGTCTTGGCTCGCGGTGTATTTTTGCGCTGGTGCTTGTTGGCTCGCGGGAGTAGCATCAGCGTAGGGTCGCAGGGCAGGAGTTGTTGGCTTTGATTAGAAGAAAATTAGGCTACATCTATAGTAGCCGCCAAAAACAACATTAAAATAAAATTTGAAAAATTAAATAAAAACTTTCTTTTTAGATAATTAATTTTAAGATAATATTGTAGCTGAGTACTGAGTGCAGATGATTTTCCCTCAGTAGGCTGTGCTTCTTAAAGCTCGCTCTGGGAGCACGATGTTATGAATTAATGTATTATATTTGGGAAGGGTGATAAGATTTTTTTTATATATAAATGTTGTATTTTTTTTGAGGAGACTGAGCTTGCATTCCATGAGTGGCAGAGTGGTTAGGAGTGGCAGATTCTAGCGACATTCTGCCTGTTCAGATATGGGCTCATGGTTGAGTGTCCCATATCTTGGGGGGGGTGTGACGCCTCCCGGCGTTAGCAGAATGGTTGCATGGGGCATTGCAGCTCGCTAGCGCTCGCCAGGATGGGGGGATGGGCTACAGTTGTCCTAGAATGATATGCTTTATTTAATTAGTGTCGTGTTGCCACAGACAGTCTAGAAATGGTCTTTGTTTTGGTCTGTGACCGCGCCTTGTATTTTATATTCGCTATAATATAAATGTTGCTTGTGTGGGAGGCAAGCGAGAGAGGGTGAGGGAGTACACCTGGCAGCGGGGGTGAGCTATGACGCGGCTCGCTTGGGCGCTGACGGCGTTGGCGGCCGGGTGGTCAACTAGTCCCTTCCCGTCGCTGCCGCGTGTTTTTTACCAGCTCAGAGCTTGCCTGACACGCGTATCGTCTACATCCTTTGCAATTCTGTCCCCCATACTCGCCACTTTGCATACTATTTCTCTCTCTCGACTTCTCCTTTCTCATTCTCTAATCTTTATTAAACTCAAAATCCCTTCTGGTTTCAGCATAGACGTTCACCGTCGGCCAGTCGTATTGTACGCGAAGCTCTCAGATATTTCCATGTATTAGATTAAGGAGGTATTATGCTTTATTGAGGGTTTGAGAGACGGACTTTTCCGTATGTGTCCTCTCTCGGGAAGGTTGTAGACCGGTATATGTCTCCCTGGCAAGGTGTTGAGTTATTCTGCTTAGTTATCTAAAGCTAGACTGGGGGTAAGGTTACTGTGTCGTTGTCTCCGATGTGTGCAGTGTTAGCTAAGCCCTGCACGACATCGACAGGTACTGCGGGAGCCTAAGTTGTCTTCGGGTGGGTTTACTTTGCGAGCACAGCGCTGTGGTGTGAGAGGGCCATAGCCTATCCCTCACAACATAGTGCTGCCTCTTTGTGTTGACTTCTGAGGGATCGCCAGGATAGAACTAGGTACTAGAGACCTAGATTTATCAAGAGAGCATCCCCGTCATATAACGTAATCGTCATTATACCACCTTCGGACAACGTTAGGCTACGAGCCGCATGCTCGCCCATTGTTGCCCTGCCTTGATACCCCAGCTAGACTTTATTAACTGAGCAGACACTGGTTAGAGATAAGCCCCCATTATTATATGTATGCAACATTATTATTCACTGCGCTTTTGAGCCGAGGTTGTTGTTGAGTTGCACAACCCTAGTAGGCTGTTGCGTTGTGTCACGAAGCATTTCTTTAGTTGTCTAGCATTACTACCTTTGCGCAGTCTTTATTATTCGCCTGCCTATTATTACTATATGTCCTAGTATTTATTGTGACCCGTATTCTCCATTATAATTGTTCAAGATTCTTTACGAACATCTTCCCAGCATCAGACTTATTTCAGAAGTTTCCAGTTGATGTTGCAGGACTAGCATTGCACTTTCCCTTGCATTGCACAAGAGCCCTTCCAACCCTGAAGGGCTCTTGAACGCCCATAACAACCTCGGCCCGCGCAACCCGGAAGGGCTCTTGAACGCCCATTGCTTGCGTGCGTGCTTTCGAATGCCGCGCGTACATTTTCGGTATCGTGGGACGGTAGGTGGCGCCACCAGGCGTAAACTACGCCACAGCAACAGTATCTACCCCGACGCCATCATGGACAGTACGCCAAATAGTGATTCCGCTGTGTCCGATACCGTGCTTCCTACGACGCCCTTGCTAGTTCGTCGCGCCTTACCCCGACGCCATCGCCTAAATGTGTTATCTCTCGGAGGTATTGAGACGACATTGAGACTTTATGAGCGAGCTGATGCCAAGCATAATGTTGATGATGAAGTCAGTGACGACTCCAGTAATTATAAGTCGAGTGATTATGGCCATGAGAGTGAGAAAGAAGAGCAATTCCTGGGATTTGCGAGAGAACATGACAGTGATGAGAGTGATGAAGGTGATGTACCAGTTGTTGAGGAAGCTGGTTTACCTAAAGACAGTGAACTTGAGAGAGTGAGTGAGTGGGAGAGTTCAAGGTCACTCACCAAATTTCGCATAAGTGACACGACGCCAAGCCCTTCCCCAGGTAAATCGCCTTTCAAGCTACATTTGTATAAGCAGAAAATACTTGAGAAGGCGGCTGCGGCAGCTAGGGAACAAGCAAAACTACTTGGTGAGGATGAGGCTGTGAGTGAGGGTCAGCGTGGTGACCCTTCTCGTCCGCCATTGTCTCCCTTATCTACCCACGCCACCCAAGATGACCCGGATGCCCCGCATTCTTCCCCACCACCCCCACCATTGCCAAGGGTTGAGGACCCCACACTTTCGGCCTATTTGCCTCCTAGGTCCCCCGACAGGAGACATACTGCTGCCGAAAAGGGGAAAGGTAGGAAATATACCAAAAAAATTAAGAAAAGTAAGAGAGTTTTGTTCGAGGCTCCCGCGGCGTCCACCCCGGCCGGCCCCAGCCATACGTCCCCGCAACTTTCCCCACGGTCCTCCCCACCTCTCCCGCCTTCAACATGTCTTCCTGAAGAAGTCTTTGAGCTCGCATCACCAATACCTGGGCCTAGTGACAGTGAAACATTGCTTTCTGTCACTCGTCGCAGGCCAAGGAGCCCAGGACCTCGGGGGGACACAGCCTCACCTGCCACTCCTTCCCCACCTCGCCCACCCGCACGCCGCCCACGCATCACTGGTTCCCCGCCAGATTATGTGGGGGCCACTGATGATGAAGGGCACCTCTCTGAAGACTCTGGCCATGATTACATAGGTCCACCGTCAGGGCAAGATGACCACTCTGACGATGACTATATGGACATCGACGACCCTCGACCCATCCGCTTGGCCCGGCGTCGTGCTGCCCGTCGTGCTGCCCACCGCCCTGGCCGCCGCCCTCGCCGCCCTAGGGCGCGCGCCTCCCGAGTTGGCCGTGGGCGTGCTGGGCCACCAGCTGGAGCTCCTCGTCAGCGTAGACAAGACCCATTCTACGTTTTTCAGTGGCAAGACGTAGTTGATGAGGATGGATACAACCCTGATGTGCCAGCTTTTGATGAGGTACTGGAGGGTTCAGGCGTTACCCCCAATTTTCCTGCAGGCCCCAATTCTCCACCACACGAACTATTTGAGGCCTTCTTTGATGAGGAGGTGGTAGGCTATGTTGTCAAAGAGACAAATAAGCAGCACCAATTCCAGGTCCACTTTTTGGGAAAGGTGACCAAGGGCCACATGAGGCAGTGGACCCCAGTGACTCATAAAGAGTTCATGGTGTTCCTGGCACTCACCATGCTAACGCCTCATGTCAAGAAGCATAGGTTGCCTGACTATTGGATCACCAATGATCTGATATCCACCCCTGCCTTCGGGAAATATATGTCTCGCGACCGGTACCTTGATATCCTCGCAGCGCTCCATCTTGTCACCAACCTTGACGTCCACCTCCCAGACAAGCTGTGGAAGATTAGGACGTTGTACGAGATGATGCGAGAACGCTTTACCTCCTACTTCAAGCCCTTCCGCAAGGTCGTCATTGACGAGTCTCTTGTGCTGTTCCGGGGAAAACTCAGCTTCCGGCAGTACATCCCCTCAAAAAGACATCGCTTTGGCATAAAATTCTTTGTGCTGTGCGACTGCCAAACTGGCTATGTCCTGGACTTCCTGGTCTACAGCGGGAAGGAAGGGGACTTGCTTGTGGACCCCCTCATTGGCTTTGGCGGAGCAGTGGTGCAAGCCATGATGGACCGCTACTTTCACAAGAATCACGTCCTCTACACGGACAATTATTACACGTCCGCCACTCTCTCACAGTACCTGCATGAGCGCAAGACGGGGACTGTAGGCACAGTACGAGGGAAAAGGAAGGGCATGCCACCTTTCCCTCCAAAGACCAAAAAAGGTGATGTGTTCAAGAAGAAGTCGGGGCCCATTCTGGCTATCCCCTGGCACGACCAGCGGAAGGTCAACCTCCTGACCACCATCCACAAGGGGGAAATGGTGGAGACTGGCAAGGTGGATCGCCGCACCCAGGCCCGGGTGACCAAGCCCGATGCTGTCCTGGACTACAACATCAACATGAGGCTGGTGGACAAGTCCGACATGCAGATAGGCTTCATTGACTGCCTGTGTACCTCGTGCAGATGGTACAAAAAGTTCTTTCTGCATATGGTGGACATGTCAGTTCTGAATGCCTACAACATATACAAGCTTCGGAATGTGAACACACCCATGAAGTTCAATAGCCTGCGGAGGTTCCAAAAGCAGGTGTTGACGGAGCTCCTGGAGAAGTATGCGACGCCACAGAGGGCAGTGGCACATCCTGGGCCCGCCGTTATTGACCGCTTGCAGTGTGCTCAATACTTGATTAGGCACAGGCTAGGTTCCCTGCCTCCGAATGAATCAGGAAGAACACAGCAGAAGCGGTGCCATGTCTGCTACAACAGCAGGGTGAAGCCGAGGTCAGGTAAAAAGTCAACCATGGAGTGTGTGGAGTGCAAGGTGGCACTCTGTGCTTTAGAGTGCTTCTTTGATTACCACTCCAAGCTGGAGTTCTAATAATCATACTGAAATTGCCAAATAAAATGACAATATGTACACTATAATTATATATAGGCAAAAAGTGGAAGAAAACCAATGTATTGTAATACAAAAGTCATGTATTATGAGAACATTGATACAAATACAATTACACCATAATAATATGTGAAAGTGACACATATGTATATACCAAGTGACATTCATATGATTAGAACCTATAGAAATATAGAAATCAGTGAAAAAAGACACAATAAATTGTATATAAAACGTTTACAAATCATATAACTAAGTGAAAGTGACACAAGACCTAATATTTGATGGCCAAAGTATAATAAATACCTGTGATAACGAATAATCAGTGCCTAATACAACAATAACCTACCTCAATTACTAATAAAATGTACGGTATCGAGTGAAAATGAGCATTATCAGTGACAGTGACACTCTCTAAAGCATATTTGTCAAAGTGAAAGTCACACAAGACCTAATATTTGATGGCCAAAGTATAATAAACACCTGTGATAACGAATAATCAGTGCCTAATACAACAATAACCTACCTCAATTACTAATAAAATGTACGGTATCGAGTGAAAATGAGCATTATCAGTGACAGTGACACTCTCTAAAGCATATTTGTCAAAGTGAAAGTGACACAAGACCTAATATATGATGGCCAAAGTATAATAAACACCTGTGATAACGAATAATCAGTGCCTAATACAACAATAAGCTACCTCAATTACTAATAAAATGTACGGTATCGAGTGAAAATTAGCAATATCAGTGACAGTGATACCCTAATAAACATATTTTATATAATTGGCCTCAAAATAACTAGAAAATATCAAATAAACATCACATTCTCAATATCAAACACTAAAATCGTCTAAGGGAGATAAATACTTTGGCGCGACGAGCGGCTAGGTGCGTCGTAGCCATGGCCGGGGCGACGCGTCCGAACGCGGGAAGAATTTGCCGCCGAAAAGCACTCGTCTTCCCGCGCTTACCATTATGCAACCAGAGGGGCTAGAGACCTCTACTCAACGCCATTCGACAGAGGAAGGTTTGTGGAACATTACTCTTTTTTATTCACAACATTACATGACATATTCATTGACTTACAGAGTAGTTAACATAGGCCAAATATCGTCAAAACACCCGGTACCGGAGCACAGTCGCAAGCTATAGCCCCCGGGGCTGGAGGGTTAATACAGGAGTGCCAGTTATTTGAGTATCTTCCGTAACGTTAATTAATCACGTTAACTATCTTTTCTTTGTGTAACCTAATCGAGTAATCTTTTACTGTTTGAGAATAGGCTGTTTCATCGAGCGTCAGCCTAGTGTGTGTGCACCAGTTACCGAGTCATAGGATACCTCGTTGTCCAGGCACGACCCAGGGCGGTAATGGTGTTTTGTTTTCCAGTGTTTAAGGCAGGGGTTGGATCTAGTGTTACCGTTGTTGCATTTTTGCCATTATCTAGTCCAATGTTGAAGAGCCCTGTGTCTTTGAGAACCTGGATCGTAACATGAGGAACACTGATTATTGTAATATCGGTAGAATAGCGAGAGATATGTAACTTTGCGGCGAAGAGAGAGAGATCACAGAGATTCAGGGAATGAACGTGAATTAATAAGACAAAAGGTTTTCTTTTCTACTTTGTCAAGAAGTGCTGTGTGAGAGGATCTTCCACACACATGGGAACAATACTCAATACATGGACGCACTGTGCCTCTGTAGAGAGCAAGAAGCTGTGCCGGGGTAAAGAACCCCCGGAGGCGATTGAGCACACCCAGCTTCTGGAAAGCTGTTTTAGTAAGGGTGGTAATATGATCATTTCCAAGTGAGATCAGAAGAAAAGGAGACACCGAGAATACTGAGAGAAGATGAAGGGTTGATTTGTGTATTGTTGAAGTATAAGGAAAAGTCCTGTGGGAGTTTTTGATGGGTAGATAAATAGAGAAATGGGTTTTGGAAACACCAAGAGCAACAATATATTTTCTGCCAGAATGGGAATTGTTGATAGGTCAGAAGATAAGTGTTTTATGGCATCGTCACATGACTTTTTGAGGGATTGTTTGCTGGGGGTTCTGAAAAAAATAGTTGAATAGTGTAAGGTAGAATCATCAGCATATGAATGAATAGCTGATAGTTGATAGGTTGAGGAAGTGAAAGATGGCCGTCCACAACTGCAGCTATGGAACGGCCAGGAAGGAAAATATAGATAAAGTCACACATTGAGGGACAGAAACTAAAGGAGGGTAGTTTAGATATTGGAGATTTGTGCCAGACTCTATTAAAGGCCTTAGATATGTCTAGCGCAATAGAAAAGGTTTCATCGAAATCATGAAAGGAGGATGACCAAAAGTTAGTAAGATATGAATAAGATAATTATGAAAGAAGATCACCAGTAGAGCGACCCCTAAGGAAGCCGTACTGGCGATCTGAAAGTAGATTACTGTATATGGGCAGAGAGATGCTTAAGAAATTTTGAAGAAAGAATAGCTTCCAAAACTTTGGAGATGCAAGAAATGAGAGCAATTGGACGATAGTTGGAGGGTTGAGAACGATCACCCCTTCTTTGGGATAGGTTGAATGAGAGCAAACTTCCAGCAAGAAGGGAACAGAAGAGGAGAGACAGAGACGGAATAGTTTGCCTAGGCAGGGAGTCAGCACGGAAGCACAGTTTGTTAGTACAACAGGAGGAACACCATCATGCCTTCTTAGTATTAAGCCCAGAGAGGGTAGAGAGTACATATTAAAAAGAGATTAGGATATTAGGTATAAGTAGGAGAGAGGGGCTTGGAGATGGAGTATTAGCACCAGAATCATCCAAGGTGGAGTTTTTTAGTGAAAGTTTGGGTGAAGAGTTTAGCTTTGTCAGAGGAAGAAGTGACGGTAGTGCTATCAGAGTGGAAAAGGGGAGGGAAAGACAAAGAAGAACAATTGGTGCAAAGGTTTTTGGCTAGATACCAGAAAGCTTGGGAAGAGCTTAGAGTTGGATAGTTCAGAGAGAGGTAACCTGACCAAGATTCGAACCCACTCACTCCAGGTATATTTTGAAGAGCTGGGCACCATAATCACTGAGCATATGGCTGAGTGCTTATGGTGCTCAGATCTTCCAAATATACCTGGAGTGAGAGGGTTCGAATCCTGGTCAAGATACCTCTTTCCCAACCTGTCCGACATTATCATTAGATATTGAATAGTGCATTTAATATAGAATCGATGAAAGAGTGTTTGGTGAATCGAAGATCAGATTTGGCTTGATTCTGGGCAGAAACATAGGAAAAATAAGATTCTTGGGTTTTAAGGTGTCGGTACCGTTTGAATGATTCATCCTTATTGCGGACAGAAGTAGAACAAGCGTAAGTAATCCAAGTTTATTTTACATTAGTCTGAGAGAAAGAAAATGGAATGTATGCCTCCATGCCCGGGAGGATTACCTTGGTATCGCGTTCAACACTCTCCGAAGGTCCCCGGCAACGGAAGCAAAAATAATTCCATGGGAAGTTTAAGAAGTACTGCCGAAGAGCCTCCCAGTTGGCATTGCCAAAGTGCTACAATTGCCGCAGGCTGGCTAGTTCGGCTCAATCGGGTGGCCGTACTGGAGAGATAGGACAGGTAAGAGAGATAGGTAAGAGGAGCCCAAAGGAGGGAACATATCGACAGTATAAGAGGAAGGGTGAGAAGTTAGAAACAAGTCAAGAATGTTAGGCCGATCTGGGATACGGGTGGGTTGCTGAACCAACTGCTGTTGGTCATTTAGGATAGAAAAGATATAGGCTTGTTCACCAGGTTGGTCAGTGGGATGAGAGGAGAGCCATTGGCGGTGGTGAACGTTAAAATCTCCTAAGATGGTGATTTCTGAGAAAGGAGAGATGGCTTGGATGTGTTCCAGTTAAGAGTTTAGATACTCAGAGAATTTGGGAAAGTCAGTACAGTAGACTTAGGGGAAAGATAGACAACACAGAATTATTTAGGATGAGAATGACAGGATAGTTTGAGCCATAAAGTGGAGAATTCAGAGGAGTCAAAATCGGGAACATGAGAGCCAGTGCGTTTGTTGTGCACGTATGCACAGCATCCGCCTTTTGCTTTGAAAGTAGGATAGAGAAATTAGGAGGATACAAAGAAGGGGCTGCTGTCAGTTGCATACAATTATGTCTAAAACAAAATGTGGTAGCATTTATTTTACAAAATCAAGGAGCTGCACTGCAAATACAAATAGTGTAGTTGTGTAAATATAATCACGGTCGATCCAGACTAAAACATACAGTAAATATAGCAAAGATAAATAGGTAGATAAACCTTCTTCATTTACTGTAATACTATATATATATATATACTGTATATATATATAATATATATTGTTTCAAAGTAAATTTGATATACAGTACAACCGACAAACAGTTTGTGCTTATGTTCCAATAGCAAGAGAGAGAGAGAGAGAGAGAGAGCTAGAGCTAGCGAGAACAAGCTGCCAGCCTATAGAGCGTTTATCATGCTACACACACCTCTACCTAATCTTATCAAGGTTTATGGTATTATGAGGCTCTGCGAAGATGTGTTTTCATGTTGAATATTCAATGTACAGGGTCCATAAAGTCTCTTTACAATTTAAAACAATTATTACCAAGGCAATTGATGAGATATTTTAATCAGATTTGTTGTATGTACTCGGTGGTTATCAAAGTTTTTAATAACATTGCATTTGTCCATTGGTCCATTTTTCTTCCACGAGAAAACAATTACTACAAATGTTTACCTTGACCTTTTGACTGAATATGTGGCACCACAACTAATGACCTTCAACCAACCATCATTCATCAGCAAGATGGTGCACCACCACATTGGGGACTGCGTGTTCGTCAGTTCCTAAATCAAACATTCACAGACCGGTGGATTGGAAGGGATGGCCCGATTCCCTGGCCACCTCGTTCACCAGATATCACTCCCCTGGACTTCTTTCTATGAGGTTATGTTAAAGATATCGTGTATCGAACAGAGATACGGGACATCACTGACCTAAAGCAAAAAATCGCTGATGCCATTGCGACCATTGATGAGGCTATGCTACAGCGAACATGGCAAGAAATCGAGTACCGTCTTGATGTGCTTCGTGCAACTAATGGTGCCCATGTAGAGGTGTACTAAATGAGGCAAAACAAAATCAATATCTACTCCTCATTTTGTAATAATTTCCACATATTTGTCTGTTCATTTACTTTTGTAATAAATATTTTAAATTGTAAAGAGACTTTATGGACACCCTGTACAGTATAAGAATTCGTTATATTACTATCACAATCGAAGGTAGGTAAGTGAGATATTAGACAACTTATTTATTATGCCATTACCAAAGTTCAAATTAATTGTTCTTCATATAATAATTCACACTCCAGCTACAGGTTTCTTTGTAATCTACAACCACCTACCCCTATCCGTGCAGGATAGGTTGCCCTCTATAGTTTGTTACCCCTACTTTCTATCTGGATATCTTTATGCATTTTCTGTCTCGTGCTCGTCTTCTACCTTTCGTGTAACGTTTTTTCCCATAGCATCGTATCTTTCTTGAATTTGCCTAGCTTTCCTCTGCCGTTTTAATCATGAGTTTTAGTGTCACATAGTTTTCATGGGCTTGGTGCTAGTTCTTATAATAATAATAATAATAATAATAATAATACCCTCTCCCCTCCCCCATCTAAGATTCTCGAGGTAAAAACACACAGTTTCTTATTGGAGGATGTCTTTGTTTCAATTTGCTACAACTTTAGCAGTATTATGTTTCATTAATACCAGCAATCCAATACTTTGCAATCATAATACCACAGAATATTCAAAACACAAAATTATGTTTTCACAGTAAAGTAATTAGCCACCCACTTCCCTCCACCCTCACCTGGTCCCACCTCGCCGATGGTTACCCCTCCCACTCCTGTACCCTCCTCCCCCTCCCTTCACCCAATACCTTCACCTACTACCCCCACACCATCACTGTTACCAGATAATTTATGGGCACTAATTGTGCTGCCCTCTATTGAGGTCTTAGACAGACCAAGGGTGTCTCTGTTTCATCTGTGGACAACTGTACCTCCATAAATGTGAGGGTCGGGAAGACATTTGGGATAACTCAAACTGTGGGATAAACAATAAAGAACACCATGATAACCTTTGTTTATATATATACCTTTTTATGCATAGTTATAAGCCTTTGTTATAAGTATGTTAACACATTATAAATATAATATAGAAATATAATGTAAAGTTATATAACATGTCAGCTTGTGCAATCTGTTTATTGGTTCATATATAGAGAATGGTGATGAGCGTGAACCATTGTCGAAAATACATGAAAACGTATTTTCATAATATTCAAAGTTTTAATTTAGATGCTTGATTGTCATTTGTTTGCCTGCATTAACGGTTTTAAAAACTAATGTCGATGTAGGATATTGATAAGTCTATCTGGATGCAAAAAGTCGAAATTAACATGAAATGTCATTGCTTTATGCAAAATGTCGATATATTGCTATATGTCTATATTGGACCAATGCATTGCCTTTTAGAGATCGTATCTGTAGATTTAAAATTGTATCTTGTTGAACACATATGCAATATGTCTAATTGTCAAACTCAATGCTGGAAAACTCCGAAAAAACATCAATTCGAGCTGCAAAATGATATATTGAATACAGTAGCTGTGTGAAGTATGAATACAAATCCCCTAGATTTTGTTCATCAATATTAGTACCACATCCATAAACTAGAAAGCGTTGGTTGCAGCCTCAAATCGATGCCAGACACCGCTATCTATGGTATAATTTTTTTTAATGGGAGGCATAGGGATTTTCCTATCTCCCTAATACTGTCTCTGATCACAACCACACACCTCACAGTGAGCCATCTGGTAGTAGAAATATGTACATTTTGTACACCTTACATTCTAGAGTCTATGAATATCGTGGGTCATGGTAAGACAGGAGAGGCGACAGGACTTTTGCCGCCGGCTGTACATATTTGTACTTGAACGAAAAATAACCGTCCCAAGAACAGCACCGCCCACCATGCTGCATAACCAAACACCTTTCGCGGCCGCAACGACCTGTAGTGTTCGGACATATGGCACAGACTTTATCTTCAGCATTGCACTCTGTGAACAGAGTAGCAAATGTCTTAACATATCTATGACTGCGCTAAGGCATTTGAAATGTTAATGCTTAAGGCATTATATCAGTAACATAGCTTTACATATATGCCTGACATCATTCAAATTATACTATTAGGTATACCCGATTCCAATAATATGTTTAATTTCACAGCGTAACCATAATACTAGATATTCAGTGTTTAGCGTATTTCTAACAACATTCGTGTGCTACATTTTCTAATAGATGCCTAGCTCCTTAAAATTAATAGCATGGCCTGGACAAAACTACAACAGATATGACTTATTTTGCAAATCTTTCCTGAAACCCTCCAAAACAACATATCAAAAAGTATAACAAAGAAGGTTTAGGAAATATATCTAATTTGCTCAGGCTAGCTACGAGGAAAATCTTATCAACCTTCGATCAACAAGACCCAAGTTATTTCACTCCTTATACGGCATAAAAAAGTTGGTCCTCTATTAATAAATGATTCCCTTACTGACAACCCTCCCACTATGGCCAATGCATTTGCCGATGCCTTTGCATCTGTTTTTACCATTGACATGTTGAACAATCCCTTCCCCCACTAAACCTGACCTAACACCATAACGACTATTGCTTTTACAGTTGCAGACATTGAATCCCGTTTCAAGTCACTTAAACAGGACTCTGCTATAGGACCCGACAAACTCCATCCTCGTCTTCTCAAAGAATGTGCCACTGAGTTAGCCTACCCTTTTTATATTCTTTTTCAGTTGCTCCATGACGGCCGGAACTCTTCTCCGATCTTGGAAGATTTATCATGTTGATCCCATATATATAAAAGGGACCTAGAACTGACCCTCTTTTTGGACCGTTAGTCGATGAAAAAGGAGAATACACCAAAGACGAAGTACAAATGAGTAATGCCCTCAATACCTTCTTTGCATCAGTTTTTACAACAGAAGACCTCAGTGATATCCCTACACCATCGCCGATTCAGATTGATAATTCAGATGTTCTAAGCAATATCACCGTTACAGAGAGAGAAGTATTGAATTGTTTAGATAAACTCAAGGTAAATAAAACGCCAGGACCTGATACAATCTCGCCTAGAGTTCTAAAGGAAGCTAAGAATGAGCTCTCCAAACCACTGACATTACTATTCAATAAATCCTTGCAGTCTGGAACTATGCCTGATCAGTGGAAGCTAGCCAACGTAACACCGATATTCAAAAAAGGCAGCAAATCCCTACCCAGTAACTATCGTCCAATTAGCTTAACCTCAGTTGTATGTAAAATGCTAGAAACGGTCATACGAGACAGACTCGTAAATCACTTGGAGGAAAATAACATACTTAAAGATACTCAACACGGCTTTCGTAAAAAACGTTCCTGTTTAACAAACCTCTTAGACTTCTTCCACGATATCCTCAACCTCTACGATGAGAGTAAAGCTGTAGATATTATATACCTTGATTTTCAAAAGGCCTTTGACAAAGTTCCCCACAAACGTTTACTGCTAAAACTAAAAGCGCATGGAATACAAGACGGTGTGTTGAAATGGATAGAAAATTGGCTCAGCAACAGAAAGCAAAAGGTAGTCATAAACGGTAAGGCAACTAAATGGACCAATGTAAGTAGCGGGGTACCCCAGGGATCGGTACTAGGACCAATTCTCTTTCTAATTTACATCAACGACATAGATGAGGGTCTCACCTGCACAATCTCAAAATTTGCTGACGATACAAAAATTGCAAATAGCGTACTCTCAAAAGAACAAGTTGACGATATGCAACACAATCTAGATAAATTGTCATGTTGGGCCCAAATTTGGCAAATGAGTTTCAATGCGGATAAATGTAAAGTACTACATGTCGGATACCTAAATGAGAAAGCAAACTATTCGATGAATGGCACTCAGCTTAAGAATGTAAACAGAGAAACTGATCTGGGAGTAACAATATCGAGTAACCTAAAACCGAGTCAACAATGTTCAGAAGTTGTTAAGAAGGCAAACAAAATAATTGGCTTTATAGGCAGGTCATTTGAGCATAAATCCAAAGAAGTTATCCTAACCCTTTACAATTCCTTAGTCCGCCCTCTTCTGGAATACTGCGTTCAATCCTGGTGCCCTTATTACCAAAAAGATATAAACAAGCTAGAACGAGTTCAACGTAGAGTTACCAAAATGATACCTAGCCTAAAGAACAAACCATACGAAGAGCGTCTTAGAGAATTAAATCTATTTCCTTTAACCCAGCGCAGATTAAGAGGCGACTTAATTCAAGTGTTCAAAATCATCAAAGGCATCGACAATATGAACTGTAGTAAGTACTTCACTATCGACCAATCTAATTACACGCGGGGAAACGGTTGCAAAATTATTGGTAAATCTTTTAACTCGCACGAATCTAAGAATTTCTTCTTCAATCGAGTTGTCAACTTGTGGAATGGGCTTCCCCGAGACGTTATAGACTGCAGCACCGTTGATTCATTTAAATTCCGCCTAGACAAATATCTCGCATCAAACCCGCGACTGACTGCGTTTGTAAATGAATAACTTTATCCTCCCCTCAGTTACTAACCCATATGTCCCCTACTAACTTCCTAGTCCTGCCACGTTAGTGGCAGGGCAGTAGTTTCCTTTCCAATGTTCCCTTACCCACTCTAAACCACTGTTTGGACACTTGATCCTCAGTGTTTTGGAGGACAAGCAACCTAGAAGGGTCACTAGACCTGTTGTTGCTTGATTTCCTTTGTACTCCTTTGTACTCCTTTGTACTCTCAATTATAAATCTATAAGTTTGAACCCTATCCCATGCAAAACTATGGAACGATTAATCTCAAAACTCTTTTCGGCTTTATTGATGATAACTAGTTATTTGATAAAAGACAGTTTGGCTTCAGGAGCAGTAGATCTGTCACCGACCAGCTCCTCCTGACCTACGACTATGTTACTTACTGGTTTGACCAGGGTCATACTGTAGATCTTGTTCTTTTCGACTATGTTAAGGCTTTTGACAGGGTCCACCATGATGTTCTCTTGGATAAGCTGTTGGCGATTGGGATCACTAGACATTTGTTCAACTGGATCAGGAGCTTCCTATTAAACCGATATATGTGTGTTACTATTGGCCGTCACAAAAGTCATCCTAAACCTGTTCTCAGTGGTGTTCCTCAAGGATCAGTTCTCGGTCCCTTACCGTTTCTGATATTCATTAACTATATCGCCTCTCAACTGGGTTGTAAAATTATGATGTTTGCTGATGATCTTAAATTATACCTTCTCTTCTCCCGGCCCTCAGATCCTCCGTATGTGTTGGTGGGATCTCCAGCGCGACATCGACTCACTAAATGAGATTACTTGTCTTGGGGTCTGAAATTCTCTATTGAAAAGTGTGTACATCTAAGATTCTCCCGATCCCGTGCAAACAATGCTGCCCATGACCTACTGTATACACACTAGGAGGTGCACCCACTAAGCGTTCCACTTCTCACAAGGATCTGGGTGTTACAGTTGACTCTGACTTAAAATTTCACCAACACACCAGACTTACTATAGCTAAGGCCGGAGGAGGCATCAAACCTACTTAAGTCCATTCTTTGTCGCTCTGCTCAATTTATGACTACATTATTTACAAGTGATGTTCTCCCTATTATTGATTTTGCTTCTCCGGTTTGGAATACAGGTTATATTGGTGATGTTAAACTGATTGAATCTGTGCAACGTAGGTGGTCCAAGCAGATCTAGGGTTTCAACCAGCTCTCCTACTCTGAAAGACTCAATAACCCAAATCTGTATTCAGCTAAGGGTAGACTATTAAGGTGCGATTTGATCTACTGTGACCAAATTTTCCATGGTCTGTTAAACCTGAAGATCTCTGTCCTTTCTCCCAATGTTGGCCGCACTAATGGCCACAGATTCAAAGTTCAAGTGCAACATTCCCAGGTTGAGGCCCGCAGAAGATTGTTTTCTTGCCGTGTTGAACAGAGTGGAATTCTCTTCCTGACCATGTAGTTGAAGCTCCCTCCCTTAACTCGTTTCAATCCAGACTTACGAGACTCCTTGTTAAACCATATTGATACTTGATATACAAATCAAGCCCACCTTCATATCCCCATTGTCCCCTAAAGCTGTAAGCCCATGTTAGTCCTTATCTAGTACTATATTATTTGGACTCATGAACTTCTTTTGAAACTAACTCTTGTGTAAGGTACACTAAATCAGTCAACCATTACAGTTATTTTCTAATCTGTTAAATTGCACGTTTGACTGGCGTACCCGACTATTGTTTTGGTCCACACCCCTCCCTCCAGTCAGAATTTTGGCTGGACGCCTGATCGGGTGGCCCCACCAGGTAAGATCAAAACAGCAGCTTTGCATGTATTTTCAATGGTAATGTATGCAGACGTTTCTAATATTACTCAACCATTTGTACATGATAGTTTGCCATAGCACAGTTGGAATGTACGTACGTACACTCACTACTAAAAGCTGCTCAGGGGTGGGGCCTTCCTTCCCCTCCTCCACCCTGAGCAGGTGGAAGGGGGGAGTCGTGTCCAACTCTACCCCACCTTCCACCCCCAAACTATTCCCAACTCCCCCACCTTCCTCCTCTGGCTGCTAGTTAGTGATTAGCAACTTATGTTCTCATGTCTTGTAAATTATAGCTAAACCATCATTGCACACGCTTACAATGGCCAACATTTATAATGTATTAGGAATGTAATACAATATGTAATTGTATTCTCAAAATGAGTTTACATACAACGTCGGTTACATGAATTTCGGCTGTAGGGGTCTTCTACTTCTCTCTCTCTCTCTCTCTCTCTCTCTCTCTCTCTCTACGACCAAGGTTTAATGTGATGTGAATATGATGATACCGTAATTTACTCCAATGTCATACAGTATTAAGTATAGCATATTCACCATCATAGCCATACACATCAACGTGTGCCCTCTACCATCTAATCATAGGTTCTCAAATCACTTACGGCAGTCGTCTAATAAGGAAAGGACAAAAGGCAAATATTGGCTGGAATAGTGTTGCGACTGTTACTGATGTGTTTATCATTTCAGTCAGATTGTCCCATTTATGCAATATCTTACATACTATAAACGGTCTATATTTCAATCTACGTGGCCAATACACTCATTGTTCAATCAATTAAATGTATAACTCGATATCAATTACAATTAAAGTCTGAGTTAAATTATAGTAAGGCTTGAATATCGAGCCCCTGAGTAGCAGTACTTGCCTTCCCCCTCTTCTGTCTCTGTCTGTGATCCTAGCCTCTCATCTCTACAAACCCCCAATTAAACATTAAGGTTTAATAGACAGTTCTACCATCAACTCTCTATGTGTATCGAATACAGGCAACATTCATCACACACACAATGAAGGGATATATGCCTCATTCAGACCTTTTTCATCTTGGTCGTAGAAATTGTAGGCTATGAGAGACAGTGAGAGTATGAGTTACAAGGAGTTACAAAGAATAAACCTTGTGGTCCATTCCGGAAAGATACTCAAAGTAGAAGGAAAACATTGTTTAGTGCACTACACTCATTACAGAGAGTGGAAAATACTATTTACTATCTTCTAGAACTGTTCTACAGAGGATTTATTTACAACTTCTGTTTATGCCCTTTCAGGGATAGATACTTGTTTTACGCTCTGGGTCTTATTTAGGCATGAAAATGATCACCTAAACAACCCTATTTAGGGTAAAACCACCCCGCTTGGCGGTACATATAAATTACGGCCTAGGCCGCTCGTTAGGTGTCTTAGAATCAATCATTCCTCCCCATCCTATAGGTCTAACTATTTTAGAGTGGATTATTGGGAAAATATTAAGGAAACCACCCACCAATTATTTTCATTATTATTTGTTTAGTTTAAGTTTATTTGCATCAATATATAGTGATTGACATTAGTTTCAACCTCCGCAAAAATCGTTTTCCCCTTTATCCAACGATCTTAAGACACGGCGCCCGATAGTACAAAGGAGTACAAAGGAAATCAAGCAACAACAGATCTAGTGACCCTTCTAGGCTGCTTGTCCTCCAAAACACTGAGGATCAAGTGTCCAACCAGTGGTTTAGAGTGGGTAAGGGAACATTGGAAAGGGAACTACTGCCCTGCCACTAACGTGGCAGGACTAGGAAGTTAGTAGGGGACATATGGGTTAGTAACTGAGGGGAGGATAAAATAAAGTTATTCATTTACAAACGCAGTCAGTCGTGGGTTTGATGCGAGATATTTGTCTAGGCGGAATTTAAATGAATCAACGGTGCTGCAGTCTATAACGTCTCGGGGAAGCCCATTCCACAAGTTGACAACTCGATTGAAGAAGAAATTCTTAGATTCGTGTGAGTTAAAAGATTTACCAATAATTTTGCAACCGTTTCCCCGCGTGTAATTAGATTGGTCGATAGTGAAGTACTTACTACAGTTCATATTGTCGATGCCTTTGATGATTTTGAACACTTGAATTAAGTCACCTCTTAATCTGCGCTGGGTTAAAGGAAATAGATTTAATTCTCTAAGACGCTCTTCGTATGGTTTGTTCTTTAGGCTAGGTATCATTTTGGTAACTCTACGTTGAACTCGTTCTAGCTTGTTTATGTCTTTTTGGTAATAAGGGCACCAGCATTGAACGCAGTATTCCAGAAGAGGGCGGACTAAGGAATTGTAAAGGGTTAGGATTACGTCTTTGGATTTATGCTCAAATGATCTGCCTATAAATCCAATTATTTTGTTTGCCTTCTTAACAACTTCTGAACATTGTTGACTCGGTTTTAGGTTACTCGATATTGTTACTCCCAGATCGGTTTCTCTGTTTACATTCTTAAGCTGAGTGCCATTCATCGAATAGTTTGCTTTCTCATTTAGGTATGTAATACTTTACATTTATCCGCACTGAAACTCATTTGCCAAATTTGGGCCTAATGTGACAATTTATCTAGATTGTGTTGCATATCGTCAACTTGATCTTTTGAGAGTACGCTATTTGCAATTTTTGTATCGTCAGCAAATTTTGAGATTGTACAGGTGAGACCCTCATCTATGTCGTTGATGTAAATTAGAAAGAGAATTGGTCCTAGTACCGATCCCTGGGGTACCCCGCTACTTACATTGGTCCATTTAGATGCCTTACCGTTTATGACTACTCTTTGCTTTCTGTCGTTGAGCCAATTTTCTATCCATTTCAACACACCGTCTTGTATTCCATGCGCTTTTAGTTTTAGCAGTAAACGTTTGTGGGGAACTTTGTCAAAGGCCTTTTGAAAATCAAGGTATATAATATCTACAGCTTTACTCTCATCGTAGAGGTTGAGGATATCGTGGAAGAAGCCTAAGAGGTTTGTTAAACAGGAACGTTTTTTACGAAAGCCGTGTTGAGTATCTTTAAGTATGTCATTTTCCTCTAAGTGATTTATGAGTCTGTCTCTTATGACCGTTTCTAGCATTTTACATACAACTGAGGTTAAGCTAATTGGACGATAGTTACTGGGTAGGGATTTGCCGCCTTTTTTGAATATCGGTGTTACGTTGGCTATCTTCCACTGATCAGGCATAGTTCCAGACTGCAAGGATTTATTGAATAGTAATGTCAGTGGTTTGGAGAGCTCATCCTTAGCTTCCTTTAAAACTCTAGGCGAGATTGTATCAGGTCCAGGCGTTTTATTTACCTTGAGTTTATCTAAACAATTCAATACTTCTCTCTCTGTAACGGTGATATTGCTTAGAACATCTGAATTATCAATCTGAATCGGCGATGGTGTAGGGATATCACTGAGGTCTTCTGTTGTAAAAACTGATGCAAAGAACGTATTGAGGGCATTACTCATTTGTACTTCGTCTTTAGTGTATTCTCCATTTTCATCGACTAACGGTCCAACAGTTGAAGTAACTACTTTTTTCTTTCTGATATAACTATAGAATTCTTTCGGGTTTGTTTTACTTTGATTAGCAATATGTAACTCTAGGGTCTTTTTACTTTGCTTAATTAACTTTTTGGCTTTGCGTCGTAGCTCTACAAATTTCACCCGTTCTTCGTCATTTTGTGAGGATTTTAATCTATCATTAGCAAATTTGTTAGCAAGCAGGCAGTTTGAAATATCTTTATTCCACCATTTGGGCTTATTATTATGGCCTGGACGCCGTATTTTCGATGGTATGCAGTCTTGCACTGCTTTTAGGTAAGTGGTTTCGAATAACTTCCAAGATGTATTTATGTCGTTATTGTTAATTAAAAAGCTCCAGTCAGTTTCTTTAAACATAGCTCTAAGTTTATGAAAGTTTGCTTTCTTGAAATTAGGGACTTTTTCGATGCTACTATTTGGTTCGTTACTAGTAAAGTTTAAAGTGAAAGTTATCGTACGATGGTCGCTGTTACTGAATTCATCACCAACATTCAAATTCTCTATTCTTCTTTTGTTGCAAGTACAATGTCAAGAACGTTATTACCACGGGTCGGTGTTCGAACAAATTGATAAAGCGAACTCTCTTGCAAGTTCGTATACAAGTCATGTCCGGAGTGTGAAGTAAGAGTATCGCCTTACTTGGTCACAGGTAAATTAAAGTCGCCAAAAAATACGGTATCTTGTGAGTTACTTACATCTGCAATTTGTTCATAAATTTCTCGGTCAGTTTGCACTGATTGAGCTGGAGGTCTGTATATTAATGCAAGTATTATTTTTGTACCTTTATTATTCTTTATTAGCACAAAAGATGTGTCGACGTTCACAATTTGAGGTTTTGACAAGAGGGTCGGGTTAAGACTTTCTTTGATATAAAATAAAACGCCACCTCCATTTTTATTTATTCGGCTTTTCTCAAACATTACATAACCGGGAAGTGAATACACTGCTAAAAAGTCTCTATCTACTGTATTGAGCCAAGATTCTGTTATACCAATCACATCATAATTTTCAGTAAACACTAGTTCCTCTAAATCTGAAAATTTATTGCGCATGCTACGAGCGTTTGCATAGAAAACCTTTAAAGTTGCGGTTTTAGAACTCACAGAACGTTCTTTAATCAAATTTTTGGTTCTGATCGGATCTACATTTACATTCATGGCCGACATCGGCCCTCGGTCATTATCCCTGGCGGTTTTGAATTTGGGTCGTGTTGGTGGAGCTTTATCCAAATTCGCGGTTCTTGACAGATTAGCATTTACTTCCTTCGCAGGTTGCCGCCCTCGCTGTCTTCGGTCCTCCTTCCTGGTTGTCCTGTGCTGAGTCGATTTCTTCTCCGAAAATCCTTCACCGCATCGCTGAGAAGACGCCCAAAACGTGCTGCTCCCACCTGGTTCAGATGAACTCCATCGTCCGAAAACAAATAGTCATCGTAGTAGAAATTGTCCCAGGTGTCGACGAATCCTACGTTTTCCTTCCTGCAGAGGTTTGCTAGACAACGATTTGTGCTGGTGGCTATGTTGTAAAATCGGCTCTCTACACCAAGCCGGGGGACGATTCCTGAGACGATGATCCTTGATGACTTCTCCTTAAACGACATGATCAGCTGCTGGTACTTTAAAAGCAAATCTTCCGACCGGGTTCGCTGTACATCGTTGGATCCAACGTGGATGACGTACATTGTATTAGCAGGGGCCAGCTTAGATACTTCGTCAACTGCAGTAACTACGTCGTCCACACCACCACCAGGGATACAAAAACGCTTCCTGGTCTTAGGTGCTCTGGCGCAAAACTCTGTGAGCTGACCACGTATCATCGAGTCTCCCACGAGCCGGACTTCTTCTATTTCCGCTTCGTCATATGAGTCTGCGAGTATCTGGAAGCGGTTTTGACACTCGGTAATCGGTATGGGTTTCCTGGTCTTGGGGCAAACGTTGTTCCTCACGACACGGAAATTGTCTTGAGGGGGAAGAGAGTTACTATTTGTTTCTTGAGTATTGGAACCATCAGATGAAATGGCTACTGCAGGCGTTGAATTGTTGGCAGTTGACGTTGGGGCGTTGGTGGCTGCTGGCGTTGCGGTGACAATTGAAGTTTGTGGTACTCCAACGTTGAGTGTTACAAACTCTTGGAGTGATTCCAGCTTCATGGTGAGGACGTTGATCTTGTTGTAGGCTTCATCTAATTTCACTGTCAAATTCTCTTGTCGCTGGCAGAGACGGAAGACTTGAAGATTGACAGTAACAAACATGGACTAACCAAACCTACCGGCGCAGTTCGTACAAGTGCGAGGCATGGTAACAGTCAGTTTCTTCAGATCACTTCACTCACTTTAAAACACTTAACTCACTTTAACACCTTACGAGCGGCCTATGCGGTTTATTTATATGTACCGCACAGCGGGGTGTTTTTAGCCAAAATAGGGCTGTTTACGTGATCATTTTCATGCCTAAATAAGACCCAGAACGTAAAACAAGTACCTATCCCTGAAAGGGCATAAACAGAGCTTTCGAATGACACCATAACGATCCTTGTATGATGGATAGTTTTCTTGCAATAACCGTGCAACGCGAGTGCAAAAAGCAGGTAATTCGGTAGTTTCGGTACATAATTGAGTATGTAGCGAGTGAGAGAGGGAGGAGGGAGCTGAGATTTGTGTCAGTAGGTTCGCCGCGGTGGTCTGGAGCAGTCATACGCTCGCTAGTCTCCTGCCACCACTTGTCTCTCTCTCTCAGCCACATTACGTGCTGAAATTGCCACTCGACCTATGTCGAGCGCCGCCACATAGTCCAGCTTTATTTAACTCGACTTATGTTGCTCGCCGCTAATTAAGGGTTAAAACACTTAACTCACTTTAAAACACTTCACTCACTTTAGAAACACTTCAATCACTTCAACCGAAAACAAATATGTTGAAATACACAACAATAGGTTATCAGGGGTGATAGCCTAACCGAAAACAAAAAAATTGAGATACGCAGAATTAGGCTTCCAGGGGCGATAGCCTAACCAAAAGTTTAAAACAAAATTGAAATACGCACCAATAGGCTACCAGCGTTGAATAGCCTAACCGAAAATAATAAAATTGAAATACGCAGAAATAGGCTACCAGGTGTGATAACCTAACCTTAAACAAATATATATATATATATAACAGAATATGTAACTAAATATACAATTCACCAAATAGAGATTATATAAAAATAAAGTGTGACCGCACACAAGGGGTTAATATACTGTATCAACAGATGGCCCTGGTGTCACTGTAGCCTAGTAAAGCAGTAGCCTACTCTTTTTAGATAAAACAAAACAAAATGTATCAGTCAAAGGTTACTACAAGAACGTGCAAGCAACAACTAAAATTACAGATATATAGCTACAGTAGGATACTAAATACAATATCTACTAGAGTTAATAAGAACAACAGATTGGCTGGCTATAGGCTAGGCTAGGTTTGGATTAGGTTAAAAGCTTGGCAGGTTGGGTTAGGCTAGGTTAGTTTGTACAAATACCACCCTTAGCTTAAAGTAAAATCACTCTGAGGAGAAAAAGTCAAGAATATATCTAGGGGGAAAAGATAAATGAATGCACTTAAATTTACTACAAAATTGGCTGGAATTTAATATGTATAATTCCCCCAAAAAAGTTTGTTTACAAAATGGCGTCGACGTTCGTTCCTGTAGGCAGGTTAGTTAGTACACAATATTGTCTATTAGGAAATTAATATGCAAAGCTTTACTTACATACAAGGCAGTTAAATTGATACGTACTACAGTAGGTAATGGGTAAAATTAGGGGCTACGATTTTATATCAACTAAGAAGAGCGTTTGTTTCAAACAAAACAAAACAAAACAACAGATGGCGCTAGTGGCGCCCTGTCCGAGCAGGAGTCTTGTGATAAACACAAAGTTTATCAGTCAATACACAGCGAAATGTCGTGCAGTGTTACTTACTAAGCTACAGGATGGTTAAACGTGCTCTTAACCACCTTTCATGCACAAGAATGAAGATGATGAGTAGTTAATACTCAAATTATGATCGATATCGTGAGAGCGTTGACAGAGCGTCTGCAGCGTCTGGCGTCTGGCGTCTAGTGCCAGAGCTAGTGGGGAGGGCTATGGAGATCAGGGAAAATGTGGGGTTAAAGACATAAAAAGGCGATATAATGGCTTTTATGATGAAAGTTGGCTCGGGTTTTGTTGTTTTTCAACTTGAGAAAACCCCAAAATGAAAAAATCCGAGCCAAGTTTTGGCAAAAGTTGGCTCGGATTTTAACCTAACCTAACCTAACCTAACCTAACCTAACTCTGGACAAATATCGTTACAGGTTACAGGTTCTAGGTTCTGTATCTCCCTTAATATAATTTTTCGAGGGTTGACACTTATTTTAAAATGGAGTATAGGTTATATTACATCCTAAATAAAATTTTAAAAATCTGTGAAAATTCTTGGGTTGTTTATATAATAGAAGTTACTGTGGAACACGTAATATGTTGAAGGGGGAGCTCTGCCCCCTCTAAACACCCGTCACTTATGTCATCATAATCTGTTGTACTTCATAGGGGGTCCAATTAAGGAGAAAGTTAATTAACAGACGAAATTAGGCCGCAAATTACAATAACATAGCGGGACGCCGTTTATGGGAGACTTTTTACACATAATTTTCAATGTTAATTTTCTCCCTTAATCGATTTTTCCAAATGATCAAACTTACATAAAAATTAAGTACAGTTTATAGGGATTCCAACATGCATTTCAAAATTGTCATGAAAATTGGTGGGTGGTTTGCTTAATATATACCGATTATTGCTGGGTTGCTGCACATGTTGGTGTCAGAGGTATTTCATGTAGTTAATAGCCCCACTCTTGATTCCTGTAGATTCACTAGGATCACTAATCATTACATCCCCAATTCCGATCCTTCTCCTGATCCTATCCCCAACTATTAGTCCCCATTCACAACCCCGCATATCATGCCGCCCGAGAGCGACCCTCTGCGGGTCCCACTATGTAAACATAAACATAAAAATGGATGCATTGGTAAATGGTTCAGCTTTGAGACCCGCAAATGCACATAACCCTCTGCTTACTTCACTCATGATTGCTGTAAATTCTCGTTAGCAGTGACTGTGGGATTGTGTGTTATTTTTCTATGTGCATGGAGGAGGCAAAACGCAAAGCTGCCTGCAACAATTCCCCCCAGTTGAAGGAGTGATAGAGAGCCAATATCAAGGTAAGTTATAGGTATTTTAGGTGTGTTGGTAAGAAGTGTGGTATGCTTGTTAACCCAAGGAATACGAAATTGATGTAGTGAAAAGTATCCAGGACGGGTAATTTCTACCCTTTGATTCTGACAGAATTTGTTATATTTACCCATAGACTACAGTAGATCTGGACTGGACACAAAAATGGAACTTTGCAGTAAGGGACCCAAAATCGGAGAACGAACCCCCAAGTTCGAACCTAGAAACCGCGAAAATGTGAAATTTTCGCGGTTTCAAGGTTCGAGCTTGGGGGTTCGTTCTCCAATTTTGGGTCCCTTACTGCAAAGTTAAATTTTCGTGTCCATTCCAGATCTACTGTAGTCTATGATTTACCATATAAAGCATAATTTCCTCTCCATGTGTAATTATTTTACTTATATAATAAACAAATGAACCTTGAAGAACAATAAAAGAAGTGGGAACAGAAATTAGGGGGTGAAACACGTATATTTTCGCCGCCCGGTCGTATTCTATGGCGACTGGCTGAGAGACAAACCTCCTCCCTTTGCAACGTCTCGCAAAAAACTAAGCTCCACGGGAGAGATCTCACACTGCAATAGGGTCTCTAAATGACTCACCCGTATCCTCGAAACCGCCTGAGAATAATTTGCGTGGAAAATAACCGATAAATCAGGGAAATAAGAGGAAAAATAGTTGATAATTGAGGAGGGGGGTAAAAGGTGGGGAAGGAGGGGATGGGACATATGTGGATGAGTGTTAGGAGGTACTAGAGGGGAATTATCTCACTTAATGACATATTCCTTTGTTTTGAGAGCACCTGGGGCATTTTGGATTTTTTTTTTTTGTATTGTCCTGCTTCTGTGAGGCCTATCGTGTTCCTTATAGTGACCATTCTTTGAGGCTTATCACGCTTCTTGGGTTAAGTGTAGTGAAATGAATAGGAGGAGGAGGTGTTTGTGAGAATTAACTGGATTACTCTCTGTGTAGGTAAGGCACAAATAGAAACAGTGGGGGAACGCAGACAAATGAAACAGGAGTACCAGCAACTCCTTATCATATATGCCTATGTGGCTATGCCTTACTGTTAACAAGCTTAACCCTTAATTAGCGGCGAGCAACATAAGTCGAGTTAAATAAAGCTGGACTATGTGGCGGCGCTCGACATAGGTCGAGTGGCAATTTCAGCACGTAATGTGGCTGAGAGAGAGAGACAAGTGGTGGCAGGAGACTAGCGAGCGTATGACTGCTCGACCACCGCGGCGAACCTACTTAAGGAAGTTACCAAGTTGGTCTTGTGACGTCTACCAGCGTTGGCAGAATCGCCTCTCGGTAGCCACTAGCGCTCGCCAGGGACATCGAAATGGGCTACAGTTTTCAGAGAATGTTGTTCTTTCTTTCCTAGTACTCGTATTGTCACAGACAGTCCAGTGGTGGTCTTTGTTTTCGTCTGTGACAACGGGTTGTATTTTATATCAATAGTAGTGATGAAAGTACCAGCGTGGGAAGAGAAAGACTTTAGAGCGAGATGGTAGTGAGTGTTTGTAGGTGCGGGCGCTGTGTCACGTGACACCTGCTGTTTTGTGACGTCTCGGCTCGTGATTGGCCGACCATCGCGCCTTTGCAGGATCCTGTGGAACTAACCTCCTGCACGAGGGTCCACGGGAGCTGTTCTAGTCAGGACAGGCTAGGCGCGCGTGCATCTAACATCCCTTTGCTTACTCTCCCCTGATCACCACCTTTAGAACTGTTTCTCTCTCTGAACTTCTTCTTTTCCATTACTTCTCACCTTTATTCAATTACTTATCCCCTTGGGTTCTGCATACGGTTTCCATAGTCGGCCTATTGTATTGCATGCGCCGTCCTCTGAGATATTTACATGTACTTAGAATAGGTTTTGAGGGTTCTTAGTTAGTATAGGTTATGAACTCTGTGTGTCTCCATTATTGATTTAGTGTCTCTGCTCTTTTATTTAATGCTAGACTGGGATTAGGTAACTGTAGTCGTTGTCATCGATGTGTGTACGGTTTGCTTATACCTACACGACTTCGGCCGGTCCTGTGGTAGCCTGTGTTGTCTTTTCGGTTGCGTCCTTTGCGAGTGCAGCTTTGTGTTGACTGAGGGCTTTGGCCTGTACCAGTTCCACACTTTGCTGCCTCTTTGCTTGTCTTTAGATGGTCGCCAGGATAGAACCAGATACTTGTGATCTGGATCTATCAAGAGAGCACCCTAGTCAATTAACGTAACTTGAAGGATGCAGTCTTAAGGACATCGCTAGGCTACGAGCCAGTCTTGCTCACCCCCAGTTCCTTACCTTGAGTATCCCAGCTAGACATTATTAATTGAGTAGACACTTATTAGTATTTAATATAAGCTCTTTGATATGTGTGCATTATTACTCACAGCATTTATTAGTCTAGGTTGTTGTTGAGCCACACAACCATTGTAGACTGTTTCGTTGATGAGGAAGTACTTCTTTTAGTGACGAGCATTACTAACGTTGCGCATTTATAGTATTCTCATGTCAGTTAACATTATATGTCCTATCTTTTAGTGTATTCGATTTACACATGTAGTGTCCTGCCTCCTGCCTTTATATAGTTTAAGATACGAGCAATCGAGCATCTTATGAGCATCAGACTTTCTTCAGTAGTTTCCAGGTCTATGCTGTAGGACTATACTTCACTTTCTTTCAGATAGGAGTGAAGAGTTTATTGTTGTTTAAAGTAACTGTATTGAAGCATCTATTTATTGTTTTAAATCTTGCAGTGATTTAATTGATCTTTCCATAGATTCCTTTTTATGCATTTTAACGTAACTTGCATCTTGTTTGTTATCAGACTATACCAGTGTGGGTTAGCCTGAAGTAGAGTACATTTATGCCCAGTTAAGGATACCCCATTATCGCAGATTAACTCTGGAGGGTATAGGGGTTTTGTTCGCCGGCATATAAGTTCGAGGGTTTGGATCTAGCGTACCGTTGTTGCATAGTGCCCTATTACTAGTCCAATCATTAAGTGCCCTTGTTTTATTTGTTGTCCCGGGCGTAACAGTCTATTCAATAATTTGCCCTACCATGCCTCGCAAGTGGGAGACTGCTTCGGCTCGTCTCCGCATTGGACATACCAGGCTCACATATGAGTTCCTTATGTGTGGAGGTGTACCGCCATTCTGTATTGACATTCTAGTTCCCCTTACTGTCAGGCACTTGCTGTTGAGTGTCCCAGTTTCTTTAACTTATGTCGAAGGTTACTATTTCGGCACTGGAAGGCGGTCCCAGTTTCGTTAAATTATGTCGGAGGTTACTCTTTCGGCACTGGAAGGCGGATGGTTCTTACTGTCTCTCTTTGGTGCTTGTGGAGGAGGCTGGTATCCCTAGAGACGATGTATGTTTATTTTTTAAAGAGGCTGAACTCTTTCACTTTTTATGATTGCATTACTTTTACATTGATGTCTAGTATTAGTCATGAAGTTTTGAGGTTTTAGTTTTTCCGCATATATGTTAGCTTGTCCGGCGCCATATGACTTTGTTGTTGCGGCGCCAAGTTTTCTATCAATCAATCAATTTGTTCAAAGTGAGAGAGTTCACGGACTGGCTCAAATCAAACACCTTCAAGAAATATATACAAATGGACCCCCAATCAGACAACCTTATTGTATACAAAACCCTATCATTAGACAGAAGGAGAGGGAACAAGTCGAGGAAATGCTGAGACAAGGAAATGTGGTAGAATCATACAGCCCATGTTCATCTCTGGTAGTCCTAGTTAAAACAAGATGAGTCCACTAGATTCTGTGTAGACAACCGGAAATTGAATGATGCAATGATTAAAGATACCCAACCATTTCTTCGCATTGATGATTCGTTAGAATTTTTGCATGGGTCGACTTGGTTCTATACCCTATATTTACAAAGTGGGTATTGGCAAGTTCCCGTCAGGAATGAAGATCAAACACCTTTCCAGTGCGCTGACAGATCAGCGGCACGTCACTCACTTCCAACATCTCCTCACACTGTACATCCCAGCAAAGAGAACATTTTTCCTCTGGTGCAAACCCCATACTCCCGCAACCAACCCAAAAATGGAGGAAACTATTACCAGGGACATTATTATGGAGAAAGGACAGCAAAAGAAGAGAAGAAATGTCATCAAAGTGTCGCCCAGGCTGGCTGGCTTAGCCAATCAGAGTTTGAGGTTGCATGACTGAGGGGTATATAAGGAGAGGGGAGCTGAGGAAGGATCAGCACCACCGTCCACTATGGCTCGTACATACATCACAGGCCATAAATACCGCAACCCCAACACCAAGATAAACTTTAATATCACGGGTATTGTCAAGTGGTATAATGTGAAGTATGGATATGGATTCATCACGAGATCTGATAACAACACAGATCTATTTGTGCATCACAAATCCATATTCAAATACAACCCCAAATTCTATCCATCTTCATGGGAAGGCGAATCAGTGGTGTTCGACGTTAAAACAGGACGAAAAGGGCCAGAAGCACATCAAGTTACTGGTCCTGGAGGTGTAGCAGTTAAAGGTTCTCATCTTGCTCGCCAAAAAAGTCGGAATAAAGCACAACACACACGAAACATCGAGGAATCTGACACTATGGCCAAGAAATATGTCTGTGTTCCAGCTGCCATAGCCATTGCTGGCCCTAACAAAAGACACCTATGTCAGATAATTCCTCCAATCCTCCAGCACAATGGCTTACCATCTATATCCATCCCTCCAGAGGCCTTGGACTTCCGAAAACCGCAGCAGAAGACAAGGAGACAAGAACATCAACCCAACATCCATGAAGAAGCTGATTCCTCCGTCAACCTAGAAGATTTTGAAGAGGAGGATAAGGCCGAAGAAAATAATGAAGACTATGAAGAAGATACGGAAGTTGAGGAAGAAGACAATTTTGAACAAACTCTTACGCCTCCTTCCCGCCCTCCTCCTGTTCTGACCCCTCAAGATCTTGTTCTTGTTCTTGTGGGGTTGGTAGGGCTCTCAGGTGGTAGACACTCGCTTGGCCTTGTAAGACGAGCCGTCAGTGGGGTTTTAAACTATAGAATATTGACTATTCCTGTGGCCAGGATGTATGTGCACAAACACCTTGATAGCTCAAGCTTCCTGCCCTCATCAATATCCGTGCCACCCAGGAGCAATCTCAAACCAACCCCTACATTATCCAGCCTCCTAACCCGGTCACGCAGTGTCATCCGATAGCTGTAGAACCGGGGACACTCTTCCACAAGATGTTCTGGGGTCTCAGGGAGGTTACACTACCGGCAGGATGAGCTGGCAACCAGACGCCTCAAGTTGTCACGAAGGAAAAACCCGCCAGTGTCACAACTACCAAGTCACCAAAGAAAGATACTGAAATAGATTTTCAGGAATTCATCCAAGATCTTGATAAATTAACAACTGTCAAGATGAAGCAAAAATACCCAACAGCATCAGAGTGGTCATTTGCACCTGAAGCGAAATATGCTATGCAGCAGCAACTATAAAATATCAAATTAAACAATATAAAAATATAATAGCCAGTAGATAAACTAATAACTTGCTCAAAAAATGTACTCAACTAATCTTCATTAGTAATTCAAAGACAAATGTAAACTCTAACCAGATTAGCTAACTCTAGATAATAAGAATGTATAACCTTATAATAAATAAAAGCAAGGTGGTAGGCCCACCAACTTTTACTATTCTGCTTTACTTCATAATTTCCTGATGTACCTTCCTGACCAAACCTCTTTTTTCCTCCCCTTCCCCCGCTAGGGAAAAAAAAAGAAAAGAAAAAAAAGGGAGATAGAGCAACAGACATCACTGGCCGGGTCAGACCCATTCTTTGGTAATCCTGAAGTCTTCCAGCACATTCCCACAACTTATTCTGGAAATAGCAGCAGGCAAGAGAAACATATTGCAAGTGATATAAAGCAGCGGTACCAAACATCCCGAGTCCGTATAGAGCAGTCTCCATTAGCCCAGATACACCTAAAATACCCAATAGCCGGTTCCCACATTCCTTGTTTGCACCAGATATCATGACAGCTGCATGGAAGAGAGGCTGTGGTGGAAGAAGAGAGTGACCTGGGCAGATTATATTGGCCTATCCCAAGGATATAAGAAGACAGAAAGATTGACACTAACATTTGGTTTATGGGACCTCTTGGCCCCACAGTATATTAACAAAAAGAGATATATTATAGACCTGGCCATGCCAAATGCATATTGATGTCACCTATATTAGGTGATATAAAATAGAACAATAATGAAGACAACTACTGTATATATGAAATAATAGAAAACCTGAGTTAAAGGATTAGTTTTCAATATTTGGGAAAGCAAGAAGCTAATAGATATTTAAGAGTTAGGCATTTATAGTGTATGTCAAAGATAGTTACATTTTGAGAGTGTAGTCCCAAGAATGTGTGCAGGTAAATGTTAGCGGGCCATGAATGACAGTTACCCAGCTCGTCTCTAGATGTAAACAATAATAGTTATGTGGTGAAGAAACAGCAATGGCTGCAACAGATGTGGGAATCAAGACACAAATGCAGAGCAGGGACCCAGTTTATTCAACGTTTCGCCAGTAAAAGCTTCTTCAGGAATAACATACAGTAGGGAAGTACAGTCAACAACATATATCTCTTACCATAAGGAAACAACACAACAAAAACAACAGCATGAACTGTTCAACTAGCTTAGTCTGGCTCTCGACTCGTTAATAAATATGCAAGTGGTTTGGCTAGTGAAAAGGAACCTTTATTTAAGTTCATGGTATCATTCATTACGATATGAGCTGACTCAAAGCATCTACGTTTAACAGTATTTGTTTCACATTTTATCAATCTAGCTTCATTATATTTCATTCTGTGTCCGGTATCGAGTTTATGGATGACCATGCCTTCGTGCCTTGAGAATTTGTTCGGAGGAATATTTGCATAATGAACATGACTACATTTTTAAAACTTTCACCGACTTAAAATACCCTCCATTCTTTATACTCAAGGCCAAGAAGAAAGCTTACATAATCCACGGTAGGAATGAACGCAAAGAAAAACAAACAAACAAACACAAACTAATAATTCTGCCTAAGTCAAGTGTAGCGGATAATGTATCACATGTTTTGAAGGAAGCAGGAGTCGAAACAATTAGAACAGGAAATGTCACCATTGGTAGTATTGTGAACAAAGTAAATACACGCAAAAATGACAACAGCGAAGCAGGTGTATACAAAATACCATGTACCACATGTAATGAAGTTTATATAGGCGAAACGTACCGAGGCCTACAGAAAAGAATAAAAGAACATGACACCGATATGAAGAAATATAGGTTAAGCAACGCCATGGTCATCCATAGACTCGATACCGGACACAGAATGAAATATAATGAAGCTAGATTGATAAAATGTGAAACAAATACTGTTAAACGTAGATGCTTTGAGTCAGCTCATATCGTAATGAATGATACCATGAACTTAAATAAAGGTTCCTTTTCACTAGCCAAACCACTTGCATATTTATTAACGAGTCGAGAACCAGACTAAACTATTTGAACAGTTCATGCTGTTGTTTTTGTTGTGTTGTTTCCTTATGGTAAGAGATATATGTTGTTGACTGTACTCCCCTACTGTATGTTATTCCTGAAGAAGCTTTTACTGGCGAAACGTTGAATAAACTGGGTCCCTGCTCTGCATTTGTGTCTGGATTCCCACAATAATAGTTATTTACGTAAATGTTGCAAAATTAAAAGTAACTCTTGGATCTTGTCCGAAGTCTAGTGAAATAGTCGTGATAGTTGAGCTTAGATCATAGTTACCCAGGTAACGCAAGATACCGCCCATTTGGAAAGCTTTCTTTATGTTACAAGGAAATTGATCATCGCAGAAAAATGTGTCACAAACGTCAGCATGCTACCATAACGCCATTATATATATTCATATAAGAGTACACGCTATTGGTTGCTCTGATTAAATTTCCTTTGTATTTGAAGTATTAGTGCAACTTGAAATTCGAGGCCGAAATAAGTTAATCAGTGAATGACATCCAGAGTAATATATTGCTACGGGAATTTATAATTCCGAAGAACGGATTAATACACTGTGGGTCGTAATATTCAAACACCTTCTCATGTGTGAACTTATCTTGGTATGGAACGAGAAATCCTTATATAACAGATATATATATATATGCAGTATATATTATACTGTACACCTGATATTAGAGGCCTATTAATTAAATTGAAGTCCGGCCCTGAGTGGCACCACCTAGACCCTCTTTGAAGGAGTCGGTGTCCCTGAGCTCCCCTGAGGAGTTCGGGTGAGTCCCGTCCTCCACTTTTCCCCTAATGTGTGATGGCGCGCCCCCTCTGATAGGGTTGTCTCTGGTATTCTTGGGTTTGTTTGTCCCTACCAGACTCTAGCTCGGTAGTTTGTTTGTCCCTACCAGACTCTAGCTCGGTAGTTTGTTTGTCCCTACCAGACTCTAGCTCGGTAGTTTGTTTGTCCCTACCAGACTCTAGCTCGGTAGTTTGTTTGTCCCTACCCGACTCTAGCTCGGTAGTTTGTTTGTCCCTACCAGACTCTAGCTCGGTAGTTTGTTTGTCCCTACCAGACTCTAGCTCGGTAGTTTGTTTGTCCCTACCAGACTCTAGCTCGGTAGTTTGTTTGTCCCTAACAGACTCTAGCTCGGTAGTTTGTTTGTCCCTACCAGACTCTAGCTCGGTAGTTTGTTTGTCCCTACCAGACTCTAGCTCGGTAGTTTGTTTGTCCCTACCAGACTCTAGCTCGGTAGTTTGTTTGTCCCTACCAGACTCTAGCTCGGTAGTTTGTTTGTCCCTAACAGACTCTAGCTCGGTAGTTTGTTTGTCCCTACCAGACTCTAGCTCGGTAGTTTGTTTGTCCCTACCAGACTCTAGCTCGGTAGTTTGTTTGTCCCTACAGCACAGCACAGCACAAACACAAACACAAACACAGCACAGCACAAACTTCAGGTCACTCAAAATAAAATGGTTAGGTTCATGCTGAACCTAGGACCCAGATCACATGTTGGCCAGGAACAACTTCAGTCACTAGGTATGCTCATTGTCGCTGACAGGGCCAAACAAATCAGGCTCACTAATGCCTTCAAAATGTTCTATGACAGAGCTCCAGAGTACCTAAAGAATAATTTTGTTAAAGCAAATGAGAGGAGTGGACATAATACAAGAAACAGGAGGTTTAATTTTAAGGTCCCGAGAATCCAAGGACACGGTAAGCAAACATTCTTCTTCACCACCATCAAAGACTGGAACGACCTACCCAGTCAGTCCGTGAAAAGAGAACACTGTATTCCTTCAGACGTAGCCTGAAGGAACACCTGAACCGGACAGCTGCGAGAAGGGAGCACCAAGCTTATGTCTACTACTAAATGCGACATAAGAGATAGACAAACCAAACTGAAATTATTACTGATTATGGATTACTGATATTTACTATAGGATGTAAGGTATCTTAAAATAACCCCCTAGAAATACTTTCTCTAAAGTATCTATTTCTTTATCCTCCCCATTTTCCCCAGCTAACCTAATCCCACAAGGACCCCAATGGAAATACGCCTAACGGCCTTATTGGGCTATCCTTAGTTGGAATTATGCAAGGCTGGTACATGTCATATTTGTAACAAACTATGTGGTACCAACTCTGTAAATTGCTAACTGAATAAATATTATTATTATTATTATTACCAAACTCTAGCTCGGTAGTTTGTTTGTCCCTACCAGACTCTAGCTCGGGAGTTTGTTTGTCCCTACCAGACTCTAGCTCGGTAGTTTGTTTGTCCCTACCAGACTCTAGCTCGGTAGTTTGTTTGTCCCTAACAGACTCTAGCTCGGTAGTTTGTTTGTCCCTACCAGACTCTAGCTCGGTAGTTTGTTTGTCCCTACCAGACTCTAGCTCGGTAGTTTGTTTGTCCCTACAGCACAGCACAGCACAAACACAAACACAACACAGCACAGCACAAACTTCAGGTCACTCAAAATAAAATGGTTAGGTTCATGCTGAACCTAGGACCCAGATCACATGTTGGCCAGGAACAACTTCAGTCACTAGGTATGCTCAATGTCGCTGACAGGGCCAAACAAATCAGGCTCACTAATGCCTTCAAAATGTTCTATGACAGAGCTCCAGAGTATCTAAAGAATAATTTTGTTAAAGCAAATGAGAGGAGTGGACATAATACAAGAAACAGGAGGTTTAATTTTAAGGTCCCGAGAATCCAAGGACACGGTAAGCAAACATTCTTCTTCACCACCATCAAAGACTGGAACGACCTACCCAGTCAGTCCGTGAAAAGAGAACACTGTATTCCTTCAGACGTAGCCTGAAGGAACACCTGAACCGGACAGCTGCGAGAAGGGAGCACCAAGCTTATGTCTACTACTAAATGCGACATAAGAGATAGACAAACCAAACTGAAATTATTACTGATTATGGATTACTGATATTTACTATAGGATGTAAGGTATCTTAAAATAACCCCCTAGAAATACTTTCTCTAAAGTATCTATTTCTTTATCCTCCCCATTTTCCCCAGCTAACCTAATCCCACAAGGACCCCAATGGAAATACGCCTAACGGCCTTATTGGGCTATCCTTAGTTGGAATTATGCAAGGCTGGTACATGTCATATTTGTAACAAACTATGTGGTACCAACTCTGTAAATTGCTAACTGAATAAATATTATTATTATTATTATTACCAAACTCTAGCTCGGTAGTTTGTTTGTCCCTACCAGACTCTAGCTCGGGAGTTTGTTTGTCCCTACCAGACTCTAGCTCGGTAGTTTGTTTGTCCCTACCAGACTCTAGCTCGGTAGTTTGTTTCGCCCTACCAGACTCTAGCTCGGTAGTTTGTTTGTCCCTACCAGACTCTAGCTCGGTAGTTTGTTTGTCCCTACCAAACTCTAGCTCGGTAGTTTGTTTGTCCCTACCAGACTCTAGCTCGGTAGTTTGTTTGTCCCTACCAGACTCTAGCTCGGTAGTTTGTTTGTCCCTACCAGACTCTAGCTCGGTAGTTTGTTTGTCCCTACCAGACTCTAGCTCGGTAGTTTGTTTGTCCCTACCAGACTCTAGTTCGGTAGTTTGTTTGTCCCTACCAGACTCTAGCTCGATAGTTTGTTTGTCCCTACCAGACTCTAGCTCGGTAGTTTGTTTGTCCCTACCAGACTCTAGCTCGGTAGTTTGTTTGTCCCTACCAGACTCTAGCTCGGTAGTTTGTTTGTTCCTACCAGACTCTAGCTCGGTAGTTTGTTTGTCCCTACCAGACTCTATCTCGGTAGTTTGTTTGTCCCTACCAGACTCTAGCTCGGTAGTTTGTTTGTCCCTACCAGACTCTAGCCCGGTAGTTTGTTTGTTCCTACCAGACTCTAGCTCGGTAGTTTGTTTGTCCCTACCAGACTCTAGCTCAGTAGTTTGTTTGTCCCTACCAGACTCTAGCTCGGTAGTTTGTTTGTTCCTACCAGACTCTAGCTCGGTAGTTTGTTTGTCCCTACCAGACTCTAGCTCGGTAGTTTGTTTGTCCCTACCAGACTCTAGCTCGGTAGTTTGTTTGTCCCTACCAGACTCCAGCTCGGTAGTTTGTTTGTCCCTACCAGACTCTAGCTCGGTAGTTTGTTTGTCCTTACCAGACTCTAGCTCGGTAGTTTGTTTGTCCCTACCAGACTCTAGCTCGGTAGTTTGTTTGTTCCTACCAGACTCTAGCTCGGTTTTTTGTTTGTCCCTACCAGCCTCTAGCTCGGTAGTTTGTTTGTCCCTACCAGACTCTAGCTCGGTAGTTTGTTTCTCCCTACCAGACTCTAGCTCGGTAGTTTGTTTGTCCCTACCAGACTCTAGCTCGGTTGTTTGTTTCGCCCTACCAGACTCTAGCTCGGTAGTTTGTTTGTCCCTACCAGACTCTAGCTCGGTAGTTTGTTTGTCCCTACCAGACTCTAGCTCGGTAGTTTGTTTGTTCCTACCAGACTCTAGCTCGGTAGTTTGTTTGTCCCTAACAGACTCTAGCTCGGTAGTTTGTTTGTCCCTACCAGACTCTAGCTCGGTAGTTTGTTTCTCCCTACCAGACTCTAGCTCGGTAGTTTGTTTGTCCCTACCAGACTCTAGCTCGGTTGTTTGTTTTGCCCTACCAGACTCTACCTCGGTAGTTTGTTTGTCCCTACCAGACTCTAGCTCGGTAGTTTGTTTGTTCCTACCAGACTCTAGCTCGGTAGTTTGTTTGTCCCTACCAGACTCTAGCTCGGTAGTTTGTTTGTCCCTACCAGACTCTAGCTCGGTAGTTTGTTTGTCCCTTCCAGACTCTAGCTCGGTTGTTTGTTTCGCCCTACCAGACTCTAGCTCGGTAGTTTGTTTGTCCCTACCAGACTCTAGCTCGGTAGTTTTCTCTGGTGTTAGCAGTCCCCATGGTATCTGAAAGGGGTGTTTCCGGGTGGATGGGACTCGATAGCCTTGGCTGGCAACCCATCTAGGGGAATAAACCCTAAACCAATTACCGATGGGTGACACGCTAATTGGTGCCACTTGCACGTGGCGATCTTTGTAACAGATGTAACAGATATATAATTAGTAATGTATAAATAAATTGACTACCATTACACTTTTTTGTGGATGTAAGGCATCTTGGATATTTGGCTTATCGAATTATTAGTATATGAGCAAGCTTACAGCGAATTATTAGTATATGAGCAAGCTTACAACGAATTATTAGTATATGAGCAAGCTTACAGCGAATTATTAGTATATGAGCAAGCTTACAGCGAATTATTAGTATATGAGCAAGCTTACAGCGAATTATTAGTATATGAGCAAGCTTACAGCGAAAAGATAATATTTATTTATTTTCTTGTTTTTTATTAAAAATACCTTTTACAGTCATATAAGATTCACAATCAGAATGTTGTTATTTCGAAAAATACCTGATAACTTGAGTGTAGGCTTGGATATTTCAGTAAATATTTTACATACACAAGTTTCGTTCCAATGCTCTCAGTTGACTAATGAAACTTTAGTAAATATTTAATAACTTTGGAGTAATTTGGAAACAATATCTGTTCTACTTAATCTTCATTTTGATGCATTTTTGGTTTAACCTATGAAGAGCTAGTTTATGTATATAGTTTACTACATACACCCGTACGTCATGACTTTTTTCGTCAAGTAGCCTTCTTTAGGATGAAAACAAGACAGCCACCAAAATTCTACTCACTCTGCTAAGTAGCACTATGTGAATAGTAGTTGTATTGTGCGCGATAAAGAGTGATAAGTAAGGGAGACAAAGGAAATGTACAGTCAATTCGTTTAATCCTTTTAGTCTCATAAATTGTAGTTATGCAGTTATATTTGTTGTTTTCAGTTTGCTGTATTAAATAGTAGTGCTTATATATTTTCAGTTTGCTGTATCAAATAGTAGTGCTTATATATTTTCAGTTTGCTGTATCAAATAGTAGTGCTTATATATTTTCAGTTTGCTGTATTAAATAGTAGTGCTTATATATTTTCAGTTTGCTGTATCAAATAGTAGTGCTTATATATTTTCAGTTTGCTGTATTAAATAGTAGTGCTTATATATTTTCAGTTTGCTGTATTAAATAGTAGTGCTTATATATTTTCAGTTTGCTGTATTAAATAGTAGTGCTTATATATTTTCAGTTTGCTGTATTAAATAGTAGTGCTTATATATTTTCAGTTTGCTGTATTAAATAGTAGTGCTTATATATTTTCAGTTTGCTGTATTAAATAGTAGTGCTTATATATTTTCAGTTTGCTGTATTAAATAGTAGTGCTTATATATTTTCAGTTTGCTGTATTAAATAGTAGTGCTTATATTTTCAGTTTGCTGTATTAAATAGTAGTGCTTATATATTTTCAGTTTGCTGTATTAAATAGTAGTGCTTATATATTTTCAGTTTGCTGTATTAAATAGTAGTGCTTATATATTTTCAGTTTGCTGTATTAAATAGTAGTGCTTATATATTTTCAGTTTGCTGTATTAAATAGTAGTGCTTATATATTTTCAGTTTGCTGTATTAAATAGTAGTGCTTATATATTTTCAGTTTGCTGTATTAAATAGTAGTGCTTATATATTTTTGTATTCAACTCTTTTCCATTTTGTATATTGCAATTTTATGTTATGCATCACATTTTAAGCTGCTAATAAGCCTAAATAAGATTCTGAGACTCTGCGGATTAAACGAGTTGACTGTACAACCAATCCCGTTAACCTTTCCTGCGGGAAAGCTTTTGCTACAATTACTCTGATGTAAGGTTTTACTCCTTAAATTTGTTTTTTCCTACAAATAGTTTAGTGGTATGGTGCAGCATGTAATGTGTACGTCTCTAACACACAGCGGGTGCACTTTGCTAAGGAATAAAACCTTACATCAGAGTAGTTGTAGCAAAAGCTTTCCAGCAGGAAACGGTAACGGGATTGGTTGTGCATTTCCGTTATCTCCCTTCGTTAATCACCTTTTATCGTCGCTGGCCCTTAACAGATGAACCTGTCTAGCTAACTAATAGAAGGAAGGGAGCTGTAAGCTTTCTGGAATGTCAATAATGGGCCATGGAACCCAAAATGTTAAAAACCACTGTCCTAGAGAACAACAACACCAACGTGAAGAAAGGCAAAGTCGATCACATATATAGCGCACAGTTCCAATCCATGGATTTTGTCTCGCTGCCAGCGGCCTGTACCGAATAGTTTTAAAATCCGATACTTGAGATGCCGTTGGCTTAGTGTCTCTGAGGGCCTAGGATTCCAGGAGGCTCACGGTCAAGAAATATTCGCATACATAATATAAATCACGACGACAAAGGTGAAACCTTCGCACTTATACTGATTTGTTTCCAGGTGTTGTTTTTTCTTATTCAGGTGAACATAACCCAACAACCATATCAAATAATCTACATTTTCAAGCTGGCTTTTATTTCATACTGAATTAACTTGTGTTATTGTGTGTTAAATTTATTATTTAAATATGTTGACCTCCCCTTTTCCTTCCCCATAATACATGCCTACCGTTATTACTGCTCTATGGAAAACCTTTTCTGTAACGCCGATCCATGTTTGTGAATTGAAGCATTATAATCACACACACACCAAACTTGTTTCAGCACTGTTGAATAAAACGTATACATTATAGAACAGAACATATGCACAACCTTATTATACAAGAGGACATACAATATTACATTCATGTAGGAGAGAGCACTTTCAGTACAAAAATTAAGAGTATATGATAAATATAAATGGGGACACATATACAGGTACCTTTCCAAGGTGAGTGCATATACAATATTGTAAAAGTGCATGTACAGAATAGAACACACACACACACACACACACACACATAGGAGTAATATAAAATAGTTAAGGGTTTTAGAATGTCGTTCAACTTTATTCAAATATATTAACTACCCATCTATTATGGAAATATTGATGAATGTTTGTGTTGCCAGGGACCACAAATTAATCCAGCCCTATGTGCTTTGGTCGAATTCAAACAGGCAAATAATTGGATTTCTGTGAGGCCATATGAGTTTCAGTGGATTAAAGCTCAAATGTACTGTCCAATATTTATGGCCTATGATAAGAACGCAATTAATCACAAATGTCGCAAAATTCCACCTCTTAGGCGATATGTTGTGTTCGTATTGTTGTTTGCATTGATTAGTAAATATGGGCCCAGGTCAAGAACGCTAACGATTTTATCTGAGGAGATTCTTGCTCCAGCAACATGGCAGTAGTTTGTCTGTTTTAATATTGATGTCAATAGTGGAACAAGAGCCAAATATTATATTTTGGCCGAATACACATATATCTAGTATATTTTGGCCGAATAAACATATATCTAGTATATTTTGGCCGAATACACATATATCTAGTATATTTTGGCCGAATACACATATATCTAGTATATTTTTACCCGGTCAAAATAGGTCACTTTGTTCATTAGGTATCACCATAAACAACCTATTCTACCATAACATGATCCGACTCAGTGAAACAAACTCCAAAGTAATATAAGAATCAATGTAATAAATAATACCGGAGCGGTATTATGTGCTTGTAAAGATTTCATTAGAAAAAGGTAGTGTTGCAATATGGGAAATACCCAGATTTAGTTAAATACATACTACGGCATCCTGGCTAGAGGTTGACTAAAGGCGACTCATCAATTTGCTTCCTCCTACAATCTCTCTCTACACGCTGCAGTGTTGCATCTCTCTCACTCTTCTACTGCTATTACAATAAACAGTGTTCTTCAGAGCTTTCTCAATGTATACCTGCTCACTTACTAAGAGTCGGGGGCACACGCCTTTCAATACACTACCACCCCTATTTTGTCCATATCTCTATCTCAAAAGTGGACCAATTTTCCCAGTCTTACTTCTACATAAAAAGTAAGTTTTGGAACTCTCTCCCTCAATCTGTCTGTCCCTCATATTATGACTTAAACTGAATCAAGCTCCGTATGTCCAGAGATTTTGACTCCAACGTACTTCTATGTTGGTTCTCTGTCTCTCTGTTAAAGGCAGCTTTGCCTTTTGTCTCCTTCAAACACATAGCACAAAATCTTGTCAACTTAGCTGGCTATTGCAGTGCAAAATGTATGATCTGTACATGATAATCTTGTGAAGTGACCACTGATTAAACTAGGCAAGAACCAACTTAAAATGCTGCCGCATAAGGGTCATTTAATCACATCATCTTTCTTCTACTCAGCAAGTGAACTCTGGAACTCTCTCCCTCAATCAATCTTTCCTTCATCAAATGACTTAAACTACTTTAAACTTTGTTTTTCCAACAACTTTGACCCCTACGTCCCTTGAATTCGGCCCTGTCACTCTTTCGGCTTTGGAGGAGACACTCGTTACAGGCAATCTGCCTTTTGTCTCCTTCATACACAGAGAGAAGAAAACAATATATATATATATATATATATATATATATAATTATATATCCGGTATATATATACAGTATAATATATATATATATATATATATATATATATATATATATATATTTTTGAAATATGGCCTTTTTGCGAAATGGGGAGCTTTGCAAAGCCAAAAACCTAGCATTTTTGTAAAATGACACTTAATGTCGGCCCATCAAAATGGCATATTGGCCTTGAAAATTTCTGTGCCCTTTTGCAAATGACACAAAAGTTAACATTTAGGTTAGGTTAGGTTAGGTTAGGTTTTCGTTTGGTGTCAGTTTGCAAAAGGGCACAGGTATTTGCAAAAAGGCCAATATGCTGGACATTTGCAAATGGGCCATTAAGTGTCATTTACAAAAAGGCTAGGTTTTTCATTTTGCAAAGCTGGTCATCGCAAAAAAGGCCGTAACATATATACATATATAAATATATAAATAAATATAAAAGGTATTTTTAGTATATCTCACAAATACATGTGAGCTACTAAATATTTCTATACTCTCAACCGTTGGCTGAGAGTATAAAAAAAAAAAAAAAACAACACACACACGCATATATATATATATATATATATATATATATACCGGTATATATTAATATTAATAGTGGGTTGCTGCCACTTTGAGTATTGTGACAAACTCAGTGCTGTAGCTGGAAGTGGTACAACGACACCAAGAGCAAGAAAATATTGCCGTCATTAGTAGGGCACCCACCAAACCTCAGGCTGTCAATCCCAAAGTTTATATACATACAACAAGTTAACTCACCGAAGTAATTTGTACACCACTTTGTAACTGTCACCTTAATAAAAAAAAAAAAAATAATATTGGAACCTCCGACATCCAGTGTGACGTCACGCCTGGGACAGTAGGACCATATTTTATATCCAAACCTGAAAAATCTAAGGATGTGTGGCTTTGAAAAGCTGAATAACATGTCTTTCATTGGAGTATACTATATTTAGTTTCAATTAAGTCTAATGACAGTATCTTGTGAGTTTGTCACCACTTTAAGGAGTCATTGTTATATAATTTTCGGGATAAAATCATTGTATGAATATCATAGCCAAGGTCTCTGCATACTGTCTGCATGCAGTATTGGCCAGTCATCAACTCATTATGCTAACCTATTGTGTTCCATAATGAGGATTATGGTGAATTGTGTTAAAAATTGGTTAATGTTGCGATATATTGGTCATGGGAGTGCTTACTGTGTCATAAGCAGAGATTATATACTATACTAGGAGATGGGAAACCTGCTATCTAATGTAATAATAAAATCGTGCTCCTAAAGGTTGCCAAATGCCACCACAAAATAACGCCATCTGTTGTTGCTATCCAGAACTAATAGTGAACAAAATCTACGGGATCGCACTTCTCTTTCATTAGTGCACTCCACAGTACTGTATAGTAATCACAAATTTGACGTAATGGCAAGACCTACATTATGTAGCCTCTAATCTATCCTGTTACAACATCTATGTAGCCTACATAAGTAATGTTCTCTGACATGAACGAACTATATATATATTATACTGTAAAAGAACATATTAGGCTATATAATTAAAACCATTGTTTGAGCTCATGTCACCAACTAGAATAAATTAAATAGATGCATTAATTGCTATTTAAGTATTACATATATTGCATTCCATGCAATAATGCACGCTAACCATATGGCCTTAGCTGTATATACATATCAAGGACAAATAAAAACAACATACTCCATATACTTTATTTCATCCTGTTTTTCGATGAATATGTATTTAATTCTTCCACTGGACAAAGGCAACGACTACAAATAAAATTGATCCATACATCATGAGAGAGGACAGCTATCCAACCTTATCCTAAACTAGATTGATTAGGTTCTTCAATTTCCCTATGAATGACACGAGTGGAATATAAACGAAAATCGGTACGCTATTCAGGGAAATTACATCACCGACCCTTTCTTTAATGATTTCTTACTATTACTGTCGGAATAAGAGGATAATCATAGGCCTATCCCAATATTAAATAGAGTAGGCTATGATATGGTTGGTTATGGCTTGCTTATTAAAGTTATTTAAAGAATCAATCGTGTTATGATAGCGAAACGTCTAGGGAACGAGTTGATTTGTGGCCAGAGCCAGTGAAAATCACTATTTACCAGCTGATTTACATGAAATTATCAATTAATATTGCATATGTCACAGCAACAATGCTTTCAGACCATGCCAGTGGAAGAATGGAAGATTACTGATTGACTTAGAACACAAAAAACACTGATTTGTCATTCACAAATCCAGTAGCTGTTTCGTGTTGTTTTGCAAGCTGATCACTAGTTCGGCTTTTAACATATTCAGACAATCCTGGTAACATTAGAAACTATCTCTTAATAAATACCACACAACAATTGTATACCATTGAACACATAATCCTTATTCCTAATCAAACCTTAATACAATCGATTTTGCAATAGAAAGTCAATTATAACAATGGCAAACCCGATTGTCCTTGTCTGCAAAGGACCGAAAATGCAAGTTTGTATTTCGTGTACCAGGAGGCAATAAGTGGTCAGGAACCAGACTCTTTACATTAAATGCCCTAGAGCTTGCCCTAACGCCTATTAGACGCTAACGCCATCTGTCGTTGCTATCCGTCAGAATTACGTCAAAAAGTGGTGGTGTGGGGGATAATATGGCCAAAGGTTATCTCTTACCACACCAATCGAAATATAAAATTAATCAACATAAATAAAAATAAATTCTGAGATCGCCTACCTTATGGTATGAACTATGGTAGCCTATCTCTCAGGATGCCCTAACTAAACATTGTATAAATGGCCATATATATCAATGACTTAGCTACAACTAGGGTCCTGGTTTAGTTCAGAGGATTCCGGCTTCGGTAGATAAGGGTTATAGGTCAGGACTCCGGGCCGGGCGTGGGAATTGTGGTGGAGGAGATCACGGGACACTTCTCTACCGTTCAGATGTTTACTAGCGTCTGATCGGAACTTCAATTTCCGACTCTTAAATAAACTATATATTAATTCGTTACCAAGGGTTCATTCCCTCTTCACGAAATCATATAAATAATTATCAGCATTTAAATTATATAATTATAAAGGTGAACATAATTTCACAACGATTTAGTTGTGATCAATATCAAGATATTAACGACCCTAAAGCAAATGGTGGATCGCGTATGCGGTCGCGGGAATATTTAAACTGATCCTCTTTACAGTTCTTCTAAACTTATTTCTACAAGGTTTTATAACTAAATTAACTTGATCAAGGTAATCTTATACAGTACTAAATTACCTAACATTAATTAATCTCTACAATATATACAATCACCGGGTTCTGGTAGGAAATTGTTCACTCTAGTGAGGTTACCCTATCGGAAGGTTGTTGCCAACATTCCCCAGATACCGGTGTAGTCAATTTATTTCGCACAGGTGGGGTCCCAAGTACTCGATAACGACAATAACTGGTAGTTGCCAGGGGTTGGTCATATGACAGTGAAATATACGCGGAATATACGTGGTGGTAGAGGGCGGCGCACACTAGGACAGCTGACGCATACGATAATTTAAGAGTGTTCATTATTATGTTTCCATTACCCTTCTCCCACTAACACATGATTGCCTAAACAGTATAAACTGCCTTTAAATGTAGTCACCACAACGTACCCCGGGTACATGCAGTATGATTGTACTGTAGGTACTGCACAATTGAAAAAAGAACATGAAAACAAAGATACTTTGAAATATGGCAACACCGTCTAAAGCCACTAGGGAACACAGACACACACGAACCCGTTATTATGACAGACATATTCTTTATTTTGTTTTCTTTTTCACCACTATCATGAGTAACTAAAATATGTCCAGCTTTTGTCTGGTTTAATTATTATAACTTTCACCAGCATACAATAATAGACCTGGGTAATATATTAAATGCTCTATAAGAGAGTTCGCTATGACAACTGTGGTTTCGTCTGCGGGGAAGGCATGGCTGCAGCCTCTATGCCCTGACATTTACACCGAATCACTATTCTATTTCGATTCATTTAAAATACTTTGATGATAAAAACTATCCCAACCAACGTAACCAAACCTAATTCAAGACATACAATAAACATACATCGACATATACCTGTAATTGGGCGTGAATATAGTAGAAGTATACCGACTGCAGGGCATGAGCTTCTTTCGTCTGCATATTTATATCGAATATCATTACAAAATTAATGACTTGATTGATTTTTGTTCATATTCTACTTGTTCTTAATATAGTGCTTTCTTGAATTTCTAGCCATAAAATATGCAAAGCTTCTACCAGTATGAGTTAATAATGGAAAAACAAAGTGGAACAACATTCTCCCCATGTTGTCAACATCTAGCCTACATCCCATGCGTGACTTCACGATTTTACAAGACTAACAAATTTCGGCGAGCTACCAGAAATTTGAGTATCTGGTGGGTCTACTTGTTAGTGTATATATACTTTGGTCAATCCTCCACCCACCTCAACTCCAGCTCGTTTCAACGAAAAGCCCGAGGAATGGGCTCGCGTTGAGCCAGCAGACTGGAAACCCTGCGGTCCAAGATGTCCCCCTCATCAACCTAAAAAAATCCTTCTCAGACCTAGTAGCCAGACGTCCCAGTCTTTCTGCATTTTGGGGCCAGATACCCTGGGTTAAGCCCCGACGACTGGCCACCATCACAGAAAACTGAACAGGAGGTCAAGAGGAAACTGCAGAGGAGCCCTCCATCGAAGAGCTAACTGAGACAGAGGAGCAGATGAATCCGCCTGAGGCATCAGGTTTTTAAACCGCCTCCATCCCCATTATATCTGGCTGGTGGGGGCTCATGATGGGCAACTCCCCATTTACAATCACATCACCATCCAAGGAATGAAATCCCAACTACTAATTGACACGGGTGCTTATTACAAGAAACAAAGTCACACTTTTGGGCCTAGCCAAATCTTCGCCTGTCATACTCATAGATGCCAATGACACCATCATCCCCAACAAAGGAGAGATAGCCCCCTCTACTTAGGCTTTACTTAGGGTTACTTAGGCTTTGATTTACTGACAGCTCTGGAAACTACCATCGTGTCCTTCAGTAGATGCATCATCTACCACTCAGGCTGTGGTAAAAAAAAAACCTAAGTCTCCAACCACTCAACGAACAATGGATCCCCATCATTCCAACTCAAGCTGGGGATCTTATATTGACTCCACACTTAACAGCCCTTTTGCCAGGGATTGTTTGGCCAGTCCAGCCCTGCTATCCAATGAAACTAACTATGTAAGGATAGCCAACATTTCTGACCGTCCTGTAATCTTACCTCGAGGACTCACAATCGGAGAGTTAGAGCCATATGACAAATCAGACAAACCTCAAAAGGACGAAGAACCCCAACAACCTCCACAGCTAACAAAATTACCACCTCACCTGATACCCCAACAACGAGAGGATTTATATAAGTTACTCATCAACTATTAAGACCGTTTCCGCCAGGGACATGGGCCACACACATGTGTTAGAACATGCCAGTTGGGCCTCCCATCTGTCAACCCATTTAACGCAAGAATCCCATTCAACGGAATGAGGAGGAAGCTCAAGTGAAAGATATGATAGATGTTAGAAAAGTCTGCCACTCCACCAGTCCTTGGTCATCCCTAGTTGTCCTGGTGAAGAAAAAAAAATACGGCACCACCAGATTCTGCATCGACTACAGGCAATTAAGTGATGTAACCACCAAAGACGCCCACCCACTTACCCAGGTTTGACGATTCTTTGGATTCTTTGTTGGTTGCCAAGTGGTTCTCAACACTAGATATACAGGCGGGATATTGGCAAGTACCTGTGGTTCCGGAACATCAAGAGAAAACAGCTCTTTCAACCAACCAAGGCCGTTTATATGAATTCACAGTTCTTCCTTTTGGACTTTGCAATGGAGCCGCCACCTTCTCCCGACTCCTGGAATCCGTCTTATAAGGCCTTACCTGGGAAACTTGTCTTGCATATCTAGATGACATCATCGTGTTCGGTAAAACATAGGCTGAACACCTGCAACGCCTCGCCCAGGTTTTCCAACGCATCCGAGAGGCAGGATTAAAACTTAAACCCTCAAAATGGCCAAACAAGAGGCTCATTTTTTAGGCCACATCTTCTCAGAAGCAGGAATTTCACCTGACCCTGCCAAACTGCAAGCCATCGAAGACATCAAACCTCCCAACAACATCAAAGTGAAGTGACCTCGAAACGGCACCATACTATTTTTGCCGACTTGACATTGACACACAATTACTATTTACAATTTTAACAATCACATCCGAACTGAGTCTGATGCGGAAATTCGCCCCAAATGTTTTTGGGTGCGGCCCGGCCGAGAATCGAACTCGGGCCCGCCACGTGGGAGGCAAGCGCCTTAGCCACTACACCAAGAGAAGTACTCCACTTGGCGTGATAGCTCAAGCAGATTTCAGCATCGAATGCAGTTACAGATACTTTGCCACAATCCAGGCATTACATCACATTATCGTCCAGGTAGCGAAGACTCCGAGCGAGCGAAAGCAAGCGAGGCACAAGTCTGAGCGTGTCAACTACAGCGAGGCTCCGAGACAACGATCACCAGCGACATTCCTTATATCCGTCACTTGCCGGGTGGGTCACACACCTTGGCGAGGGGGCAGTGCAGGAACCCGCTACCATACCTCCCCAACGAACCGGAGTCACTGGGACATCATCTCTGAGAATTTCTGAGAGCTCTAGCTTTAGCAACTGTTGTAGCCAACCAGTTAAGGCAAGCCAGTACACCATGGGGATTCCCCAACTAAGCCTCTCAGATATCTCTTTACAGCTGCCACCAGTGAAGTGACCTCGAAACGTCACCATACTATTTTTGCCGACATGACATTGACACACAATTACTATTTACAATTTTAACAATCACATCCGAACTGAGTCTGATGCGGAAATTCGCCCCAAATGTTTTTGGGCGCGGCCCGGCCGAAATTCGAACTCTGGCCCGCCACGTGGGAGGCAAAAACCTTAGCCACTACACCAAGAGAAGTACTCCACTTGGCGTGATAGCTCAAGCAGATTTCAGCATCGAATGCAGTTACAGATACTTTGCCACAATCCAGGCATTACAAAAGGAGTTCAGGCCTTCATCGGCCTGGCATCATACTACCGAAGGTTCGTAAAAAACTTCGCCACCATAGCGAAGCCTCTCCAAGATGTAACTAAGAAAGAGGATCCGTTTGTATGGACACCAGAAAGACTTCAAGCCTTCCGCACCCTCAAAGACCTATTAATATCAGCACATGTTGTCTCCTTCCCAGATTATCAGCTACCATTCCGCCTTTATGCAGATGTTTCTCTAGTTGGAATAGGCGCTGTGTTAGCCCAGACTAGTGACAGTAAAGAACACATAACTGCTTCTGCAAGTCGCACCTTAAGCCCTGCAGAAGTGAACTATCCAGTTATCAAGAGAGAGTGTTTAGGAATTATATGGGCGCTCCAACACTTCAAGGCCTACCTCGCAGGGGTCAAAGTTTCCATCATCACTGACCACCAGGCTTTACAATGGCTTTGTAAATAAGACACCAAGAACACTTTAACCGTCTGATGGAGAGAGTCCCTGGAAAAATTCAACTTCAAAATTGCCTACAGACCAGGGAAACTCCACGCCAATGCTGACGCTCTCTCTCGACTTCCAACAAACTTGCCAATTAAACCAGATCATCTCCGAGCAATCCAGCAACAACTCCAAGACAACGATCCACAACAAAAACTACTCAAGAACTTCCTTGCCCACGACTGGCCCTCCTGGATTCCTTGTGCCATATTTAATTATCTAACTCGCAAGGGCGACACCCTTTACACCTCTAAGAGTAAAATAGTCCTCTGCCCACCCAGCGCCCAAAAAATCATGGAATCCCTGCATTCCCACAACGGCATCCGTGTGGGACAAAAACAATTGTTGGACACTTTTCAAGATATCTACTGGACTTTACGGGGTTACACCACTGTGAAAACTATCAGAGAATCATGTCGTGCTTGCACTCTGGGTAAAGACACTTCCAGAACCCCAGGGTCATCTGGCAAACTCATCGCCTCTAAACCATGGCAACTCCTCGCCGTCGACGTCATGGGACCAATGGAAGGTAAACAAGGTTACAGATTCATAATCACCTTCGTCGACACCTACTACAAGTACGTGATTGCATGTCCTGCTAAAGAACATTCCGCAATAGACGTCGGTGAAGTCCTCCTCCAACACGTCTTCCCATATTTTGGTTTGCCACAAGCCATCCATTCTGACAATGCATCTGAATTCACTGGCATGATTTGGACACAGCTTTCCCAGATTTTTGGCTACAAGATATCGCATTCCTCACCTTATTGGTCTTAGGGCAACTCTGTTTGTGAGCGTAGCCACTGCACCATTGCCAACCAGATAAGAATGCAACAGATGAACACCACTGACTGGTATAGCCAAATGAGAATTTATGCAATGAGGCATCAACACCTGCCCTCACAATGATGGAATCACCCCACACGAAAGAATCTTTGGGGAGTCACCTTTGTTGCTACCTTTGCGGCACCTATCTATCCCATCTGAGCCCTCGCCTGCCCTCAACTCAGCCCTCGTACACCTCAGGAACCGCCTCCGTCAGCTCCAATACCTGCAAGACCTCAACCCTGATCAAACACATAAATCCAGCCCACACCAAGTAGGGAAACTCGTCATAATGGCTCAACTACCTGTACCCAGTAAGCTGAAACCAAGATGCAAAGGCCCTCTCGATATCTTGAAAGTTCCGAATTGCTACTAGGTCACAGTAAATTACCATGGGGAATCATGCACATATCGGAATAGGTATGTACGTCGTTTTCAGCCTCTCGACAAGAACACCACTGTTTAAGCTAAGCCTAATGATAATGATGTATACCCAACTACTAATCTTGACCCTCCAGTTCAACCCAAACAGAGACCCATGTTATCTTCTCGCCTTCTTCCATTCACTCCTCCTCCCTACTTACCTCCCACCCCTATTCAATCTCCACCTATCCCTCCGCCTCCAATACCTCTACCCCAACCCCTACTGCCTGTACCTCTACCCCAACATCCACCCCTCTCCCCTCTCTTACCTCTTAGACTTCTTCCACGTTATCCTCAACCTCTACGATGAGAGTAAAGCTGTAGATATTATATACCTTGATTTTCAAAAGGCCTTTGACAAAGTTCCCCCACAAACGTTTACTGCTAAAACTAAAAGCGCATGGAATACAAGACGATGTGTTGAAATGGATAGAAAATTGGCTCAGCGACAGAAAGCAAAGAGTAGTCATAAACGGTAAGGCATCTAAATGGACCAATGTAAGTAGCGGGGTACCCCAGGGATCGGTACTAGGACCAATTATCTTTCTAATTTACATCAACGACATAGATGAGGGTCTCACCTGTACAATCTAAACATTTGCTGACGATACAAAAATTGCAAATATCGTACTCTCAAAAGAACAAGTTGACGATATGCAACACAATCTAGATAAATTGTCATGTTGGGCCCAAATTTGGCAAATGAGTTTCAATGCGGATAAATGTAAAGTACTACATATCGGATACCTAAATGAGAAAGCAAACTATTCGATAAATGGCACTCAGCTTAAGAATGTAAACAGAGAAACCGATCTGGGAGTAACAATATCGAGTAACCTAAAACCGAGTCAACAATGTTCAGAAGTTGTTAAGAGGCAAACAAAATAATTGGCTTTATAGGCAGGTCATTTGAGCATAAATCCAAAGAAGTTATCCTAACCCTTTACAATTCCTTAGTCCGCCCTCTTCTGGAATACTGCGTTCAATCCTGGTGCCCTTATTACCAAAAAGATATAAACAAGCTAGAACGAGTTCAACGTAGAGTTACCAAAATGACACCTAGCCTAAAGAACAAACCATACGAAGAGCGTCTTAGAGAATTAAATCTATTTCCTTTAACCCAGCGCAGATTAAGAGGTGACTTAATTCAAGTGTTCAAAATCATCAAAGGCATCGACAATATGAACTGTAGTAAGTACTTCACTATCGACCAATATAATTACACGCGGGGGACGGTTGCAAAATTATTGGTAAATCTTTTAACTCACACGAATCTAAGAATTTCTTCTTCAATCGAGTTGTCAACTTGTGGAATGGGCTTCCCCGAAACGTTATAGACTGCATCACCGTTGATTCATTTAAACTCCGCCTAGACAAATATCTTGCATCAAACCCGCGACTGACTGCATTTGTAAATGAATAACTTTATTTTATCCCCCCCTCAGTTACTAACCCATCTGTCCCCTACTAACTTCCTAATCCTGCCACGGACATTAGTTCCAGGACAGTAATTCCCTTTCCAATGTTCCCTTACCCACTCTAAACCACTGTTTGGACACTTGATCCTCAGTGTTTTGGAGGTCAAGCAACCTAGAAGGGTCACTAGATCTGTTGTTGCTTGATTTCCTTTGTACTCCTTTGTACTCCCTATTCCACCCGCCAAAGCACCCTCCGTTCCACCAGGATTCCGCCCCTTCCTTCAACCTTTCCTTAAACACACAACCTTTCCCCTACCCTTCCAAAACCCCTACCACTCAACCCTCACCCCTATCTCCTCACAATCCTCAACTGCTGCAAAAATGCCATCTCCTAATACCATCACTCCCCCTTATCGTCCACAAACACCCCCCCCCCCCCGCCCCCTATCCTTTTCAACCCATTTCAGTACTTGCTACGCCCACAACGCCCAAACCACCTTCCAACCTACTCAAACCCTTCCTACAACCTAGCCCAAATCGAGTGTCACCTACCAGCACCCATACCCCAACCAACCCCTCATTACTCCGCTCCCGCCCACCTCTCTCCGTACCATCCATACATCCCCGTCTTCATAACTTCCGTTCATGCTCCTTCCCTCCTTTCCTCATCTGCCACACCACCCAACGTGTTTCCTCTACCTTCTTCTTATCCTCGATCCAACCTCCATACTTCCCATATACCTGTATATGTTGGGTCTGGCTGCTTTCAGACGATCCCCAGGTACTTATCAAAGAGGTGGGATAAGTCAAACACTGGGTAAAAGTTAATAGGTTCTTGTATTCAGGAGTGAAGTGGGTATAGTGTACAGGGAGACCTTTGGTAGGCTAGTCTCTCTCTCGATCTGATCATAACCTACCCCTAGCGGGTAGATCATGAAATACCCATAGTTACTATGTGCAGTCAATACAGTACAATTATATAAGTGAGTGCACATGATTACTATGGTACATGTTTAATATAAGGAGGTATGCATATAGATAATATCAGTGTTACATACAGATACTTAAGAATGCTGTTGCCTCAATAAATCATATACATACACCTCCCTCCCCCCTCATGATCGTAGTTCAATCTCGAGCGGACTCCTTTTCTCTGGGTCGTTTCGAATAACGTGGGGCAACTGGGGGGTCAGACGCTAAGGACAACTGTTTCTGGTCATTGCAAGGGGTCGCAGGGGACTGGGGGAGGGGGTCAACACTTTGGGGTACAGGGCGGAGGAAACGGCGGTTCCGCCACCACACACGACCACTAGGGAGACGCACCTCATAATCCCTGGACTTGCCAAGACTCATGACAACCCCCACCTTGTCCCAGCATTGCGATGTCGGGTCTTGAATCCGAACTTGGTGACCGACACGCAACTTGGGGAGGGGCTGTGCGTGCGCAATATACCGGGTCTTAACCTGCTCGGCACGGTCGGCTGCACATCTGTCACAGTCCTCGGCCTTGCCCTGCCACTCCTGAGCGAAGGATCTGGGGTCGGCAGGTAGACATGTCAGAAGGGGATGACCATATAGGAATTGGGCAGGGGAGCGGCCAGTGAAGTTAGGAGTGTTCCGGAGTTCCATGAGACCCCGGTCAAAGTCCTCTATGTCAATGTTGCCAGAGGGTGCAGTCTGAAGAATGAGGTGCCTGATTGACCTCACTGCAGCCTCGGCATGGCCGTTCACCTGTGGGTGATGCGGTGACGTAACCACATGGCGCACTCTCCATCGCTCTATAAAGTCCCGGAAATCCTGGTTGGTGAATTGTGGGCCTCCATCGGTCCTCACCATCTTGAGCTGTGTTTCCTCGCAGACAGATGAATTTCCCAGGCACACATCAACTTCCTCGGAAATGCGCTTCAGGGGGACATACAACTCGGCAAATGACTCCCCTTCAAGCTGCTTACAACTCAACAATTCTCTTCGACGAAGTGCCTCGTTGTGAAGTCCCTTGATGTGAGCTTGCAGGGCATCCAACACCTCATCCACCGTCTTGTCAGTCGAAGGGGCGATCTGAAGGGTGTGTTCAAGTATGCGCTGCATCTCGAGGGTCAGGCACATGCGAAGCTGGATCATCTGCTTTGCCGGAGGTAGTTTGGGGAGGTCCACCATTACTGCATAGTCATCCCAGCGACGTCTCTACTCTCAAAACATCTGAAAGGTGGAGTCGGCTTTAAGTGGTGGTGGGGACTGTGCTGTAGCCTTTGGTGGTGTTGGAGGTGCTGAGGGATCTGAAGGGCTGACTCGTTGCTGTTGGGAGGGTGGGCCCTGGGCCATGGAGGGATCTGTAGATATCCTGGAAGTGGCCAACAGTTGAATCAAAGCCTGAACTCTTGCATTCTCCTCCTCTCTTCTTAACACCTTACGAGCGGCCTATGCGGTTTATTTATGTGTACCGCACAGCGGGGTGTTTTTAGCCAAAATAGGGCTGTTTACGTGATTATTTTCATGCCTAAATAAGACCCAGAACGTAAAACAAGTACCTATCCCTGAAAGGGCATAAACAGAGCTTTCGAATGACACCATAACGATCCTTGTATGATGGATAGTTTTCTTGCAATAACCGTGCAACGCGAGTGCAAAAAGCAGGTAATTCGGTACTTTCAGTACATAATTGAGTATGTAGCGAGTGAGAGAGGGAGGAGGGAGCTGAGATTTGTGTCAGTAGGTTCGCCGCGGTGGTCTGGAGCAGTCATACGCTCGCTAGTCTCCTGCCACCACTTGTCTCTCTCTCTCAGCCACATTACGTGCTGAAATTGCCACTCGAGTTATGTCGAGCGCGCCACATAGTCCAGCTTTATTTAACTCGACTTATGTTGCTCGCCGCTAAATAAGGGTTAAAGCCTCCTCTTGTCTTCTCACTGCCTCTTCTTGCCTTCTAGATTCCTCCAGAAACTGAATAAACTGTAGGAAATCGGCCCCAGACGGAACTGAGGGTGAAGCATGTGGGTGGGAGGGTGGAGGAGGTGGAGTGCGTAAGGAGGTAGAAGTAGAGAAACCAGAAAAATCTTGGGAGATTTGTGGAGGTGGAAATGGTCCAGAAATCCCAGGGTAGGTTTGTGTAGGAGAGCTGGGAGGTGATGTGGGGTTGTGTTGCAATCGTTCATCTTCCTGGTCTGACATCCTCTTGTTAGGGCAACAGACAGACAGGTTGATAACAAAGAGTCGAAAAATTCCCCACTTGAATATTCGTCCTAGTAGATAACAGTGTTTTTGCTGCGAAAGATTGCCAGCAGCAAATAGTGTGTGTGACGGCGTGCTCAGTGCGTGCATGCGTATGTGTGTTCACCAACCGCTCGTGGCTCGGGAGGGGGAGGCGGCCGCGTTCACTCACTCAACTCAGTGTTGCTCAGGCCGTGGTGGGAGGAGGGTGTAGCGCTCCACTCGCTGGCTGGCCCTGCTGCTCTGGAACTCGTACCCAGGGCAAGCACCCATGAAATATACACAAAATAAAGCACTGGCAATACACAACACTTCACTGTTAGCACTGTATATCCAGGGGCACTGCTCACTGTAATCCTGGGTCTGGAGGCACTGTCTTACTCCCGAGTGGTGGAGCTGGCTTGGTAATGGCGGCTTCACAAGGGTCCCACAGGATTGTCCAACTTCGTAACTCCGGTTTTTACTCACTGCGCCATGTATATGTTGGGTCTGGCTGCTTCCAGACGATCCCCAGGTACTTATCAAAGAGGTGGGATAAGTCAAACACTGGGTAAAAGTTAATAGGTTCTTGTATTCAGGAGTGAAGTGGGTACAGTGTACAGGGAGACCTTTGGTAGGCTAGTCTCTCTCTCGATCTGATCATAACATACCCCTAGCGGGCAGATCATGAAATACCCATAGTTACCATGTGCAGTCAATACAGTACAATTATATAAGTGAGTGCACATGATTACTATGGTACATGTTTAATATAAGGAGGTATGCATATAGATAATATCAGTGTTACATACAGATACTTAAGAATGCTGTTGCCTCAATAAATCATATACATACAATACCTTGTCCCTCTACCTCTAACCCTCGCCCTAAAACCTCTCAACCTTCTAAAATGCCTAAAAGTAGCCCCAAAACCCATTATCGTCCAACACCACCATTAACTCTTTCTCCAATCCCTTCTAAACAGCCTGTGCACTCTCGTTATGGACGTCTCATCTGTCGGCCAAGTAGATGGGAGCCTTCACACTCTACTACAAAGAAGACGGCTACTTACTTGACCCGCACTTCAAACATCAAGCTGAAAAACAAGATGAGGCCGCCACTACTACAAAAAGAAGACACCATGTCACCAAACACAGATCAACCACCTCCTACCTCAGTCACACAACCTAGCGGGTCACCTGGTACCTCTGTGTCTGAACACAGCCACAAAAGCGGCCAGGTGACAAGTCACGACACCACTTCACCTCCGACCTCCACGCCAAGAACACCCTCAGAGTCACCCAACATGAGGGTCAATCGTATCGCCGTCACCAGAGACAAGACCTTATGTGACATTAGATCCCCACGGCACCCCATCAACATGGTATGTGTATCAGAAACGCTAACCATTTTTCGCACACCCAATGCACCCCCTAACACCACTGCTCGCATCTGGTATTATCTCCTCCAGCACCTTCAACCTTACCATCGTGACGGCAAGTCATGGGGTCGTGACTTTTTTTTGGAAGGCGATGGTGAGATGCGGAAGGTGAAAGAATTACCAAAACCAAGCAGTAAAAGATCGCCATCATCAGTTGCAACATCTGCGCAACCATTACGGATTGCTACCATAACAGCAACTAACATGACCAAACCAGATGGGCATCAACATGGCGGTCAACGAGATGAAGAAGGAAGGATTGTCCCTATAACGGCTGCAACGTCCATAGAAAACATACCAGATAGGAGGGACTATTCTCTTTCCCAAAAGCACATGGCTGCCATCATAGATAAAAAACGTTGCACTTCAACTGCGACCCATGCATCAGCCCAAACCTTATCAGACTTCACCCACAAGACCAAAGGAAGGAGTACAAAGGAAATCAAGCAACAACAGGTCTAGTGACCCTTCTAGGCTGCTTGTCCTCCAAAACACTGAGGATCAAGTGTCCAAACAGTGGTTTAGAGTGGGTAAGGGAACATTGGAAAGGGAACTAATGTCCGTGGCAGGATTAGGAAGTTAGTAGGGGACAGATGGGTTAGTAACTGAGGGGAGTATAAAATAAAGTTATTCATTTACAAACGCAGTCAGTCGCGGGTTTGATGCGAGATAGTTGTCTAGGCGGAGTTTAAATGAATCAACGGTGCTGCAGTCTATAACGTCTCGGGGAAGCCCATTCCACAAGTTGACAACTCGATTGAAGAAGAAATTCTTAGATTCGTGTGAGTTAAAAGATTTACCAACCCAAGGGTGTACACCAGCAGGAACAAAACAAACCCGGTCTACCACAGAATTCACCACGAAAACGATGATGAAGTGAGCCACACATGGACGGAGACAATTCTGACGCTTTAACACTTCTCCCGTATCATACCGTACCAACTCTACACCAAATAACGCCCAACTGCAGCCGCACTATAAACTGAAGACCGTGCATCAAGGACAAATTAGTAGCAAAGGCTCCACCTCCAAAATCCACAGAAAAACAATACGAAAGGCAAGAGCAAGAATCCCGGAAAATGCACCCCACTTCAAACCTTAATATCGACAAGCTCTCACCACTGTTTCAGGATTGGACAGCCAAACACAACTGGATGTAGAACTTCTTTATTCTGGGTCAAGTTTCATCCTGAGAACAACAAACAAACTAAGTACATGTTCTTTCCAAGAATTTAGAAATACAAATGTATATAATAAAGTCTTGTTCAATCTATAAGTGATACAAAACACAAATAACACACCAATCGCCAAACATATATATGGCTAATTCTTAATGTCAAATAAGTTGATAGAAATAAACCTTTATGAACTTATAAGTAAAACTCGTTAGATATAATTAAATAATGTATGAGACTTCCAGTAAGTAATTAAAATTAGTTTGCACCTTGCCACTAATGGAACCTTTCAATTAACTTCATATATTTCTAATCCAATACATTAACGAACGAGGCAACTAAATTATTTCAGTAACAAAAAGTAAGAATATCACATGTTGCTACACATCACACATAATTTGACTCTCACAATCAGACAACAGTCATGTCCTACATATTTCCCGCTAATCCAGCCCAACAGACACATGAATAACCTCCCATAATTAGGGAAACACCAACAGCAAAAAATTACAACTAAGATTCTTTATTATAAATTACTATACTACTATTGTGCGTAGAAGAGCCAACGAGTGGACTTAGTCTGATTGAAAGGGTCAAATATTAAATATCAACTACCATACTCACTCTATTGTGTGTCCATGTATAAACCCGAGTAAGGCGGGTAACCTACCACCAGCTGGTATCACTCCATACTGACTAACTATATAAATTCGATCCACTCAAGTGTTCAATAACCGAGGGAATGAAGGGAGAAGGGAAGGGGGGAGAGGGGGACGGGTTGAACAAAGAACTAGCGCAATAACCGAGGGAATGAAGGGAGAAGGGAAGGGGGGAGAGGGGGACGGGTTGAACAAAGAACTAGCGCAATAACCGAGGGAATGAAGGGAGAAGGGAAGGGGGGAGAGGGGGACGGGTTGAACAAAGAACTAGCGCAATAACCGAGGGAATGAAGTGTGACGCATGTCCAGTGTGAGCATGCTGTACAGAACGCCTAGTCATGCCCCACTCTCGCTAGGATCGTCAGGGCAGGAACTTTGGCTGTAGTCTATGTAGAGTTTCCTAACTTAGTTCATGTGAGCCGTTGTACTATAAGTAATATGAATATGTATTTTGTTTTCATCTGAGTCAACGAGTTCTATTTTATATCATTAGTTATAAGTATTGTGTGTAAAACTTATTTGTAATGATGGGAGAAGCGGCAGCCACAGTTGGGGGTCAGTGGGTGCGCCATGCGGGAGGTGGGCCTAACTCACTAGCACTCCCCCCCCCTCCCCCCTCCCCTCAGTGCTAGGAAAGACTTTGTCTATCCCAGAGGAGAGAGAGAAATTACGTAATGATTGTCAGTGGGCGGTCCTTAGTAGTTCACGTTGGGCTCACTAGAGGGCCGAGTATAAAAAGGGAAGTCTAGCCATTTTTTGATCAGAACTCATTAGGCAGAGCGACTTCTCATTTCCCTTGCTAACTATATATATATTCTTCTGACTGATGTGAACTTTCTCTACTACCTTACATTCTTATCTCCTCTTTTCCCTACCCTTTTTAACTTCCATGGTCCCGTTGGTGCAGAGCTAGTCAGCCAACGTATTATCGCTTGAGTTCTCATGAGATACATGCCTATTAGATAGCCTATTTTGGAAGGGTTAACTTAGAATAGGATTGATTTATGTTTGTTGCACTTGTCTATGCATTTCCCTGTGTGTTATTATTATTATTCCTGGTTTCTGCTAGTCTAGGTAATGCTAGACTGGGGTAAGGCTTTTCTGTGTTACGAGTTGTTGTTTGATGCAGTGGTTAAGCGATAAACCTGCATACTCGTTTCGGTTCAGTGAAGCCTAGGTTGTCTTCGCGGCTGACTGTGTTGAGTTAATAATTTACAGTGCGTGAGGGCAAGAGCCTAACCACCCTGTATTTTATTAACAGCTTGTTTTTACTTTGTCAAGGAGCCGGGAGAAAACCAGATACAAGGGATCTGGATTTCTCAAAGTGCACTTGTTAGTGTTAACGTAATACTTTAAACAGTTGTGAGGACTTCGCTAGGCTACGAGCCGTTTTTGCTCAGTCACTGCTACCTTTTGCCCACAGTACCCCAGCTAGACTTTACTCGATTAGTAGATACAGAATAGTATTGAAGCTTTCCTTATGTATGATATTGTTTATGCACTATTGATTTCATGTGTTGCAAGCTTGGCTACTTTAGTGATTAGTGGCCCACGAGCACAATCCGAGTAGGCTATTGCCGTTGCATTTGCGGAGTACTTCTTTTTAATGTTTGCCATTTACTATTGCATATTCTTTTAATTATTCTTATGCCAATTTAAACCTGTAATAGTATTTAATTGCCAGTGTTTTTCTTATTGAATTACTGTTCAAAATCCGATACGTACTTCTTACGAGCATCCGAGAAGCATCTAACTTTTTTCAGAAGATTCCTTGCTCGATGCTTAAGGACTATTAATTAACGTAACGTAATAGTGCCGATCCGAAGTAGAGGGTGGAGGACTTCTTAAGTTCTTAGTCAAGGGTGGATTACTTCGGCTTCGGCCAACACTATTCTTTGGTGTTGTTGTTTCTTACTTCTTTGTTTGATTGTTGACCAGACTAGAGAATTCCTGTCTCTTTATTAGTCTGTTGTTGAACACTAGTACCGAGTTCTTGTATACCCCGTTATAGCAGATTGAACTCTGGAGGGTATTGGTGTTTTTTGTTCGGCTGGCAGTACTCAGGGGTTGGGATCGTGTGTTTCCGTTGTGGCAGCGAGCCGTATTAGAGTCCTGATTGAGAGCCCTTGTGTACCCGAGTGCCAGGTCGTAACAAATGGCGACCTTGCTTAGGATTTTGTGAACAGTATAAATTTTTGCAGAGTTGTACAACATTTGTTTGTTTGTATTTTAGCGTGCATATTGAAGAATATTTGTTTTTGTATGGCAATTAGTAAAGCATTTAAGAGACTCCAGTTAATTTAGTAATTAGTGCTTGCATAGGAAGTTAAACACTTTTGTCTCGAGAATTTTTTTGTGGACTTCAGTATGTCGTGCATTAGCACTGACGATGAGCGAGAGATGCCATTTGAAGGTGTGCCGTTAGTAACCAGTGAGGAGGATGCTAGAGTTTTTGTGAGTAAGCGGTACCACGTGACGGAGGAGAGGCTGACTGGGGTGGATGTTTGTGGCTTGCACCTGATAGCCAAGGTTTTGGGAATTTCCAATGTAGTAGGGATGTCCAAGGGGGAGCTGATTTCCTGGGTGTTGCGTGGGCGACATGGGGTTTCGGAGGAGAGGGCGTTTGGGGGGGTTCCTCCCCAGATCCCCTCTCACTCGACTCCCACAGTGCCGTCCACTCAGTTACCGGAGGTTAGCACTCTCCCACAGAGGGATGAGAATTGGCAGATTGGAGTGCCCTCGGGTGGTGCACATGGTGGTTCCCCAGTTTTTGCCCCCCCTCCTTCAGTAGTGGCAGCTCCCTCTTCCTGTCTGTCTCCAGATATGGTATTTAGACTTGAGCTTGCTAAGATTGAGGCTAGGAAGCAGGAGGATGAGACCAGGAGGCATGAAAATGAGACCAGGAGGCAGGAGGATGAGACGAGGAGGCATGAGATTGAGGTTAGGAGGCATGAGGCTGAGCTTAAGTACGACTCGGAGAAATATTGTGCTAAATTAGATTTAGATAAGTCTCGTGCAGAGTCGACAGGGACTTGGATGGGCCGTGAGGGCCAAGTAAGAGAACAGTCCTTGGCCCAATTAGTCAAATTGGTGCCGGTATTTAGTGAAACTGAAGTCACAGAATTTTTTAATCGTTTTGAGAAGAAATGTAGGGAGCATAATTGGCCTGAAGAGAAGTGGGCAGCTCTAGTCTCCTCAAGACTTACGGGTAAGGGTCTGAAGGCTTATGATGCACTGCCTTTAGAGTCTTGCATTGACTACCCAGAATTGAAGAGAGCTGTCCTACGGGCATACGAGTTGCAACCGGAAACATATCGATTGAAGTTTCGGGGTGTTACAAAGACTAGGGAGGTGACCTTTCTTGAACATGCCCGGGACTTAAAAGATGCACTTAAAAACTGGACACGTTCTGAGAAAGCTGAGACGGCCGAACAGTTGACTGAGCTGTTTCTGCTCGAGCAGTTTTATAAGTGTACTGGTGCAGAAATGACTTTAACTATTAAAGAAAAGAACCCAAAAACTCTACAGGAGGCAGCTGAGATGGCTGACCTCCGGCTATCACTAATTCGTGGGTGCGGGTCTGCCCAGCGTAGTGAGGCAGGTAACAAGGGGCGTGACGCCCCACCCCCCCGAGTTAGTGATATACCTTATGCAAACAAGTACAAGAGCCATGATACCAAGACTGACCACAAGACTAGCACCGTCCCATTTAAGAAGGGGCCGGGCCCTTCCCAGTACCAAGGGAAGCCCAAAGGGGAGGTGGAGTGTTATCATTGTCATAAAAAGGGGCACTTTGCAAGAGTCTGTCCTAGCAAACCACCTACAGCAGCTGTGTCTTTGGCCTGCAACATTGGTGTGTCTCCGAAGTCATCTGAGTTTGCCTGGGGCAGTTCGTCAGAGGCTGAGGCACAGCCAATGCAGAAGCACCTGGGCGGCTCGAACCCTGCTCAGGATGTTTTTTGCGACCATAGAGGGCGGGGTTGCGTGATGTGGGCGGGGCGCAAGCATGGAGTAGAGGTCTTGCGTGATACAGGTGCTTCCCAGACTCTGATGAAAAACTTGACTGGCTACCCTATAAACGCGGCTCGGGTGGTAGTGTTGCAGGGTATTAATGCAACTCGGTCATACCCGCTGGTGCGGTTGGAGTTGGAGGTGGATGGTGTGGCACGTGAATTGGATGTCGGGATTGTGGAGAAACTGCCAGTGGAGGGCGTCGACCTTCTTCTCGGCAACGACTTTGCAATGCCCGCTTCCGAGGTTCTACCCTTAGTCGTTGCCGAGAGGCCGGCCGACGTGAGTAGGGAAGAGCAAGAGTGGGTCGAGCGGTGCCAGACACAACCCATGGCGTGTGTTGTCACCCGAGCTCGGGCAGCTAAAGTGTCACAGCCTAGTCCTCCGCCTTCAGACCAGCGGAGGAACGATCAACAGGAGGAGGCTAAAGCTGGAGTTGGTTTTAAGAGTTTTGACTCGGCGGCTCTCCTGGGTGATTCAGTATTAGCACCATTACTTAATTCTGGAGTAGCCCCTGGGCCTGTCATCGAGAGTGACGAGGCTGGGCATGACGAGTCTCCACGACAGCAACGTTATGTACATCGAGAGAGACAGAGGGAGCAGCCCAGTATCGGGGAAGGTCATGCATTGCTCCGGGAGCAGTTAGATCGCTTGGCACCCTCAGATATAAGTCGGTTGCAACTAGAGGACCCTGAGCTCCAAACGTGTGCTAATGGAGCTGTAGAGCTCGACGAGGACGGCGATGCACAGCCAGGAGATTTTTTTTATTTAGAAGGCATCCTTTATAGGCGTTTTCAAGACCCTAAACGTAGTTGGCAAAAGGGGTCCGGAGTAGTGGACCAGTTGGTGGTGCCACGGGAGTGCAGGGATAGCCTACTGAGGTTGGCGCATGACACACCACTGGCAGGACATCTAGGGGTGAGAAAAACGGTGGCGGCTTTGGGGAAATTGTTTTGGTGGCCGGGGATGAAGTCTCATGTGCAGTCATGGATAAACTCCTGTGATATTTGTCAACGTGTCGGGAAACCGAACCAAGTTATTCCTAAGGCTCCGTTACACCCTATTCCTGTGATTGGGCCACCCTTTAGTAAAATTATTGTTGACATGGTTGGTCCACTCCCTCCCACTAAGGCGGGAAAATAAATTTTTGTTAACCATAATGGATGTTGCCACTAGATACCCCGATGCATACCCTATGAAAAATGGAATGGCTAAGACGGTAGTCAGTAACTTGTTGTGGTACTTCTCAAGGTACGGGTACCCGGAGGAGATTCAGTCTGATCAGGGATCTAATTTCACCTCCAACATGTTCAAGCAAACAATGCAACAGCATGGGATACGAGCAGTAGTATCGTCAGCGTATCACCCTGAGAGTCAAGGGGTGCTTGAGCGGTGGCATGCTACACTTAAAAGCATGCTCAGGTGTTATTGTGCTGACAACGGTATGGATTGGGATCTTGGATTGCCTTATGTGCTGTTTGCTGCTCGGGAGGTACCTGGTGAGAGCCTGGGATTTAGTCCAAACGAGCTGATTTTTGGACACCGTGTCAGGGGCCCCCTTAACATGCTGAAAGAAATTTGGGAGGGGACTGTGCAGCCTTGTCCATTATTAAAGTATGTGCTTGAAAGCCGTGAGCGCATGCTTAAGAGTCTGGAGATGGCAGGTAGAAATTTGACAGAATCACAAGCTTTGATGAAGGACAGGTATGATCGCAAAGTGAGGCTCCGGAAGTTCACTGTAGGACAAGAGGTATTAATTTTGTTGCCTTTGGTTGGTAACCCCCTCTCTGCGAAGTACACTGGACCTTATAAAATTGTAGAAAAAATTTCAGACTTAGATTACCTTGTTGCCACTCCAGACAGGAGGAAAAAGAACCAGTTATGTCACGTGAACCTTATTAAAGAGTATGTGAGGCGCCCCTCTGAGCCTCTCACTGTCCCTGTGTTGGCTTGTTGCGGCCGTGGTGGAGAAGGAGAGGGGGACAGTCAAGCTTCAGAGGAGGATAGCTGGGATCAACATGTTTCAGCGGATCAGTGGGCGGGGAACTCGAGCCTAAGGGCTGACGAGGCTATAGCTCATTTGCCTGAGCCGCAGTTTGATGCTATCCGTCAGTTGTTCGGTTCATACCCCACTGTATTTGCTGAACACCCAGGCCTCACTACTCAGGCTATGCATGATGTTGACGTGGGGGACCATCTACCCTTTAAGTCAATCCCGTACCGTGTGCCCCCCATAAAACTACCAGCTCTGAGGGATGAGTTGGAGTATATGCTCGGTAGAGGGTTGATAGAGAAAGGCACAGTTAAGTGGACTTCCCCTGTAACACTGCAGCCTAAGCCAGATGGCAAGGTACGCTTTTGTATTGATTTCCGTAGGTTAAACGGTTTGACTCCAACTAACCCATATCCTCTTCCTCGGGTTGATGATAGTGTTGACAAAATTGGTAATGCTCGTTTTTTGTCTAAAGTAGATTTAGTAAAAGGTTACTGGCAAGTACCTTTGTCCGAGCGTGCTAAAGAGGTATGTGGTTTTGTTGTGGACGGGAGTACCTACCGGTGCAATGTTATGCCTTACGGGCTTAAGAATGCACCAGCAACGTTTCAGAACCTGATGAATGAAATTGTAAAGGACATTCCAAATTGCACCGTATATTTGGACGATGTAATCATTTATGATGACGACTTTGAGAGCCATTGTGAGCACCTTGAGACCTTGTTCCGGAAACTTAGTGAAGCAGGTCTGGTAGTAAATTTGGCAAAGTGTGACTTCGTAAAAGCCACTGTGCAGTACCTTGGGTTTGTAGTGGGAAGGGGACAGGTGTGCCCTCCTCAGAACAAGGTACAGGCTATCAATAAATTTCCGCACCCAACAACCAAGAAGCAGATTATGAGATTCTTGGGTATGATAGGCTACTACAGACGCTTCATAAAAGGTTACTCAACGGTGTTGGCACCTCTCACAGATTTGTTATCTAAAGACAAAAAGTTTTTGTGGGCACCTGAGTGTGAAAAGGCTTTCACTTTGGTGAAACATTTGCTATGTACTCACCCGATACTCAGGGCCCCAGACTTTAACAGGCCTTTTCAGCTGGCAACAGATGCTAGTGGTGTAGGGGCTGGTGCCGTCTTGCTACAGACAGACAATGAAGGTGTGGAACACCCAGTAAGTTTCTTTTCTAAGAAGTTCAATGCTGCACAAAAGAACTATTCTACAATAGAAAAGGAATTACTGGCGATTGTGCTGTCGCTCAGGCACTTCGAGGTGTATGTTCCAGCCTATGGCCCAGTCGTGGTTATCTACACTGATCATCACCCTTTGAGATTCCTGAATCAATTTCACAATCACAATATGAGACTGACCAGGTGGTCTTTGATGTTGCAGGAGTATAACCTGGACATCCGTCATATTGCTGGATGTGACAATGTGATCGCGGATTGTTTATCAAGGGTGGATGATCAGTCGTAGGCTATCACAGGTGTGTGGGTTTGAGTGGAGGAAAATAGGCTGCCCTTATAGTGCAGCCGGGAAAAACATATTAAAATATAAAAATCATATAAAAAACTCTTTCTTTTGATATAGGTAATCGTATAAGTTTGTCATAGCCTATAGAGTTTGAGTAGTCCACAAACTATCAAACGGCTGAGCTGCTGTAAGCTCGCTCTGGGAGCATGATATTGTGTCTTTTTGCTATTGTTGGGAGGAGTTATAAAATGTGAATTTTTGGTTAATAATAAGATGCGTTTTGGTGATAAACTCAGCTTTGTTTTAGTGCCATGCGGTCGCTGGGTCGCTGGGTGTGAGGGGCTTGATGGGGTTCTGTGTTTGTCAGATTTTAGCTCAGGGTTGAGCAAGTAAAATCTTGGGGAGGTGTGACGCATGTCCAGTGTGAGCATGCTGTACAGAACGCCTAGTCATGCCCCACTCTCGCTAGGATCGTCAGGGCAGGAACTTTGGCTGTAGTCTATGTAGAGTTTCCTAACTTAGTTCATGTGAGCCGTTGTACTATAAGTAATATGAATATGTATTTTGTTTTCATCTGAGTCAACGAGTTCTATTTTATATCATTAGTTATAAGTATTGTGTGTAAAACTTATTTGTAATGATGGGAGAAGCGGCAGCCACAGTTGGGGGTCAGTGGGTGCGCCATGCGGGAGGTGGGCCTAACTCACTAGCACTCCCCCCCCCTCCCCCCTCCCCTCAGTGCTAGGAAAGCCTTTGTCTATCCCAGAGGAGAGAGAGAAATTACGTAATGATTGTCAGTGGGCGGTCCTTAGTAGTTCACGTTGGGCTCACTAGAGGGCCGAGTATAAAAAGGGAAGTCTAGCCATTTTTTGATCAGAACTCATTAGGCAGAGCGACTTCTCATTTCCCTTGCTAACTATATATATTCTTCTGACTGATGTGAACTTTCTCTACTACCTTACATTCTTATCTCCTCTTTTCCCTACCCTTTTTAACTTCCATGGTCCCGTTGGTGCAGAGCTAGTCAGCCAACGTATTATCGCTTGAGTTCTCATGAGATACATGCCTATTAGATAGCCTATTTTGGAAGGGTTAACTTAGAATAGGATTGATTTATGTTTGTTGCACTTGTCTATGCATTTCCCTGTGTGTTATTATTATTATTCCTGTTTTCTGCTAGTCTAGGTAATGCTAGACTGGGGTAAGGCTTTTCTGTGTTACGAGTTGTTGTTTGATGCAGTGGTTAAGCGATAAACCTGCATACTCGTTTCGGTTCAGTGAAGCCTAGGTTGTCTTCGCGGCTGACTGTGTTGAGTTAATAATTTACAGTGCGTGAGGGCAAGAGCCTAACCACCCTGTATTTTATTAACAGCTTGTTTTTACTTTGTCAAGGAGCCGGGAGAAAACCAGATACAAGGGATCTGGATTTCTCAAAGTGCACTTGTTAGTGTTAACGTAATACTTTAAACAGTTGTGAGGACTTCGCTAGGCTACGAGCCGTTTTTGCTCAGTCACTGCTACCTTTTGCCCACAGTACCCCAGCTAGACTTTACTCGATTAGTAGATACAGAATAGTATTGAAGCTTTCCTTATGTATGATATTGTTTATGCACTATTGATTTCATGTGTTGCAAGCTTGGCTACTTTAGTGATTAGTGGCCCACGAGCACAATCCGAGTAGGCTATTGCCGTTGCATTTGCGGAGTACTTCTTTTTAATGTTTGCCATTTACTATTGCATATTCTTTTAATTATTCTTATGCCAATTTAAACCTGTAATAGTATTTAATTGCCAGTGTTTTTCTTATTGAATTACTGTTCAAAATCCGATACGTACTTCTTACGAGCATCCGAGAAGCATCTAACTTTTTTCAGAAGATTCCTTGCTCGATGCTTAAGGACTATTAATTAACGTAACGTAATAGTGCCGATCCGAAGTAGAGGGTGGAGGACTTCTTAAGTTCTTAGTCAAGGGTGGATTACTTCGGCTTCGGCCAACACTATTCTTTGGTGTTGTTGTTTCTTACTTCTTTGTTTGATTGTTGACCAGACTAGAGAATTCCTGTCTCTTTATTAGTCTGTTGTTGAACACTAGTACCGAGTTCTTGTATACCCCGTTATAGCAGATTGAACTCTGGAGGGTATTGGTGTTTTTTGTTCGGCTGGCAGTACTCAGGGGTTGGGATCGTGTGTTTCCGTTGTGGCAGCGAGCCGTATTAGAGTCCTGATTGAGAGCCCTTGTGTACCCGAGTGCCAGGTCGTAACAGAAGGGAGAAGGGAAGGGGGGAGAGGGGGACGGGTTGAACAAAGAACTAGCGCAATAACCGAGGGAATGAAGGGAGAAGGGAAGGGGGGAGAGGGGGACGGGTTGAACAAAGAACTAGCGCAATAACCGAGGGAATGAAGGGAGAAGGGAAGTGGGGAGAGGGGGACGGGTTGAACAAAGAACTAGCGCAATAAACCGAGAGAATGGGGGGAGAGGGGGACGGGTTGAACAAAGAACTAGCGCGTAATCTAAATAGAGAAGGAAAGGTAGGAGGGGAGAGGGGAAGTGAGCAATTAAACATGAACACTAATTTCCACATATTTGTGCAATTTGTCATATACTATAGTCAAAGAACTGAGACAATGGTGACCTGTTGGAAAAGGAAGGAATTTATAAGGAAGTAGCATGAAAATGATCTGGAATGATCTGAACACTAATTTTTCATAAAACAACCACCCCCAGACCTCAACCCTGTTCCGCCACATGCACGACTACACAATCCACCAGAAATGCAAGGGGTAGCCATTGCATCTTACCCAACAACACCAAGCAAGATATCATCATCTTCCGTGCCCTTCATGCCCAAAGTCACTTTGCCTTCGACATCGCAGCCAGCAGAGACACTACCTCCGCCAGCCAGACCATCAGAAAGCAACCAGACTGCTTGCTTGAATCCTATTTTTGGATCTTTGCCAGGTAGTCCTAAGGTAGAAAGGACAATTACCACACCTAAGGTTTGTGCTAATAACCGTTTGGGACAGCTGAGACCGACTTGCTACAACGCGGGTGGTTTAAGCCAGTTTACCCGGGTCTGCCACAGTGCGGACCGGAAGAGCGAGTTATTAGATAATCCAAGGGTAAAAGACAAGGTCAAGGTTTATTGCGACCCTTACATGACAGTAATATATCCTGCATAACTTAGTGTTATTCCACTGATTCTGCCATCCTTATCTAAGTCCGATTTATGTAATAACACAATTCCTGACTTAAAGATCACCCCAGAAAGTTTGAACAGTCTCACTCCAGCCCCCTTCATGTCTGGCCCTGACAAGAGAAGGCAAGGGTGTGTCGGTTATAAAGACACCACTAATCCTGTTAGTTTACCTTCAACACCAGAACAAAACCTTGCCTAGTCTTTCGGTAGAGGAAAAGCTATCTCTCGTCACACAGATTTTGCACTAAGAAGAACCTGAAGACCAACCAAAGGTTCCGGAGGAAACGCAACTTAGCCAGATGCCTGTTGAAGCTCTTCGGACCAGATCCTTGTCCTTGACAAGTGTAAATTGTCTGTAGGCCCCGAGAGCTTATGTGTGACAGTCAGTTATGCAAGTGTTTGCGCATAGCTGATGAGGACCTCAACTCGTCACCAACACCAATGAATAGTGCTTGTTCTTACCCGGATCTCATCTTCTATCTCCTTTAACACCTACTGTCCCAGCGACATACGTTGGCCGACAGTAAAAAAAAAACTCGTCAGTACCAGCGACGGACGACGTTCGTCCATAATATGCAGTCCTTTTAACTGTCCGTATCGAGCGGTACCAGGTACCATGACTTGAAACACATCTCTGAGACCTTGGCAACACTTCTCAGCATGGATTCAAGCCTGTGGGAGTTAGCTGGGGCAGTGTTTCTCCAACTTTCGGGGTGAGAGGGTATTCTCTCTTGACTCTGAAGCCATTTTTGCAACAATGCCTGCTACTAGAGGGTACATTTATAGTAATACCCTCTGGTACAGTAGTGTTTAAGTGCCTCTGTGTTCTCATAGTAGTAACAGTGATTATTGTGAGGGTTTAGACCCAGATATACCCTACCCAACTCGAGGTCATGCTTTACGCTACCCATTTATTAATTATTGTAACTCCGTTTGCTGGAGAACATACCACACCTGTCCTACACTGGAGATATATAAATACGTTCTTGAGTCCAGACTCATTGAAGTGAAGATATAGATATATTATCTCCATATTAGAATCTCACATACATTGATGCGTAACTGGAGAGTCCTCGTCACAGATCTGAGTTTATACGTTCCTATCACTTGGGTCTAGTACAAAATAGTAAATCTCGTCGCAGAAATATAAGCCTTCAGCCATTAAACCTACCATTAATATTTATTCGAGGTATCCCTAGATACGGACCTCGCTTGTGATTAATGAGTGCTATTACGTATAGATTTAACTTTGCATATGTAATTCCTGAGCAGCTATAGCTCTTTATTATTTATGACATATTTTAACTATCTCTTGTGAGTTATTTTTATTGATTTATATTAACTTATTGACCACCATTTGTTTATGTGGAGCCATCTTGGTGTCCTATATATACCTAACCATTTGAAACTGAAACTGAAAACTATTGTATTTGGTCTAAGGCATACATAGGTTGCATATTGTTTGGAAATAAACAATACAAATACAGCCCAGGCCCTTTGATGAAAACAATTCATCTTAAAGAGCCTAAAATAGAAATATGTTTACTAACATGACTGCAGTTTTGTTTTTCTTGGTTACCTATGCATATATTTATTTGACATATATTTATTGGACATATTGGACATATAGGATCAATACATAAAGTAGACTAGTAATCTAACAAGAACATTTCAGACATTGGAAATTGAATACTTAGAACATTGACACCTTCCCTACCGTTTGTAATTATTGATAATGCTATTCTTTAAGCTTGACTTAAACCCCCTATCGTAGATTTTGATTGTATTTCTTCAGATAAACTGTTAAATATTTGTACTCCATGGTACCGTATATTACTGTTAAATATTTGTACTCCATGGTACCGTATATTACTGTTAACTATTTGTACTCCATGGTACCGTATATTACTGTTAAATATTTGTACTCCATGGTACCGTATATTACTGTTAAATATTTGTACTCCATGGTACCGTATATTACTGTTAAATATTTGTACTCCATGGTACCGTATATTACTTTGAGGTTGCCGAGACATCATTAATGGTAGTTTGAGATTATTTTGGTTTCGTAGTGGGTATCTATTGTTAGTATTAATTTCGTAGTAATTATCATTTTCTATTAGTTTATGTAAGCAAAATAGTACTCTGAACCATATTTATATCATTATATTTGAGCATTTTTAGAGATGGAAATATGTTAGTTGTGTGGTCTCTATAATTGAGGCCAGCAATAACTCTAATGGCCCGCTTTTGAACTATAACTAGTGGGTTAAGAACGCTCTTACTCGCGCTTCCCCATACAGTGTGGCAATAAAGAAGATGACTGTATATAAGAGAGTAGTAAATCAGGGTAAGTGCTTCTCTATCAAGGTAATCACGAGTTAGATATAGGAGTCCGCAAATTTTAGCAATGTTATTTCTCACTCAATTAATATGATGATGCCAACTTAAATGCTGCTCTATTATTACACCAAGGAACTTCGCCTTGGTGGCATATGTTAGTACTACATTGTTGATTTTTATTGGAGGTAATGGGTACATTATATTTGTTTTTTCTATGAAAGATCATATAACTTGATTTGTTTATATTAAGAGTTAATTAATTAGACAAGAGCTATTCGTTTACTAATCTTAATTCATTATTTACCGTGTTAATAAGATAAAAAATATCTGGGTGACTTAGGTAAAGAGTTGTATCATCGGCAAACAAAGCATAGTTCAGAGTTTTACTTGACCTTACTAGATTATTAATATAAATTTAAAACAGGAGTGGTCCCAAAATGGAACCCTGGGGTACACCAAAATCATTTACAAGTGTATTGGAACATGTCTGCCCAATCTTAACAAATTGTTTACGACTTGATAAGTAGATACTGAACCAAGAATATGTTACTCCTCTTACTCCATAGTGATACAGCTTTTTTAAAAGGATTTGATGATCAATTGTATCGAACGCCTTGGACAAATCAAGGAAAACGCTGACAGTGTACTTGTTTTCATCGAAAGCGCTCAAGACTTTATCCGTAAAACCCAACAAAGCAGTCTCAGTTGATCGTTTAGGTCTAAAACCAAATTGATTATTTGTCAAAATATTGCTTTGAGTGTTGAACTTATATAGTCTGAAATATACTGCTTTATCTAAAATGTTACTTAATGATGGAAGTACAGATATTGGTCTAAAGTTATTTGTATCATTTTTGGATCCTGCTCTGTGAATTGGGTTAATTTGTGCCGTCTTTAACCTGACAAGCGCGATATAGACCTAGGTGCTAGGGTAGTTATTTGTGCATTTCTAGCCCTGGATTCTGACAGAATTCGTTATATTTACAATATAAAGCATTATTTGTTTTCGGTATGCTTTTATTTTACATATATGATGTATATATGAACCTTCAAGAGTGCTAAAATAAGTGGGAAAAGCATTTGGGTGGTGAAAAACAAAGATATTGGCCACCCGGTCATAATCTCAGGCGAGAGAGAGAGCCACAGGCAGCCCTCCCCTCTCGCTGTCTGGGAGTCAACTGAGACGAGCGGGGCGGTGTGTGCCGGTGTCTGGGTGTTGCATAACGATCTTTTATGCAACCCACTTGTGCTACATTATCGCGGGAGAGAAAAATAACCGATAAATGATGATAATAAGAGGATAAATAGGTGATAATTGAGGAGGGGGGGGGGGGGGGAATAAGGTGGGGAAGGAGGGAAGGGGGAGGGGTGAGAAACACATGGATGAGTACTAGAGGGGAATTATCTCACCTGGAGACAAAATCCTTTGTTTTGATAGGCCCTTTTTTTTTTTTGGAAGCCTTTTTTTATGGTCTTGCTTCCGTGAGGCCTATCGCGTTCCCTATAGGAAGCCTTCCGTGAGGCCTATCGCGCTTGCCGGGTTAATGGATCAGGAAATATACCTGTTGTTAGGGAAACATTACATAAGTGAGTAATAAGAGGGGCGAGTATATCAACTGTGTACAAGTCCTATGAAACAGAAACTATAATGAAGAAACATATTTTGGTACGAATGAAACCATTGTAATCTTTCCTTGTGTTTCTATTGATTGGTGCTTTAGAGAAATCGGGTCAGTCTTCGCCCAGTCGAGATATCCTAAGTTGATTATCACTGCATAATCCCAGATTGGGAATTGCAATCAGAATATACCTCGTTGTTTAGAAACATAGCATAACATAATATAATGATACAATCAACTTACAACAAAGATATATATGTGAGTAATACTGAGTATACAGGATGGTCAACATAGTTCATTGACATAAATACATATAATATTAGCATGTATTATTTAATAGTTGTTTTGCCTAATAAAGTACAAGCAGAACACATAACATATAAACTCTGCCTCATAAATATTTTATTTTTTTCTTAATGGAACCTTGAACCTTGGTATTACCGTATATCAACAATTATGCTATTGTAATTCTTGAAAAAGACAAATAAAGATTTGCATATGAATTTGAATTTGAATTTAGCCAAATACTAGACGTGTGTATTTGACATACTATGAACACATAACTATATATTTTCTACTTACTTTCCGAACACCAATCGTTATTTAAATTTATAAACACTAACACGCAATATATTCGAGCAATTTCTTCGACAATAAAACAAAAGCAGAAGAGAGTATGATATTATAATTTAAGAGAGAGAGAGAGAGAGAGAGAGAGAGAGAGAGAGAGAGAGAGAGAGAGAGAGAGAGAGAGAGAGAGAGAAAAACTACCTAAACAAGTTTTTTTGGCACAAACCATAAGAAAATATTAAATTCTAATTTAAACTTTCTGGATTACCGAGCGAGACTGTATAGAAACTTTAATTCAATCAATGAAGTTCTCATCCCTTGTTCTGCCGAATTAGAATATTTTTCATCGAGAACTAATCTGAACTTCTGAGTGTTTGGAGCATTATTTTATACTTCTACAGAGGTTGTGTGTGTGTGTGTGTGTGTGTGTGTGTGAGAGATAGAGAGTTGCAAAGATACACATCCCAAACACACAGACTTCACAGTCCTTACTATGCGGTTCGGCCTTAAATCTAAAAAAGTAGATGCTACTAAGTTGAAGACAAAGGACAGTACAGTAAATACTTGTGAACAGATGAGTGATAACGTGGTTGTTGGGAGAAGGGTTCAGACGCCAGTTAGACTAGATAATAATCCATCAGGCGCTTGGCCCGGGAAGCCAGTGTATATATTAACCCTTAACTGTCGGCGCCCGGCTATTGTCGAGTGAAATAAATGTGGCCTATGTGGCGGGTCACGGCTATTGTCAAGTGCAATTTTGAGCACGTAATGTGCTCTGAGAGAGAGCTGAGTGGTGGGAGGAGCGTAGGTTAGCTCATGACTGCTCGCCACGGTGGCCGTGGAGCTACTGAGATGTACTCCTTTGTACTCCACCCTCTCTCACTCGTTTCACACGTAATAATGTAAGAAAATTACCGTATTTTAGCGATTTTGCCCTTCGGTTGCACGATCGTTGCAAGACAACCAGTGATCGTAGAAGGATGGTTCGGGTGTCATTGGAAAGCTCAATTTACGCCCTTTCAGGGATACATACTTGTATTACGCTCTGGGTCTTGTTTATGCATGAAAAAGAGCACGGAAACAACCCCATTTATGGTAAAAAACCCAGCTGGGCGGTACATAGAAATTACCGCCTATGCCGCTCGTTGAGTGTTAAGGGTCATGCCTGGGTGTCAGGGGAGCGGGCATTGTGGTGGTGGGGTTTCATCACGGGCCTGCCTGCTGAGACCGGAACCGCTCCGGAAGGTCTGGGACCTGGGAGTCTTTGACGGAGACCCCAAATGGGTCTAGATGTCTTGGTCTTCTCCTGGGCGACCTAGATGTGTGTGAAATTTGTAATTGAGATGACAGGGCGAAAAGGAGAGGAAATCAACACCATCAATAACCCATCCATATCTGCGGAAGAGCCCCCAACCTCAACCTGTAGGATTGCCTCAATTTCCAACAGGAAAAGACCAAAGCCTCAGTCTCCCCTGGATTCGAGAAATAACCTACAGCAGTCACCCCTACTACAAGCAGAGAAAACGAGGGTCACAGGAACCCTTAAGATACGTATCGTACCATGGCCCGGCCCCCCTCATTGAGGATCCCCAGGGGAATTGTAAAAAATAGCCGCTCTCCTCAAAGGGTCAGAATACACAACTAGAACTTGATTTAAATTACGATGAAGCCTATTTTATGCAATTAAAACACCAACCGCCTCCATTTCCGTCTAGTTACCCAGACGGAAATAACTACCATTAATGTTACGAAGAAAGGCAACATCTAATGTGTTCAGAATGCCGCCCGTCATATGACGGGTACCGCCACTTAGGTGCCTGTTCTACTGCTGTCCGCAATAAGGAGGAAGCATTCAAACGGTACCGACGCCTTAAAACTCAAGACTCTCATTCTTCATATGTTTCTGCCCGGAATCAAGCCAAATCTGTTCTTCGACTTGCCAAACACTCTTTCATCAATAATAAATGCACTGAACTATCCAACTCTAGCTCTTCCCAAGCTTTCTGGCATCTAGCCAAAAACCTCTCCAACAATTTCTCTTCCTCGTCTTTCCCTCCCCTTTCCCACTCTGATGGCACAACCATCACTTCTTCCTCTGACAAAGCTAAACTCTTCGCTCAAACTTTTGCTAGAAACTCCACCTTGGATGATTCCGGTGCTATTCCTCCCTCTCCGCCCTCCTCTCTCTTACTTATGCCTAATATCCTAATCTCTTCTAAAGATGTACTTTCTACCCTCTCTGGGCTTAACACTAATAAGGCGTACGGTCCGGACGGTGTTCCTCCTGTTGTTCTCAAAAACTGTGCTTCCGTGCTGACTCCCTGCCTAGGCAAACTCTTTCGTCTCTGTCTATCCTCTAACGTCTTCCCTTCATGCTGGAAGTTTGCTCACATTCAACCTGTCCCAAAGAAGGGTGACCGCTCTCAACCCTCCAACTATTGTCCAATTGCTCTTATCTCTTGTCTTTCTAAAGTTTTTGAAACTATTCTTGCTTCCAAATTTCTTAAGCATTTCTCTTCTCATAATCTGCTCTCAGATCGCCAGTATGGCTTCCTTAAGGGTCGCTCTACTGGTGATCTTCTTTCATATCTTACTAACTCTTGGTCATCCTCCTTTCGGGACTTCGGTGAGACTTTTTCTATTGCACTAGACATATCGAAAGCCTTCGATAGAGTCTGGCATAAATCTTTAATTTCTAAACTACCCTCCTTCGGTTTCTATCCCTCCATCTGTGCCTTTGTCTCTAATTTCCTTTCCGGCCGTTCCATAGCTGCGGTTGTGGACGGCCATTGTTCACTTCCTCACCCTATAAACTCCGGTGTTCCTCAGGGCTCTGTCCTATCTCCTATTCTCTTTCTAATTTTTATAAATGATCTCCTTAACTGTACCTTAATTCCCATCCATTCATACGCAGACGACTCAACCTTACACTACTCCATTAGTTTTTCAGAACGCCCCAGCCAGCAATCCCTCAACGACAAACGTAATGAAGCCATAGAACTCTTAAATTCTGATCTAAATACTATTTCCAATTGGGGCAGAGAAAACCTTGTTAACTTTAATGCTTCCAAAACCCAATTTCTCCATCTATCTACCCGTCAGGATCTCCCAGCGGACTATCCCTTATTCTTCAACAATACAAAAATCAACCCTTCATCTTCTCTCAATATTCTTGGTGTCTCTTTTTCTTCTGCTCTCATTTGGAAGGACCATATTACCAGTCTTGCTAAGGCAGCCTCCCAGAAGCTGGGTGTGCTCAACCGCCTTAGGGGGTTCTTTTCCCCTGCACAGCTTCTTGCTCTGTACAGGGGCATAGTGCGCCCTTGTATTGAGTATTGTTCACTTGTGTGGGGAGGTTCCTCTCACACCGCTCTCCTAGACAAAGTTGAAAGGAAGGCCTTTCGTATCATTAACTCCCGTCCACTCACCAACTCTCTGCAATCTCTCTCTCTCCGCCGCAATGTTGCATCTCTCTCACTATTCTATCGCTACTATAATAATCAGTGTTCCTCAGAGCTATCCCAGTGCATACCACCTTCTTTACGTAGGGCACGTGGTACCCGTCTTGCAACTCAATCCCACCCCTACTCTGTGCAACTCTCCAGCCCATGAGTGAAACGTTACTCTCAAACTTTCTTCTACTCAACATCTGAGCTCTGGAACTCTCTCCCAGAATCAGTCTTTCCCTCTTCCTATGACTTAACCCTTAATTAGCGGCGAGCAACATAAGTCGAGTTAAAAAAAGCTGGACTATGTGGCGGCGCTCGACATAGGTCGAGTGGCAATTTCAGCACGTAATGTGGCTGAGAGAGAGAGACAAGTGGTGGCAGGAGACTAGCGAGCGTATGACTGCTCCAGACCACCGCGGCGAACCTACTGACACAAATCTCAGCTCCCTCCTCCCTCTCTCACTCGCTACATACTCAATTATGTACCGAAAGTACCGAATTACCTGCTTTTTGCACTCGCGTTGCACGGTTATTGCAAGAAAACTATCCATCATACAAGGATCGTTATGGTGTCATTCGAAAGCTCTGTTTATGCCCTTTCAGGGATAGGTACTTGTTTTACGTTCTGGGTCTTATTTAGGCATGAAAATGATCACGTAAACAGCCCTATTTTGGCTAAAAACACCCCGCTGTGCGGTACATATAAATAAACCGCATAGGCCGCTCGTAAGGTGTTAAATTGCTTCAAACTCTGTGTGTCCAGGCATTTTGGCTCGAACGTCCCTTGAATTTGGCCCTGTCACTCTTTCAACTATGGGGGAGGCACTCGCTATAGGCAGTTATGCCTTTTTGCCTCCCTCAATCACATAGAAAAAAAAAAAAAAAAAAATTAGCTGGGTACGTAATTGCATACAAGTGTCCACAGAGAGTGTTAATTTATTTTGTCTCTTAGTCAGACCGATATATATCCATGCTTCCTGACTTCAACCTCAGATTAAGCATTATTTGAATTAATTATTAAATTCTATTCATACCTCATCGCGTTAATATTTATACGACGAGATTTCAGACTCTCACACGGGCTAATATTAATTATCCTCAGTTCCCAGAACTAATATTCATAATTGTGACTGTATAGGTTAATAGGGATTTATATCTTCTATACGTTGCACTAACTTCAAGTTATTTATATCTCGGCTGATAATTTAAATTATATATTTTATATTCAGTGAACACGTGTGACCTCATTACTATTTACCTACCTCGTTCACGCTGTACCTCGCGTTACTTTACCTCAGAATATCAGCTATTGTTTTGAGACTAACCTCTTTGTTTATTTATACTTGTATGTATATTCATCAACCTACAATTATTTATGTTACTATTTATTGAGAGAAACTTTTATTCTCGTTCCTCTATGCATCAGGAATAGTGATTTTTTTTCCATATTTGTCTCTGAGCTTATTTCTATATACTGTAAGTAAGACTCAGACTCCAGTCATATGTGTTGTACCCTAAGCTATAAATTAAATGAAACTTGTGAACCGCAATTGTGTATTCTGTGACATTGGTGGAGATTGATTGATTAAGAGTTAAATATATTCATGTCAGTTGTGTTCCAGTTGATTACTCCGAGTTCTAAGTTTTCCTATATTAGAAATATACGAACCAATATCAAGCGCACTAAAAATAATTGTGTCGCATAACAGTATTATGTTTGTTTTATGTTGTGTTTTGTTGTCCCTGTTCGGGCTCTGTCTCGGGTCGGCCACCCCCAAGCTATGGGGAATATGCCTGAGTATATACATACAGAGTATATACTCATCAAAATGTACTATATCAATACTTAGCATACATAATTGAAGTTCAATAAAATTCCAAACAAATACAAGCAGTAACAATAAACCAGCAATCCCTCAAAAAACAAACGTAATGAAGCCATAGAACACTTATCCGCTGATCTAACTATTATTTCCAATTGGGGCAGTGAAAACCTTAATTGTTACCTTTAATGCTTCCAAAACTCAATTTCTCCATCCATCTACCCATCCGAAGCTCTCAGAGGACTTTCTCTTATACTTCAACAATACAAAAATCAATCCTTCATCTTCTCTCAATATTCATAGTGTCTCTTTTTCTTCTGCTCTCACTTGGAAGGACCATATTACCAGTCTTGCTAAGGCTGCCTCCCAGAAGCTGGGTGTCCTCAACTGCCTCAAGAGGTTCTTTACCCCTGCACAGCTTCTTGCTCAATACAGGGGCACGATGCGTCCTTGTATTGAGTATTGTTCACATGTGTGGGGAGTTTCCTCTCACACCGCATTCTTAGACAAAGTAGAAAGGAAGGCCTTTCGTATCATTAACTCCCGTCCACTCACCGACTCTCTTCAATCTCTCTCATAGCCGCAATGTTGCCTCTCTCTCGCTCTTCTATCGCTACTATAATAATCAGTGTTCTTCAGAGCTCTCCCATTGTATACCACCTCCTCTACGTAGGACACGTGATACCCGTCTTGCAACACAATCCCATTCCTATTCTGTGCAACTCTCCAACCCAAGAATGAAACGTTACTCTCAGACTTTCTTCTATTCAACTGCTGAGTTCTGGAACTCTCTCCCAGCATCATTCTTTCCCTCTTCCTATGACTTAAATTGCTTCAAACTCCGTGTGTCCAGGCATTTTTGCTTGAACGTCCCTTGATTTTTGCCCTGTCACTCTTTCAACTCTGTGGGAGGCACTCGCTATAGGCAGTTTTGCCTTTTGCCTCCCTCACTCACATAGAAAACAAAAAACAAATATTACATTAAAAAGGTTCAATATAAGGTAAACATATTTTGTTTATTAGAATTGTGGATTAAATATAACATGACAAAAGGTGAAAGGCAAATTGAAAGAAGGCATAGGTATATTAATGGGTTTGGCTGTAAATATTTGGAATGCTGTACTGTAGGTATTCATTTATCACGTTTTAAATCATGGAATCCTGCCATGACACACTTCCTCTGGGTGATGTGTAGTAGTCTCGGAGGTAGTTGTGTATATTCTTGTCAGCCTGAGTTGCATTATTCCTTGTGAGGGGCTCGAAGACAGTTGTGGAATCGTCATCCCTTCATGCCCCTGGGGTCACTTATTCGAGTCTGGGTCTTGGTCTAGCACTGTTGCATGGGGAGCTGGGTCGTGTATCCTGATGAGGTTGTGTAGGCAACAACTTACCAGGGCTACCGATTCCACTCGCTTAGGGTGCAGATGAATGGGACCTAACAGATATCTGAATCTGAAAGTATAAAGGGAAATACATTATAGGGATCTGAAATATAAAAAAAATAGATATACTGATGTACAGGTTAAATTAAATTAAAATAATGTAAATTGGTTATACTTATAATTATATAATATGTATTACACACATAAAGGAAAAAGATCAACATACATACTGATAACAAAATATGTTGAGAGATTTAAAGTGTCATGTACAGGCTCGGATAATAAACTGGACTGATAGAGTGTTTTATTCGGAGTAATGTACACAGTTGTTCTTCACAGATAGTAGGGGAGCAATCCCACCATATGGGTCTCAATATGCCTTCACTAGTACTCTGCAGTCTCTTCTGGTGATAGGCGATGGTTCAAGATACTTGGTTAACTGACAAAATTGGTGATCTAGTGTGTCAATGGCCTAGAGCTCAATATCCTTTCAATGTCGGAGTGAAGATTTTTATTTATGTTTAGATACAGAGCATCTGCTGATTAATCCAGGGTGATGAGTTTGTGCTCTGTTTGATTCACTTAGCTTCCAAGTTTATGAACTTCATGTGTTACTTGGCTATTATTGTGTACTTTATGTGTTGCACACTTTATTGTGCACTTTGAGGCTATGCACTGCATGTGTCACTAAGCTAAAGAGTTTGTGCACATAATGTGTCATGCAGTTGTTGCAGGAGTTAGCAGTGTAGCGTACTTCATGTGTTGCTGGCAGAGGCTCTACTAGCCTGATGTTTGTTTTCAGGGTTCTATATTTAGTTGTACCTTTGGCGTCATGTGTTACTGACTTGCCATTGCTTGTAGTTGGTGAGGTAGTCTTGCTGTCTTTAGTGGCATCACCAGAAGGAGTGTAGCTGCTGGAAAGCATGTATGAATGATGGAAGAGAGTGCTTGAGGTGCCCTTCTCAACTGGTTTGCTTGTTGGTCTGCAAGGGTCTCTAGAGTCTTGTAGATGTGAATGTTGTAGATTTCCCATATCAATTGGAAGGGCTGTCCCCTGGTATCCGCTTTTGTGATTGCTCTGTAGCTGGAGTTTTCTTTAAGGTTGGGGTCTAACGGTTGTAGGTTCTCTATGGTGCCCTTGTTGCCAGGATGTTGTTTTTGAGTTCAGTAGTTCATCTAAAAGTTCTCTATGGTACCCCTATAAAGTGCATATTGCATATACAATGCAATATGCCCGACCTTCCCCTGACGACCCCTCTAAATGCTTTGGACCACGGCCTGTTACTCTTACTATCAACTTCTGCAATATTCGTGGCCTTTCCTCTAATTTTCACTCTGTTGAACACCATCTCTCTTCCAAACCTGATCTTCTTTTCTTCACTAAAACCCAGGTGTCTGAGGCAACGGCCAGCGGCCCCTTCTCTGTATCCTCCTACTTTCTCTATCCTAGTTTCAAAGCCAAAGGCGGATGATGTTGTGTATACGTGCACAACAAACTCACTTGCTCTCGTGTTCCTGATTTCTACTCCTCTGAATTCTCAACTTTATGGCTCAAACTATCCTATCATTCTCATACTAAATATTTCTGTGCTGTCTATCTTTCCCCTAACTCTACCGACTTTCCCAAATTCCCTGTTTATCTAAACTCTAAAGTGGAACACATTCTATCCATCTCTTCCTTCTCATAAATCTCCATCCTAGGAGATTTCAACGTTCACCACCACCAATGGCTCTCCTCTCTTACTACTGACCAATCTGGTGAACAAGCCTTAGTCTTTTCTATCCTAAATGACCTAAAGCAGTTGGTCCAGCAACCCACCCATATCCCGGATCTCTTCGAAGATCAGCCCAACATTCTTGACTTATTTCTGACTTCTAACCCTTCTTCTTATACTGTCAATCTTTTCTCTCCTTTGGGCTCCTCCGACCATAAACTTATCTCTGTTACCTGTCCTATCTCTCCAGTACGGCCACCCGATCCTCCCAGCCGGCGCCGCTTGTGGCACTTTGGCGCTGCCTACTGGGAGGCTCTACGGTAGTACTTCTTTGATTTCCCATGGAATAATTTCTGTTTCCGTGGTCGAGGACCCTCGGAGAGTGCTGAACACAATGCCGAGGTAATTCTCTTGGGCATGGAGGCGTACATTCCATATTCTTTCTCTCAGTCTAATGCAAACAAATCTTGGTTTACTCACGCTTGTTCTACTGCTGTCCATAACAAGGAGGAAGCCTTCAAACGGTACAGATGCCTTGAAGCTCAAGAATCTCATTCTTCCTATGTGTCTGCCCGGAATCAAGCCAAATCTGTTCTTCGAATTGCCAAGCACTCTTTCATCAATAATAAATGCACTGAACTATCCAACTCTTGGGCGGGTGCCCAACTCCGAAAGGAGTTGAAATAGGGGAGCTATCCCTCCGCCAAAGGCGGCTTTCTAGGGCCTTTCCTAGCTGATGCCGAGAGGATTGGGTTCTAGTCATGTGGTGATGGGCTGGTCTATCAGAGTGAGAGCTGAGTGATCTCTGCCATACCCATAGCTTACTCTGACTGTTCCTCTTATATATATATCTTCTAGATCTCAAGTGACAGCGTCTTTTCCGTGGATCGACCTCCCTACTGCCACGCTAAAAGTTGGCAGATTGGGAGCCAAAGCGTCACATTTTTCCCTTGCCCCTCAACTTTCCCTTCATAATTGCTGAGGGGCACAGGGCCTTGGGTGGGGCTTTGGTTTCCCAGGCGTTTCCGCGCCCTCCTCAGCTCCCTGCCTTAGAGTGGCTTCGGTCACCCGGGCTTTGTTAGTGGTAAGCAGGGAGGGTTTTGTGGGGGCGCTCTATGGCCTTGGCCTTGCTTGGGACCTTGGGGCTGTTCGGCCAGGCAGCCTGGGGAACAACAACAACAACAACAACTATCCAACTCTAGCTCTTCCCAAGATTCCTGGCATCTAGCCTAAAACCTCTCCAACAATCTTTCCCTCCCCTTTTCCACTCTAATGGCACAACCATCACTTCTTCCTCTGACAAAGCTGAACTATTCGCTCAAACTTTTGCTAGAAAATCCACCTTGGATGATTCCGGTGCTATTCCTCCCTATCCACCCCCCTCTCTCTTACTTATGCCTAATATCCTAATTTCTTCTAAAGATATACTTTTTACCCTCTCTGGGCTTAATACTAAAAAGGCGTACGGTCCGGACGGTGTTCCTCCTGTTGTACTAAAAAACTGTGTTTCTGTGCTGACTCCCTGCCTAGGCAAATTCTTTCGTCTTTGTCTCTCCTCTAACGTCTTCCCTTCTTGCTGGAAGTTTGCTCTCATTCAACCTGTCCCAAAGAAGGGTGACCGCTCTTAACCCTCCAACTATCGTCCAATTGCTTTCATCTCTTGTATCTCTAAATTTGTTTAAACTATTCTTGCTTCCAAATTTCTTGAGCATTTCTCTTCTCATAATCTGCTCTCAGATCGCCAGTATGGCTTCCTTAAGGGTCGCTCTACTGGTGATCTTCTTTCATATCTTACTAACTCTTGGTCATCCTCCTTTCGAGACTTCGGGGAGACCTTTTCTATTGCACTAGACATATCGAAGGCCTTCGATAGACTCTGGCACAATTCTTTAATTTCTAAACTACCCTCCTTCGGTTTCTATCCCTCCATAGCCGCGGTTGTGGACGGCCATCGCTCACTTCCTCATCCTATCAACTCCGATGTTCCTCAGGGCTCTGTCCTATCTCCTATTCTCTTTCTAATTTTCATAAATGATCTTCTCAACTGTACCTCCAGTCCCATCCATTCATACGCAGATGACTCTACCTTACACTACTCAATTAGTTTTCCAGAATGCCACAGCCAGCAATCCCTCAAAAACAAACATAATGAAGCCATAGAACACTTATCTTCTGATCTAACTACTGTTTCCAATTGGGGCAGAGATAACCTTGTTGCCTTTAATGCTTCCAAAACCCGATTTCTCCGTCTATCTAACCGATGTGAACTCACATAGGACTATCCCTTATACTTCAACAATACACAAATCAACCCTTCATCTTCTCTCAATATTCTTGGTGTCTCTTTTTCTTCTGCTCTCACTTGGAAGGACCATATTACCAGTCTTGCTAAGGCAGCCTCCCAGAAGCTGGGCGTGCTCAACCACCTCAAGGGGTTCTTTACCCCTGCACAGCTTCTTGCTCTGTACAGGGGCACAGTGCGTCCTTGTATTGAGTATTGTTCACATGTGTGGGTAGTATCCTCTCACACCGGACTCCTAGACAAAGTAGAAAGGAGGGCCTTTCGTAACATTAATTCCCGCCCACTCACCAACTCTCTCTCTTCGCCGCAATGTTGCATCTCTCTCGTTATTCTATCGCTACTACAATAAGCAGTGCTCCTCAGAGCTCTGCCAGTGTATACCACCTCCTCTACGTAGGGTATGTGGTACCCGTCTTGAATCACAATCCCACCCCTACTCTATTCAACTCTCCAACCCAAGAGTGAAACGTTTCTCTCAGTCTTTCTTCTATTCAACAGCTGAGCTCTGAAACTCTCTCCCAGAATAAGTGTTTCCCTCCTTCTATGATTTAGATTGCTTCAAACACCGTGTGTCCAGGAATTTTGGCTAGAACGTCCCTTTATTTGGGCCTGTCACTCTTTCAACTATGGGGGAGACACTCGCTACAGGCAGTTCTGCCTTTTGTCTCCCTCACTCACATAGAACAAAATATATATATATATATATATATATATATATATATATATATATATATATACCGTTTTATATGTTATTACTTTTTCCGATAGCTAAGCTTATTCACATCAGGAAGGAACCCTAGATGTTATGGGTTTAAAATATATCAGTTTATCTTTTAACGAGTTTCATTCTAAGATAAAGAGTGTGACTATAATGCATTGTGCTTTATATCTCTCATACAATCATAAACAAAAGGGAAGGAAAGTGGGAGAGAAGGGAGGAGAACTCATACAAGAATCAATTAGCTAAAAGGTCCGACAGCAATCATCGAGGACCTTGTACCGGACCTCTGTGTCTCGCCCACACACAAAGGCGAATTTACTAATTGCATTGCAAATTGCCAGCCGTGGTTTCATTAAAGTTAGTACGAGACCTGACTCTCCAACGTTTAGAAACAGGAAATAAGAACAAGGTGAGGGGGTCGAAAGAAGAAGAATGGGAGTTTTATATACTTTGGTTCACAGTGCGATAATAACGGTGTATTGTTTCTGTATTTCACATACGCTATCAAATAGCATGCAACTTTGGGGAATACATGAAATATACTGTATTCAAGTTTTACTTAATCATACAAGAGGATGAGCTGAACACAAAATGTTTTGTCATATTCGAAGAGAGGAGAGATTAATTACAGTGAAAGCAGTGGAAGAGAAATGAAAATACGAACATGTAGCAGGCACAATGACCGATACTTGTCATATTTGTTCTTACTTTTATACTTATCATACTATAGAATATCGGCGTTGGGAGAAAAGAAGGAATAAATGAAAGCAGGATTCTATAAGAAGGATAAAGGAAGAAAAGAAGACCTGAGAAGACACCATAGGAGGAAAGAACGTGGGATGAAGGACGCACAGTATATAAGTTCGAAAGAGCGGAACAGGGTTTGAAGAAGAAAGAACAAATATAACTTATTATATGATGACTACTTGATACTAAATCGTTTACAATGCTTGCTTACTTTCATAAATGCCAAATATGTTCTTCAAAATCTAGATCAATATTAATGCCTAAGGTATCCCTTGGTACTATATAATATACTTAACCCCTTGAAGATCATGACGTGTTTTGACAGCTTATTCTGGCTATTATTAAACTATGTTATACAGCTCAGGAAGAACCTGTGGGAATTAAAAGGGCAAAAACTATCTCAATTAGCCTTCTGAATTCCATACTACCCTCTTAATCTGGATGAAATCGTCAACTAATAGCCAGAAAACTGAAAAAAAGTGTCATCGATCCTCAGAGGGATTGTATTTGATTAATTGATATACTTAAGTGACTGCATTATTTTATAATTAATAAGGGTCCAGTTTGCACGAGTGTCCTTTCTGAAGCAGATAGAGGAGGGCTTCATTAGCCGTCAGTTACATAGGAGGATTGCTTCGGATTAGCCACTCTGGCAGTCTGGACGGGTTGGTTTTCTTATAATAGCTGTTCAGTGCCTGCTCATAGTTAACTCTGGTACTTCTGTCAATCTCAGTTAGGGATGGCTTTTTGCACTGACTCTGCTGCTGCTGCTAATTGTATTGGTAGTTAATTACGTGACCACTTAATTTATCTTGGTAAAGTAACGTGAAAGCAGACATGTTATATCCCTGGCCTCACCTTGGGAAGGATCCGCCCCAGTGATCGACGGATACGGTGCTGGGATTTTGCTTGAATATATGTTCATTTTTATGTTCCATTACGCACTCGGAGTTCATGTTTATGTTCCATTACGCACTCGGAGTTCATGTTTATGTTCCATTACGCACTCGGAGTTCATGTTTATGTTCCATTACGCACTCGAAGTTCATGTTTATGTTCCATTACGCACTCGAAGTTCATGTTTATGTTCCATTACGCACTCGAAGTTCGTGTTTATGTTCCATTGAGCACTCGAAGTTCATGTTTATGTTCCATTACGCACTCGGAGTTCATGTTTATGTTCCATTACGCACTCGGAGTTCATGTTTATGTTCCATTACGCACTCGGAGTTCATGTGTATGTTCCATTACGCACTCGGAGTTCATGTTTATGTTCCATTACGCACTCGGAGTTCATGTTTATGTTCCATTACGCACTCGGAGTTCATGTGTATGTTCCATTACGCACTCGGAGTTCATGTGTATGTTCCATTACGCACTCGGAGTTCATGTGTATGTTCCATTATGCACTCGGAGTTCATGTTTATGTTCCATTACGCACTCGGAGTTCATGTGTATGTTCCATTATGCACTCGGAGTTCATGTTTATGTTCCATTACGCACTCGGAGTTCTAGTCGTTGTAGGGCAGCACTAGTTTCGAGGATTGTTTACGCACTTAAGTAAAGTCCAGTCAGAGTGCCTGGATTTGCGTGTTGTGTGCTTTGTTCTGTAGTGATGTTGGCAGATGGTCGGCGTGGAGACTATAGAGGTGCTGGCTATTTATGTGCATTAAGTTCACGAACTTGAAGTCTCACCAGCTATTCGTAACAATTGGGAAATCAAGATCATTGATTGACACGTATGGTTTGGTACATGGCGTTCGGTGGATCAATAATTTCGGCATTACAAATTTCAGGTCTGTATCTCCAAGTATGTTGTTACGTAGGAGCTCATGAATGATTCCCAAGATCAACAACACAACAAGTTTACAGGTGGAACAGGATGGAACTGGTAGAAATATGGCATACATTGGTATATGAAGGAATAATGAAAGCAGACACATGAAGAATGTGAGGATAGGAATGTAGGAACAGGGGGATGGAAACAATAAGGAAGATAAAGGGAAGCAGTGGGAATAAAGAAATCAATATCAAATTTGGACCAAATTATATTCCATATAATAAGGCAAAACGTAAAAAAATACGAGGACAAAATGTAATAGAACATGAGGAAATGACGGGGTCATGGGCAGGTATGCACGAGGCAGCACTGGGGTGGGGGCAGAACATTGCTGGAGCGAGGACGAGAAACTGAAATCAGAAATGGCCGAACATTTGGGAGAAATATGGAGTAAGAAGAAAGATTGAACGGGTAAGCGAAGATGAAATGTATATAAAAGAAGGAGGGCAGACGGAATAATGTATATAAAAGAAGGAGGGCAGACGGAATAATGTATATAAAAGAAGGAGGGCAGACGGAATAATGTATATAAAAGAAGGAGGGCAGACGGAATAATAGGATAGCGTAGGGAAAGTAAGCAAATTAAAAATGTCGAATGCATATCGAGAAGTACCTACCGACAACACAGATAATAATTAAGTACTTAATCTAATTAATAAGTACATTATGAAACTAGTTATTATCAAATTCATCGACTAAAACAGGAAATACGAAATGTTGCATATCTTTGAACTCACCCTACACCAACCTATGAACAATACAAACATTTGTTTTTCCTAGTGCTAAGAACATAATAACAACATTGAGTTAATGTTTTTCCTAGTGCTAAGAACATAATAACAACATTGAGTTAATGTTTTTCCTAGTGCTAAGAACATAATAACAACATTGAGTTAATGTTTTTCCTAGTGCTAAGAACATAATAACAACATTGAGTTAATGTTTTTCCTAGTGCTAAGAACATAATAACAACATTGAGTTAATGTTTTTCCTAGTGCTAAGAACATAATAACAACATTGAGTTAATGTTTTTCCTAGTGCTAAGAACATAATAACAACATTGAGTTAATGTTTTTCCTAGTGCTAAGAACATAATAACAACATTGAGTTAATGTTTAAATTAGTTATGCCTATATTCACATTGACAAGAAATTGTTGTGTTTTACAAAATTGTCATTTATTATATAATCTAGACAAGTAATAAATGACTTTGAATAAGGTACAAATGTGTTGGCTTTGGTATTGTTTTACTAAAAATCCAAAGCTAAAAGCTACAACATAATTAAGACTGACGTTTATAAAGCAACAATGGTACGTTCACTAAGCGATTATAGAAAAGCAAAAGTGGCTTAATTAAATTGGCTAACATAACATTGATTTCCAGAAACTAATACATTACTGTACTACCGCTGTACAATCAGGTTAACATACGATATATATAAATACTTGAGATAATACTTAAAAACAAAAATGTACAATACCTGCATACACAGTTTCATAGCAAGATTTGTTTAGGTAAGTTATAATGCTGACTAACCTTTGATTTTTTCATGATATTTTAAGAGCTATTTGACAGTAAACTTGATGATGTTTATATATTCTTTGAGTTTGGTTCTGGTTTATAGTTACATAATTAACACTCCACGAGCGGCTAGGTCAGTAACTTCTACTACCTGCCAAGCGGGTAGTTTTACCCTAAACAAGCTTATTTCCGTGCTCTTTTTCATGCATAAACAAGAGCCAGAGCGTAATACAAGTATGTATCCGTGAAAGGGCGATAATTGAGCTTTCCAATGACACCAGAACCATCTTTCTACGACCACTGGTTCTCTTGCAACGATCGTGCAACACGAAGGAAAAATCGCTAAAATACGGTAATTTCCTTACATAATTCCCTGTCTAGCGAGGTAGTGGGTGTGGATGTGTGTGGAGGTGGGCCCAGTGCTGGCGCGGGAGCCGTGCCGAACAGTCAGAGTCAACGTACGCTCCTCCCACCGCTCGGACTCTCTCTCAGAGCCAATTATGTGCTCAAAATTGATACCGGCTTAAGGCGGTCCCCGCCACATTGTCCTTTGTTCTCTAGACCGCCTTAAGTCGGGCCCCGCCAATAAGGAGTTAAATATACTGTGAACTAGATCACAAGGCCATGCCAGAGAGTGAAAAGCGTAGAGAAGATTAAGACTGGACGATGTCACCACTGGATTCCCTCAGACTTCGGAGCTTGGACTTATCATGTACTTTTATAACTATGCGTTGATAATGACTATAATACATTTGTCGATGATATAGTATTTGCAACCAATGTCCGATGGAAAAATAGATAAATAATTCAATTTTTGTTTCCTTCTATGTGTATGAAGGAGACAAAAGGCAGGTTGCCTGTAACTGTGTAATCGGTCTCTATTCAGAGAACTTGATTTTTACATAAATATATACAAAGAAAGAGGAAGTAAAAGTAAAGTTCAGGAGCATACGCTGAAACAGCACGTAGCCGCGGCGCTCATCTCCGTTTCATTGCCCTTTGGAACCTGTGGTCATTAAAACAATACAGAGGCTACTACATTTGTGTGATACCCACAGATTGTTTACTTCCCTAGGTGGGACATCACATCTGCCCACTAGCATTAGGTACCTAATTCACTGCTTAGGTGAACAAAGGCACTGTGTGTTATGGTGACTGCCCATCCGTCACGCTCTGCCAGGGAATCGAACCCGTGACCCTCTTGGTTGTGAGCCGAGCGTGCTAACCATTGCACCACAGGTCACCTAGAGAGAGAAAGGCAATTTTATTATTCAGTTAGCTTTAACCGCCTTAAAGCATAGACACAACTGTGCAGAATGGTAAATGTTTGCTAACATGACTTTTGGTCTTACTAATCTATAATAACAAAGCATGATCGACAGTTTATATAATTCGCATCTTCACCCAAATAAATTGTATCAAGTCTTATTCTGAAAATCATGCAAACAAAAGAAGCGGCAGCAGGGAATATCTAAAATGGTGGACACTCCACGAGTCCTAATTCCAGGTCAATGTTCTCTCCACACGACCAACCAGTCCGCCAGAACTTCAATATTCACCGAACATGACCCTCCACCAGCCCCGCTCCACCACTATTCCACATCCCTCATCCACCTTAGTCTGTTTGTACTATTGTATTGTTTCATTATATCATGTCACAATATTGTTCCGTTTCACTTAACTTTGACAACGTGATATCTTTATATTTCTATATTCATGCTGTTTCTTCGTGCCTTGTTACATCACTACTGTTAGTGTATTATTGCAATATCAACATTTCGTCTCATTCCTCCTTTACCCTTCGTCCACTCTCCGGCACCATCACTATTTCTAAACTATTCCGGATTTACACAATCACCTCAGCTCTCCCTTACCTGTATTGTATTGCTTATCACCAAACTATTCCACTACTGTTCCATTGCACACTTACCCAGACAGATATTTCTACAATTCTTCCACTATTCTACTCCAAAATTAAAACCCAGTTCTTCTCCAGTACTCCACACAACTATGCATTATCAGTGTTCTTAATGTTTGCACTTCATGTTTTTTTTCTTCAACTATCCACATCTAAAAAGAAATCTGCAGTAATCGTAAACTACTGTATCTCTCTTTCTACTTGACCCATGTATATACAGTATAGTTTATCTGTCAAATTGTGTATCTAATTATTCATCATCAACAGCCTGAGTTAGTCTACTGCAGGACAAAGGCCTCTCGCAAACATTGTCATGTAACTAGTCAGATGTTAGCCTATTCCATCTCACCCCAGCAAACTTTCGGATTTCATCTCTCCATCTGGTTCTCCGTTTACTCCTTCCTCTAACTCCATGTTTAGGTTCCCATGTTGTTGCTCTAGTTGTCAATCTGTTATCTCTCTTCTAAATAATCGACCTGCCCAGGAACATTTCCTCTGTTAAGTAGTACAGAAAATATGGTTTCTTTTGTTTGATCTCATATCCAAGAGGCTCTCTTATTATCTCTCCAAGTTATATCTAACTTTATCCTCTTCATTCCTCTTTTGGCACTCCTTGATTTATGATCTATACATTCTCTTATGCTCTAAGTTTCTGATCCGTAAATTAGTATAGGAAACCAGATTGTTTCAGTATTCTCTCCTTTAATGAAAGGGGTAGCTTGTTTTTCAATAGAGCTCTGCTTACTAAATATACTCCTAGCCTTCATTTGATGTATCTATAGTGAATTATAGATTTGTCTGTTTAACCTGTCCTACATACAGTATAATATATTCTTCAACTGCGTCTGTCACCTCATCTTCTATCTATATGTGTTGTGGTTGCACAAGATGAGTAAACATAATTTTAGTTTTGTTTGTATAAATGTTCAGTCCAACTTACTTAAATCTGGCATTATTTGTTGTAACTCTTCCCCCGAGTCAGTCGCTGAAAATAATTACTGTAGGCCATCAGCGTATCTGAGGTTGCTTAAATATTCTCCATTTATTCCCTTCTTATCTCATTCAAATTCCCTAAATATGTCCTCCAAACACGCGGTAAACAGTGTTGGTGACATTGTATCGCCTTGCCTTACCCCTTTCTTAATTGATATGTTCTCACTTTACTTGTGGATCATTATTGATGTTATCCCATCGCTATATAAGGTCTTATAAAACCTGCACATTATTCTATTCTACTCCTTGTTTTCGAATCGCTCTCATTACAACACACATTTTGATTGAGTTAAATGCCTTTTCGTAATTTATATATGGCTTCTTGAACTCATCTTCTCAACAATACTCGGTTAACAACTTGTATACGGTCTGTTGTCGAGTATCCACTTCGGAAACCTTCTTGTTCTCTTGGTTGATTTGTAATAGTCTACCTATCCGGTTGGTGACGATTTGTGTGAACAGTTTGTACAAAACAGAGAGCAAGCAAATAATATTGACCTATAGTTCTTTGTCTAGCGTTTATTCTTTGATATAAGAATAATGGAGACATTTCTCCAGGCTTTAGGAACCCTTCGATATTGTAGGCATTGTGTGTATAGTTAGCTAGTTTAATAATAATATTGCCAATACCACTTACTTTAGGAACCCTTCGATATTGTAGGCATTGTGTGTATAGTTAGCTAGTTTAATAATAATATTGCCAATACCACTTACTTTAGGAACCCTTCGATATTGTAGGCATTGTGTGTATAGTTAGCTAGTTTAATAATAATATTGCCAATACCACTTACTTTAGGAACCCTTCGATATTGTAGGCATTGTGTGTATAGTTAGCTAGTTTAATAATAATATTGCCAATACCACTTACTTTTCCTCTCTTTGCGTCTCTTAAAGGAGGGAGGGGATAGTTTTTTTTTTCTCCCTCATGTTTAGGCCTAATCCCATTAGCTTTAACATTTTAAAACGTTCGTTCCATCAGCTTGGCGATTTTAAGACATTTCTTTCCATTTCTCTGTCAATATAAAGACTTTTCGTGCCATTTAGGTGTCGATATTTACCTGGCGAGCGATAGCGAGCCTGTACTTCTATGAGGAACCGGCCTTCGGCTGGGAAATTTGTCTACAGTAAAACTGTACAAATTCATCTTGAAGGGCGGTCTAGGGAGTGTGTTTGGTTTTAAGCTTGATGAAGGAGTAGCGAGAAAACTATAAAATAAATAAGTACATGGAAAAAAGAGATAAACAAATAATCGCTACCCCCCCTAAAGCTGTCCTAACTTTTAAAGTATTTTAAATTTTGGTCATAATTATGTCATGTTTTATTTTATTTTTATGCCGACCGTATTAGTTAATACTGCTGCTTCAATCTCGTCTCTGGGTGTTATGATTATTGTTATATATGCCTTCTCTTCTTCAGAAGTTCCATCGTTTGTTTCTGTAAGTTTGCTACAAGTGCTCTTGGCTATATTTACTGCAACACTCAACCCTTTCAGTACCGGTGTCGTAGTATGTATATGATTTCAGCTACAATTAGACGATTTTATGAAGGTTATGAAGAATATATGATAGCTATAAGGATTCATTGAGATAGTTTGTAGCCTTTTAATTGGTAAACGTCTTTTTTTAATCTGAATGAAATCGTTTAATAGTTGCCAGACTATAATGACAAGGTTGTCACCGGTACTGATTGGGTTAAAGACGCTTCCTTGTATTCCTTTCTTCTACTTTCTCCTTCGAGTCTGTCAACTGCGAATATCCATTCTGAATATGTAAGCTAAACTCTTCAGTCCTTCATCTTAGTGTGCATAAGCTTGGTTTGATACTTCTAACTATACCCCGTTCCAAATAGGTAGCCTAGCAATCGCGAACCTTAACCTCTGTATCTCAAAATAGGCTAGAGCAAATAGGCTGTAAGATTTCACACCTATTCCCAGGCTGACCCTTCCCAAAAGGTAGAAATGTTTTCTTGACTACTCAAGCTGTTTGGAAGTTATATAGGTTAATGTTCGAGAGCATGGACTACTTATTTAGAACAGGGGGTAGGCCTATAGCTTGTTTCTTTCTTTCTTTCTTGAAGTTTAACCCTACACGACATCTCAACATTCTGTAGTCACTTCCAATGTTCACTTTCTACAGTACTGTTGCATCTTTCACATTATCTGCTTTGTCGGTGATGATAAAGTCAATTTAATTCTTGGTTATTCCAATAGGACCTTTCCCTGTCCACTTCTGCTGTCTTTCTTTTGGAAAAATGAATTCATGATCTTTAGCCGGTTTCGTTCTGCAAATTCTACAAGAGTGTCTCCTCTGCCATTCTACAAGAGTGTCTCCTCTGCCATTCTACAAGAGTGTCTCCTCTGCCATTCTACAAGAGTGTCTCCTCTGCCATTCTACAAGAGTGTCTCCTCTGCCATTTCGCTTATATATTCCGAAGTTACCTATAACTGTTTCACCTACTTTGGCATTAAATCTCCAATTACAAATGTGAATTGAGTTTTGTCTTTTCATAACGTTTTCCACATCTTGGTAAAACTTCATAATCGTGTGCTGCCATTAAAGCATATATTTAGATTAATTCTACTCTATAACGTTGATTGAGCTTAATAATTATTCCTGCAAGTTTTTCTTTGCTACTAACAGTATCCTCAACATTGCCAGCTAGTCGTCTAGTTATCGAGAATCAAAATCCATGTTGTTTCCTCTCTTCTTTTCTTTTGTAACATAACACATGACCGTCAGGCAACTCAATAAATGCCTCATATGTTTTATAAACTTCGCTAAAACCTACGGTATCCCATTTAATGTTTGTCAATTACTCATACAGGATAGCTAAGTTTGCTTCAATGGTCAGGGTTCGAGCATTGTACCTTCCTCTGGTGGCCCTGTTTGTCCTCATCGATTCTTAGCACCTCCTGCTCTGGAGCTGGTCTGACCGCCATCGTGGTCAGTTGCTTCAGAGCTGCTGAAAGTTGAGGGCCATTGGTGCTTGTTGTAGTGTTTTTTTGTCCGAGGGGTTAAGACATTTGGGACCCATTAAATCAACATTATTTAATTGTCTGTTCGTCGCTCTCTCTCTCTCTCTCTCTCTCTCTCTCTCTCTCTCTCTCTCTCTCTCTCTCAGAAAGGTAGAAGGTATGAGCTTGCCCTAGCTGCCAGGCAAAGTATATTGGAAGCTCATACCGAGCTTTCAAAACTCGAATTGACGAGCACATAGGCCAGTCTAGTAGAACAGGTCTGCCTCTCAAGTCGCCTTCTTACTCAGTTGTACGGGAATATACGCTATATCTTGTGGTGTTGGTGTGAAAAAAGATAATTTTGATATTTTGGATTCCTGTCAACGTGTTGATATTAGAGTTATAGAATCCCTCTATATTTCAAAATTAAAAACCTCCCTTAACTCTACGGTATCATCGCACCCGCTTAACTTTGCGTAAATTACCCCTCCTTTGTATTAACCCTATCATTCTGCCCCATATATGTACATTTTTTTTTGTTATGTTCTAATTATTTTCAATAAGCTCATAAGCGTTCATATTTGTAATATTCTCTTTTGATTTGTAGACCACTGATGATGACACCAGTGTGATGTCGAAACGTTTGGTATTGGTAATAAAGTATGGAACTGTTCGTAGCGTACTTTGTTCTTCTATTCCTGCTGTATATATATATATATATATATATTAGTGGCCCCTCCATCATTGACGATATGCCTATTAGTATAATAGCCTCCTTTCAAGCACCCACGGGCAGCCAGTTTGAAACTCACGCTGCGGGGAAACGGAGTACTACACATCATAAGTGTAAAGCAACTTCTCTTATGGAATCGTCTTATGATTGGGGTACACACTACGAAAAAACTTCGTAAAAAATAAAAGAGAAAAAATAAACTCAAAACTTGTTTTGCTATAGCTTTCCGTTTCGTGGATTTCTTGTGCGTGGCTTCTCGCCCTGACTGTGGCAACCGAGACGCCATATTCCTTCTTCCCTTCCCCGCGTGCATCCCAGTCGGACGTGCGCGCCTGTGTTCTGCCACATTCTTTGTTCGATCGCTTCTAGGGAGTCCTTGCTCATTTGTATTTATCTGAGTTGTATTGAACAGGTTTAGAATGGCTAGCACAGGCTACCCCATTGGTATGCCTGCAGGGAAGTGTTAAATTAGGGTACTATTGTACAGGCGCCTGCAATTCTCCAGGATCCGCGCCTCATCTGTTGCATCTTACCGTCTATATGAGGCAGTTGCTTTTATATTATTGTAGCAGACGCCCTGGTCTAAGAATTGTCACACGTGGTGTGGGACTTTCCATGGTTCGAGCTTGCTTTTCCCCGCTCGTGGGGCCCCCTCGCCAGATGTCGCAGCAGTGTCTTCAGGAGGTAAGGTAAACTACAAGATGTATGATTACTACAAGCCTCGTGGCCAGCCTCATTAGGGGTCTCCGTAGGGTATAGTTTTTTTTTCGGTATGTATTAATAAATATTATTATTATACTATGATAACCCTAAGTTATGTCCCTCGTTTATATGGCTATATATTTAACATGTAAACAGGGATTCAGGAGACGTCCTGATGGTGGTGTGGGGTGTTTTTGGGGGTCTGACTTTCACAAATAAGTCGGCCCTCCCAAATGTTTTGGCTCGTGACCTTCCGGCGATCTTTCTACGTACTGACGCCTACTCTCGCCTCGTAGGCGAAAGGATTGAGCCAAAATATCCCGGCGTGGTGTGCAGTACCACGAACCTTCCGGCGGAAATGCAAAATTCCTAAGAGAGCAATCTCGGCCCACCGAGCGAACTCGCCCAAACCAATAGCCTAGCACGGCAAGACTTTCCTCGCCCGGCGCAACAGTCTAGTGGGGTTATTTCTATCTAAACCATAGTCAATAGATAGTTACTACGGATTAATTGGGCCAGTGGCACTTTGTCACAGGTAAGCAGTTCAATAGGAAATTAAGTTTTCATAGAACGAGTCCAGCGGAAGGTTAGAGTAGCAGTGCGCTATAGCTAATTTTCCGGCGGACTTGAAGGATAGGATGTATTAACACCACTCAGGTTATCCTTATGAGCATTGATTCCTGGAAATTTTCTATTTCCAGATTTCATCACTCCAGTAGTAGCACAGGCAGCAGGTGAGGGAGCCGATCACGTCGGGGGGGTTTTCGCTCCATCATGCCTCTGTTTACTCTGTGCGCTACAACTAACTGCTCTCTTCTCCCAGTATTTGCTCATAAACATTGCATCAGATGTGTAAAGTGCCTCGACAGATCTAGGGGACTTTGGATATGGAAGAAGTGCGCCGTTTGCTTAGAACTCCGGTCAAACGTGTTTGAGAAGAAAGACCATTCGTGCCTTATAGCCCTTCAAGAGATTAAGACTATCTTTAATGTCTACGCAAAAGATGTGGCCCATAAGGCATTAATGTGTGATGACGAAACACTGTGGGACTATGTAATGATTAAATCTCCAGTGTCAAAAGCAACGTCAGCTAGATCAACTCCCAAATCGAAAACTAAAACTAAAGCTTTGTCTAAGAAATTTGTTAGTAGTTGCAAGAGTAGTGACAGCGACGAGGCAACCCCCCCCCGACCGCCGCAAACGAGGACGATCTCCTTCGCCGAGGACCAAGTCTAGGTCCAGGTCTAGGTCGCCTAGTAGACGAGAACGCCAATCTTCAGTAGAATCAACGGCGAAGTCTAGTAAGAGAAGGCGGGAAGACTCTGTGACATCGGCCCCGAAATCAGTGAGTGGACATAAAAGTTCCCGCAAGGATGAGACGCTGTCGCGGCGCCAGCCTACGCAGGCTCCACGGCCACTTTCCTCCGCATCTGCCTCCGTGTCTGTCCAATCAGGCAACTCGGAGGCGGGAACGGAGGAGACTGAGTCGAATCCCAGGGAAGGGTTTAAAGAAACTATTAGTGAACCACAGAATACTATCTTTACTATACCCAAGGTAAGTCTCACCACGCCACGTACGGGGCCACCGATAGTGTCACAACGGGTACTGGCGGAACAATATAGGGGTTATACACCATGTACCGTACAGCATTATGACAATTCTCAGGCTAGTATTATACCGGACTCCCAACCACCCATCGTGTTTAACAAGGGTTTTTAGAGACACTCAGAGCCATCACAAGCACAGTCTATGTTTCAGGGCCAAGACAGACAGCAGAGTAGTGATAATATTCCCTTGTCAGTCCCGGACTTAGTGTGGCTTTTGAATGAGCTGGTAATAGAACAAAGGCAGAAAATGCCGGAGGTTGAGGAAATGCCGGAGGAGTCAGAGGAACGTGAAATATCCTCAGGATAACCAGTGAACGAGGAAGGCTCTGAGGCGGGTTCAGAGTCTTCTCGGGGATCTCAGATGACCTTAACGATATCTTGCATAAAGTTTTGAGACAATACCATATCCCTAGTTCTCAGGTCCCTCCCACTCAGGCGCCGGTAGCTCCCCTGATTGAATCGACAGTAAGGCCCTTAGAACCTACCGGAGTTCAACCTCCCAGTACTGCCATGCCCCCTATTAACGTCAATAAAACGACCACCACGGCGAGTGACATGACAATGTCCGCCGCCTTGACAACCACAAATGTCCGAGTTATCACAAATATTAGCCCTCCTCCCCTCGACATAATCCCACATAGAAAAGGCCCTATGCCACTTCTATACGGGCCTGACTGTTCATGGGTTCCTGCTATTGCCAAGAACGTTCACATGGCACAGACGACAATATCGGGGGAGATTCCGGTCCCGAGTGATTGGACCATAGAGGTTAGCAAAAGCAAGAAACTGAGGGCAAAGGATACGCAGGGAAGGTTGTTGGATGTTACAATTAAGGCTATACCCAATGTTTATAATCCTGATTTCTTTGTGTATTCGTCAACTCCGGCTCTGCCCCCTGCTTCATCTGCAAGACTTTTTTGCTGTCTGGACAAAATCTGACGGCGTTAACGATATGAAAGCTCTGAACGCATTGACGCCGGAATTGGATACAATCCCGGCGCTAGATCAAACACACGGTCCAGTCTTGCAGGTGGGGCAGGTAGGAGTGGGTCCGTGGGGGGACTGGGAAGCTGAGGCGCAACAGTTTGCAGCTACCATTACGACTAAATCCTCCCACCAAATTCCTCAGGAAACCCACTCTTGATTCTCACTCCCCATAATTAAGGCGGGAGGGGTGTCACAAGCTCTTTTTTATTTTCTTTCGGCCCCCAAACTTGTTCTCTATGAGTTAAGGGAACCTTTCTCTACTCCTCCCCGTGCTCACTTGAATAGCGATTTTAAATTAAAAAACAAAGCCTATAGACTTTTTTCCCAATATCTGGTAAGTCGCCAGGTAGCCCAGTCACTCACACAGACTATTTCAGCTATTGAAAATTAAAATATAAGACAGGCCACGGAGTTGTCACGGCGGGTGCTCTTACAAAATTCAATCCAGTCTCTCGGCGACATCAGAATAGCCCTACTAGAGGCCGTTCGAGCACGCCAGGACTTAAGGGTGTTTATAGTGAAAAAATTACCGGAGGACATTGGTCACCGGGTGACTCTTTCCCCTGTCTTAACTGCCTCTCTCTTAAATTTAGACACATGGGGAGAAGTTTATAATTTGGTAGGCAGCTTGACGCAGAGTACCTCCCAGTTTAAGAAGGACTCGTTCAAGAAACTATACTCCAAACAAAAAATTGGAGGTAAGCCTCATGCTAATATTGCTAAGCAGTCCTTTCAGGACTCCCGGTCTTCCCAACAGCAGGGAGGTACTCAGCAAAAGCAGAAACAAGGTAAACCTCAAAGTAAGTGGAACAAGAATAAGTCACAATATAAACCAAATTAAGGAACAACATCTGCCAAACCTAGCCATCCGTCTATCTCTACCCCAGCACCAACAAAAAACTAGTCAGTCAAACTCTCTCTCTCTCCCGGGGCCTACCGCAGGCGAGTTGGATTCGAGTGTAGTTCTGCCGGAAAACCCCAGTCTAGTGACGGGGTCGTTTCAAGCATGTCACAAGGCCTGGCCCCGGCGAACATGGGCACGGACAGTGACACGCAAGGGAATCACTTGGCGGTGGCTCCGGCGACCTCATTTACGTCAAGCTCTAGAAGTCAACCATGTTTCTTTAGAGGTGAAGTCACTAGTTCAGGAAATGATCACCAAACATGTCATTGTCCCAGTAGACTCAACTTGCTGGGTATCCATGTCCAGACTCTTTCTTGTGCCAAAGCGGGACAGTGTGCAGATGCGACCAGTAGTAGATCTCTCGTGTCTGAACACTTACATTCACAAATCGGTCTTCAGGATGCTCACAGTGAATCAAATCAGGCTCACCCTCCCACTGCTAGGCTGGATGTGTTCACTAGACCTGACCGACGCCTATTGGCATGTCCTGGTAAACAGGAGGTTTAAAAAATTCCTTGCCTTGAGGATAAGACAAGAAACTTATGTCTTTCAGAAAATGCCTTTCGGTTTGAACTTGGCACCAAGAATATTCATGAAACTAGTCCGGCAGACACTTATGCCAATATTAGCTCAGGGGATCAAGGTGTTGTGGTATCTAGATGACTGGCTAGTAGTGGAGGAGTCAGAGAGTTTATGCCATATCCATGTAAATCAAGTAATAAATCATGTACAAACCTTAGGGTTCAAGGTCAACCTCGTAAAGTCGAACCTTGTTCCCACACAGGTAATTCAGTGGATAGGGCTGGTCTGGGACACAGCCAAACTTACTCTCAGTCAGAGTGTGGACAACCGAGACAGATATCGCAGGAAATTGTTCGTGTTTCTCTACAGTCTGAACACGACGAGGAAGACGTGGGAGTCCCTGGTCGGTTCTCTCAACTGGATTCAACTAACTGTAAAGTTGGGCCGGTTGAAAGTAAAGAGATTAATCATGGAAGGCAACAAATGTTTCCCACTCTTACCGGAGGGAAAATTATGGGCTATTCCTCCATTAATTCACAACTTACTGTCGGTCTAGGCAAGGAAGGAAACATTGCACTCAATAATGACGTGGGTTTCTCCCCCACCTACGGTATGGGTAGACACGGATGCTTCAGGGACAATAGGCTGGGGATATCAGTCGAATCTAGGCCACCAAGGTCAAGGCCTGTGGTCCAAAGACGAGAACTTTCAAATCAACAAACAAGAACTTCTAGTCCCTTTGTTTTTCCTCCAAAATCACGGCTCTTCTTTACAGGGAAAATCAATAGCCTTTCGGATGGACAACTTGAATACAGTCCACTGCATTCAAAAGCAAGGGTCAACGAGGTCTCGCAAGTTGCTGGAATTGTCAGAAGAGATTTTTGCTCTAGCCAAAACGTTGAGCATCCATCTTCATGCATCTTACCTCCCAGGCGTAGCGAACGTCTGGGCAGACGCCCTATCCCGGAGACAGAGCACAGTAGTAGAAAGGGCGCTCAAGCAAAACATCTTCAACAAGATGATTGCAGAGCCATCCCGTCCACAAGTGGACCTATTTGTGTCCGAGGGAAACCACAGACTCCCTCTCTACCTAACCCGCCGGGAAAGAACTGCGGCGGGGGGCCCAAACGCATTGTCAGAGGACTGGAACAAATGGAACTCAATATATCTTTTTCCGCCTCCAGACGCTTCACTCATGTGTCAAGTAGTTCACAAACTATGGGGCTACCGGTTCTTAGTCTCGATGATCGCGCCACTTTGGCCGGCCCAGGTGTGGTACCACCAGTTGAAAACGTGGTGCGAGAACCCGGTGTCACTCCCGGTCTCGTACTTCCACTTGCAGACAATTGGCAACCTAGAGACCTTGCTGACTTTTGCCTTATGGACATTCAAAATGCCAAATGGTTAACTCAGTACGGGGAGAGCGTGACAAATACATTTCTTAATCAATATACTGTGTACCAGGCGACAATATCAATCTCATTGGAAATAATTTACAACCTGGATAGTAGAGACGGCGCGAACACTCATCATTGTTTTGGTCTTTTTATACTTAAACTATTTGTTTGAGCAAAAGCGTCTTTCTGTAGTCACACTAAAGAATCACTTATGTGCCATTAGAAACCCCTTTTACGACCTTACCGGTCTACCCATACCACAGGAGGAGGAGAAAGGGTTGATGAGAGCATGTTTCAAACTATGCCCACCACCACGGCAGCTCATGCCTACCTGGTCGCTGGACAAAGCTTTATCTTTGCTTCATTCGAGCAAATATAATAATGCGCCGGATTTTGATTCATTACTAAAGAAGGCTGTGTTCCTTATGGCTTTAGAGACAGGAAACAGGGTATCTGAGCTGGCGGCGATGAGCAACGAACCTAATTGCCTCAGGTTTGGGAGATTGAACGAACATTTACGGATCGCTCCGTCTCCCACGTTCGTAGCAAAGAACGAACACTGTGATCATGTACTCTCAGAATTTTCGGTACCGGCACTTAAACGCGGACATACGCCTCACATTTTGTGCCCGGTGCAGGCTTTAATAAAGCTTATGAGGGTAGCAAAACCTCAACAACCAGGAGCCTTATGGGTCAACAACACAGGTACTTGCGTCACAAGAAGAAGATTTGCCTCCTTACTCGTAGAAGTTATTAGGGAAAGTAATCCCGGCGTAGTGGGCAGAGCCCATGACATCAGAAAGTGGGCAGTCTCTCTTAGATTCTTACAAAATTAGTCGACTGATGACATAGCTAACAATAATTTGTGGGCTTCAAATCATACATTCCTGACGCAATATCTGTCGGTGGCCCTGGATAAACCAAAGCTAGCCTGTGTAGCCTTACGACAGAGGGTCTCATGAGTCATGGTGCTATTATTGTTAAGGTTAAGCTTAAAGAAAAGGGGGGGGGGGGGTGCAGGTAAGCCTCAAGACCCCGAGAATCCCTCCGCCGGATGATGTGATAAGTTCACGAACTGTGATACTTTATAAGTTGAGCTGGTTTTACAGCTCTAAAATATTTGTCTATGCAAAAGATACCTATAATAGTTGCAACTATATAGTCAAAATGTACAAATTATATAACATGTACAAATAAGTTTAAGGACAAAAGATATGTTGATCAGGAATAGTTTTTGTTCCCTGACAACAAGTTTATGAATCTCGAGATGAGAATCAAGTTTATGAATCTCGAGATGAGAATCCTATCATAATTATGTTTAAAGTAGATCTTCTTCGAAGTAACGCACTGCTTTCTATCCTTTTTTATTTTTGATATATTGTATGTAAACAATAAAGAACTCAAATTTGCTGTGTGATTCTTTGTCTCTACCTATGGTATTGTTAGTGGTTTGATATTATTACGAATGTCCCCCTCCAGTCTTGAGATATCAGGCACATCGTCAATGATGGAGGGGCCACTAATAAATTATAGGTTTGAGTCCCGGAGGGAAGAATGAAAACCTAATATTTAGTAATGGCCCCGAAATCATTAACGATGTAGGGCCCTCCCTTCCATCCCCTTCCCATTCGATTGATGTCTTGAGTTTAGTCTTAATAAATCAGTGAAGAAGGAATATGGCGTCTCGGTTGCCACAGTCAGGGCTAGAAGCCACGCACAAGAAATCCACGAAATGGAAAGCTATAGCAAAGCAAGTTTTGAGTTTATTTTTCTCTTTTTATTTTTTACGAAGTTTTTTCGTAGTGTGTACCCCAATCATAAGACGATTCCATAAGATAAGTTGCGTTACACTTATGATGTGTAGTACTTCGTTTCCCCGCGGCGGGAGTTTCAAACTGGCTGCCCGCGAGCGCTTGAAAGGAGGCTATTATACTAATAGGCATATTGTCAATGATTTCGGGGCCACTACTAAATATTAGGTTTTCATTCTTCCCTCCGGGACTCAAACCTATAATATATATATATATATACTGTATAAAAGAACATAAGAAGAACATAAGAAAATTGGAGTCTGCAGAAAGCCGATTGGCCCAAACGAGGCAGATCCCTCTCACACCCAACCCCAATTACAAGGCCTAATTGTAGGCCCAGCTCACTAATACTATGAGGACCGATCTCACCAAAACGGTCAGAGGTCAAACAATGGAGGTCTGCAGAGCGCCGAATGGCCCACACGCGGCAGATCTCCCTCACGCCCAACCCTTCTCGTCCATATGCCTATCTAGTTTTTTCTTAAAGCTCTCTATCGTATTTGATCCCACTATAGCACTTGGTAGCCTATTCCACCTATCTAGAACTCTGTTACCAAACCAATATTTTCCTATATCTTTTCTGAAACGAAATTTATCTAATTTGAAACCATTTGTTCGAGTTCTTTCGCTATCACTGAGCTTTAGTAAATTTTCCATGTTCCCTTTATTAATCCCATATACAGTATATATATATATATATATATATATATATATATATATATACTATTTTATATCAATGAATGATACAACAGGTAAAGCTGCCTGTAACAAGGGTCTCCCCCCAAAGTTGAAAGAGTGACAGAGAGCCAAATTCAAGGTACGTTAGAGTCAAAATGTCTGGGCACACAGAGCTTGGATCAAGTAAGTCATAGGATAAGTTAATGACAGATTGTCATTGTGGGAGAGAGTTCCAAACATTACATGTTGAGTAGAAGAACGACAGTGAAAATAGGCTTAGTCTTGGGTTAGAGAGTTGGACATAATAGAAGTGGGAGTGTGTTGAAAGGGGAGTGCCCCCCACTCTCCGTTAGGGAGGAGATAAACACTGAGATAGTTCTGAAGAACACTGATTATTGTAATAGAGGTAGAAGAGTGAGAGAGATGCAACATTGTAGCGTGTAGAGAGAGATTGTAGGAAGTTGGTAAGAGGAGGCTTTTGACTCCACCCTTTTGAGAAGTGTGTTATGGGTGGAACCTCTCCCCACATGCGAACAATACTTATTACATGGGCGCACTGTGCCCCTGTACAGATCAAGAAGCTGTGCCTATCTGAAGAACCCACAGAGATAGTTGATCACACCTAATTTCTGGAAATGTGTTTTAGCAAGAGTGTAAATATGACCCTTCCAAGAAAGGTCAGGAGATAATGAAACATCAAAAATACTGAGAAAAGATGAAGGGTTGATTTGTGTCTTGTTGAAGTATAAGGGATAGCCGCGTGGAAGATCGTGACAGGTAGATGGATAGAGAAATTGGATTTTAGAAGCATTGAAAGTAACATGATTTTCTCTGCCCCATCAGAAATAGTTGATAGATACAAAAAATAAGCATGGTATGGCCTCATCACATGAGTTTTGAAGTGATTGCTTGCTGGGTCATTGTGGAAAGTTAGTTGAATAGTGTAAGGTGGAGTCATCAGCAAAAGAGTGGAAAGGACTAGAGGTACAGTTGAGGAGATCATAAATTAATATTAGAAAGAAAACAGGGGACAGGACAAAACCTTGAGGAACACCAGAGTTGATAGGTTGAGAAAGTGAGCTATGGATGTCCACATACGCACATATGAAACAGCCAGAAAGGAAAATAGAGATAAAAGCACAGATGGAGGGAAAGACACCGAAGGAGGGTAGTTTGGAAATTAGAGGTTTGTTCCATACTCTATCGAAGGCTTTCGATATGCCTAGCACAATAGAGAAGGTATCACCGAAGTCCCTAAAGGAGGATGACCAAGACTAAGAAAGATAAGAAAAGAGATCACCAATAGAAGGGCCCTTAACCCTTAACTGGCGGCCCGCAACATAAGTCGAGTTAAACAAGTTTGGACTATGTGGCGGCTCACACCATAAGTCGTGTGGCAATTTCAGCACGTAATGTTGCTGAGAGAGAGAGACAAGTGGTGACAGGAGAGTAGCGAGCGTATGACTGCTCCAGACCACCGCGGCGGTCCTACTGACATGAATCCCACCCTCCTCCACCCTCTCACACTCGCTACATAGTGAAATGTATGGGGAAAGTACCGAATTACATGGTTTTTGCACTCGTGTTGTGCGGTTGTTGCAAGAAAACTAGCGGTCATACAAGGATCGTTGTGGTGTCATTGGAAAGCTCTGTTTATGCCCTTTCAGGGATAGATACTTGTTTTACGCTCTGGGTCTTATTTAGGCATGAAAATGATCACGTAAACAGCCCTATTTTGGGTAAAAACACCCCGCTGCTGGCTACATATTATATACCGCCTAGGCCGCTCTTTAGGTGTTAAGGAAACCATACCTGCGGTCTGAAAGTAGAATATGGGAAGACAAATGCTTGAGAAATTTGGAATTAAAAAGAGTTTCAAAAACTTTAGAGATGAAAGAAATGTATCTGGTCTGTATGCCTTCCTGGTACTAAGCCTAGAATGGGCAAAAAGTACATCCTTAGAAGAGATTGTGGTATTAGGCATAAGTGGAGAAGGAGGAATAGCACGAGATTCATCCAAGATGGATTTTTTGTTTGCAAATGTTTGAGTGAAGAGTTCAGCTTTGTTAGAGAAAAAGGTGATGGTGGTGCCATCAGAGTGGAAAACAAGAGGGAAAGATGGGGAAGTAAAATTGTTGGAGAGGTTTTTGGCTAGATGCCAGAAAGCTTGCGAGCTAGATTTGGAAAGTTCAGAACATTTTTCATTGATGAAAGAGTTTTGGCGTGTCAAAGAACAGATTTGGCTTCATTCTGGGCAGAAACATAAAAAGCACAAGATTCTTGAGTTTCAAGGCGACGGTACCGTTTGAATGTTTCTTCCTTATTGTGGAAAGCAGTAGAACTAGCATGAGTAAACAAGGTTTTTTGCGTTAGGCTGATAGAATAAAAATTAAATGTATGCATCCATACCCGAAAGGATTACCTCGGTAATGTGCTCAGCACACTCCGAGGTTCCACGGCCACAGAAGCAAAAATAATTCAATGGGAAACCAAAGAAGCACTGCCTAAGAGCCTTCAGTCTGCAGCACCAAAGTGCCACAAGCGTTGCCGGCTGGGAAGATCGGGTGGCCATACTGGAAAGATACTACAGGTAACATAGATGAGGTTGTGATCAGAGGAGCCCAACAGAGAGAAAATGTTTACAGTTAAGTAAAACAATTAGAGGTTAGAAATAAGTCAAGAATGTTGGACCGATATCCATAGCAGTCAGTAATAAGAGAAGGACGCTAGAATAATTGCGCTAGAATGATTGCTCTAGGTCATTTAGGATAGAAAAGATGTAGGCTTGTTCACTAGGTTGGTCAGTGTAATGAGAGGGGAGCCAATGGTGGTGGTGAACATTGAAATCTCCTAAGATGGAGATTTCTGAGATGGATAGAATGTGTTTCACTTTAGAAATTAAATAATCAAAGAATTTTGGCTAGTCAGTAGAATTGGCGGAGAGATAAACAGCGCATAAATATTTAGTTTGAAAGTGACAAGAAAGCTTTAGCCAGACAGTTGAGAATTCGGAAGAATCAATGTTGGGAACACGAGAGAAATATAGATTGTTGCATACATATACACTACAACCTCCTTAAGCTTTAAACTGAGGATAGATATAGTAGGAGGATACATAGAAGGGTTTGCTGTCAGTAGTCCCAGACAACTGGGTTTCGGTCAGAAAGAGAAGGTCAGGGTTGCCAGAGGAGAGGTGGTGTTCCACAGAAAGGAAGTTAGAGGAAAGGCCACGAATGTTGCATAAATCTATAGTGAGAGTGGGAGGTCGTGGTCCAGTGCATTTCGATGGGTCAGCATCAGGGGCCAAACCACTGGGGGCATATCTGGTCCCCCACCTCCCCACCCCAATGGGGACTCTGAGGCGGGTCGTGGGTTTGTCATAATTTTATAATTTTTGTTATTATTTAGAAAAGGTAGTGTAGTGTGATGTATTTTTGGTATAGGGTATTGATGGAGAGCAAAGGTGTTTTGGAGGGCGGACTGGGGTTGCCCTCAATATTAGTGAGGCACGGAAAGGATCAGTAGGGGGTGCCAGGTTGTGAAACAGGAGTTCTAGCTGTCCTTATCAGCCACCTAGCGCTCCCCGGGAGTACTGCCTTGTTTGGCTGGTGCCTACAGCCTCCTCCTTACATTGGCGGTGTTGAACAATAAAATCTCCTAAGATGGAGATTTCTGAAAAAGAATAGATGGATAGCATGTGTTCCACTTGTGAAGTTAGATAATCAAAGAATAATGGATAGTCAGTAGAATTAGGGGAGAGATTAACAGCAACAGTGCAGATTTCTTTTTTTGAGAGTGACAAGAAAGCTTTAGCCAAAGAGTTCAGAATTCAGAGGAATTAAAGTGGATTAAAAGTTGGCTTACAGACAGAAGACAGAGTTGTTATTAATGGAATAGGATCCAAATGGGTGCATATTGCCAGCGGTGTGCCTCAGGGGTAGACCCTTGGTCCGGTTTTGTTCGTCATCTAGATAAATTTTATTGATCTAGGTCTGAATAACTTTATCACCAAACTTGCTGACGATACAACACTGGGGAACATTGTCTTAAGTGAAGATGACAGAAATTATTACAATTTGACTTAATGAACAAATGGTCAGAAATGTCCAAATACCTTTTAATTTTGACAAGTGTGAAATTCTGCAGATTAGTATATAAAACAAAAATATGATTACCAAATGAAAGGCCAACCAATAATAGTAAACTCTAAAGTTAAAAATCTTGGGGTTATAATATCTGAAAACCTAAAAACCTCAGAGCAATGTGTGGCTGCAGCAAATATGGCTAGCATAGCCTTAGGGTTTACCGTATCAAAATAAATTTTACCTTTAAAAACGAGAACATTTTTGTGTTGTTATTCAAAAGCATTGTATCTTGAATATGGCATTTAATTCTGGTTCCCATATCTGAACAAAGTTATATACAAACTGGAATCCGTGCAGCGTAGAGCAACTAAGCTAATCCCCTCTCTGAGAAACAAGCCATATTGGGAAGATTTGAATACATAAAATGTGTTCTAGCTGTAGAAAAGAAGGTTAGGAGGTCAATTTATTGAGTGATTTAAAATACTTAATGGATTTGATAGAGTTGATAGCAATGCACTGTTCACGATTAATAATAATACTTGAAACCCGATGTAATGGCGTGCAATTCAATAGAAAGAAGGCATGCCTAGATGTCCACAAAGTGGAATAGTTTACCAAAGGGGGGTGGTCAATAGTAACTCAGATCATACGTTTAAGAGGCTAGACGATCAATTGATGGAGATTGGCCTAGTCTTAATGAATATAATACAAATCAGTTGTTACGTAAGTGTAAATTTCCTTCCAGACTAATTATTTCTATTCTAATTACTCGAGTACCTAATTTCATCTTCTGGTCTCTCTAGATAGGCCCGATTTGTTTGTGTTTATACTGTACAATGTACATATATACAGTATATATATATATATATATATATATATATATATACAGGGTGTTTTAAAACAACACTGCCAGACCTAATCTGCTAATTAGTAAATACAATAACGAAGAAGATTATCTAAGGACAAAATGCAAAATAATATACCATTAATGATTTAAACCGCATAGAGTAAAATAATTAGTGACACCCAGGTATGAGCTATAATCCGAACAAGGGGCTAGTGTTCCCCCTCCCCCCCAAATAACCTACCTCTTGCCTCCCATCCCAGTTCGAGTTTTTCTTCGAAGCTTTGGAGTCATAACAAATCTTCTCATGTGTTTAATCATCTGCTCGGCCATGGTGCTATCTTCTTCTGTCATAGTGATTTTATTTACCTTATAATATCACATAAATATGGATTGTCGTTATTTAGGTGTGTCTCTGTCTTTGTTATTTTATACTCGTTAAGTCCAAGTGACGTAAATTGTTTGTTTTGGGTACCATTAGATGATTTTAAATATTCATTAGTGAACACCGTATACTTGTATGTCTACAGCTACGTAAAATCATCAAACTTCAACCATAAAACTGATAGACATATTTCGTTAGTACTCTGTGATAATAGTAACGTAATGAGGTATTTGTATTGAAACAGTAAATTGCGCAGGAACACTTTTTTCCCATTCAAACAGTTTCACGAACGATTAAATTACCTATAACAGTGTTCGGATACCTGACCCAGACTTGAGATTCATTATTTTACCTCTTGGTCATCGTTACAAATGGTGCATGTCTTTTTACGCTACTTGGATTATAATACTTAGCAGTTTTCTTCTAATTGCAAAATATCATTACCAATTTTATGTTACTTTGATTTTGTAATTATTCATATGTGATTAGGTCATTAGATATCTCCTCTTTACCTTTTTTACTTGGTAATCATTCATAGTATGTATCATATGTTTTGTGCTGAGCTCAGAACCCTGTTTTGCTACATTTCTAAATAACCATTTATCTCCGTTACAATATATTTTTGGTAAAAATAGAATAGAAATATGTGTAATATATTTTTATCAATGTGGTCGTCATACTCTGGCAGTGTTGTTTTAAAACACCCTGTATATATATATATATATATATATATATATATATATATATATATATATATATATATATATATATATATATATATATTTAATATAATTATATACTGTATATATATATATATATATATACTATTTGTATAATTTTGTTCTCCTTATATTACATGAGTTGGAATAATTCCACTGCTAATTTTCAACTCTGACTATATTTCATAATCATCTGAACTCAAGTGTTAATCTAATAAAGATTCCCACCTCCTCGGACTAACGTAAGTTCAGACCAGTACCAGGGTTTGAATTCTTGCGACTGCAGGGTATAATTATGTTCTTTGTAATTATACAATATATTCCCGTAGCGAGTTATCACTACAAGCACTATTCAGGGAATGACTTACTTTAGCTTTGAATGTTTTAGGTCACACTAATAGCCACTCAATTGAAACTGAATAACTGAGTAGCCAATTTATGGATACTTCAATCTTACTGAAAATTATATTATCGACGTATGCATGCAAACGCTTTAAAATATAGTTTCCACAATGAATAATTAGTTTCCTCTTTAACATAAGATATTTCCAAATGGTAGGCTGAATTCGCCTCACCTGAACTATATCCATCTAAATTAATCTAACCAGAGTACTATTTTCTCTTTTCCCTTAGACTATAAGAGACATAATCCTAGTGTTTCTCCTCAATGAGCTAAGTTTCTCCCTATTTAGCAAAGTGAGTATATGGCAGGACAATTATCCCTGATTACAATGTATCCAACATTTACTAAACAACAACTCTGTTAGTCCCTTTTGCTTGAACTCAAGTTACAGCAGGACATGCGTCCGTCGTTGCCATGTATCTAACATAATAGTAAACTAAAACTCTGCGGTGATGACTTTTCCCACTTTACTTACTCCCCCCCAGTTGACATATCCGAACAGAACCTATTTCCTAGCTAAATGTAGTTCATTTTACAAACAATTGATAACTGAACCAAAACTCCTCACCATTTATATTGCATCACTTATCAGTGTATGTCTTTTAATAGAGATCACCTTAAATAGGCAACATCAATTTTTAAATGGCACATAGCCAGGTTAAATAATTTATCTCTTTTTGTAATCATTTGCGGGGACAAGAGGTCCCATTACAAAAATCATTGTTCTCCTCTTTCTCTCTTCTTTCCGGCTCAGGCTGGCTACCAAAATTGTTCAAGCTCGTCTTCTCCAGTCAGGATTCCTCCCACACCATGTATTTTCTGGGAACGCTGGTGAAGATGGGCAATATGTGAGCAGGCCCAGTGATACTGCAGCTGTAGCTGGGCGTATGAAGATGGGCGATTCGGCGCTTTGACTCCTGCAATAGCCTCTGTTCGTGTCCTTCTGTTCGTTGTTCTCGCTTAATTTTAATTATCCCATTTATAGCTGTAGGGATGGGGTACAAAAGGTGGTAGCACTCAGAGAGATGATGTTGACCAGCCAGTGCTGTCCTGTAGTCTGCTCCTGCCACAGACAGACAGACAGGGAATATAGTAAAGGTGAGACAAGTAATATAATTTTGATCACCCCAATGCCTCGAATACTAGAGTTGGGACAGCGGAAGTAGTAGGGGGTGAGGGAATGAGTTGTAGTAGGAGATGAAGGCATCGGGGCTTGACCCAACCTGTGTGAGTTGTGGTTTCTGTACGAGGACGGAAGGACAGACAGGATGGACGAACATAGATAGACAGGGCATATAGTAAAGGTGAGACAAGTAATCAAATTTACCCCAGGATACGACCATGCCAAAGCCGATTTTACACTCCAGGTACCCACTTTTACGTCTGGGTGGGACAAGGCTAACACGAGAGAAAGCCAGCCCAATGACTTATGAGCAATCCTGGTGTCTAACCAAGTTCTCATTTTCGTGTGTTTGATTGGTTGCAGGAAGCCACCATTCAGGTCCCTGGATTCATTTGAGCCACAACGAAGCCAGGTACTCATGTTTGTCTGAGTGAGACGTAACTACACAGGGATTGGAGTTTGTTCAACACTCCTGGGCTACTTGGACTCTGGTGGCCAGCCCAGGAATTTTCACCCACTCCATGTATGTGGGGCAAAATCTGATCTGTGCTGGTACTGGGCATTCACCCATCCAGCTACTGCTGTGCTAGTACTGGGCCCCACAACCCATCCAGCAACTGCTGTGCCGGTACCAGGCGGTCACCCATCCAGCTGCTGACCAGACCTTACGTAGCTTAACCCTGCTGATCGAAACCAGCATTGCCAACCACACAGGCCAGGGTTGCCACGCTCCGCCTCTTCCTTATATAACCGCTTATCACATAAGTGAGCGTACTGATTGGTCAAACTGGGCAGACTGCAATATCTTCCCCCAGGTGGCTGCTTTGATCCACTTCTTCTTGCTTAATTGGCTTCCCTTTTTCGTAGTAGTGTCTCGGCAGTGTTTTGTCCTTGTTTTCTTGGGGCTTACTGGAGTAAGAGGCCTGCCCTAAGGAAATAAACTCGCTAATAACGAGATACAGAGTGTAGGAGAGTTATGAAGACGGTGGGTGTGTAACAGGCCAATCGGCCCACTGGTGGGCGGACCTAAGTGTCTGGCACAACTTCTCCCTCCTCTCGGGCCAAGCCACGTGCTGATTGGCTGAGGGGTTTGCAAAGTCACACCTCTCCTCTGTTTGCAGTTTTGGCTGATATAGCCTACACCCATTACAACTTCTGGGGGATAGGCTGGAAAATTTAGCACCACAATAATATTAATAATAATAATAATAATAATTAAAGTTGCAAGCAACGTTGTCCGGGGTTCGAGGGGTTTTGCAAGCAGGGTATTGTGTTGGATACAAAAGTTGTGTCACAGATATCAAAAGATCATTTAACTTATCGGGCATGGAGAAACTACAGAAGGAACAGATTGTGCAAACAAACAAGAGTGAGAGAGGGAGAGATTGCCTGTATAAAGGATCTGCCTCTATTCGTTTAGTAACAGAGTTGTAGATATGTGGAATAGGCTACCGAGTGCTATAATGGGATCAAGAACAATAGAGCTTCAACTTGAAATTAGATAGAACGAGATGGGTTGGGTGTGAAAGGGATCTGTCATGTGTAGGTCAATCGGCTCTCTGCAGACTCCCGTTTTCTTATTTTGTTTAATTTCTCATTTGTGAGAGTGAGAGAGTATGGCAAGAGAGAATAGGATGTCATAAACGTAAGGAAGATAGCGATAAATATGAGAGAGAGAGAGAGCGCGGGAAGGGTTGGGTGTGAAAGGGATCTGACATGTGTGGGCCAATCGGCTCTCTGCAGACTCCGGTTTTCTTATGTTCTCATTTGTGAGAGAGAGAGAGAGAGACTAGGATGTCATAAATGTAAGGAAGACAGAGATAAATGAGAGAGAGTTGTTATGAGATGGGTTGGGTGTGAAAAGGATCTGTCTTGTGTGGGCCAATTGGCTCTCTACAGACTCCCATTTTCCTATGTTCCTATTTCTTACAATTGTGTTTTGGTTGCAGGTATATGATAACATGGGTGTATAGTAAGTAGTGTAAATAACAGGTAACATTTATGAAATGGGATGGGTGTGAAAGGGATCTGCCTTATGTGGGCCACTTGGTTCTTTACAGACTCCCATTTTCATCTTGGTTGCATGTGTGAGGGATCTGCCTCATTTGTACCGGTGTGCAAAACAAACAAGAGTGAGAGAGAAAGAGATTGGCTGTGTAAAGGATCTGCCTCTATTCGCTTGGTAAAAGAGTTGTAGATATGTGGAATAGGCTACCAAGTGCTATAGTGGGATCAATAACAATAGAACTTCAACATAAAATTTGATAGGACGAGATGGGTTGGGTGTGAAAGGGATCTGCCGTGTGTGGGCCAATCGGCTCTCTGCAGACTCCCATTTTAATCTTGGTAGCATGTGTAAGGGATCTGCCTCATTTGTACCAGTGTGCAAATAAGAGAGAGAGAGAGAGATTGGCTGTGTAAGGGATCTGCCTCTCTCGTAACAGTCGTAGTAATGTGAAATAGGCTACCTAGTGCTATAGTGGGATCAAGAACAAAAAAGAATTTCAAGATAAAATCAGATAGACATATGGACGAAATGGGTTGGATGTGAAAGGGATCTGCCTTTTGTGGGCCACTTGTCTGCAGATTCCCATGTTCATCTTAGTTGCATGTGTAAGGGATCTGCTTCATTTGAACCGATGTGCAAGCAAACGAGCGACAGAGAGAAACTGGGTGTGTAAGGGATCTGCCTCTATTCGTTTAGTAACAGAGTTGTAGATATGTGGAATAGGCTACCAAGTCCTATAGTGGGACAGGGATGTTAACTTTTGACATTCGGGCTATCGTACCAGACTACTAAAATTATCGTATTTCCCAGTAAATTATAATATTTTCTAAGATCGGGTAAAAATAAAAATAGAATGATGCCCATTTCTTTGCATTTATTAGTTTCCAATAGTATAACACAAATATATGAATGTATTTAAACATTAAACATAATATTTATCAATTATAACAACAGTTTTATCCTCTCACTAATTATACCGGTATACGGTATACGTTGGTAAATTAAAGATATATAGGCTATAGGCCTCTTATCTACTGTACTTATACGGGTGTATAATAATCATGGGCAAACCTTTCTTCCTCTATAATCTAGACTAGACATCCAAAAATACACTATTTAAATGAAAATTCAATTAGCTATGAATTATAGGTCCTTCTACAGACATATACATGCTTAAATTAAATTCATGGCCTCCACTTCCTGAACCTCTTCAGCTGCAGCCTGCAGCATCTACTTGGGATTTCAACTTGTGTTTGTAGAGAGAGCAGGTAGCCATCCGACTTATCATGTCATCTGAAGGGGTTTGAAGGCAAAGTTTGTTGGGCTACGGCCTCACTCATGGCCCGGCAGTACATAACCGTCACCGTCTCTCTCTCTCTCTCTCTCCTATTATACAAATTTAAGGGGAAAAAATCACTGGAGAAAAAATTATCGTATTTTAGCGCACGATACATAACTTTGTATCGTACATCGTACACAGACCGAAGATATCGTACAAATACGATAATTATCGTACGGTTAACATCACTGTAGTGGGATCAAGAACAATAGAGTTCAACATAAAATTAGATAGGACAAGATGGGTTGGGTGTGAAAGGCTGCCACGGGCGTGTCTGGCCACCATTTACAATACCTCTACAGATGGGCCCAAGAGAATCACCTCTACAGTACCTCACTTGAGGAGGTGAAATAATAGAAAAGGAATTAGGAGGAACAAAAGCATGGCCTGCAATATAGAAAAAGTCAAGAAGAGTGATTCAAAGAAAAAAAATTATCATGCAGCCATGCAAGCCTTTTATATAAAGTGTATAATTTTAAAATATAGAGAATAACCTTGTACATGTATTATTAGGGTAAGTATTTTTATAGAATAATGATTGCCTTCACAATAAGGAAAAGAATGAAATTCCCATACTACTATTCTGAGATAGGTCAAATTGAGTTCAAATTATCATCCAAATATAGCCTGACTGAAATTGAGGGAAGGTATGCAAACGCGGGTAATACCTTCCACTGGTTCAGCTTTTAGTGGGTAGAGAACAGTGTTGGCTATACTTTTCTATAGGACAAACCTGTCCCTATATACAGACCTATTTCATATGGACTTAATTATTTTAGAGTAAATTTAAGTAATTTGCTAAATGAACTAGACAAATACCCAATTGGTTGCATTGTGAAAACATCCAAACTAACTCTTCTATTGCAAATTTAATGGAAAAGCGTGGATACTCTCAACATGTAACACAACCAACAATTGAAAATGGCACACTAATTGATCATGTTTATGATAAGATATAAGGAAATATGAAGGTGAAAGTTATTCCCACATATTACAGTTATCATAGTGAATTTCCATTGAAATTTGAATGCCCCTTTTTGTATGTTTTCCCCTTCTATTCTTATTCTGTCTAATTCGGTTGTCCTCCGGACGGCCTATATCATATGCCACCCTGGCCTGGCTAGTTTATTGGCTCCTGACTTTATTTGTGTCTATGGTCGCTGGTGCGGTCAAGCTGACTCGATTCCCCTCAGTGGTGTATTGTGTGTGTATCTCGGTGTGATTTATTTCTTCCTTAGACCTGATTTCTCACTCTTCGCCCTTGATAATTTCTTAATTGGTACTGCAGTGTAGCAGTTCTTGACTCACCCCTTCGGCCCTACCCTATAAGAGTTCTGCTGTGGAACTCATGTGGTGCGGCTGAATTGGTGAAATGGTGAGAAATGTCTGCGTATCTTCACCTTCCTAGATTTGTTCACCTCTTGCCCTTCCCTACCTATCATATCTTGATTGGTTGTCCATCTTGATCTAATCCTTCAGGCCAGCCCTCAAAGAGTTTTTTTGGGGAACTCAGTGGTCTGGTTAAACTATTTTAATAAATATATTTTTAAATATGTAAGATATGCAATAAATTATGTAAAATATATTGTTTTTTCTTTATATATATAATTGTCATTATGAAGTTAAATTGGTTTCACAGGGAAAATATATACTTGAACAATTGTTTCCGCTGACAAAGAAATGATAGATTCTTGGAAGATACCGTACCGGTACACTACGAAAGATTATTCAACATGGAATTTGAATGGAATAGAGCAGCTGAGCAACGAAAAGCCAATACTCCCCCCTCCCTGTGATTGTGCCAGCTTTTGTAAGCAGTGCAATAACTTAATGAAGGACAGAAAAGCTGCAGGATGCTCTGGCATTCTAGCTGAGATGATTAAGGCCTCAGGTGAGAAAGGAGTAGGTGTGTTCAATGAGCTAATTAACTTCATCATCAGAGAGGAAGTAATCTCTGATGAATGGCACAAAAGTACATTATATACTGTATAAGAGCAAAGGGGACTCATTGGATAGGGAAAATTATAGGGGCCTGAAAATACTTGATCAAGTCATGGTCTGTGAGAAAGTCTTTGAAGGTATGATTATTGACGACATGCAGTTTGGTTTCATGCTAGGACACGGCACAATCCAAGTCATGAAGGTATTTGTGTGATAATGAAGATGTTTGAGAACTCACAAACGGCAGTGAGGGTGAAAGATGTACCGGTACTGAGTGATGAATTTTCAGTTCGCGTCGGAGTCCACCAGGGCTCTGTGTTAATGAAGCCCTTTCCTCTTTTTTTTTTTTGGTTCTGCAGGCACTATCTGGTGATTTCAGAGTTGGGCTCCCCTGGGAACTGCTATAAGGGTCCTGAAAATGCTTGACTAAGTCATGAAGGTCTGTGAGAGAGTCTTAGAAGGTATGATAAGGGAAAGATACTGTATGTACTTAAAAGATAGGGATCTGATGTTGTGTTTGCAGACCGGGAGAAGGCCTTTGATAAGGTGGCCAGAGAAGTTGTGCAGTAGGCTAGGAGAAAACTTGGCATTGAGGAGTGGCTGGTGCATGTGATAATGAAGATGTACGAGGACTCACGAACGGTAGTGAGGGTGAAAGGTGTACAGCTGAGTGAGGGACATATACTAGATATTTGGTGAGGGTTAGCTTTATATCCCACGTACTGGTTACTAGGGACATATACTAGGTGTTAGGTGGAGGTTAGTTTTGTATCCCACGTTAGTTTTGTATCCAAAGTACTGGGTACTGGGTACTAGGGACATATACTAGGTGTTACGTGAGGGTACTGAGTGATGAGTTTTCAGTTCGCGTCGGAGTCCAACAGGGAAGTGTGTTAATTAAGCCCTATCCTCTTTTTTATGGTTCTGCAGGCACTATCTAGTGATTTCAGAGTTAGGTTCCCCTTGCAACTGTTATAAGAGGCCTGAAAATGCTTGGCCAAGGCATGAAGGTCTGTGAGTGTGAGAGAGTCTTTGAAGGTATGATAAGGGAAAGCATTCTATCGACGATATGCAGTTTGGTTTCATGCCAGGACGTGACACAATCGACAACTTCATAGTCAGGCAGCTGCAGGAAAGATATCTACTGAAAGTAAGAAGTTGTGCAGTAGGCTAGGAGAAGATTTGGCGTAGAGGAGTGGCTGGTGCGTGTGATAATGAAGATGTATGAGGACTCACGATCGGTAGTGAGGGTGAAAGGTGTACTGAGTGAGGGACATATGCTAGGTGAAGGTTAGTTTTGTATCCCACATACTGGGTACTAGGGACATATACTAGGTGTTATGTAAGGGTTAGTATTGTATCCCAAATATTAGGTACTAGGGACATATACTAGGTGTTACGTGAAGGTTCGCTTGGTATCCCACGTACTGGGTACTAGGGACATATACTAGGTGTTAGGTGAGGGTTAGTTTTGTATACAACGTATTGGGTCTAGGGGGCGGCAGCCCCCACCCATAATACTAGGATATGTTAGGTAAGGTTGTTAGGTTAGGCTAATGGGGATGGATGTAGTTTCCGGGTGTACGGTTGTCATGTTTACATAGGGCGATCGCCGCGGTTAACTTCGCGTCTATTTTAACGGTGATTTTTTTTGTTATTTACCCCCTGCTGGCAATATGACGATGACATGACATGGGGGGATGAGGCGTGGCAAAGCCACCCCTCAACATATTATTGTATCCATTGGCATTCAAAATAGACAGGAACATGATTGCAAACGTCCGCCGCCTCCGTCATGTTTACATTTGTCGATCGCCGTTGTTAAGTTCGTGTCTAATTTGACGGCGATTTATTTTGGTTATTTGCCCCATGCTGGAAATATATATGATGATGACAATATGTCATGGGGGGGTGAAGGGGGGCAAAGCCCAACCTCAATATATTATTGTATCCAAAGGCAGTCTAAATAGACAGGAAAAGGATGGCAAGCGTCCAACGCCACTACGCGTACGCGTAGTGTAAACAAGGCTGGCGATACACCCGGTAACTACATCCTACCCGGCTAATGTCCTTTCAAAGGGGTAGCCTATAAATTAGTAAACACTAGGATAGCCTATACCCGGTCAGGTGATACGCCCGATAACGCAACTCTTGCCGATAGGCCTAGCCTAAAGGCTAACCTATTCATAAAGGTGTCTATTTTGACGGCGATTTTTTTCGGTTATTTGCCCCCTGCTGGCAATATATATGATGGTGACAATATGTCATGGGGGGGAGGGGGGGCAAAGCTCTCCTCAACATATTATTGTATCCAATGGCATTCAAAATAGACGGGAACTTTATTGCAAACGTCCGACACCTCCCCCGCCACCGCCATGTTTACATGTGTCGATCGCCGTGGTTATGTTCGCGTCTATTTTGACGGCGATTTTTTTCGGTTATTTGCCCCCTGCTGGCAATATATAAGATGATGACAATATGTCATGGGGGGGGGGGGGGTGAGGGGGGGCCTCAACAATGACCTCTAACCTCTGTATCTCAAAAAGGGCTAGAGCAAATTGGCTGCAAATTTCCACATCTAGGCTATTCCTTGACTGACTCTTCCCAAATGGTAGACATATTAGCTTGATCACTCTAGTTGTTTTTTAGTTACAGAGGTTATAGGTCATGATTTCTTGCCTACTTACAGCGAATAGTCTAGGCTAGGCCTATTGTAGATTGGTAAAATATTTGCTTAATAGGCCTAGGCTATGTTGGCTGTGCAATTTTCTCGATTTGACTATTTTTACCTAATTAGGCCTAAAGCAGCCTGAGCCTATTCCCAACCCCCAAACAGTATCCCATGTTAAGCCCTAGGCTAGGCCTAGGCCTAATCCCACTCTCAATCAAAATTCGAACTGGTAAATTCGTACCTACCGGTAGCGCTGCCTAGAAGAGGCCTATATTTTTCGTGAATAGATATAGAAAATGGTTTATAGGAAAGACCATCCTATATTATGTTCAAATAATATGTAATAGCACTGTGTATGGTTGTATTAAATTTAAATAGTGAAAGATGTGTATATTATTGGGATAAATTTTCCGAAGTTAGCATACGTTCAGAAAGTTATAGTGCAACACTGTTGCCAGATACTAATCAATCCCATTATCATTATATCATAATGGATTTTACTCATTTGCATAATTTCAAATACCTAGGACATTAATATAATATTTTCCTATCTTTTTTGTAGTGATATTTGTATGATTTAGTGGTATATTGGTGTCTGTCTAGGCCTCTAGGGTTATAATGCATTGTGAAAGTTACCTCTGAATCTCTGACTTGGTAACAGTTCGGTATGGGCCGGCTTAAGTAACCATGCTTTCTTTGAGTACTACACGGCAAGAGAAGCTTTTGGTTCGGTCATTACTGTTCAAGGTAAATAGCAACTGCTAAATTCGACACCATGTTCAAATAATATGTATGGTTGTATTAGACAAAAATCGTGATAGGTTTCTATTTTATGTGGATAAATAGTATTAAGCTGAATAAACTGTGACGCTTCTGCATAGTAGCCACGTGCGGGCATGCGCGTGCGTCGGCTGCCCAGCCGTTTAGAAACCGGCTGGCGGAAGCCGGCCGGCAGGCTTTTCCTTAGTATATATCCTATGACAACGTAACTAATGTCTGGGATATTCTTATGTTGTTTCACAGTTTGAAGCTGCCCTTATTCTTAACCAACGCATCTTAGTATATTTTATTCTCGATAGTTGATTATTTCATTATAATATATAAGATGTAAGTCTAGTGAGGGCGGGAGGAGACGAGCGGGAGAGAGAGACCGGCTGGGGGACGTTGCTTCGCGCGGAGAGTCCAGCTTGGGACGAGCCTGATGTTGCCATATGCATTTGATCGCAATTTTAGGCTTAGTTTCGACTCACGCAAGGGGTAGAGGATTTTGACCCGGCAACTGTGTTGAGTGTTGCCAATAGCATGGGATATATTTCGCATGCCTAGGGTGGGGTCCAGACAGATTCAAGACTCAGAGCTCACCTCACTGTCGTACCCTTCGGACCCCCTTGATATCTATCCCTCTCAACCCCACTTAGAAACTTTCTCTCTTACTTTGTATACCTTCCTTCCACTACTTCACCAATCTATTTAATTATCCCATCCCCTTGATAGACCTTATATATATTATTGTATTAACGACGAGCTCTCAGATAACTAGATAGGATTTTGGGCTTTACGCAGAAATGTAATTGTTAATGAGACCTAGGAAGTTTTTGTTGTTGTCTCATATTTGGTGGTTTCATGCTTGCTAGTGTGTTCTTGTGTCAGGTTAGCAGGGGCTAGACCGGAGGGGAGGCTTTTTGCGATCCTTTAAGTAAAGTCTGCTGGTGCGAGTCCTGTGGAGCCGCACAACTTTACTAGGATACCCGTGGGAGTCGGGGGGCATTTTCTTGTCTGTGTCCCTGTGTGTCTAGTGTTGTGTTGTGTGAGGGCCCTTGCCTAGTCCACTCAGCACTGCGCTAGCACGTCTTGCTTCTGTTTTAGGGTCGCCAGGAGAGAGTCAGATACTTGCGATCTGAGTCTCTCAAGAGAGCACCCTTTCAATTAGAGTAATTTGGCGCACAGACTTGGGAACGTCCCTAGGCTAGAGCAGGTGGCTCAGCCCGGGTATCCGAAGCCGATATCCTTCCGGCTAGACCTCTGCCACCTGGCAGATTAACAGCTAGTGGTTTATTATATCTGTATGCTTGTTATTGTGCCACAGTTTACCGTTTTTGTGAGCATTGTGAGTCAGGGTGTGGCTTAGAGACTCTGTCCGAGCAGGCTTGCCTGACTAAGAGTGAGAAGCACACCTGTATGTGGTTATGTTGCGAGTTGCTACCTTTATTTAATTATACCTATGCCATTATACACTGTATGGCCTATCACTAGTATTTATTCCTGCTTATGAGTTAAGAGTTCTCTAAATCCGTAACTTACTTTCTTTGCTAAGCATCAGATCCTACAGTAGCTGCATGCAGTTTAGAAACCTGCATCTAGTCTACCTGTACGATGTTTTGAGGACTGTTTGCTTGCACCTTCTTTCACGCAGGGGTGATTAGTTGTATTAATTAACGTAACGTTAAATGTACTTTCTTCTAGTTTGTTATTAAATTGTTTCTGCAATTTAATTCTGTTATCTATCTTTTCCTTGAAGCAATTAAGCAACTTAATTGTGTGATCTTTTATATAGCCTGCTTGACTATCAGCAGTCTATAGTGCGTGCACCCTGTAACCGAGTCATAGGATACCTTGTTGTCCAGGCAGGACTCGTGATGGTTTAGGGTGGTTTGTTGCCTGGGTTTATAGATAAGGGTTGGATCTAGCGTTTTCCGTTGTTGCTTGTTGCCGCATACCTAGTCCAATAGAAAGAGCCCAGTGTTTATATATCCCAGGACGTAACAAAACTAAATACCGAAAGTTCACTAGAGTGGTTGTTGATACATTTGCTAGATATGAGGGAGGAGGGAGGTAGGAAGGAAGGGCAGGGTAAGTCACACAGGCAATTGCCAAAATTTTAAAGGTCCATATCATTTTTATTAAACAAAGCATTTGGCAAAGGGAGGAATTGTTAAAAACCTTAGCCAATACTCTGTCATTCACCAAAGATAAATTTGAATTATCATTATTATTTGGTAGGGTCGGTATGTATAGGTAGGTTCGCTAAATAATTGCTGGAATTCGTAGGGACTCGCCTGTTTTGAGAGAGTTGAATACCAAAAAAATAATAGATCTGAATAATAAAGAGACTATGTTATTAAGCAAAACTGTGGGATGCGTGGAAGCCTATAGACTGTAGACGGTAAACTTTGTGTGGGTAGCGAATGCGGTTTTAAAGTAATTTAAGAATAGACAGTTTTCAATGCTGCGGCCAAACTATTCCACCCATTTATATTCTTTTGGTATCAAAACGTTCGGAATCGCGAGCCTCACCCAACTACGCAAGCATGGCTTTGATCATCGGCGTAGTTTTCAAGATGTGGAATTTTAAGTGGAATTCAAAGTTTTTTCAAGATTGCTGGAAAAAAACCCACGTGCAAAAGCAAAACCTCTATAACATTTGCGGAGCATTAGTAGGGGAGTCCATAATGCCAAAGCCCAGTCGTTTCCTATGAGTCGGAGAGACGGTATTTAGGCGTCAAGTTTTTCGGGAAATCGGCTGCCACGGACCTGTTTGGCCGCCATGCCGGATGTTTAGCAAATCAAAAGTTGCCCAATACAAAAATGCACCTCTTGTGAAAGTTTGATCCCGATCCAAAAAGCGGTTCTGCCGTTATTGCGTCGAAACCGGCGCGTAAGAAGAATTTGGATGAAAAACCGGGTTTAATGATTACAATAGGGGTTCCCCGTAGGGGTCGAACCCCTAATAATAAAGTAGAAGTGCCACTTTGCCTAAAATCAAAACGGCATACCCAACTCAGCGATGGGTTACCATCATCACTACTATTACCACCATTATAACTACTACTTTCACCATCACCATTACAACTGTCATCATCATCACTACTACTGTCACTATCATCACTAAAGCAGTCACCATCACCATCGTCACTAACATCATCACTACTGTCATCATATCACTACAACTATCACCATCATCACTACTATTATCACCATCATCTTACAATCATCATTACTACTGTCACCATCATCACTACTACTAATACTATTACCATCATCACTACTTCTGTCACCATCATCACTACTACTAGTACTGTCATCATCATCACTACTACTGTCACCATCGTTAGTACCAACATCATAACTAGTGTCATCATTATCACTACAAGTATCACCAACATCACTACTATTATCACCATCATCATTGCTATCACCATCATCCCTGCTGTTACTACCATCTCTGATACTGTTATCATCAGTACTATCACCATCATCACTACAACTATCACCATCATCACAAATAATATCACCAAGAATACTGGAGGATTCGCAATCGTCGCATTGACCAACCAAATTTGCCTGCAAAATATGGTGACGACACATAACCCGTTCAGTACCTGTTCGTTCATTTTATACTGGATAATAATAGACGATTTTATTCAGCTTAATTAGCATGCTTTCAACTATCCTAATTAACCCTTTTTCCACCGCAGATCCTTCTTAAGCTCCACAAAATTGTCTAATTGTAGCTAGAATATGATAAAAAGGAAGACATCGCCAGTACAGAAAAGGTTAAACATTCTAGGAAAAGTTTGACAACATTATTAACACTCTTCTTTTGATCTTTGACCTTGACCTTTGACCTTAAGTATTATAATATTTATATGAAATTGATATACAGGTATATGTTATTTATGTAAAATGCAACTAACAGTCAGCTTATCAAAATTTGAGTATTTTTTATGATGAAGGTTGACTTTTGACTTCGACCTCTGTGACCTTGACCTTTATGTAGGAATATATTTTTGGCTTGCATTGATGTAACCTTGGAAAATCAAATAAGCTTGCCAAACCTCATTAAAGATCATAAACTAGTTCCAGAGGTATTAAAGAAATATCTGACCTTGACCTTTATCTTGACCTTCATGATGTCTGAAAATTTATCATTTTAATTTTCATTAAAAGCACAACTGTCACAAAAAAAATTGTGAAGTTTACATGAATAGTATTTTGTTTAGCATATTGACCTTATATTTGACCTTGACCTGTGACCTTCACCTATCAAATGGAATTATGTTTATTCTCGTATGACCTTGGCCTAGGGCCAGGTATTCTGAATATGCATGATATGCCTAGTGAGAATCTTACATCAAATTGGAAATATTAGTAAAAATCATATTTTGACTTTTAACCTTGACCTTTGACCTTGACCTTCGACCTTATAAATTCTTATCGAGGATTTTGTTAACTTGACACCAATGTTCGCATTAACTAGCATTATGAATATGGTGTAATTCGTATAAAAACATATAGATTATAGTTAATGATCATATACTGTGACTTTGACCTTTGACCTTTGACTAAAAATAAAATACATATATTTGGATGGTCGTCGCATTGACCAACTGAATTTGCCTGTACAATTTGGTGACAATACATTAACATTCTAGGAGGAGTTTAGGGAAAATGACAAACACTCTTGTTTTGACCTTGAAATTTGACCTTAATTATTACAATATTTATGTGAAATTTGATATATGTTATTTAACCCACTGAGCCCCAGCTAGTTAAGAATAAATGTACCCCCAGGGACCAGAGGGTTGTCAATTTTTGTTTTGTTTTTTCAGAAAACACCAGGAATGGGTTAGAAATGAAGGAAAACCCACAAAAAAACGATCCCCTAGGTCATTAAGGGGTCCTATGCGGACCTACGGTGCGCCCGAAAGTCGGAATTACAAGAGGGGAAATGGGTAGGCAAAAACAGGCAAAAACAGGTTTTTGCACGCTCACGTGTACGCGGTTGGACTTTGAGAGTTTTCAGCCATCGGCATTGTTGTGGGATACTTACACAGTTCCCATACAAATCTGAGCTCTCTAGGTGCCATAGCACCGGAGTAATTAACCCTTATTTAGCGGGCTAGGCGGTCTATTTGACCGTAGCGCCCAGCGGGTTTTTTTTTTACCCTAAATAGGGTTGTTTACGTGATAATTTTCATGCCTAAATAAGACCCAGAGCGTAAAACAAGTATCTATCCCTGAAAGGGCATAAACAGAGCTTTCCAATGACACCCGAACCATCCTTTTACGACCACTGGTTCTCTTGCAACGATCGTGCAACACGAGTGCAAAAACCCTGTAATTAGGTAATTTCCCTACATAATTCCCTGTGTAGCGAGTGAGAAGTGGTGGAGGAAGTTAGAATACAGTTCAGTTGGTCCACCGCGGTGGTGGGAGCTGGTCATAGCCTTACTACGCTCCTCACACCGCTCAGCTCTCTCTCTCAGCAACATTTCGTGATGAAAATGGCGAACGACATAAGTTGTGAACCGCCACATAGTCCAAATTTATTTCACACGACATAAGTTGCGCGCCGACAGTTAAGGGTTAAACCCCGACGCAACTTATGCGTCGTGGGGCTGTGGGGAAAATACAATGCTGACGCACTGTTTGCGTCGCTGGTCCTCAATGGGTTAAGTAATAAGCAACTAACGCAGCCAGTTTTCCAAAATGTGAGTAATCTTTTGTAATTAATAATAAAAGTTGACCTTTGACCTTGACCTGTGACCTTGACCTATATGTAAGAGTACATATTTGTTTGCATTGACATTGCCCATGAAAATCAAATAAGCATGCCTAATTTCATTAAAACCCATAATTTGTATTTATATTTATTTTTGTCTGCATAGGTTGAGAGCCTGTACATTCCACCGCGCAACACGGTGAAGCCCGTGAGGTCTTGTTCCAGTCTGGGGAGTGAGACATGTGAAGCATCCATCATGGCTCGAAGCAGCTCCATCTCTGAAGCGGCTGGTTGCTTCGCTCAAGTGCTTCACCGTCTCACCCTCCAGACTCAGACCCTCACTCTCAGAACGCCACCTATTGAGCAGGGAACTCACTAGGCATTGTCCCCCTGTAACATATTTTGAATATGGGAATATTCATACAGTGTTATTTAATCAGGGAACAATGAGGGTATTTTTTTGGCATTTCGGTGGGCTTTGTGGTAATGCACTGATACTAGGTACAGCACAAATTCAATCCCAATAATATCTTCCCATTGACATATCGGGATTTGAACCCGGGTCCATTGGATTACCAATCCAGTGGCATGACCACTCCACCACACCTCTAGTTAGTTTCATATATATTAAGAGAATAGTTGACCTTGACCTTTGACCTTTATCTTGACTTTATGATGTTTCAAAATGTATTATTTTCCTTTTAATTTAAAGTGCAACTATCCCACCAAATTTTGTGAAGTTTACATGAAAAGTAAAGAAAATAGCATATTGACCTTTTATTTGCCCATGATCGTGACCTTGACCTTTCATGTGTAATTGTATAGTTTATTGTATGACTTTGGCCGAGGTATTCCGAATATACGTGGTAAGCCTAGTGAGAATCTAACAGTTAGCATAAGAACTACTAGTAAAAAACATATTTTGACCTTTGACCTTACCCTTTAGAATGTTTATCTAAAACTTGGGCAATGCAATATCAAGGTTACCAGTAACTGGCATAGTGAAAATGAAGACATTTGAATAAAAACTAAAAATATATACTGGTAGTAAAAGTTGACCTCAAGACCTTGTCCTGTGGCCTTCACCTTTATGCAAGAGTAAATTTTCTATTTCATTGACATTGCCCAGGAAAATCAAATAATCATGCCTAATTCCATTAAAACTCATCAGTTAGATTCATATATATTAATAGAATAGTTGACCTTGACCTTTGACCTTTATGTGTGTAATATGCGTGTAAAAATGTATTATTTTCCTTTTCATTTAAAGTGCAACTATCTCATCAAATGTTGTGAAGTTTGCATGAAAAGTAAAGAAAATAGCATATTGACCTTATATTTGACCTTTTCCTTTCATATAGAATTGTATAGTTTCTTGTATGACCTTGACCTAGGTATTCCGAATATACATGGTAAGCCTAGTGAAAATCTAACAGTTAGTATTAGAAATACTAGTACAAATCTTATTTTAACCTTTGACCTTGACCTTTGACCTCACCCTTTAGAATATTTATCTGTAATTTGGTCAATAAGATATCAAAGTTACCAGTAACTTTTGTAGCGAAAATGAAGAAATTTGAGTAAAAACTAAAAACTATAAAATATTGACCTTATTTTTAACCTTGACCTTTGACCTTAACCTTTAGGCTAAATGGATTTTTTTCTTCTGACCATCGCATTGACCAAATGGATATGCCTGTGAAATTTGGTGAAAATCCACCTAACGGTCTAGGAGGAGTTTCTGGACAGACAGACGGACGACGACGACGACGACGACGACAGACAGGCTGGCTGGTGGTACACAGCATACGGGCGAGATCTGTTTGCACGATACCACTCTGCTTCGCAGAGTTGATAATAGTGGTTATAATATAAAACCTTTCATTTTGGCCATTTCCTGATATATAAGGTTGCACTTCCTCCTAATTCCGGTATGTATTCTTTTAGCTGGGGGATGGGAAGAGAGCCTTCTACTTTGCTGTCCTATTCTTCTACTATAAACTGTTTCTGTCTCTAGTAGCATTAAGGCCGGACCACCTTGCTAGTAGGGACCACAAGGTATGTGTGGTCTGAGTATCTGTTTATCTCTGTGCAACTTTTTTGTTTTCTCTCTCTCTCTCTTTCCAAGCACACAAACACACGTTAGCAAAATGTTAGTGCTATACACTTGAATGGCTCGGAGGTTTGGCGCGGGGTCCGAGAACTGAATAGGGAAGTGACCGAGAACCAATCCACTCACTCCAATATGCGACAGTCGTGATGGTGGTCTGAGGCTGGATGAGGGTGTAGGTCAGAGAGTGAGGGGGTGTAGGCGTGAGATCTGGGTAAAGGTAGGGGGGAGAGGATGATGTATATGCGAGATTGTGGGTGGGTGGAAAGTGATTGTCAGCGCTCATGAGGCGAGGGTGGAAGGGTGAGGGTGTTTGTTAATTGGGTTGGATGTGTAATTAATTAGTTAAATCTATGGTGAAGCATCTGTACCAACACCGGTGGGTGGATGTCAGATGTATATGAACTACATGTTAACGAGAAGGTAGGTGAGAGTGGTATCTGGTCGTGTTGTTTCATAATTTGAATAACTGGTGAGAGGTATTCTAATGGTTGGAGACGGCGAGGATTACCTAGAAGATATGTGTTTCAGAGAATGTCAATATATCAGAAAGGAATTGATGAAGTAATGGAAACAGCGAGGAAATAAAGGAGATATAGTATGAAATAAAGCTAATCAAATTATTACTATTAACTATAACTAGGCAGACCAAGACCTTTTAATCCAAGCTTGGGTTGTGAAGCAATGTTTGTGAAGAGTACCTGTACATTACACGAGAGGTGTACTGTAGTCTGCTTGATGAGTAGTGGCTAGGCTAACTGAACCATTACTTGTCTTCGGAAGCTCGGCTTTAGTAGGGACCAGTGTCAGGCACGGAACACTATGGTTTTTCAGGTCTACTTCAATACAGATTCTGGATAAATAGAGGACGGGCTACGAAGATAGCTCTGGAAACACGAACGTCAATAGTATTTGATTTCTGAATTTTACAAAGTTCAGGTGGTTGATGATTGCGGGATCCAGATTTACAGGATTTCAAGGCTGAAGGTAGTTTGAAAGCGATTCGTCCCATACTTGTAGAATCAAAAATGATAGGGCCTTCAGGAGGTGAGATCTTGCTAGCCACCACCGATACAGTGTTAATACCTTAAAGCTGCACCTCAACACTAGATAAATCTCAAAATGTTACCCTCCAAGTTTCCAACTTCAGAGGCTCAAGGATTCAGTGGTGTGTCAAGTAGTATTTAGTGAAGGTGTCTATTCGGATTGAGGTTTCCTGGAGGGCTCTAATGAACTTGGGTGAGATACTGCACATTATAGAACAGATGCGTGCTGCCAGTACAGAACACCAAACCGTAGAAGAAGAGTGTCCCAGAAGAGAGATATGGCAGGTATGTAAGGGAGAATTACTAAAGATGTTGAAGTAATTTTTCTGCAATTTAATGCATGTGTATTGCTGTGTGTGTAATATATATATATATATATTTTTTTTCTTTCTATGTGAATGAGGGAGACAAAAGGCATAACTGCCAACAGCGAGTGCCTCCCCCAGATTTAAAAGAGTGACAGGGCCGAAATCAAGGGACGTTCGAGCTAAAATGCCTGGACACACAGAGTTTGAAGCAATTTAAGTCATAGGAAGAGGGAAAGACTGATTCTGGGAGAGAGTTCCAGAGCTCAGCAGTTGAATAGAAGAAAGTCTGAGAATAGCGTTTCACTCTTGGGTTGGAGAGTTGCACAGAGTAGGGGTGGGATTGTGTTGCAAGGCGGGTACTACGTACCCTATGTAGATGAGGTGGTATACACGGGGAAAGCTCTGAGGAACACTGATTATTGTAGTAGCGATAGAATAGTGAGAGAGATGCAACATTGCGGCGAAGAGAAAAAGATTGCAGAGAATTGGTGAGTGGACGGGAGTTAATGATACGAAAAGCTTTCCCTTCTACTTTATCTAGGAGTGCGGTGTGAGAGGATCCTCCCCACACATGTGAACAATACTCCATACAAGGACGCACTGTGCCCCTGTACAGAGCAAGTAGCTGAGCAGGGGTAAAGAACCCCTTGAGGCGGTTGACCACACCCAGCTTCTGGGATATATATATATATACAGTATATATATATATATATATATATATATATATATATATATATATATATATTATGTATATATATATATATACAGTATATATATATATATATATATATATATATATATATATATATATATTTATATATATATATATATATATAGTACACACACAGCAATACACATGCATTAAATACGCCTGCGTCTTTTCTATCATAAATTACCTAGAGCAGCTGGTCCAGCAACCCACCCGTATCCCGGATCGCTTTGGAGATCGGCCCAACATTCTTGACTTATTTCTGACTTCTAACCTTTCTTCTTATACTGTCAATCTTTTCTCACCTTTGGGCTCCTCCGACCATAAACTTATCTCCGTCACCTCTTCAGTACGGCCATCCGATCCTCCCAGCCGGCTGCGCTTGTGGCACTTTGGCGCTGCTGACTGGGAGGCTCTCCGGCAGTACTTCTTTGATTTCCCATGGAATGACTTATGTTTCCGTGGCCGAGGACCCTCGGAGAGTGCTGAACGCATTACCGAAGTAATCCTCTCGGGCATGGAAGCGTACATTCCATTTTCTTTCTCTCAGTCTAATGCAAAAAAATCTTGGTTTACTTACGCTTGTTCTACTGCTGTCCACAACAAGGAGGAAGCATTCAAACAGTACCGACTCCTTAAAACTCAAGAATCTCATTCTTCGTATGTTTCTGCCCGGAATCAAGCCAAATCTGTTTTTCGACTTGCCAAGCACTCTTTCATCAATAATAAATGCACTGAACTATCCAACTCTAGCTCTTCCCAAGCTTTCTGGCATCTTGCCAAAAACCTCTCCAACAACTTTTCTTCCTCGTCTTTCCCTCCCCTTTTCCACTCTGATGGCACAACCATCTCTTCTTCCTCTGACAAAGCTGAACTCTTTGCTCAAACTTTTGCCAGAAACTCTACCTTGGATGATTCCAGTGCTATTCCTCCCTCTCCACCCCCCTCTCTCCTACTTATGCCTAATATCCTAATCTCTTCTAAAGATGTACTTTCTACCCTCTTTGGGCTTAATACTAAGAAGGCGTACGGTCCGGACGGTGTTCCTCCTGTTGTACTTAAAAACTGTGCTTCCGTGCTGACCCCTTGCCTAGGCAAACTCTTTCGTCTCTGTCTCTCCTGTAACGTCTTTCCTTCTTGCTGGAAGTTTGCTCTCATTCAACCTGTTCCATAGAAGGGTGACCGCTCTCACCCTCTAACTATCGTCCAATTGCTCTCATCTCTTGTATCTGTAAAGTTTTTTAAACTATTCTTGCTTCCAAATTTCTTAAGCATTTCTCTTCTCATAATCTGCTCTCAGATCGCCAGTATGGCTTCCTCAAGGGTCGCTCTACTGGTGATCTTCTTTCATATCTTACTAACTCTTGGTCATCCAACTTTCGGGACTTCGGTGAGACTTTTTCTGTTGCTCTAGACATATCGAAGGCCTTCGATAGAGTCTGGCACAAATCTTTAATTTCCAAACTGCCCTCCTTCGGTTTCTGTCCCTCCATCTGTGCCTTTGTCTCTTATTTCCTTTCCCGCCATTCCATAGCTACGGTTGTGGACAGCCATCACTCATTTCCTCATCCTATCAATCCGGTGTTCCTCAGGGTTCTGTCCTATATCCTATTCTCTTTCTAATTTTCATAAACAATCTTCTCAACTGTACAGCCAGTCCCATCCATTCATATGTGGACGACTCTACTTTACACCACTCAATTAATTTTCCAGAATGCCCCAGCCAGCAGTCACTCAAAAGTAAATGTAATGAAGCCATAAATTGTTTATCTTCTGATCTAGCTACAATTTCCAATTGCGGTAGAGAAAACCTTGTTTCATTTAATGCTTCCAAAACTCAATTTATCCATCTTACTATCCATCAGGAACCTCCAGAGGACTATCCCTTATTCTTCAACAATACAAAAATTAACCCTTCATCTTCCCTCAATGTTCTTGGTGTCTGTTTTTCTTCTGCTCTCACTTGGAAAGACCATATTACCAGTCTCGCTAAGGCAGCCTCCCAGAAGCTGGGTGTGCTCAACCGCCTCAAGGGGTTCTTTACCCCTGCGCAGCTTCTTTCTCTGTACAGGGGCCCAGTGCGTCCTTGTATTGAGTATTGGTCACATGTGTGGGGAGAATCCTCTCACACCGCACTCCTAGATAAAGTAGAAAGGAAAGCCTTTCGTATCATTAACTCCCGTCCACTCACCAACTCTCTCCAATCTCTCTCTCTTCGCCGCAATGTTGCATCTCTCTCTCTATTCTATCGCTACTACAATAATCATTGTTCCTCGGAGCTTTCCCAGTGTATACCACCTCCTCTACGTAGGGTTTGTAGTACACACCTTGCAACACAATCCCACCCCTACTCTGTGCAACTCTCCAACCCAAGAGTGAAACGCTATTCTCAGACTTTCTTCTATTCAACTGCTGAGCTCTGTAACTCTCTCCCAGAATCAGTCTTTCCCTCTTCCTATGACTTAAATTGCTTCAAACTCTGTGTGTCCAGGCATTTTAGCTCGAACGTCCCTTGATTTCGGCCCTGTCACTCTTTGAAATCTGGGGGAGGCACTCGTTGCAGGCAGTTATGCCCTTTGCCTCCCTCATTCACATAACAAAAAAAAAACTAAAAAACTAAAAATATATATATATACAGTATATATATATATATATATATATACAGTATATATATATTTTTTTTTCTTTCTATGTAGATAAGGGATACAAAAGGCAGAACTGCTTGTGACGAGTGCATCCCCCAGGGTTGAAGACAAGGCCAAAATCAAGGAATGTTCGAGCCAAAATGCCTGGACACGCGGAGTTTGAAGCAATTTAAGTCATAGGATGAGGGGAAGATGGATTCAGGGAGAAAGTTCCAGAGCTCAGCTGTTGAATGGACAAAAGATTGGGAATATCATTTCACTCTTGGTTTGGAGAGTTGCACAGAGTAGGGGTATGTGTATTGTAATTGATAGTCTCGTGGAAGATTGCAACGGGTAGATAGAAGGAGGAATTGGGTCTTGGAGGCATTGAAAGTAACAAGATTTTCTCTGCCCCAATCAGAAATATTTGATTGATCAGAAGATAGGAGTGCTATATGGCCTCGTAACTTGAATTTAGGAGTAATTGCATGCTGGGTTGTTGTGAGAACAAAAATCGCATTATGTAAGGTAGAGTCATCAGCATATGAGTGGATATGATTAGTGGTACACTTGAGGAGATCATTAATGAATATTTGAAAGAGAATGAGAGACAAGACAAAACCTGGAGGAACACCGGAGTTCAAGGCCTGGTGTGGCGTCATCCTCGCTGTAGACCTACCCCCGGAGCTGCAAGTCGAAAGAGGAGCAGCGATGGGGGCCAAACCGCCACGACATCCCCCCCCATGAGGGCACGAGATCTTGAGAATGGCATTGGTCGCCCGGGTAAGTACGACATACTCTCAACACCAAACATCAAATATCACATTTTTTCCACACCGATAGATGCTCCTCCGGCTCTTATTTCTCAAAGAAATTTTCTAGCTGGAGACATTGAGAGCAATCCAGGACCCACCCACACATACATAAGTTTGACATGTTCTAAACCCATCACTTTGAATTGACAGACCAAGGGTTCAGTTCTCTAAAACTTGCGGGAACTGGACCCACTTCATAAGCACATCTTGTTTCCATGGGACACTACACAAATACCACTGGACAGCAGAACACCGTCATATCCCTCACCTCACCTTAAACAACATTCCCATAACACACACACACACACACACACAATCTTTGATGTAAAATACAATATATCTATTTCATTTATACAACATATTACAAGCATCAAACACAAATTGGCACCAAGACTCAATGCCCTCAAGTCATTTGCCCTTACAACATTGGGACATAACCAAGAAACTACCACCACATTATACAATCAATATACTGTATACATTCACTGGCTATACAGCTACTACACCTAAAGACCACCTACACCAGGAACCAGAGTCCTCAAAATCAAGGATGACCTTGATATGAGAGGCACACACATTCTTTCTGCAGCCTCCACAAACCAACACCACCCACTACACTACATGGCAGAACAGACACACACACCAAGAAATATCAAAACAACACCTAGCACTCACTATCATACACAAATACCATTATCACTTCCTCTCGCCCACCAGCCTCCTGAAGCATATCTTGCAACACAATCCCACCCCTACTCTGTGCAACTCTCTAACCCAAGAGTGAAACGTTACTCTTAGTCTTTCTTTTATTCAACAGCTGTGCTCTGGAACTCTCTCCCAGAATCAGTCTTTCCCTCCTCCTATGACTTAAATTACTTCAAACTCTGTGTGTCCAGGCATTTTGGCTCGAACGTCCCTTGATTTTGGCCCTGTCACTCTTTGAACTTTGGCGGAGGCACTAGCTACAGGCAGTTCTGCCTTTTGTATCCCTCACTCACATAAAAAACAAATATATATATATATATGCAGTATATATATATATATATATATAGTGTATATATATATATATATATATATATATATATATATATGCAAGTAGAGTTGAATATGACAGCATTTTCAGTTATTGATTTTCTTATGTATATTTTCAATGTTTCTTATAGTTTTTCTAGCACTAGGTGGGTGTTCAAACATTAAATCACCAAGTCTTTCCATATTTATTGTTTATTTTCAACGTTTCGCCTACAATGTGGCATCTTCAGGATATAATGTTCAGTACATTGTCAATATTCAAAAAACAAAATACAGATTTTAAATATTGTGACAATGTTATATGTTCATATTCGAGACAAAAGGCCAGTCATCAACACACAAACAAACATGGCTTCAACAATACTTTTATTCGATGGGCCCCCTATAGACCAGTCAAAGTAGGGCTGGACTTAGAACAAATTGCAATAGAAGGTTTTTTGGCTTTAACTTGTTTATTAGGTCCCTCTGATGAACATGTAAAAAGTCTCCAACTTTTGGACACCGGGAAAGTGGTTAATTTGCATAAATTCAAGATGGCCGCCGTCCAAAGCTTCAATTTACAGATAACTTTTTTCTGGTTGCTCCTAGACCCTATAAATGTATTACAAACAACGTTTTTTGGCTTTAACTTGTTTATTAGGTCCCTCTGATGAACATATAAAAAGTCTCCAACTTTTGGACACCTGGAAAGTGGTTAATTTACAGCCAAAAAACCTTACAGCCAAAAAACCTTCTATTGCAATTTGTTCTAGGTCAAGCCCTACCTTTACTGCACATTATTGTCTATTACATTTTGCCTAGGCCTATACTAATCCCATCATCTTGTTTCTTGTTTCAACAGATTGGTGCGACATCTACCGAAGCCATGGAAGAAGAGGTGGTGCATAATCCCTGCGGCATTTGCTCAAACACGTTAGACGAAGGAGAAACAGTCAAGCTGAGGGCGAAGGGAGCAGATACTATCAACAAGGCCAGTACTGAACGTGGAACGCCATCAATTACCGTGTCCGAGGGCCAAACGGTGCACATTGATTGCCGAAAGAAGCATGTCAATACGAAGCCAAATAGAATTCCTGGGAAGCAGAAGAAACGTCCTGAAAAACCTGCTCTTCGTTCTCAGACACCAGACTTTTGTTTTACAGAGAACTGCTTTTTTTGTGGTACAAAAATCTATTTGGACACAAAGCATGATTCAGAAGAAGTGTATCCAGTACGCACCTTCAACTTTCAAAGGACAATACTTTCTGCATGTGATGCCAGGGCTGATGAGTGGGCTGACACTGTTAGAGGCCGAATTAACTTTGCACGCGATCTTCCAGCAGCTGACGCAATATATCACAAGCAGTGCAGCTCAAATTTCCAGACACATAGGCAGATCCCCTCCAAATATCGTGATTCCGCAGACAGTGAACCTCCTCGCAAGGGTCGCAAAGTAGATGCCTCACGAGAGGAAGCATTTCTACTCGCAATCGAGGACCTAGTCAGTGGCAATGATGATGAACAGACTACAGTGGTTGATCTCGTTGATAGAATGTCCCAGTTGTGCCCTGATGTTGAAGCGTATAGTGTAAAATACATGAAACAGAAACTTATTTCATATTTTGGGGATGAACTGGTTATTAGTAACGTGCATGGATGCAGCGATGTTGTAACTGTCAAAGAAAGTGCTGCAAAGATTTTGCAACAATTCAAAGACTCACCACAGACTGATGATGAGGAAGCAGAACAAAGAAAGATAGTCAGGGCTGCGGCACGGTTGATCAAAGCAGATATAAAGAACATTGATACTTGTAGAGATTTCTATCCAGATCCTTCTGAACTCCGGTCGCTGGAAAAGAATGTGGCGTACGTTCCGCAGTCCCTTCGTATATTGCTGCAAGAGACGTTCAGTGGCAAGTCATGTGATCTTGAAGTTGCATCAATTGGACAAAGTATCGTGCAACTTACCAGACCAAGGGCCATTGTAGCACCCATTCAGTATGGATTGGCGGTTCAAATGCACCAGCACTTTGGTTCCCGCTTTCTTGTGGACAGTTTACACAGCCACGGCTTCTGTCTGCCTTACGCAGAAGTTTTGAGGTTTTCGAAGTGTGCTGCCAATTTCAGGGGCACCAACATATCCACTGCAGGCAGGTTTGGACAGTTCGTTGCAGACAATGTTGATCACAACTTGCGTACGCTTGATGGGCGAGGAACATACCATGGTATGGGTATAATTGTTGCTGTCACCCCTGAAGTAAGAGACACAACATCAATACCAAGATTGCAGTCACCTGAAAACAACTTCACGGCAGCTCAAATTGAAATCAAATACTACCGCAGTGTTCGCAAGAAGGGTGGGCCTCTCGAATTTAGAAAGCTTGACCCCATTTCAGCATCTGACAAGCTTGAAAATCTGGACATACTGTGGAAAACGTCATGGTTGCTTCGACCAAAACGACCAGGCTGGTCCGGCTTAATGCAGAGTGTGTGCCATGGACCACACCCAGGGAAATCATCCGTCCATTTCTTGCCCATGATTGACATGGACCCTACGGACATGAGTTGTATTTACTCAACACTTCACTTCGTTGCTGCGGAAAGCCATCGCCAGGGAACGACGCCAATGCTGACATTCGACCAACCGCTTTATTGGAAAGCGAAGACGATCATTGTTCATGAGAAGGAAGGAAGCGAACTGAAACCCATTGTTTTGAACCTTGGTGGCTTTCACTCTGTGATGAGCTTTTTGGGATGCATGGGCCATGTTATGGAAGCATCTGGGCTTAAGGAGGTTTTGGAACTTATATACGCTGAAAATGCTGTGACCCAAATGCTGAGTGGGAAAGCCTATGCACGAGCAATCAGAGGCCACTTCTTGGTTGACACAGCCTTGAGTTCGATTGTGTTAGGCAGGGCATACGGTGTCAACCTCTCAATGGTAGATGAGGAAAGTGACGCATGCAAGGACTTCCAGGAGGCTGCAGATCTTTTGGATAAGCTGTTGCGTGAAGACGTTTCACCGGATGAAGTCTGCAGTAAAGACGTTTTCAACAGAATTTCTGAAAAACTTAAAGCTGAGAAGAGCTCCTTAGCAGAGCATAAGATGGGAAAGCTATGGATTCAATACATGGGCATGATTGACCTGCTGCGTCGCTTCCTGAGGGCACTGAGAATGGGCGATTTCCTACTGTACCTCGGAACACTCCAGGAGATGTTGCCGTACTTTGCAGCGTGTGGTCATAACAATTATGCCAAGTCAGCCCATGTGTACATTCAAGACATGATTGAACTTGAGCAGCTCAACCCAGACATGTTCTGTCAATTGAACTCCGGTCTATTTGTGATCCGCCGAAGTGATCGGCTGTGGGCAGGACTGCCAAGCGACTTGGTTATAGAGCAGGTTTTGATGCGCTCTTTGAAAACGAATGGTGGATTGACACGTGGTAGGGGCATGGAGGAAACGCAACGCCTGCGCTGGTTACTTGCTATGCCAGCCTGCGCTGAGGTGAGTGAAGTTATGCAAGAACTGACAGGGAAGCATTTCCACACCTCTGAGCAGCACAAAGAAATGACTGAAGCAAGGCGTGAACGAGATAGGAAGGACACAGAGAAGGTTCTCGCATTCTTCAAGGATTATGATCCATTTCAAGAATCAAATGAACTCAGGAATATTGCCAACGGTGTGACAGGACCAGCCTCGGCCAATCCTCATTTACTGTATGAGGTTGGTATGAACATTGTGCAGAAGATGGAAGGTAGCAATGCTTTTGACTTTTCATTTAGGAAGAAAGATCAAGTTGAGTCGTTGGGTGCAAAGGTTACAATCAGTGCTGAAAAAGTACCAATCGACCCACAGCTCCTTTTCCAGAGGCTCCTCATCTTTGCTAATAACAGGGACTTAGGTGTTGAAGAGGTCTTTGCGTATGAGTTGTCTAGCTACCCTACTGCTCTGTTCGATAAGTGGGGGAGGCTCAGGGAAGCCAATAAACCACAGCTAGGAGATGAGATAGCTGCTGTTGTTCCCAAGTCGTCATTGGAATCATTTGAGGAAGAAAGGACTGTGACCCATGTTCTGGATGGTGGTTCCTTATTGCAAAGGATTCCATGGAAGAAGGGTGACACATTTGAGGACATTGCAAGCATGTACATGAAGCATGTTTCCAAAAACTCTCAACCCGGTGGTTGTATTCGACGGTTATAAATCAGGACCTACTACCAAGGACATGACACACAATCGACGATCAAAAGGAGTCTTTGGTCAAAAGGTGATGTTCACTCCAACCATGCCCCTTCGGTCAAAAAAGGAAAACTTCTTGTCAAACTCGGACAATAAGCAAAACTTCATTGACTTATTGTGTGAAACATTCAAGGCAAATGGAATTGACTGTGTCAATGCGCCAGCAGATGCAGATGTCATGATTGCGAAGAAGGGAATTGAGCATGCAAGGGAAACCGTGACATATGTGATAGGTGAGGACACAGACTTGTTGGTGCTGTTGTGTCATTATGCGGAACGAGGGATGAATGATTTGTACTTCAAGTCGAGCAAGGAAGGTGGGAAATGTTGGCATATTAACTCAGTAGCAGAAGCTCTCGGTGAAAGCATCTGTCGTGTCCTGCCAGTTGTCCATGCACTCTGTGGATGTGACACAACCTCACGACTGTATGGTATTGGTAAAGGGGCTGCCTTGAGGAAAGTGAGGGAAGACAACGGTTTCTTGAAATGTATAGAAGCATTCTGTTGCCAAAGTGGAAGTAAAGACGCGATATCATCAGCTGGTGAAAAGGCCTTGGTTTATTTGTACGGGGGAAAAGGAAATGACACCCTTGACGGACTGCGAAAGACAAAGTTTTGCAACAAGGTGGCAAAAAGTTCAACTACCGTTGAAGTTCACAGCCTTCCCCCAACAACCGATGCAGCCAAATACCACTCGTTCCGAGTTTATTGTCAGGTCCAGGAATGGATGGGGAACTGTGTGGACCCCGAGAAATGGGGCTGGTGTCTGCGGAAGGGACAGCTTGAACCGAAGACGATGGATTCGCCAGTGGCTCCTGATTCACTACTGAAATTGGTCAGATGTCAGTGTAAGGGCAACTGTGACACTCAACGCTGTAGTTGCAAACGGAATGAGCTTGAATGTTCCAGTGCATGTGGTCAATGTAAAGGACTCTGTCAAAATAGCAACTTTGATGCAAGCACCGATGATCCAAGTGAATACGAACTCCTATCATGAATTACATAATTGGCTCTGAATGACGTCATACTACGTCATGTTTTTTTTTTTTTTTTTTTTTTTATAAAAAAGAGGGACAACAGGTCAAAAAACCCATACAAGCACAAAGTGCCTGTGTCACCCCTTGTGAAAGAGACAGTTCAGCCTGTCTGTAAGGTTTTTCGGCTGTAAATTAACCACTTTCCAGGTGTCCAAAAGTTGGAGACTTTTTATATGTTCATCAGAGGGACCTAATAAACAAGTTAAAGCCAAAAAACGTTGTTTGTAATACATTTATAGGGTCTAGGAGCAACCAGAAAAAAGTTATCTGTAAATTGAAGCTTTGGACGGCGGCCATCTTGAATTTATGCAAATTAACCACTTTCCCAGTGTCCAAAAGTTGGAGACTTTTTATATGTTCATCAGAGGGACCTAATAAACAAGTTAAAGCCAAAAAACCTTCTATTGCAATTTGTTCTAGGTCCAGTTAAATGATTGCTAGATTTACTGGACTACTATGCCCGGGCGACCGAGGTGATAGGCGACGAGTCAGGGACCATAGCAATGAAAGGACAACAACATATCGTTCAAGGAACCCTTCACCCTCAACCCAAAACCACCACCTCAGACGTTCAGCAAGACTTCCAGAACAACTACCTACTACATTCTTCACCTTCTGCTTCAGCTTCAACACAGTAAATCCCTCAAAATTAACTGCATAACCTCCCTCACCCCACCCCATGGTTCCCCCTATCCATACCTTCCTTATGTATTGTTTTCCTTCCCTCCTGTACCCCCTTCCCCCCCCCCACCCTTATGCCCTCTACCTCCGCCATAATTTAGTTCATATGGTCCTGAGACTATACCATAATATAATATCAAGTCAGTTCACTTTTGACTTCTATACCGTGAACTACACGGATATTATACACACGTTTGTCGTGTTATTGACATTATATTTGTGTGAAATGTTTATTTTGATATTACTTTTAACTTCAAATATTTTAATAAGTATACTTTTACAGATTTTTAATATTGACAATGTACTGAACATTATATCCTGAAGATGCCACATTGTAGGCGAAACGTTGAAAATAAACAATAAATATGGAAAGACTTGGTGATTTAATGTTTGAACACCCACTTAGTGCTAGAAAAACTATAAGGAAAATGAAAATATACATAAGAAAATCAATAACTGTGAAAATGCTGTCATGTCTACTTGCATTAAAGAAAATCTGCTCCCTAAATTCACAAATCTATCTATCTATCTATATGCTCAGGCCCAATCCCCATTTTGGGGGTAGCCGACTCAAGACAGAGCAAGAACAGGGAAAACACAAAAACAACATAAAACAAAAAATAAACACTGATAAAAAACACAAAATCACACACATCCAGGTCACCCAGGAGAAGACCCAGAGACCAGGGTTACCAAGGTCGCTCCAGCACTCTCCCGGCCCCTGACCACCCGGAGAGGTTCCGATCTCGGCAGGCAGACATGCAGCGGAGCCAAAGCCACAAGCCCTCCCACCACACTTCCAGGCACACCCTTCATATTAATCGTCTCCCCGGGCCAGGCGCCTGATGGACTATTATCTAGTCGAACTTGCGCCCGACCCCTTACTCCAAATGACCACGTGTTCACTCAACTATTCACAAGCATTCTCCATTCATTCCTGTCCACCACCACTTCCCCTGCCTGATCTATAGTCATTCCTCTATCATCCAAAGCCTTTCTTACACAGTCTCCCCATCTCAATGGGGGTCTTCCTGCCCTTCTATCTCCCCTTGTACCTGACTCACATATTATCTTTGTAAGCCTTTCATCTCCCATTCGTTCAACATGACCATACCAGCTCAGCACCCTTCTGTCCAATCTGGCTGACAAATGTTCCTGCTACCCCACTCTCCTACGTATCTCTTCATTCCTCAATCTGTCTCTACGAGTAACTCCACACATACTCCTCAAGCAGCTCATCTCCATCACATCCAGCCCTCTTTTCTCCTTTTTCTTCAGAGCCCATGTCTCAGCCCCATACATCACTGTTGGCACAACAATTCCTTGATACAGTGCACTTTTTACTTTCACTCCGAGATTTCTCGTCTTCCACATACTTCCCATATATATTCACAAATATATATATATATATATATATATATATATATATACAGTATATATCTTGTGATTCTTGGCCTTAGCATGTACAATACTGTGTGAGCAAATAATATATTATATAAATTGTATAAAATACCAGGAGAAGCAAGTTTTGTGTTTCAGCACCTAGCTCTGCTTAGGCTGTGTGGAAAATTAAAATATGAAGGCATGTAACTAGTAGATAAATCGGTCAGCTCAAACTATAACGTATTGGTTAAGGAAATTATACGACTTTTATCATATGTAAAATTATGCAAATTACAAACGAATTAGGAGACGATTATGGTTTTCACTATAAACGAAACGATATATAACAAGCATGAATTCAGAGCTAAATGCGAGGGTAAATACCAAATGCATATAGACATGAATGCTAAGGAGAACAGAACATGTATAAGAAGGATTTTTTGTGAAAGCTTTAGAAAAGAGATACTAACAAAAAGAAAATAATCAAAGTGGTATAATCATGAAATGGAATGTTTGAACAATCTGTGCCATATATACTGTATACTGTATACCTCACCCGATTTTCTGAAATATATATAATCGATTTTTCTTTTCATTTGTCTAAAGTTGTTATGAGTATTATTGTCGTGTATGATGTGCTGTTGCATGTTGAATGTTATTGTCTTGGTGTAGTGGCTTTTACTGAAGATAGATAGGAGTTCAACTGATCTAAACAAGCCAAATAATCACTAACAGTGAGGTAGAATTTAGTTGAGCAGGTAAATATTGACAAATCTCACACACACACACAGACACACACACACACACACACTAGTAAAATACCCGAATCACGCGATAGACTTAGTTTTTCTTATATTCTAGTACTGGAAACATTATAGGTAAAGATTTGATTTAAGAATGATGTGTGTATTTTGCCATTATGAGTTTTTTCTGTTGGCTATAATACAACCTGGGATGAATCTAATTCCGAATTGCATCTTGGAAATGCTGCTAGCCCGAAACCTCTGCATTAAGTAGAGATAGATCACTGGTTACCATCTTATGTATGTTCTCATAAATCTCTATAACATGAGAGAAGGCCGAGCGGGCAATCGATTTGGCTTAGCCGATTCTGCCGGCTATGCTGGATGAACACCTGTTTAATTAGAGTTACATTACCGTACAGTTATCAACATTAGAGTTACATTACCGTACAGTTATCAACATTAAATTAATTATGTCACATGTCCACAGTGGTGGGCACGATTTCCGCTAATCAGCTAACAGCTAATAGCGAAGCTAAATATTTCGTTCGCTGGTTAGCTTTTAAGCTAACTTTGAAAATCGTTAGCGGACCGATTAGCTTCCGATAAATTTACTGCTGCTAACTGTAAGTCAGCTAATCAGCTAATGTGCATTTGCTGGTTAAAAAAAGTGTATTGGTAAAAAACGTTTGCAAACCCTAAAATGACACATATTTATGTGAGTATGTAATTGCAACATTGCAACAGGCAGTATTACACTGACTATATCACGTCACATTCACATGCACAGTACACAATAAAAGACTCCATGAGTCATAGGCCTATGACATGAACGTCACAACGTGTCGTGAGCCTAGCGCCGACTTAAGAAATTCGCTACAGAAAAACTACGACATTTATATTTTCAAAATGTTACCATAGATCTATTTGGGTATATATTTATTGTTATATAAGTTTCTGTTTTAGAAAGTAAATTTGTTTCCCAGGCAACCACAGTCTCATATGCATTTTAGTTAATTGTTGATTAATAATTAATACGGTAGGCCTACCTATATTATTAAAACTATTAACCACTTTGTTTCCCAGGCAACCACAGTCTCAAATGCATTTTAGTTAATTGTTGATTAACAATAATTAATACGCATATTATTATAACTATTAACCCCTGCATCACCATGATGTAATTTGCATTATATTCTAGTTATCAATAGATGATTTTCTTTAGCCTATGATCTACTTCTAGGATATAAAACTTAACTTTAGGGGTTAAGCTTATTGATTTTGCTCTACTGTCTATGCCTATCTAAGTTTTCTAACTCAATACAAAAATATATATTCGACAGAAGCTTGCAAGTGCCGTTACATAGCTCATGAGTTATGACTCATGAGTAATAAGTCATAATCATAAATAATCAATCATAATTACTATATTTTTTAATTATTTACTATCTAGTAATATCTTATCGTTCTTATGATATTGCATACAGACACTGTTGTACATAACTCACGAGAGAAACAATATATTTTAATTTTAGCTACTGGTACTCGCTAATATATTTATTTTAATTTCGATTAACAGTGACCGTAGATATTGTGATACAGTAGTAATACTGAACAGTCTTGTATTAATGTATGCAAATAAATTTGATTGTAAGCTAATGTTTATTTCATTTGTTCATTTAATGATTTATGTACAAAAGGATGCACATGCACATTCATTAATCATCTGATCTTGACATTCTATGATTCTTTTAGCCTATGTTTTGGAAAGCTGTGTCTAAGCAATAAACTACAACTACAACCTAATGCATATCATAGTTTTAGCTTTCTAGGTTTGTGTTTAAGGGTTTAAGAGGGAAAAATCAAAATGTTAACTGTTATCGTTAGCTTCCACTAATTTCTTTAGCAATTTTGCGATTCAGCGTTATCAAAGCTAATGTTTTAAGTTAGCTGATTATCGCTTATCTCAGCTAACTTTTCGGTTAGCTGTGCCCACCACTGCATTTCCATTACTACTGAACGTTGCAATAAATAACTTGATTTGTATTGACTAAAACTTACACCACATGGGTTTGATATTGTACAATCCAACTGTATAGGCTAGCGTATTTTAGTTTTATATCCCCCAAGCAGTAAGTAACAATCTGGAGTTAGTATCATTATTATCAAGATAACGAGGAAATTAAACACCACGCCACCACCGCCAAGCAGTTTTCCAGCGCTTACCACCACACCACCAAGATGTGCCAGAGTTGCAGCCATAGCTTTTGCACCCCCTCCAACACCCGGCAATAATATAAAAGTCACAATTAATAACCCTGATGTCATAAAGAGAAGGAAAACCACAAAGAAAAGAAAGACCACCAAAAGGCTGCATAGACACTATCCCTCCATGAGCCCTTCTTCCTCCAAGCTGCATCACCACCGTGACCGAGAAGCCAGGAGGGACTACCCTTGCAACCACCTCAGGACCTCATTCCCACACATGTGTCCTTGTTAGCCAGAGAAGAGACACCGGGAGGAACTCAGAGAGAGCTAAGACTATGAAAGGCAAGGTTAAGATCTACACAGTTAGAAATTTGTTAATTACCTTCACTGGAAGGTAAATTACAGCTGGAAGATTTGGGTTTAATACTGAAATAGATCCCTGACAGCACTGGTTGTAAAGCTCCATTTTAGTCTTATTTAGATCTTTGCTCATCACAGGAATTTGTTATTAGATCTCACTGGAGACAACCCACTATCCGTTCCTCTGCCTTGATTACTAGGCTTTACTGTCAATAAAGAATGCTGATTTGTCATGCGCCTTATTGGTAGTAAATCGACCTCTATACCTTACTAAAGTTCACGCACTGGCTGGGCTTTGCAAAATTAGGGCTCTGCGAGATACCATAGCTATTGCATAATGGCACTCTGCAAATAGAGTCTAATCCCAGGCACTGGTTCTGGGGTACGGTATTACCTGAAAAGGCCCAAAATTACCTCATTCATGCACTCAGACCATGAAAGACTCTTATAACAGTCAGGAGAGTTAAAAGATGTTGCGTTAAAACAGCCCTCTTACGTTAGTCCGATGATATTTTACAGGTGCACTGGCTTATTGTAAATGCCATTTAAGACCCAACACCCAAGAGTACTGAAAGGTTCTGCATCAAAACTCTTATAACGGTCAGAGTAGTTAGAGAGCTTCTCTCTACGTTCGCTCGATGATATAGTACAGATACACTGGCATATTGTTCATATAATCTAAGACCTAACACCCAAGAGTTCGAGTTCCATCCACTGTCCACCAGCCATGTCAGGACCACCACCACAGCCAAAACCTTCATCAGAAGACTACAGTAATGCCTCATGATATAATACCCAGTGTAACCCCTAAGAAGTACTAGTGACGCACCTTATTCAAAGGAAGTACTAAAGTGCTATAGATATAATTAATAATACCTAGTGTAACCTCTAAGAAGTACTAGTAATGCACCTTATTTAAAGGGAGTACTTAAGTGAATAATCCAATATATTAATATGCTATTTAACCTTAAAAGAAGTACTAGTGATATACCTTATTTAAGGGAAGTACTTAAGTGAAAAATAATCTTATCTATTCATTTATACAGTGTAATCTCAAAAGACGTACTAGTGGTGTACCTTATTTAAGGGAGTACTAAAGTATTATTTAAGGGAGTACTAAAGTATTATTTAAGGGAGTACTAAAGTATTATTTAAGGGAGTACTAAAGTATTATTCACAGGCAATGTCTTAATCGTGAGAGAGTATTGTGGACCCTCGTTTGTGCGTCTTTATATATAATTCTTTACCTATTACTTTTACTAATCAATATCTATGTGCCCATTAATACAATTTATGAATGTACGCTGTGTTACATATATCCTCTATTACCTTTGTGCATGTGTTTAAGTGGATTCAACTTCTCCGGTCAAGCAAGAACCTTCCTAATTAATCCAATTTACCCCAGTAAAAACCTGGTATAACAATCATTATTATTAGGGGTTCGAGCCCTGCGGGGAACCCCTATTGTAATCATTAAATTAAATTAAATTATTCTTCCAAATTATTTTTCCACGCCGGTTTATCGGCAATAACTCCAGAACCGCTTTTCGGATCGGGACCAAACTTTCACACAAGGTGCGTTTTTGTATTGGGCAATTTTTTAACATGTTAAACATCCGTAGCAGCCGTTTTCCCGAAAAATGTAAAACTTAAATACCGTCTCTCCCACTCAAAGAAAATGATTGGATTTGGTATATGGACTCCACTACTAATGCTCCGCAAATGTTATTCAAAAGGTTTTGCTTTTTCACGTGGGTTTTTTTTCGGCAATCTTGAAAAAAACTCGAAATACACTTAATAATCCACATCTTTAAAACTACGCCGATGATCAAAGCCATTTTTGCGTAGTTGGGCGAGGCTTGCAATTCCGAACGTTTTGATACCAAAAGAATAGAAATTGGTGGAATAGTTTGGCCGCAGCATTGAAAACTGTCTATTCTTAAATTACTTTAAAACCGTAGTCACTACCCACACAACGTTTTCAGTCTATAGGCTTCCAGCATCCCCTAGTTTCGCTTAATAAAATAATGGATTAATCATTCAGATCCATACATTTTTTTTAAATTTAACTCTCAAAATAGTTCGAGTCCCTATGAATTCCACCAATTATTTAGCCAACCTATCTATACATACCTATCCTACCAAATAATAATGATAATTAAAATTCATTTTTGGTGAATAGCAGAGTATTGGATAAGGTTTTTAACACTTCCTCCCTTTGCCAAATGCATATTTTAATAACAATGATATGGACCTTCAAAGTTTTGACAATTTTTGGTGTGGTGTGACTTACCTTCCCTCCTCCCTCATGCAGCAAGCAACGTTTTCTGGGGTTCGAGAGTATTGCATTCTTCCATAATATTATATATAGTCCGGTTTTTACGCAATAACTCCGGAAGCGCTTGTCGGATCGGGACCAAACTTTGAAACAAGGTGCATTTTTGTATTGGGCAACTTTTGATATGATATCCAAAATGGTGGCCAGACACGTCCGTGGCAGCCTTTCACACCCAACCCATCTCGTCCTATCTAATTTTATGTTGAACTCGGTAGCCTATTCCACATATCTACAACTCTGTTACTAAACGAATAGAGGCAGATCCATTACACACCCAGTCTCTCTCGCTCGCTCGTTTGTTTGCACACTGGTACAAATGAAGCAGATCCCTTACACATGCAACTAAGATGAACATGGGAATCTGCAGAGACAATTGGCCTATATAAGGCAGATCCCTTTCACATCCAACCCATTTCGCCCATATGACTCTGATTTTATCTTGAAATTCTCTATTGTTTTTTATCCCACTATAGCACTAGGTAGCCTATTTCACATATCTACAACTGTTACGAGAGAGGCAGATCCCTTACACAACCAATCTCTCTCTCTCTCTCTTATTTGCACACTGGTACAAATGAGGCAGATCCCTTACACATGCTACTAAGATGAAAATGGGAATTTGCAGAGAGCCAAGTGGCCCCCACAACACACCCCTTTCACACCCAACCCATCTCATCCTATTAAATTTTTTTGAAGCTCTATTGTTATTGATCCCACTATAGCACTTGGTAGCCTATTCCACATATCTACAACTCTTTATCAAGCGAATAGAGGCAGATCCCTTACACAGCCAATCTCTTTCTCTTTCTCTCTTGTTTGTTTGCACAACGGTACACATGCAACCAAGATGAAAATGGAATTCTGCAGAGAGCCAAGTGGCCCACATAAGGCAGATCACTTTCACACCCATCCCATCTCATAAACGTTACCTGTTATTTACACTACTTACTATACACCCATGTTATCATATACCTGCAACCAAAACACAATTGTAAGAAATAGAAACATAAGAAAATGGGAGTCTGCAGAGAGCCAATTGGCCCACACAAGACAGATCTTTTTCACACCCAACCTATCTCATAAAAACTCTCTCTTTCTCTCTCTCTCTCACAAAGGAGAACATAAGAAACTGGAGTCTGCAGAGAGCCGATTGGCCCACACGTCAGTTCCTTTTCACACCCAACCCATCCCGCGCTCGCTCTCTCTCTCATATTTATCGCTATCTTCCTTACGTTTACGACATGCTATTCTCTCTTGCCATACTCTCTCTCTTCCTCACAAATGAGAACATAAGAAAACAGGAGTCTGCAGAGAGCCGATTGACCTACACATGGCAGATCCCTTTCACACCCAACCCATCTCATTCTATCTAATTTCAAGTTGAAGCTCTATTGTTCTTGATCCCATTATAGCACTCGGTAGCCTATTCCACATATCTACAACTCTGTTACCAAACGAATAGAGGCAGATCCCTTATACAACCAATCTCTCCCTCTCTCGGTCGTTTGTTTGCACAATCTGTTCATTCTGTAGTTTCTCCATGCCCGATAAGTTAAATTATATTTTGATATCTGTGACACAGCTTTTGTATCCAACACAATACCCTGCTTGCAAAACCGCTCGAACCCCGGACAACGTTGCTTGCAACTCTAATTATTATTATTGTTATTATTATTTGTATTATTAGGGGTTCGAGCCCTGCGGGGAACCCCTATTGTAATCATTAAAGCTTCTTATTCTTCCAAATTATTTTTCCACGCCGGTTTATACGCAATAACTCCAGAACCACTTTTCGGATCGGGACCAAACTTTCACACAAGGTGCATTTTTTGTATTGGGCAACTTTTGATATGCTAAACTTCCAAAATGACGGCCGAACAGGTCCGTGGCAGCCGTTTTCCCGAAAATTTTAAAACTTAAATACCGTATTTCCCACTTAAAGAAAATTATTGGGCTTTAATATGGACTCCACTACTAATACTCCGCAAATGTTATAGAAAAGGTTTTGCTTTTTCACGTGGGTTTTTTTCCGGCAATCTTGAAAAAAACATTGAATTCCACTTATAATTCCACATCTTTAAAACTACGCCGATGATCAAAGCCATTATTGCGTAGTTGGGCGAGGCTCGCAATTCCGAACGTTTTGATACCAAACGAATATAAATTGGTGGAATAGTTTGGCTGCAGCATTGAAAACTGTCTATTCTTAAATGACTTTAAAACCGTATTCGGTACCGACACAACGTTTTCAGTCCTCAGGCTTCCACGCGTCCCCTAGTTTTGTTGCTTAATAACATACTAGATTAATCATTCAGATCCATAAATTTTGTTTAATTTAACTCTCTCAAAATAGTTAAGAGTCCCTAAGAATTCCACCAATTATTTAGCCAACCTACCTATACATACCATTACCTACCCTACCAAATAATAATGATAATTCAAATTTATTTTTGGTGAATAGCAGAGTATTGGCTAAGGTTTTTAACAAATCCTTGCTTTGCCAAATGCTTAGTTTAATAACAATGTTCTAGACCTCCAAAGTTTTGACAATTTCCTGTGTGACTTACCCTGCCCTTCCTTCCTACCGCCCTCATATATTTTACTTTAAACTTATCTAGCAAAAGTATCAACATCCACTCTAGTGAACTTTTGGTATTTAGTTTATATGGCTTAATACTATTTATCCACATAAAATAGAAACCTTTCACTATTTTTGTCTAATACAACCATAGACAGTGCTATTACATATTATTTGAACATGATGTCGAATTTATCAGTTGCTGTTTACGGTTTACCTTGAACAGTCATGACAGAGCCGAAAGCTTCTCTTGCCGTGTAGTACGCAAATATGGCAGGGTTACATGAGCATGCCCATACTGAACTGTTTCCAGGTCAGAGGTAACTTCCAAAATGTATTATAACCCTGGACACAATAATATACCACTATCTATCTATCTATCTATATGCTCAGGCCCAATCCCCATTTTGGGGGTAGCCGACTCAAGACAGAGCAAGAACAGGGAAAACACAAAAACAACATAAAACAAAAAATAAACACAGATAAAAAACGCAAACTCTCACACATCCATGTCACCCAGGAGAAGACCCAGAGACCAGGGTCACCAAGGTCGCTCCAGCACTCCCCCGGCCCCTGACCACCCGGAGAGGTTCCGATCTCGGCAGGCAGACATGCAGCGGAGCCAAAGCCACAACACTTCCAGGCACACCCTTCATATTAATCGTCTCCCCGGGCCAGGCGCCTGATGGACTATTATCTAGTCCAACTTGCGCCCGACCCCTTACTCCAAATGACCACGTGTTCACTCAACTATTCACAAGCATTCTCCATTCACTCCTGTCCACCACCACTTCCCCTGCCTGATCTATAGTCATTCCTCTATCATCCAAAGCCTTTCTTACACAGTCTCTCCATCTCAATGGGGGTCTTCCTGCCCTTCTATCTCCCCTTGTACCTGACTCACATATTCTCTTTGTAAGCCTTTCATCTCTCATTCGTTCAACATGACCATACCAGCTCAGCACCCTTCTGTCCACTCTGGCTGACAAATGTTCCTGCTGCCCCACTCTCCTACGTATCTCTTCATTCCTCAATCTGTCTCTACGAGTAACTCCACACATACTCCTCAAGCAGCTCATCTCCATCACATCCAGCCCTCTTTTCTCCTTTTTCTTCAGAGCCCATGTCTCAGCCCCATACATCACTGTTGGCACAACAATTCCTTGATACAGTGCACTTTTTACTTTCCTCCGATATACCACTAAATCATACAAATATCACTACAAAAAAAAGATAGGAAAATATTATGATAATCTTCAAGGACACTACATCCGCCTTATTAGAAACAATTTATGAGGGAAAATAGGCACCAATAGATTCGCCATATTTTTCTCCATATAGTCCGCATGGAGGATTTTCGTTATCGACAAAAATGAAAAATACCCACTTCACAGACAAATACCCCAAAAATCTAAGTCAAAGCGGGGGTGTGGGGGCGGCAGCCCCAACCTATAATACTAGGATAGGTTAGGTAAGGTTGTTAGGTTAGGCTAATATCCTTTCAAAGGGGTATAGGCTAGTAAACACTAGGATAGCCTATACCCAATTCAGAGGCAAGAAGAAGAAGAAGAAGAGTCCTGCAGTAGTCTCCTTGAATGCTACCAATATTATATTAATGCTCTAGGTATTTGAAAGTATGTAATTGAGTAAAATCCATTATGATATATATGAGTTGCATCACATCTTTTCACGGATTTTTCGGTGCCGCTTCATACAACCATACACAGTGCTACATATTATTTGGGTTCCTTGGCTGCTCGGCCTTTGGTTGGTAGCATGAGTTCCTCTCGCTCCTGGCCTAGTGTTTTGAATTTATTTGTTTTGTGGCACCTAGTGAATCGTTTGTACATAGCCCGCCGGGCATTTCCAACTTACTTATTTTGTGGCCAGTGTTTCCTTACTATTTAGCCCGCCGGGCAATCATAACTGTAGTGTGGCCAGTGGAAGCGAGGTAGGGCTGTAGCTGGTGGTTATCCACCTGAGGTGCCCTCAATGCAAACAAGAACAAGAAGAACATATTATTTGAACATGATATAGGATGGTCTTTCCTTTAAACCAATGTCTATATCTATTCACGAAAAATATAGCCTAGGCTACCGGTACGTACGAATTTATCAGTTTGAATGAATTTTGATTGATTTAAACCTATATTAAGTAAGAGTGGGATTGGGCCTAGGCCTAGCCTAGGGCTTAATATGGGATACTGTTTGGGGGTTGGGAATAGGCTCAGGCTGCTTTAGGCCTAATTAGGTAAAAATAGTCAAATCGAGACAATTGCACAGCCAACATATTAAGCAAATATTTTACCAATCTACTAAGCTCTATTCGCTGTAAGTAGGCAAGAAATCATGACCTAGCCTATAACTTCTGTAACTAAAAAACAACTAGAGTAATCAAGCTAATATGTCTACCATCTGGGAAGAGTCAGTCAAGGAATAGCCTAGATGTGTAAATTTACAGCCAATTTGCTGTAGCCCTTTTTGAGATACAGAGGTTAGAGGTCATGATTTCTCGCCTACTAACAGCGAATAGACTATAACAGTATACGTTTTCACCACACAAATTTGTGCATCAACTAGGCCTAGCCTACATTAGGTTTTGGCTGGCATAGGTAGGCTACTCTTAGCTTAACCCTGGAGAGGTAACGCTCAAAAACGTAATTTTCATGGTATGGTTGTTGTGAATATGCACGTCGACTTTGACCTCAAATATCTCCCAAACCAAAAATCTTAGAGACTTAATGAAAATTGCTAAAAGTAATATAAGAATCCCTTAATATTGTATTAGTATATGATAGATATTGAAAGGTAATTAGTATTTTAAAATAATTTAATACAAAAATAAGTAGAGGTTTTAAGTTAGTCTTACTTAAAAAAAAAAAAAAAAAAAAAAAACTAAATTCGTCCTGAGGCTGTTGGGACTCTAAGGTTGTGGGTGTCAATGGTGGAGCTGATTGGTGTATGAAGGACGACCCTGTAGTCCCCATACTCTAAGAGAAGTGCGAAGTTGCAAAATGGGTTAAAATTTCGACCCTCTAATAAATTTGCTCCATTTTCAAAAAATCGTGTTGATACCCAAATATACTTGAAATCAAACCAAAATCAACATAGTGCTTCGTACATGCTCTTATTATAATACCAAAGTGCAATAATCGAGATCTGAGTAACATAGATACTACAATAAAATATTATATGGAGGCAACTGAAATCATGTCATGAAAAATTCCTTACCCAAAGTATGGCAACATCAGACACACAGTATGGCAACATCAGACACACTAACCTGCTGAGCTTGTTCCCTCACCATCTGGCTAAGATGCCTATCACTTCCAGATAAATATTTCAAGTCACAATATCACTAGTGTCCACTTTTCGATATAAGTAAATGTCACTACCTATGTAAGGCTGTTGCAGATTTGCAACGGATATATCCTATTTGAGCCTGTTCTCATGTTGCTGGGTGAGCAGCACCTCCACACCCGACTGAGGCCTACAGCACACTGACTGCCTGCAGGCCGATAACTGAGAATATGGCCATGTGGGATGTGCAGACTCAAAAAAACTTGTTTTGCGCACCACGCCCGTGCAAATAGGCAACGGCGTATCCTCTCCAGGGTTTAGGCCTGCCATAAGAATGATAAGACATAAGGCCTAGGCCTATGAATAAAAAAATTATCATCCTTTTTTAGTAGATGCCTTAACACCTAACAAGCGGCCTAGGCAGTAAATAATATGTAGCCACCAGCGGGGTGTTTTTACCCAAAATAGGGCTGTTTACGTGATCATTTTCATGCCTAAATAAGATCCAGAGCGTAAAACAAGTATCTATCCCTGAAAGGGCATAAACAGAGCTTTCCAATGACACCACAACGATCCTTGTATGACCGCTAGTTTTCTTGCAACAACCGCGCAACACGAGTGCAAAAACCATGTAATTCGGTACTTTCTCCACACAATTCACTATGTAGCGAGTGTGAGAGGGTGGAGGAGGGTGGGATTCATGTCAGTTGGTCCACCGCAGTGTTCTGAAGCAGTCATATGCTCGCTACTCTCCTGCCACCACTTGTCTCTTTCTTTAAGCAACATTACGTGCTGAAATTGCCACACGACTTATGTTGTGAGCCGCCACATAGTCCAAATTTCTTTCATTCGACATATGATGAGCGCCGCCAGTTAAGGGTTAATGGTGTTCTAAGCACATGTTAACATGTATATTGCCTCAATAATTACTTTGTGTCATAAAGAGCTTACAGCAGACGAAATTGTCATGGTCGCGGGTAGTGTTATCGATATTGGGTGGAATGGACATTCTACACGTATACATACACACGTGTACACACGTGTACATTCTATACATACATACACAGCCAGCCGTGTTTACACTACGTCTGACGCTTGCCATCATGTTCCCGTCTATTTTGACTGCCTTTGGATACAATAATATGTTGAGGGGGGCCTAGCCCCCCCTCACCCCCCCATGACATATTGTCATCATCATATATATTGCCAGCAGGGGGCAATAACCAAAATAATCGCCGTCAAAATAGACGCGAACTTAACCACGGCGATCGACAAATGTAAACATGACGGCGGCGGCGGTGGTGGAGGCGTCGGACGCTTGCATTCATGTTCCCGTCTATTTTTAATGCCATTGGATATAATAATATGGTGAGGGGGGGCTTTGCCAACCCACACCCCCCAATGACATATTGTCATCATCATATACTGTATATTGCCAGCAGGGGGCAAATAATAAACAAAATTGCCGTCAAAATAGACGCGAAGTTAACCGCGGAAATCGCCCTATGTAAACATACCATACGCCTGGAATCTACATCCATCCCTCGATATTTATGTACTGGTACCTTATGTCCGGGTCGCCAGCGTTGAGCTGTAAGGGAGTTTTCGGATCGTACGACCGTTAGTGAATCCAGGCCTTGGCTAGCCCCTGGGCGGCTATAAAAAAAAAGCTGTTTACTGTACAGTCTAAGTTAAGTTACTGCTTAGGCTATTAGCCTAGTATTTGGCTAATCGACGCGGTAAGATCCTGTGTAGTGGGAGGAACTGTTTTTCAGATGCCTATTTACTAAGAAACATTGAACAATATCGTTAACCTAACCTAACCAAAACCTAAACTAACCTAATCTAATATATTAGTGGACTATTTATGAATGTAAAATATAAAAATATATTTTAACCCGGTGAGACCCAGCGTCGCACGTGTTGCGTCGGCAGTCTTTGATTACCAACTCCCAGCGACGCATCACGTGCGTCCGACATATAAAAAACACTTACGTGGCTCGTAAGGTAGGAAATGGCGGGAGAATAGGATGGGGAGGTACCGTAGTGTGTGTGGGAGCCGGGCCAGTAGGTGTGAGCGGGCCGAGACAGCCGCGCGGCTGGTGGTGGTGGGCTTAGTGGGGATAGTTTACACCCCTAGTTCACCGCCACTTTGAACCTTCATTACTCCGGTCGTATGGGAGCTAGAGGCTTGAGATTTATGTGAGATACTCCTTAGGATGTATGCCATACAATGCCATACTCAGTTTTTACCCTAGTGCTCCCGGGCGGGTGGTCATGCGGGGAGACGAACTATTGAAACCCCCCCCCACCCCCCGCCCCCCAAATGACCGAAATGAGTTTTTTTTTATTTTTGTCTTCATTTCTCACCATTCTCTTCCATTTTGGCTCAACAAATTTTGTTGAGGCTCCCCCCCCCCAACCCCCCACCAAAAAAAAAAATGTCAGAGGTGATTTTTTTTTTTTTTTTTCATTTCTCATCCTTGTCTTCCATTTTAGCAAACAAAAAAAATAAGTGAAAATGGCTTGGGACTGGGGTGAACAAAATATTATAACTAGCCGGGGCTCAACGGGTTAACATTACCAAATTATTGAGATATATGTGCAGGTCCACCCGCTATACAGGATTATACCATATAATACACTGTATATATTTATATATATATATATATATATATATATATATATATATATACTGTATATATATATATCTATATATATATATTTATATATACTGTGTATAATTATTTATATATAATATATATATATATTATATAATATATATATATATATATACATATATACATATATATATATATATATATATATATATATATATATATTTACTGTATACAGTATATATATATATATATATATATATATATATATAAATCAATATAAAAATAAAAGTAGGCTAGGCCTAGGCGATTAAGCATCCAATCCAAAATGGGCCCCCTCAACCTATCATGTAGCCTATCCAATTTAGCCTACACGACAATATTTCCCTCACCTACTGTAAAAGTACGATTCACCCAATAAATGGCGCGATATGACGCCGTATCTTCAGATTGATGGATAATGGGTAAGTTTATGGAAATCATCCATTCAAACCATGCATAACAACTATGAAACACTATATTCCTGGAAGAAAAAAAACATGTAAATAGGCTAGGCCTAAGGCTGATGTAGGTTAGTCTTGTTGAACGTTACCGACCTTTTTATCGGTATTGGCTCAGAAAATGTTAGTAAGAGGGCCGCGGCCGGCTAAGGAATGCCCCATTGAAGCAGTCCAAGAAACAATACAATAACATTGGTTCAAATATTACGTACCGTACATATCATTAAATGATAACCGGTATAGGTTTCGTACCTTTAGTTTCGCCACTTCGCTATTAAATTGTAATATTAGACTATAGATAATATACACATATATTGTATAATATAGCCGGGTAGAATGTAGAGTTCGGGCGTACCGCCAGCATTGTTTACACTACGCGGAGCGGCGGCGGAAGCTTGCTATCATCATCATGTTCCCGTCTAGTTTGACTGCCGTTGGATACAATATGTTGAGGGGGGGCTTTGCCTCCCCTCACCCCCCAATGACATATTGTCATCATCATATATATTGCCAGCAGGGGGCAAATAACCGAAAAAAATCGACGTAAAAATAGACGCGAACTTAACCGTGGCGATCGACCTATGTAAACATGATGACCGTATGCTCGGACACTACATCCATCCCATATAGCCACTGTAGAAAACAAAACAAAACACTTTTAATAATTGTTGTAGTTCATTATTGTAATATCGTCGTGCATACAGTAGGCTACATGCGTGCATAGGAAAACCAGTATATTATGGTAGTAAATATTCACTGCAATTATATATAATTATAAAGTAGGCCTATATTTATTCAGCTGGTATCACAGCCGTCGTTATATAAAATATATATCCCTCCCCCCACCAACCCCCTACAACCCACATTATAAAATTTTAATTTGTCACTAGCCTAACCTAACCTAGTAGGCTAAATTATGACATCCTACTATACTTTACCCAACAGTTGCTAAAGTAGAAACGCCCTCCGCCAATCACCGCGCTCCCTTTTGCTTACTTGCAAAGCCAGCTGGTTTTGACAGCTCACGGCTGCAGCGTGCCAGGCCCCGCCCACCAGCCACTCAGCGGCCTCCATTATCGGAGCACGAAGCTGAACTTTCTACTCAGAAGTCACTCTCTTTCTTTGCTCGAAGAACTCCTTCTGATTATCCTTTGAGTAATACCTCGGTGCCAGCCCTGTATTCCCGTAAGCCACCAAAAGAGGGTTATAATCAACTTCCTGGAACTTACTATGAAGAGAAGAGAGAGGAGATGAAGGAAGCAAAAATTCAGTGCGAATGTACAGCCGGGCAAAGCCACCAGCCAATCAGAGCGCGCGAGAGCGGGAGGCCAGGGTATAAAGGCAGCCGCGCGCGGACTCCAGGGGTCACTCACCCCTCAGAGCTCACCGGGTCCACACACTGCAACCTACTTTCTCTCCCTCTCGCCCGGGCACAAAGGAACACCAGGAGCCCACTTTTCCAGCTACCTTGCCTTCATCTAAACACAGTTCCAGACACACACACACACCTGATCCAGCATACCAGAATACATTTGTTTAACCCACTGAGCACCAGCTAAATATAAATAAATGTACATCCAGGGACCGGCCGATTTTGCCCAAATTTTAGTTTTTTCTAAAATGGAAGAAAATGGTGAGAAAAGAAGAAACAAAATTACTCACCTTGGTCATTTGGGGGTCGTATGGGGGGGGGGGGGGGGCAGCAGCCTCATACATCAGCTGGTGCCGGGCGGCCTTCAAACTTTCCGCCCGGTCAGCCATAGTTGAGCGCGGCAGCATGGCAGATGTACAATGCGGCCAGTTTTCGAGTGACGGTTATTTACACCACCAGAGCATCATGTGTGCCTTCATAGTTCATATACTATTAACATGTATCACATAATGTCATTGTAAGTGAAGTTACAGTGTGAAAAGTGCTTAGATATAAGTCTTGTAAAGTGAACATGAGTGGCAAGACCGTGGCGCATCTCCATTGCCATGGAGACTGGCGGCCATCATGGTCTGGGACAATAACAGAAAGCACGAACTGACACACACCCAGCTGACTGACACGCGCCACCAACACTTTCACTTTCTCTGTTACTCCCCTGCTTTATTCAGTTTTCATGTCTCTTCCCCTCTTTATTCAGTTTATTACTTTATCATATGTTTTATAGTTATACAATATGAGTTTCACACATTGTTTTACACACGTTTGACTTAGAAATAGTATATATTTACACTTATTGGTGTCCGTCACTGTTTTATGTATATTTGAGTGTCAATATCACTTACATATTGTGTTCGGCACTTTGTATAGCCTATATTTATTATTTACGCTTGGTTTTCCTACACACACTTCACATTTCATAGCGTCTTTTATCGCAGTCTTTGAGTACAGTTTTAGAAATGCTCAAGGGTGTGATACTCCCTGAAGCAGTCCGGGAAACATAGTCCAACATCACATTCTGGGCACATATACCTGGTATCTGATCTCAGAGGCTCCCTCTGTGTTGTGTTGCGGCACAAATGACACCGTCTTCGGGGTTTGTCATTGTTTTCTGTGGGCGGCACATATTCAGGGAAGTGGCGTTGTGTCAGCCTGGCAATCCCTTCTGCTGCTGGGTGTCGATGGGTGGGGGGTTGCTGGAAGTGGGGGGCAGTCATGTATTCCATCAACACCTCCCTGGACAACTCGATGCAGAAGTTCTCCATCGTTTCCTGCTTGCCGGTAATTGTTGAGTAGAGGATATGGCTGTTATAGAGGGTGAGATCGAGGAGGTGGAAGAATAACTTCTTATACCACCTCATCGTCTTCCTCGCACACTCACGTGACGAGATGACAGCATCTAATTTATCCAATAGCCGCATGTTGATGTTATAATCACAGATGGCCAAAGGTTTCTTGATAACTTCGCCAGTTGCTTTGTCACGACGTCTGCTGTCTTGGAAAATGGGAAGGTGGACTGTTGTGAGGATGTTCACATCCCGGTTATCCATCCAGGACAACATGAGGACATTGTTAGCCTGCTTGTGGATGATGGAGCCCTTTTCCCGCCTGGGTGGTAGTTCGGGCATGAAGATCCGATTCCTCCTGACGGTGCCACAGACTCCTGTAGTGTGGCTATGCAGGAACCTGGCAAGGGAGGGGCTGGTGTACCAGTTGTCCAGGTACAGTATGTGGCCCCTGTCCAGGTAGCCCTGCAGCATGGTGATGACGACGGCCCCAGAAAATCTGTATGTCCTCATTTCCACCAATTCTGTTTTCTTGCCCATATACAGAATTAGGTCCTGGATGTAACCAGTTCGACAGTCACACATCACGAAGGTCTTCAGGCCATATCGATGTCGTTTGCTGGGCATGTACTGCCGGATGCCAATATTCCCCCTCCACAGCAGCAAACTCTCATCAATAATGAGCTTCTGATGGGGTTTGAAGGCGGCAGCAAGCTTCAGCTTCAGGTACTCAAAAATGGGTCTTATTCTCTCCATGGGGTGCTTCATTGCTCTGGGTTGGCTTTGATTTCTGGTGTGGGCTGCAAGGCTGTCGATGAAATGGAGGTTCCCCATTATGGCCGTGAACCTATTTCTGCTCATTATTTGGCCCAAAATAGGGGTTCGGACGAGGGGATCCCAGGACCAGTACTTTTTTATAGAGGATTTCCTTGTGACCCCCATCAGCATTACAATGGCCAAGAATGTGTAAAACTCTGGGACATCTAGGGAGGACCATGACAGCCTTGCGGAGTATTTTGACTGCTCCTTCCCAGCCATGAAATAATAATTGTACCAGTTGGTCTGGTCAACAATTAGAGCCACGAGATTTGTAGTGAAGAACTGCCTGAAGATCTCCAGTCTCGTGGTCTGCCGCCCCTGGTTTGGGAGCGTAGGGCCGGCAATCCCAGCGTCCACAAAGTTGTAGTCGGTGGGCACAAAGTTGTCTCCATCGACCCAATCCCACACGTCGGGTTGAGCGGCACCTTCGTCACAAGAGTCGTCAGGAGGGGAGTCACCATCAGGGTGGCGGGGGAGCCCTGCCCTGCCTCTTGGCCCTCTTGTCCCTCTTACCACTCTTACCCCTCTTGCCCCTGCCCTCAACCTCGGCCTTGGTCGAGCCGACCCAGCCCTTGCTCTCGCACCGCCATGGGTGGGGCGTATTAGGGTCACCTTAGACACCCTTCGGCCACGCCCACGCACAGGACCACGGGCACTCCCATGTACATTGATAGGGCATTGCGCACGATCAGGGCGGTGTGGCGACGCAGGCGGTGATGGTGTCTGGGTGTCGTGTCTGTGGGAGGTCCCAGGCTGAGGAGAAGGTACAGGTGAGTATGGTAGTAGTCCGGGAGGTTATGGTGGGGGCGAGTCAATCCGGGGTGATGAGGGAAACAGGCGGCGTGCGGCAGGGCGTTGGTGGCGGCGTGGGTGGAGATGATTCGAGGGCAGGCATATCCTCATCTGTTGCTTCTGAAGAAGAAGTCAATGGCTGCGCTGCTAATATGGCTGCACCCCTGCACAAGCCATAGAAAGTGTGAGGGGTTGGTGCTTTTAGTGGAGAGGGAATGGGGGGTGGTGGGGAAGGCAAATGCGGGGGAGCACCACCACGGCGAGGCACGTGTGGTGTCGGAGCTTGACCCACCTCCTCCTCCCCATCATCCTCACCTCTTCTCTTCTCAGCCCTACGATGAGAAAGTGGAATGTTGATGAAGGCCATGGGGTCTGGGTCATCTTCCTCATCCTCTTCCCCACTTGCTGGGGACTCCACTATGTCTCGGGGGGGAGCAGGGGAACGATAGCTACTCGCATCCCTTTGTTGTAACCTGGCGTACCGTTCAGCGATGGGGAGATAAGGTTCCTCCTCATGCATTTCATCATACTCGGCCACAGTGGGACTATATTCGTCCTCTGAATTTGTCATTCGATGATCCAGTGTCACTATCAGGCTTATCACTCTTGTCAAGTATGGCCATGGCATCGGCCATGGATATTCCCCTGCGTGGGTAACGGCGTGGTAAATCCGACATGGTGTTGCACTCGCGAGATGTATGGGTAAACTGACTTTCCTTTGTCACGCACGTCCCTTGTCCCAACAAACCGAGATTTGTGGGTTGCCATACATTGCCTACATCCTAAGGAATATCTCATACAAATATCAAGCCTATAGCTACCATAGGACAAGAGTAAATAAGGTCCGAAGTTGTGGTGAAATCAGTGGGTTTTTTTTTTTTTTTTTTTTTTCTATATTCCAACTACTCCCTCTCGGGCATAGGCTGAGAGCCTGTACATTCCACCGCTCAACACGGTGAAGCCCGTGAGGTCTTGTTCCAGTCTGGGGAGTGAGACATGTGAAGCATCCATCATGGCTCAAAGCAGCTCCATCTCTGAAGCGGCTGGTACTAATCAGCCATTAATCCACCCACCACCACCCACCCAGCAGGACTTGGGGGATAGCTGAGCATGGACAAGTAATGCGTACATCCTAAGGAATATCCCATACAAATCTCAAGCCTATAGCTACCATAGGACAAGAGTAAATGAGGTCGAAAGTCATATGAGATAAGTGGGTACAGTAGTTTTCATCACCTCCCCCGCATGACCACCCGCCCGGCAGCACTTGGGAGATAGCTGAACATGGACAAGTAATGCGTACATCCTAAGGAATATCCCATACATATCTCAAGCCTATAGCTACCATAGGACAAGAGTAAATAAGGTCGAAAGTCGTTGGGAGACAAGTGAGTACAGTGTTTTTCATCACCTCCCCCGCATGACCACCCGCCCGGCAGCACTTGGGGAACAGCTGAGTATAGTATTGTGATGCACACATCCTAAGGAGTGTCTCACACAAATTTCAAGCCTATAGCTCCCATACGACAGGAGTAAATAAGGTTCAAAGTCGCGGTCAAATATGTGGGTAAAGTGGCGCCACTAATCCCACCACCACCACCCGTGCGGCATGGCTGGCCGGTTCCCGCATACCGTCCCTGTTCGCCCACACTCTACGGTACCTCCCCTACCATTCTCAAGCCATTTCCTACCATACGAGCCGAATAATAGAGGTTTTAGTGGCCGACGCAATGTTCGCGTCGCTGGGGTCTAGCGTTACATACATTGCTGACGCAAACAGTGCGTCGCTGGGGCTCAGTGGGTTAAGGACTAATATTGGGCCCGCATATTATAAGGAGAGAAAGAGAGATGGGTGGACGAACCTGGTGGTGTTGTATATATAAATTGATGTGTCCTCTAGGACAAGACTAAAGGAAAACGAATTTAGACTTACCTGAATACATAAAGATGATGATGTGTTTATTAATTAGTTATTTTTGTTAGCACCGGCACCAACCGAAGAGTTATTATATAGGATCTGATAGGAGAGATTAACGATTAAAAGAGCAGGGGAAAGAATACTTTTGTTAATAAATGAGGCGACCAGAGGTAAAGAGGGAAACAGTTGTTTAGTTGCCAAATAGAGTAAAGATTAGAAGAGTAAAAGTAAAGAGGGGAGGAAAAAAATACTTTTGTTAATAAATGAGGCAACCAAAGTTAAAGAGGGAAACAGAGTTTAGTTGCCTAATAGATTAGCTATAGATAGGGATGGACACTAGTCCAAATAAATCATTGATTAAGTTGTGTAAAAAGGAAACTGTAACGAAGGGCACTAGTCCAATGTGAACTATGACATTTTTAAGTCTAAACGAGTTATTCCGTGTATGCGTCTGAGGCACGGTTCATCTTTTGTTAGTACGATAATTGATTAAAGTGAACGGTAACCTAGCGTGTTGGTAACAGGGTTACTAGTGGTTAAATTCAGAAGATGTAATTAAGATAAAGATTGTAAATCTATATTGTGAAGTAACGGGGTGATGGAACCCAATAGTATTATTGATATAAAGATTGTAAACCTAATTGTGAAGTAACTGGGAGGCGGAACCCAATAGTGTGTTGAGGTAAAGATTGTAAACATATATTGTGAAGTAACTGGGTGACGGAATCCATAGTGTACGTGAGAGAGACCTTGTAATCTTATTCGGTAATTTGTATGATGTTATGTCATTGTGGAGGTACTTGTGTAGTAAGGACGGTTGTGTCAGAGGAATAAATAGATTCTATGTATTGAGGAGATAGATTATATATGCTATAGCCTTGGGATTGGGAAAAGGCTCAGTAAACATGGGAAACCCTAAAGAGTAGAGGAACGAATATAGCTTTTGTTTTAGTTAGGCAAAGAGCATATGGTTCATTAGGCCCTGGTCTCAATAAAAGACACAGCAGGGTTTTTACTTAATTATTTAGGATTAATCACTAATAACGGGTTGTAGGATCGAAGCCGACTTGAGTCAATACCTGAATAGTGGGGATTCAGTTAGGGAGTAACGGGAACTCTAGGGGTCAGAGTACAACCTAGCATGAATCGACGTAATATTCAATATGTGTCTTGAACTCATCTCGACCATAGCCAAGAACCTATTATTAGGGTAGTTAGGAAGTCTGTCAATTAAAATATACGAACTTCTAAATGACTGTCGAATTATTCCCCGTAGTAGTAGCATAAAAGATTTATAATTAAATACTACAGTTTCTATTGTAATATTAGACTATAGATACAGTAATATACTCATTTATTGTATAATATAGCCTGGTAGAATGTAAAGTTTGGGCGTACCGCCAGCATTGTTTACACTACGCAGAGCGGCGGCATAAGCTTGCCATCATGTTCCCGTCTATTTTGACTGCCGTTGGATACAATAATATATTGAGGGGGAGTGGGGGGGGGGGGGTTTGCCTCCCCTCACCCCCCCCCCCCATGAAATATTGTCATCATCATATATATTGCCAGCAGGGGGCAAATAACCGAAAAAATCGCCGTCAAAATAGACGAGGACTTAACCGCGGCCGGCTATGGAATTCCCTATTGAAGCACTCCAAGAAACAATACAATAACATTGATGCAAATATTAAGTACCGTACATATTAAGTGATTATAGGTTTCGTACCTTTGATTTCGCCACTTCGCTATTAAATTGTAATATTAGACTATAGATAATATACTAATTTATTGTATAATATAGCCGGGTAGAATGTAGAGTTCGGGTGTACCGCCAGCATTGTTTGCAGTACGCGGAGCGGCAGCGGAAGCTTGCCATCATGTTCCCGTCTATTTTGACTGCCGTTGAATACAATAATATGTTGAAGGGGGGCTTTGCCTCCCCTCAACCCCCCCCATGACATATTGTCATCATCATATATATTGCCAGCAGGGGGCAAATAACCGAAAAAAATCGCCGTCAAAATAGACACGAACTTAACCGCGGCGATCGACCTATGTAAACATGACGATTGTACGCCCGGACACTACATCCATCCCATATAGCCACTGTAGAAAACAAAACAAAACACTTTTAATAATTGTTGTAGTTCTTTATTGTAATATCGTCGTGCATACAGTAGGCTATATGCGTGCATAGGAAAACCAGTATATTATGGTAGTTAATATTCACTGCAATTATATATAATAAGTAGGCCTATATTTATTCCGCTGGTATCACAGCTGTCGTTATATATAAATAATATATACTATAGTATATGACAACGTCGTTTATTCTATAGTAGGCTATCTTGTTATAAGATATTAATGGAATTGTAATATATACAGTATATATATAATAGTCTACATAATTCCATTAGGCTATCCAAGTTAATCTCTTCTCCAAATTTGGTTCGATTCTAACACCTTACGAGCGGCCTAGGCGGTACTTTATATGTACCGACCAGCGGGGTGTTTTTACCCTAAATAGGGTTGATTACGTGATCATTTTCATGCCTAAATAAGACCCAGAGCGTAAAACAAGTATCTATCCCTGAAAGGGCATAAACAGAGCTTTCCAATGACACTCCAACCATCCTTGTACGACCACTGGTTTTCTTGCAACGATCGCGCAACACGAGTGCAAAAACCATGTAATTAGGTACTTTCCCTACATAATTCCCTGTGTAGCGAGTGTGAGGGAGGTTGGAAGGGTGGTTTTCACTTCAGTTGGCCCACCGCGGTGGTGGGCGGCGGTCATAGCCTTACTACGCTCCTCACACCGCTCAGCTCTCTCTCTCTGCAAAATTACGTGCTGAAAATGGCACAAGACATAAGTTGTGAACCGCCACTTAGTCCAAATTTATTTCACATGACATAAGTTGCGCGCCACCAAAAAAGAGTTAAAATCACGACCTGATACATTAAAGGAGTTGCTGGGTAGCCTATTGCTTAGCTGATAGAGGATATTATATGCAAGATATTCTGGCTTTTCGATGCAGGTCTATCTGTATCGTCTACATTAGTGGAGTTGACTACCTCTATGGTAAAGTCACAATGGCCACGTAGCCTTAGCGTAGGCTATACATGGTACCATTTATGAAGTTATAGTTGTAGTATTAGAGTAATTAGATCGAAAAGCTATGGAATGCCCCATTGAAGCAGTCCAAGAAACAATACAATAACATTGATGCAAATATTACGTACCGTACATATTAAATGATTATAGGTTTCGTAACTTATTGAATAATTGAAGCAGTCAAAGAAATAATACAATAAATATTGAAGCAAATATTACCGTACATATCATTAATTTATTATAGGCTTCGCTTCTTTTAGAAGCAGTCCAAGAAATAACAATAAATATGGAAGCAAATATTACCGTACATATCATCAGTATATTTTAGGCTTCGCACTTTATTGAAGCATTCAAAGAAATAATACAACAGTGACGAAAAAATCGCAAAAAAACTTGGTAGCGAACCGGTATTTGTATGTGGCGAAACCTCTCGGTAGCGAACCAGATTCTAGTAGGTAGCGAAATCTCTACCCGCAAACCCTCCAGGTGGCGAAACCTCTGAATACGTACCGTTATTTTTCTAGACTGTTAATTTGCACGTTTGACTGGCGTACCCAACTATTGTTTTGGGCCACACCCCTCCCTTCAGTCAGAATTTTGGCTGGACGCCGGATCGGGTGGCCCCACCAGGTAAGATAGAATGCTTTCTCATATCATACATACATACATACATACAAATACATGTAGACTACTTCTTGGTTAACAGGAAAGACTAGATTCCACTGGAAAATGGTTCGGGATGTAAAGGTCATCCGAGCGAAGGATGTATCCTCCAGCATAAGCTACTTGTGTTCAACATGAGTTAATACAGAGATCCTGAATGCAAGAAGGTATACATGCCCAAAAGGAGAGTGTGGCTGCTGAAGAACAAGGAAGTTAGCGATAGGTTTCATAGTGATCTGGAGGAAATTAATAGAAATAAGGAAGCTAGGCCTAGTGATGTAAATAGTCAATGGAATTTCCTTAAGCATAGCCTTCTCGCTGCCACTGACAAAGTCTGTGGGAAAACAAAGGGTCACCCAAGGAATAACACCTCCTGGTGGTGGAATGATGAGGTAGAACATGCTGTGAAAGAGAAAAGGAGATGCTTCAAAGCATGAAAGAAGGGAGGCATTAAGCAGGAATACCAGGCAGCTAAACAAACCGAAAGGGGTTGAAATAGGGGAGCTATCCCCCCGCCAAAGGCGGCTTTTTAGGGCCTTTCCTAGCTGATGCTGAGAGGATTGGGTTCTAGTCATGTGGTGATGGGCTGGTCTATCAGAGTGAGAACTGAGCGATCTCTGCCATACCCATAGCTTACTCTGACTGTTCCTTTTACTTATATATTTTCTAGATCTCAAGTGACGGCGTCTCTTCCGTGGATTGACCTCCCAATCTACCAAGATTGGAAGCCAAAGCGTCACATTTTTTCTTTGCCCCTCAACTTTCTCTTCATAATTGCTGAGGGCACAGGGCCCTGGGTGGGGCTTTGGTTTCCCAGGCGTTTCCGCACCCTCCTCAGCTCCCCGCCATGGAGTGGCTTCGGTCACCCAGGCTTTATTATGGTCGGCAGGGAGGGTTCTGTGGGGGCACTCAGTTATGGCCTTGGCCTTGCTCGGGGCCTTGGGGCTGTTCGGCCAGGCAGCTTGGGGAACAACAACAACAAACTGCCAGAAGAGTTATTTACGATGCTACAAAAGGCATTAAGGACCTGGTCCTCGAACAAGTGTGTAACACTGACAATCCCAATGGGATCTTCAACCTAGCTAGGTGAGTTAAAAATGACAGTAGGGATATTATAGGTGAACAGTGTGTAATACTGTACTAAATATATACAAAGGAAAAGGGGATGCGCTAGATAGAGGTACCGGTAATTATAGGGGCCTGAAAATGCTTGACCAAATAATGAAGGTCTGTCAGAGAGTCTTTGAGGGTATGATCAGGCACATTGTACTGTACATTCTACTGTATTGAACAAACAAGACCCTGGCTAATCTAACTTGACCTACGGGCTGCTGCTCTCAGACCAGACCCTCTCTAGTCTTAGCATTGATATAAAAGATGACAAAATACTATATATGTAGTGAAAAAGTTCATAATAGTTTAGAACTCATGGTCCATATTTTCCCTGTGAAACCAATTAAACTTCATAATGACAATTATATGTACAGGTATAAATAAAAAACAACATATTTTACATAATTTATTGCATATCTTACATATTTACAAAAATATATATGAAAATAGTTTAACCAGACCACTGAGTTCCCCCAAAATACTCTTATAGGGCTGGCCTGAAGAATTAGATCAAGATGGACAACCAATCAAGACATGATAGGTAGGGAAGGGCAGGTGAACAATTCTAGGAAGGTGAAGATACGCACACATTTTTCGCCATTTCACCAATTCAGCTGCACCACATGAGTTCCACAGCAGAACTCTTATAGGGTAGGGCTGAAAGGTGAGGCAAGAACTGCTACACTGCAGCACCAATTAAGAAGTGATCTAAGGCGAAGAATGAGAGATCAGGTCTAAGGAAGAAATAAATCACACCAAGAAGCACAAAAAATACACAACTGCGGGGAAATCGAGTCAGCTCGACTGCACTAGCGACCAAAGATACAAATCCGGTCAGGAGCCAATAACCTAGCCAGGCCAGTGTGGCATATGATATGAAGCTCTATAGCACTTGGTAGCCTATTCCACATATCTACAACTATTACCAAATGAAGAATACAGAGCCAATCTCTTTCTCCCTCTTGTTTGTTTGCACACCTGTACAAATTAGGCAAATCCCTTACACATGGAACCAAGATGAAAATGGGAGTCAGCAGAGCCAAGTGGCCCACACAAGGCAGATCCCATTCACACCTGACTCATCTCATAAGCTTTATAAGTTACTTACACTACTTGCTGTACACCAATGTTATCATATACCTGCAACCAAGATATATTTGTAAAAAATAGGAACATAGAAAATGGGAGTCAGCAGAGCCAATTGGCCCACACAAGACACTCTGTAGCCTATTCCACATAATTATCTACAACTCTGTTACCAAACGATTAGAGGCAAATCCCTTACACAGCCAATCACTCTCTCTTTTGCTCTTGTTTGTTTGCACCCCTGTACACATTAGGCAGCTCTCTTTCTCTCTCATTTATCGCTGTCTTCCTTACAATTACGACATCCTAGGCTCTCTGTCTCTCTCTCTCTCTCTCTCTCTCTCTAACAAATGAGAACATAGGAAAATGGGGGTCTGCAGAGAGCCATTAATTAGCCCACACACGGAAGATCCCTTTCACACCCAACCCATTCCGCGCTCTCTCTCTCTCTGCTCATTTATCAGTCTTCCTTATGTTTACGACATTCTATTCTCTCTCGCCATGCTTCTCTTTCTCTCTCTCTCTCTCTAACAATTGAGAACATAAGAAAAATAAGGAAACGGGAGCCTGCAAAGAGCCGATTGGCCCACACACGGCAGATCCCTTTCACACGCAACCCATCTCGTCCTATCTAATTTTATGTTGGAACCCTATTGTTCTTGATCCCACTATAGCACTCAGTAGCCTATTCCACATATCTATAACTCTATTACTAAACAAATAGAGGCAGATCCATAGCACAGCCAGTCTCTCCCTCTCTCGCTCTTGTTTGTTTGCACACCGGTACAAATGAGGCAGATCCCATACAAATGCAATTTGGGAATCTGCAGAGAAACAAGTAGCCCACTAAAGGCAGATCCCTTTCAGACCCAACCTATCTCGTCCATATTTTATCTTGAAACTCTTTATTGTTCTTGATCCCTTTGTAGCACTCAGTAGCCTATTTCACATATCTACAACTCTGTTACGAGAGGCAGATCCCTTACACAGCCAATCTCTCTCTCTCTGTCTGTCTGGAGGCTCTGCGAGATTCCTGAGAATAGACGTGGAGGCTTCAGCCAGGGCCTGCCAGCCCATACGATCCGGAGGTCTATGGTAACACACTCTCTCTCTCTCTCTATCTCCCTTTCACACCCAACCCATCTCATTGACGTTATCTGTTACTTATACTAATTATACACCCATGTTATCATATTACCTGCAACCAAGATACAATTGTAAGAATAATAAAATAATAAAATGGGGTTCTGCAGAGAGGCAAATGGCCCACGCAAGACAGATCCCTTTCACACCCAAACTATTTCATAAACGGTATTTGTTACTTACTCACAATACTTACCATACACCAATGTTTTCATATATACCCACCACCTCATCTAAAAATGTACAGCTATCCATTGATAGCTGAAATCCCTACGTTCTGGAAAGATTAATTTCAAATGGTAATTATGTTTCGTGGAGTGTAAACTTATCTCAGCATTGTGGGTAATACAGGATCAGAAGAATCATCGATATAGGGGTTTTGTTGGCAGTGATGGGTAGTTTTCCTAGTCTCCCCTTCTAACCCCAACCCAATGTTCCAAGGTCTTAAGGCAGGAAAATGTCCTGCCTTACACCACACATGTCAAACTACCATTGCCATACTCAGTAGTTGACAAGTGTGTGGAATTCCATCAAACATCCATAGCAGAGTTATGAAGCTTGGGAGGGATATATAGTAGCTGAAAGGATAAATTCAGATAGTCTGTCGCCTTATAATTGGTAGCCGCCCTTCCTAAACTTTATATAATAATATGAATAATTGCTGGAATGTAATAAAAAGGACGTCACCTCTACTGAATGGCTTTAGTTACTGCGAATGGGAAAGTCATAACACACGCATGAATGAACAGCTTTTTCATTCCCTGTCATATCCTAACTGCCCATTTCTTTAATACTAGACTAGCTTAACACCTTACGAGCGGCCTATGCGGTTTATTTATGTGTACCGCACAGCGGGGTGTTTTTAGCCAAAATAGGGCTGTTTACGTGATCATTTTCATGCCTAAATAAGACCCAGAACGTAAAACAAGTACCTATCCCTGAAAGGGCATAAACAGAGCTTTCGAATGACACCATAACGATCCTTGTATGATGGATAGTTTTCTTGCAATAACCGTGCAACGCGAGTGCAAAAAGCAGGTAATTCGGTACTTTCAGTACATAATTGAGTATGTAGCGAGTGAGAGAGGGAGGAGGGAGCTGAGATTTGTGTCAGTACGTTCGCCGCGGTGGTCTGGAGCAGTCATACGCTCGCTAGTCTCCTGCCACCACTTGTCTCTCTCTCTCAGCCACATTACGTGCTGAAATTGCCACTCGAGTTATGTCGAGCGCCGCCACATAGTCCAGCTTTATTTAACTCGACTTATGTTGCTCGCCGCTAAATAAGGGTTAAGGACTACCAAAATGGCCACACTCTTAAAACCTTACACTCCATAATGGTCACAACCAATAAGGCCATACTCCTAAGTGGCCATACTTCTTAAAATTCACAAACAAAATGGCTACACTCCTTAACCCTTAACTGGCGGCGCCCGGCTATAGCCGGGCAAGAGAACCAAGGACTATGTGGCAGGGCCCGGCTATAGTCGCATGCAATTTTTAGCACGTAATGTGCTCTGAGAGAGAGCGGAGCGGTGGGAGGAGCGTAGGTTACCTCATGACCGCTCGCCACGGTGGCCGTGGAGCTACTGAGATGTACTGCACCCTACTCCACCCTCCCTCACTCGTTTCACACGTAATAATGTAAGGAAATGACCGTATTTTACTGATTTTGCCCTTCGGTTGCACGATCGTTGCAAGACAACCAGTGATCGTAGAAGGATGGTTCTGGTGTCATTGGAAAGCTGAATTAACGCCCTTTCAGAAATACATACTTGTATTACGCTCTGGCTCTTGTTTATGCATGAAAACGAGCACGGAAACAAGCTCGTTTATGGTAAAACCCCCGCTGGGCGGCACAGTCAAATATACTCCACCACCCGCTCTTTGAGTGTTAACCCGGCAAGCGCGATAGGCCTCACGGAAGGCTTCCTATAGGGAACGCGATGGGCCTCACGGAAGCAAGACCATAAAAAAAACCTTCCAAAAAAAAAAAAGGGCCTATCAAAACAAAGGAATTTGTCTCTAGGTGAGATAATTCCCCTCCAGTACTCATCCATGTAAATCTCACCCACCCCCTCCCCTCCTTCCCCACCTTATTCCCCCCTCCCTCCCCTCCTCAATTATCACCTATTTTTCCTCTTATTATCATCATTTATCGGTTATTTTTCTCTCCCGCGATAATGTAGCACAAGTGGGTTGCAGAAAAGATCGTTATGTAACACCCAGACACCGGCCCACACTGCCCCGCTCATCTCAGTTACCTCACAGACAGCGAGAGGGGAGGGTTGCCTGTGGCTCTCTCTCGCCTGAGATTATGACCGGGTGGCCAATATCTTCGTTTTTCAACACCCAAATGCTTTTCCCACTTATTTTAGCACTCTTGAAGGTTCATATATACATCATATATGTAAAATAAAAGCATACCGAAAACAAATAATGCTCTATATTGTAAATATAACGAATTCTGTCAGAATCCAAGGCTAGAAATGCACAAATAACTACCCTAGCCCCTAGGTCTATTTCGCGCTTGTCAGGTTAATGGTGTTACGACTGAGGTTTAAATGTATCAGGGTTCTTATTCATTGGACTAGTAATGTCATAAATGCTACAACGGAAAGCGCTAGATCCAACCTCTGATGTATATTCTCAGTGAACAAAGAACACAAATACTCTCCAGAGTTCTATATGCAATAATAGGTTATTAAACTCTCAATAAATGTGCATCTACTCTAGGCTTAATGTTATGTGAAAACAGCCTATTACTACCTATAACCGAAGGTGCTTGGTTATGGTATGCAAAGTAAGGTGGTAAGAGAAGTTACAGGTTACGTTACTTTAATCAATAAATGTCAGGCACTCCTGCATGAAAGAAAGTGCACTAAAGTCCTTCAACACCAACAAGGAATCTTCTTTAAATGTTAGATGCTATCATGATGCTCGAATCGGAAATGGAACCCAAAAAGGCAGGCAGCGGAACAATGCTCGTGCAGGCTATGCACACAAAAAGGCAGGAGATATAATGCAGTCGGAGCCAAGAATATCCTAAACGCCACAACAATAATAATCGCCACGACAATGCAGTATTCCTATCAACAAAAAGAGCCTAAGTCGTTTGTGTCTCAATACATCAAACTAGGCTGCGAAATGCTTGTGTAATCATAAACGGGTATGCATAAAAAGAGTAATTGGTTTAATATACTTAATGTCTACTATGACTGATAAAGTCTAGCTAGAGTCAATGATACGAGATACTGGTGCGCATGGCATGCCGCATAGCCTAGTGCAAATCTCAAGTCTGTGCGTCAAATATTACGTTATAGGGAAGGGTAGCTCTCTTGAGAAACCTTAATACCGAAGTATTAAGCGTTCTCCTGGTGTACCTCAAAGACAAACTACCGAGCCTAGAACAGTGCAGAATGGTATAGGCAAAAAGCCCTCATTCGTGCATGCTCTACTCTCAATGGCACACAGACTAGAATTTACCCAATCAACTCCAGTTCTCAGGTATGTCGTGCAGCTTTTAACTAAAGCCAGCACCCATCGGAAACAATACCTTATAGTATCAGACTCCTAGTCTAGCATTATCTAATCCAGCAGAACACTAATAATTATAGGAAGCGGTACTGAACAATATGAATGCCAACCAATGCTTCGTGATCAACTTATCTTAACAACTAACATACATGGGTTATATCAGACCTTAACACACAATACAACTGGCCAGCATGAAGCTGATTATGCAGAGTTAACCAGAGGGGATATAATATTAATAAAAGGTGGTGAAAGGTATGGAAAATGAGAGAGATAGGCAGAGGAAAAGGTTCTCAGGTGCGGAGAGGCACACAGATATCAAAGGGATAAGAGGGATGCATTCTAGAAACCAGATCTGAGGGAGAGAGTGGCCAGAGAGCAGTATATATACTAGCACTAGTTCGAACCGTGTGGGAAAGCGGTAACAAGTCCTCTAGCCAATGCTAAAGAAGCTAGCCAAACATGACGTCACCAAGCATGGTGAAAAACTCCTTCAACGAATCCCCACGAGGCCAGCCAGCTATGACGTCATAGAGTATAGCAAAACACTGCGTGCCTCCCCACACTCTGTTCTACTCTCTCTCTCTCTCTCAAATCCTATCATTACTACTTAATGATAAAACATATACTTTGCAATTAAATATATAAAGCCTTGACATGGGTGAAAACAAAGAGCCTTTCTGGACTGCCCATGACACAAGCTTTCATATGAAATAAAGCACACAACAATACATCAACTGTAGCCACATCCACTGCCCTGGCGATCCTAGCGAGTCACTGTAGGACAAGCCATGCGGTTCTAACAGAGTGGTTAACGTCACAATGATCAGTCTCTTAACACCTTACGAGCGGCCTATGCGGTTTATTTATGTGTACCGCACAGCGGGGTGTTTTTAGCCAAAATAGGGCTGTTTACGTGATCATTTTCATGCCTAAATAAGACCCAGAACGTAAAACAAGTACCTATCCCTGAAAGGGCATAAACAGAGTTTCGAATGACACCATAACGATCCTTGTATGATGGATAGTTTTCTTGCAATAACCGTGCAACGCGAGTGCAAAAAGCAGGTAATTCGGTACTTTCAGTACATAATTGAGTATGTAGCGAGTGAGAGAGGGAGGAGGGAGCTGAGATTTGTGTCAGTAGGTTCGCCGCGGTGGTCTGGAGCAGTCATACGCTCGCTAGTCTCCTGCCACCACTTGTCTCTCTCTCTCAGCCACATTACGTGCTGAAATTGCCACTCGAGTTATGTCGAGCGCCGCCACATAGTCCAGCTTTATTTAACTCGACTTATGTTGCTCGCCGCTAAATAAGGGTTAAACATCCATGGCCAAATCCAAACCGGTCACACTCTAAAATGCATACACTCCTTAACGGTCACAACCAGAATTGCCACTCTTAACCCTCCTGGCCCGGGCAGGCTCTCAAAATGACAGTGTGGGCTACCCGGGCGATCTGGCCGAAAAACGTCTAGGCCTAGGCTACCGTATTTTTGTTTAGTTTAACTGCTAGAAATTTCCCACGCATCTATAAATGTAGTGCGGTTTCCAATCTGTAGACTGGCGTTGAGTAGAGCTCTCTATGTCAACTGGTTCAGTTGTGATGACGATTTCAGTGGAGAGCACTTGCAGGCGATGTTAGCAATATGACGATCTTTTCACTACTGAAACAACGACATACAGACATACAATAACAAACGAGTCTTCTCTTTCTTGTTTTCGGAGGTGCGGTGATGTAACGATCGGCTTTGTTTACATGCGTCGGACGCACGGCGTTCAGACCAAGCTGAATAGGCTTTCAAGCTTACAGATTTTAAAATGACAACCGGGCTCCTGCCCTTCATTCGTGGTGTCATTTTAAAATGACAACCGGGCCAGAAGGGTTAAAAGGCCATACACCTTATCGGTCACAACCAAAACGGCTACACTCCTTACCGTCCACACTCTAAAACAGTCACACTCTTTAACGACGACAAACAAAGTGGCAACTTTTCTTAATGACCAAAACTGCCACACTCATAAACAGCCACAATTAAAATGGCCACATATTTCATATTCACTCTTAATTGTTAACTTGCCCTAACTATCTATACCCATGCCATAAAATATATACACGAATGTGTCACCTCCATAAAATTATACACTATTTATGTTATGTACTTTACTTAAATCTAAGTGCTTTTCAATATGTAGTAATTATCAAATTATACTACTTTTCTATATAAATGATCATATTTTTACATCTAGGCCATAATATAGCTATTCCTAGCCCAATAATATATCTACATGAGTGCATCACCTCCTTGTCAGCTAATTTGTAAGACTTCTCCTGGATAATCAAACAATATCTAGGTTACTTTAGGTAAAAATTGTTCAAAACATATAATAAATTACATTACATTGTTGTATTTAGTAATACTGAAGTAATAACCTAACTATATAAGGACAATGCCACAAAGGCTAAAACAAAAGTCAGAATTATAAACTAATCACAACATTCACAACCACACTTATACATGGCCACAACCAGAAAACAGCCACACTCAACAACGGCCACAACCAAAAGAGCTACACTCCTAAATGTCCACAGCCAAAATGGCTACAATCTGTTCCTTCTGTAGTTTTCCATGCCCGATAAGTTAACCCTTAAATGGCGGCGCGCAACATAAGTCGAGTATAATAAATCTGGACTATCTGGCGGCGCGCTACATAGGTCGAGTTGGTTTTTCCCGCCCTAATTTAAGTGGAAAGCAAAATCTAGCGGTCAGGCAGTGTACTACTAAGTCCCACCCACACATCCCCACCGCGTGAGCTTGGCTCAGTACCGCTCTAGCCGCCACAATGGAGAGACAAGATTTGCCAGTGTTCGATTCGGTGCCCGGCCCCAGTACGTCGCGCCAGCCAAGGCGTAGGGCCCCGCTCTCAGCCGAGGAGTTAGTTCTGCTGATGAACTCTTCAGCGGTATCTAGAATATCATTGAATGAAAGCATGGAAGGGCTTGGTGAGAGTGGGGGAAGTGAGGAGGAAGAAGAACTGGAAGATAACCCTGTCATCGGTTTTCACAGACGCCATAACTTGCGGGGCGAAGATGGCGAAGATAGTGACGAGGAGCTTGGTGAACACACTGGTGTGGGTGTTGGTAAGTACAATGTACATTTATATTATTTGAGAGATTGATAGAGATTATATATATTATATATATCGGTGTACAGTAGAATACATTCCTTACGCATGTGACTGGAATTGCTTGCAAGTTTGATTGCAAGTGATTGAAGATTGTGGTGTTGGTCTTCATATATTACGTTTCCATTCATTATCTTATTATAGGCGTAGGCTATATAATACATATATATCGGTGTACAGTAGAATACATTCCTTACGCATGTGACTGAAATTGCTTGCAAGTTTGATTGCAAGTGATTGAAGATTGTGGTGTTGGTCTTCATATATTACGTTTCCATTCATTATCTTATTATAGGCGTAGGCTATATAATACATATATATCGGTGTACAGTAGAATACATTCCTTACGCATGTGACTGAAATTGCTTGCAAGTTTGATTGCAAGTGATTGAAGATTGTGGTGTTGGTCTTCATATATTACGTTTCCATTCATTATTTCCTTACGCATGTGACTGAAATTGCTTGCAAGTTTGATTGCAAGCGATTGAAGATTGTGGTGCTGGTCTTCATATATTACGTTTCCATTCATTTTATAGGCGTATATCACGGTGTAGGGTTGATTTCATAGTATGAAATCAACCCTACACCGTGATATATACGCCTATCAAATGATGGTATTGATAATTTTATTTAGTGTTTGCGAGTTTTCATTCATTTGATAGGCGTATATCACGGTGTAGGGTTGATTTCATAGTATGAAATCAACCCTACACCGTGATATAGACGCCTATAAAAAATGATGATATCAATATACGGTATATATATATATATATATATAAGTATAATATATACGTATATTTATTGTTCTATATATGATTTTGGAGAAATTTACTTTCTCTCTCTCTCTCTCTCTCTCTCTCTTCTCTCTCTCTTCTCTCTCTCTCTTTCTTCTTCCTATCTTTGTGTGACTTACTGATTACTGTAGGCCTCTCCTCAAACTACCCTCACAGCCAGCCGGTCAGTACCACCAAGTAGGATATTCCTTCTCTACCTTCATGTATTCATTTATTCATTTCTTCGCGTGACTCCATGTTGCTTGCAATCATTTGATAGGCGTATATCACGGTGTAGGGTTGATTTCATAGTATGAAATCAACCCTACACCGTGATATAATATATGATATCGGTATATATATATATATATATATATACATCTATATATATATATATATAGATATATATAAATATATTTATATATATATATATATATATAATACCTATATTTATTGTTCTATATATGATATTTTGGAGAAATTTACTTTCTCTCTCTCCCTCTCTCTCTCTCTCTCTCTTTCCTTCTTCCCATCTGTTTGTGTGACTCACTGTTTACCAGGTTAATACCCAGAATACCCTTTTGACAATTAGCCCCGGGCAGTACCATCATGTAGTATATTCTTTCTCTACCTTCATGTATTCATGAATTTATTCATTTCTTCGCGTGACTCCATGTTGCTTGCAATCATTTGATAGGCGTATATCACGGTGTAGGGTTGATTTCAGTATGAAATCAACCCTACACCGTGATATATACGCCTATCAAATGATGGTAATGATATTATTTATTGTTTGCGAGTTTTCATTCATTTCATAGGCGTATATCACGGTATACGGTACATTTGTTTCCTTACGAAGGTGACCTTGAAATTGCTAGGACTTTTCTCTCTCTTTTCGTAAGGAAAGAAATGTACTGTACACGTTATATATACGCCTATCAAATGATTGCAAGCAATATACACCAATATACAGTATATATATATATATATATATATATATATATATATATACTGTATATTGGTGTATATTGCTTGCAATCATTTGATAGGCGTATATATCACGGTATACGGTTCATTTGTTTCCTTACGCAGGTGACCTTGAAATTGCTAGGACTCTCTCTCTCTCTCTCTCTCTCAAATCAATCATGTCTTAGTTGTCAAGTTTGAGTCTGCACATCCCTCATACGAAATACCATTCCCACAATTTTCATAGGCAACACAAGACAGGCCAAACGACGAAGATCGTCATCCCCACAGCCACGCCCATCCACATCCAGGCAGCGAGCTTCGTCAGAGCCTCCAGTGATGCCCGGTGAGCTAGGGAACATCTCGGGGGTAGTGCAGCTACCACTAACCCCCGCCCATGGACAACCAGGACCAGCGACGTCAACACCAGCTGTTGTTGCTCCTCCCAGGTTGTCAACGCCACCCGGGCTGCAGCGGATGAGGAGGATCAGGAGGACCAGGCGTCGGCTGACGATGTCTGAGAGTGATGCCGGCACCGGCTCAAGCTCTCCCGATTCGCCTGAAGCCAGGATATCCCCCACGCCAGCAAGCGACTCTAATGGCGGGCAGGCACAGCCACAGCCACAGCAGGGACCGCCACAACAGGGACAGCCACAGCAAGGTGCCCGGGGAAGGGCCCGAGGAAGGGCCCGAGGAAGGGCCGGAAGAGGTGCTCGGGTACGTGCTCGGGGAGGTGCCCCAGGAGGTGCCCCAGGAGGTGCCCCGGGAGGTGCCCCAGGAGGTGCCCCGGGAGGTGCCCCGGGAGGTGCCCCGGGAGGTGCCCCGGGAGGTGCCCCAGGAGGTGCCCCACGAGTGGTCGGGAGGGGCAGGAGGCCGGACGAGTCACCTATCTTTCAGTGGGAGCACTGCGAGCCTCGGGATATGCCTGGGGTTCCACCCAATTTTGATAAGGGGCCAAATGGCGTCCAGCCTGCCTTTCCCTGTTCCGAAAATGACACCCCTTATGACTACTTCCGAGCATTCTTTGACGATGAATTGCTCGGGGACATGGTAAGGGAGACAAACCTCTACGCAAGCCAGCACTCCGAAGAGATGGCCTCGCCCCACATGAGGAGATGGACGCCCATCGATATCCCTGAGCTCCTTGTGTTTTTGGCCCTCACCATGCTAATGCCCCATATGAGAAAGCACAACATGCTGGATTATTGGCTGATGCATGACATTTGATCAACGCCAGTCTTCAACATGTACATGCCCAGGGACCAATACCGACAAATTCTCAAGTGCTTGCACTTTGTCGACAACACTGCCGCACACGGAGCTCACAAGCTTTGGAAAATCCGGCCATTCCTGAACTCCCTCCTGAACAGGTATCGCCGGTTTTTCAAACCTTTTCAGAATGTTGTGATCGATGAGTCCTTGATCCTCTTCCGTGGACGTCTCTCTTTCAGGCAGTACATTCCGTCGAAGCGTCACCGCTTCGGGATCAAGTTCTTTGTACTGTGTGACTGCGAGACAGGATACGTGCTGGACCTCATCATCTACACCGCTACTGATGTGGACATTCCAAACGACCCACTGGGTCTTTCAGGGGCGGTTGTGAAGACACTGATGGAGCCGTATCTGGATGCCAACCGTATCTTGTACAGCGACAATTTCTACACCTCTCCTCTCCTTGCCAGGTATCTCCGTGCAAGGAGCACGGGAAGCTGTGGAACTGTCAGGGCAAACAGGAAACACTGGCCCAAGTTTCATGCTACACAGAAAGGAGACATCTTCCGGAAGAAGAGCAGCAGTGACAGTATACTGGCTATTTGTTGGCATGACACAAAGCCAGTCAATGTCCTCTCCACCTTCCACAAGTCCACAATGCGAGATAGCGGGAAGAAGAGATACCACATGGACCCTGTCACCCGCGAGAAGCATCTAGTACCTATCTCCAAACCTGACCTTGTTATGGACTACAACATAAACATGCGGTTGGTGGATAAGAGTGACATGCAAATCACTGCTGTTGACTGCCTCAGGAAGACGTGTAAGTGGTATAAGAAGGTGGTACTCCATCTTCTTGATGTCACTATCCTGAACGCGTACAACCTTTGGATGACGCGGACAGGAAGGAAGAGCTCGGTAAGGCTGTTCGCGAAGGAAATCATCGACTCCATCTTCAGGAAGCACGGAACCACACGTATGCTACCACCTCCAAGGCCGATCGTGAATATGCCTGCCCGCCTTGAGAGCCGGGACTACTTCTCGACCCACATGCTTGTGTTTTGCCCACGCTCAGCATCACAAATCGCAGCCAACCGGAAGCACGGACTGAAGCAGTGCCACGTCTGCAGACACACAACAAGGAGGAACCAAATCAGGAAGGAAACCCTGTTCATGTGTAGTTATTGCAATGTGGGACTATGCGCTTCTCCATGTTACACCGAGTACCACACACTGGAACACTTCTAGACCTCTTCCAAGACCTCCTCCTCCTCTAGACCTCTTGCCAATCATTCATAAGTTCATGCAATCATTCATTCATCTATTTCAAACTACCTCATGAATTCATGTCATTCAATCATTCATATGGTGGAATAGCACACTACCCAAACACAAGTGCATTCATCATCATCAGCAACATCACCCATTACATCCATAAGTTTCTAATCTCATCCATCCATCTGCTTCTTGGTCTACCTCATACATCCATGTCATTTGTCTACCTCAATCATATAACTGCCTTTTATCTACCTCAATCCTATAACTGCCTTTTCTACCTCAATGAAATGTGGATTACACCTCCTGGGAACGCCACAAACAAAAAATGAGTCGTCAACACTACCCCATAGGGTGATTTGGAAATGTGTTGAAATAATATTATTTATAAAACAAAACAAAAATTCCTGCAAAGCAAGCGAAACAGAGAGAGAGAGTGAAAATGCACGCCTATATATATACGCCTATCAAATGATTTCAATCAATATACGGTATATATATATATATATATATATATATATATATATATATATATATATATATATATATATATATACCGTATATTGATATCAATCATTTGATAGGCATACATATCACCATGTACGGTACATTGTAGGGACATAAATGTACCGTATACCGTGATATACACGCCTATCAAATGATTGAAATCAATATAGACCAATATACAGTATATATATATATTGATATCAATCATTTGATAGGCGTATATATCACGGTATACGGTACATTTCTCTCCTTACGAAAGGAGAGAGAAGAGTCATAACAATTTCAAGGTCACCTTCGTAAGGAAACAAATATACCGTACATGGTGATATATATACGCCTATCAAATGATTGATATCAATATTCACCAATATACAGTATATATATATATATATACCGTATATTGATATCAATCATTTGATAGGCATACATATCACCATGTACGGTACATTGTAGGGACAGAAATCTACCGTATACCGTGATATATACGCCTATCAAATGATTGATATCAATATACACCAATATACAGTATATATATATATATATATATATATATATATATATATATATATATATATATATATATATATATATACCGTATTTGTACGGTAGCTTGTAAGGAATGAAATTTATTAGTGATAAATGAAAGAGAATACAGAAACAACTGAAAATAGAGTGAAAAAGATATAATAATACAGAAATATTACAAGCAAATAAAGAAAGAGGGATTAGAGAAAAGAATAATGAGAATTACATATACGAAAGGGAGAAATATAGAGAAGAGAGAAAGGGAGGAAGGGAGACAGCGCGTACGAAGGAGAAAGGAGGAGAGAGAGAGAAAGCGAGCTAGCCAGAGAGAGAGAGAGAGAGAGTCAGACAGACAGACAAGAGGAGTGAGAGAGACAGAAAGAGAGAGAGAGAGAGAGAGAGAGAGAGAGAAACAAGAGAAAATAAGAGGGCTTACCGAAGGAATAATAGACGCGCGTGAGGCCGAAGTCAGGACAAAGCGAACGCATCCGAACGCGCCTGGGAAATAGACCAAAAAGTAGCCTCTCTTCCTCACCTCCTCCCACCCTCCACACTCGCTCACTTCATTCAGAATAGACTTCTATGGGGAGACGGAGAGTTGCTCGTTCCAAAAATGATCGTTTCGTTTCGATTGGAGCCATAGTTACGGCGCTAGGGCGAGTGAAAGTGAGCGAATATTTCGGGATTGTGCCCGCTGGGCGGCTCGGTGTAAAATACCGCCTAGCCCGCCAATAAGGTGTTAAAGGATCCTTTGATATCTGTGACACAGCTCTTGTATCCAACACAATACCCTGCGTGCAAAACCGCTCGAAGCCCGGACAACGTTGCTTGCAACTATAATTATTATTATTACTATTATTTGTATTAGTATTATTAGTATTAGTATTATGTAAGCTACCGAATCCTCCCAACAGGGCGCAGATACAACGGTGAACATTTGAATTCACACACAATACCCAAAAGTACTGCAGAGAAGCAACAACAGCTAAGAAAAAAGGAAACGGGGCTAGTTAGAGAGCCCAGAAGTAGGAAATTATATATACAATTGAAATACTCGTGTTGAGAAACTAGTCAACAAAACTATAAGAAAAAAAAAAAACAATACTATGACTGTAATAAAACATTACCTCTAGACCTAGAAGTAGAAGTATTAGCTGACTACGATCTTGTTTGGTAAATTATACCACAAGTTAATTAACCCACTGAGCCCCAACTAAATATAAATAAATGTACACCCAGGGACCGGCAGGTTTTGATTTTTTTGTTTCCTGAAACAATAGCGAATGGGTTAGGAATGAAGGAAAAACCACAAAAAACTATCAAAAAGGTAAAAAATTGGTCCTACGGAGCCCCCGAAAACGGATTTTACAAGAGTAAAAAATTGAAGGCAAAAACACCCAAAAACCATGTTTTTGCGCGCTCACGCGCACGCAATTGGAGTTTGAGAGTTTTCAACCATCGTCAAGGATGCGTGGGATACTTCCACAGTTTCCATACAAATCTGAGCCCTCTAGGTGCAATAGGACCGGAGTAATTAACACTGACGCAGACATATGCGTCGCTGGGGTTTAGCGTTACATACATTGCTGACGCAAACAGTGCGTCGCTGGGGCTCAGTGGGTTAATGATGATACTATAACTGAGTCGTGGAATTATTCATACGATTCATGAAAAAAACAGTAATATTTAAAGTTACACGTGCTGAAGTAAAAGGTTCTGGTAAAACAACGCATAAAGGATGATCAATGTTACTAAACACTTTGAACACAATGCTAAGGGCACCAACTCGACACCAATAATTCATATCCAGAGGTGAGGCAGGAATAATTAAATTGATTGAATTAAGATGTTTGGTAAGCAGTTTTAAATTATAATTGGCAGCTGACATCCAAACAGGTGAACAATATAAACAAATGTGGCAAATTAAAAGCATACAAGGATATATGGATGTTTATGAATTCCCTACTTAAGTTATTTTGATGACTTGCTTCTCATTCCTATGAGCATAGTTGTGTGCGTAGGACAGAGTGGGAACCTAGATATAGAGTTAGAGGAATTGGTGGGCAGAGAATCAGATGGAGGGATGAGATCTGAAAGTTGCCGGTGTGGAATGAACCAGGCTAACACACAACCATCTGGCGTGAAAAGGTTTGAGTGAAGCCATTGTCCTTCAGTGGATTAATTTAAGCCGACCATGATGATGATGATGACTATACTAAATATAATTTATACTTACCGCCGTCAAATTATTATATTTGTCTTAGAACGGGCATCATGTAGAGACAAATATATGTAATTGGAATCTACATATCTGAAGCACAAAATGAAGGAGGTTGTCCAGTCTCTGTTTACTGTAGTGGCTATGGTTGAGCAAGGCACCTCTGTGAATATGCAAAAGCGCCAGCAAATTCAACCTTGCAATCTCGTGCATTGGAAGAGTGAACACTGGAATTCTCTCAGCGTAACCGAGGCGAGCTGGGATTGGAAGGAGGGGGAGGAGGAAGAAGATATGAGGAATAGAAGGAGGATGATAACATGTAGGAACACTTAAGAAAACTAACAGAGGAAGAATAGGAGAGAGGAGATGGGAAGAGGCCAAGGAAGAGAAAGGAAACGGCCAAGGAGTAGCATGGCGATGGGCGAGAAACAGAATGTGGAAAAGAAGAAAAGAATGAGAAGAGAAAGAGGAGAAGAAGTTGAGGTCGAGGAATGGAAGGAGTGAAGTAGGAAGAAGAGAACAAAGAGAAGATGAGCAAAGCCTTTTATACAGTATAAGAAGAATGTTCCATTACCTTGTCTCATGTAATCGTATTGCTGCTTATCTCTCCCTGGTGTGTGTGTGTTTCTCAGGGTTACATGTACTGTAACTTTGTTATTAGGTCCTAATCTTTATAATGGATATGATCAGGTTTTTGCAATGGCAATCAAGCGCATGCCCTCGTAGTTGAAGTATTGGTAATGTAATATAAGTATTAGCAGCCGTATTAGTCCTAGTAGTGTTCATCTCTGTTATCATCAGCCACTTCTTATTAGTTACACTGCAAAAAACAATATTACGTAAAAATGATTTGCAAATAAATTAGGTATTTATGGTTCCATGAGAACATTTGCCATGTATAATTATGTTACTATTTTTGTTGATAAAAATACTATGTTTAATTTAACCCTCCAGACCCGGCTGGCCTTGTAATGAGCTTAACTCCAGTATCCGGGTAGATTACACACTTTTTGGTAACCTTAGACATCAATAGATAAGCAGAACGAGGAGGTAGAAGGATAAACTCAAGGGGAAAATGTGGGGCTCACCGTTGTCTGTTGAATGGTGTTGAGTAGACATCATTGCGCCAGGTGGTTGTTGTGTTGTAATGTTGTGAATGAAGCTTGTTTTGTCATAAGTTTTTGGCCATGTCTGAACGCTTTGCCGTGACCCTGTCTTGTATTCACTGACACTCGTTGCTTCTGTGACTATTATCATTTGTTGATGCTATTTTCATATGTATTGTAGGAATGTTATCAGTACTAGGTGGTCAATTTTACTAAAATGTTACATTATGCAACTCTACAGTGTTTGTGTAATTTTTCTAATTATTGTAGAGTTTTTCATGTGTTATACATTATGTGTCACTGTCACCTTTTGGGTGTCATATTCACTGCCATTTTATGTCACTATCTCTTGTAGCCATTGTAATAATTATTAGGGTATCACTGTCACTTAACCCGTACAACCCCAGCGACGCATCTGACGCTCCGACGATGTATGTAACGCACAGCCCCAGAGACGCGCCTGACGCGTCACCCTAATTGCGCCGACCGTAACCTCAGGTGTAGCCACTCAAGAGGGCTCAGATTTGTATGGGAACTGTGTACGTATCCCACGCAACCGTGCCGATGGTTGAAAACTCTTAAAGTCCACGTGCGTGAGCGCGAGTGTGCAATAACCTGTTTTTTTGGGATAATTGCCTTCAATTTTTTACTCTTGTAAAATCCGTTTTCAGGGGCTCTGTAGGACCATTTTTTAAGCTTTTTGAGCGGTTTTTCGTGGTTTTACCTTCATTCCTAGCCCATTCGCTATTGTTTCTGGAATAAAACCATTTTTTGAAAACCAGCCGGGTTCTGGTGCGCAAACATTACAAAACTAGCCGGGGCTCCACGGGTTAAACTTATTAGTAATATAACTCCTATCGATACTTGTGTCTCCCTCATTTTCATTATTGAACTTACATCTAACTATTCAATCATTTATTAAGGATTCACTATATCCATCTCTCAGATAATTTTAAGATGCTTTAGTTACAGTGTCCATATATTTAGGTGGGAGACTGTACATGGTGATCATTCATTGTAACTCTTTGTAACTTCCCCTTCTAAAACCATTGACTCAGGTTCCTTTCCCACACTATTAAAGCTTACTCTGGAACCTTGATTGTCGCCCAAGCATCTGATCGTATGACCAATGACGATCACGTGGCTGTGAGGTGTTTCGAGGTGACCAGTGGAGGTGTGAGGTGGAGAGAGGTATTGAGAGGTTAGATAGATTTTAACCACAGGCAAGACTAGAAGCCTTTAGAGCTTCCCTCTCAATATAGGGAAGTCTCTCTCACTTATATATTTAGTACTTCTGTACACTACTGTATATTCAGTTGTTACTTGAATAAATATCAAAGTTGGTTTTGAATACCAAACATTCTTTCCTTTTACCTATAAGTATTCAATCTAATATTTATATGGTAATCGGTGGTGGCGGCGATACAAATATCTACTTAATATAATTATCAAACTACGAGCAGTGAACGAGAGCTGAGATCTACCTACAACTTCAATCTACAATCAACCTATAACTAAAACATATATATTAACTCCTAACGACATCGACGCCTTAAGTCATCCTTCCTAAGAGTAATACTTAACCCTTATAAGATAACATAGGAGCGTATCTCAAAACGTCTTCCCATACTTAACCCATACTTACAGTGACTGTCAAAAGTCCATTCGTAACAATTATTAGGGTATCACTGTCACATAAACTTATTAGTAATATCACTTATGTCTCCCTCATTTTCATTATTGAACTTATTATTAATTGTTATGCATTATTGTATCACTTTCACTTCATACTAGAGGTTATTATGAATTTATAGACACTTGTTGGGTATCATTCACTGGCAATTTGTCACTTTTACTTTGTTATGTATCGTTAGACTACATACTGTATATATATATATATATATATATAGCTAGTTTATACACATACTGTGTCACTTGCACTTTCCCTTATTACTTCTGCTTACTGTACATGTTTTAGTGTCATAAACATTACATTTTAGAGTCTCGAGCACTTCCTTAGTGCCGAAGTGTGTGGTAGTCAACCAAGCAAGGGTCAATTGTCTCCCCCAAAATCAAAAGATTGACAGAGCCTAATTCAAGGGACGTTGGGGTCAAAATGCCTGGACACACGAAGTATAAAGCACTTTATATCATTGGATGAAGAAAAGATTGATTGAGGGAGAGAATTCCAGAGTTCACTTGTTGAGTAGAAGAAAGATAGAAAATTTGCCAATTCTTTGGTTGGAGAGTTGGACAGAATAGGAGTGGGACTGTGTTGAAAGGCGGGTGCCTTGCACTTGCCGCAAGGTAGCGGATATGCACTGAGAGAACTCTGAAGAACACTGATTGCTGTAATAGCGATAGAAGAGCGATAGAAAGAGATTGTAGGGAACTAGTAAGAGGAAGCAAGTTTATGAGACAAAATGCTTTTGACTCTACTCTCTCGAGAATTGCGGTAAGGCTGGAGCCTCCCCACACATGCGAGCAATACTCAATACAGGGGCATACTGTGCCCCGATACAGAGCAAGAAGCTGTGTGGGAGTGAAAAACCCACGGAGACGGTTGATGACAACTAACTTTTGGGAAGCTGTTTTAGCAAGAGTGGTAATATGATCTTTCCAAGAAAGGTCGGATGAAGAAAATACACCTAGTATATGGAGAGAAGATGAAGGGTTGATTTGTGTATTGTTGAGGAAAAATTTGATTGTCTTCCAGAAGATTGCGATGAAGGGATAGTGGGAGGAATTGGGTCTTGGAGGCGTTGAAAGTAACAAGATTTTCTCTGCCCCAGTTAGAAATAATTGATTGATCAGAAGATAGGCATTCTATGGCCCTTGTACATGAGTTTTGGAGTGATTTTGTTCTGGGTTGATGTGAAAAAAGTTGAATAGTGTAAAGTGGGGCAACGTGTTGTTGTTGTTGTTGTTCCCCAGGCTGTCTGGCAGAACAGCCCCAAGGTCTCGAGCAAGGCCAAGGCCATAAACGAGCACCCCCACAAAATCCTCCCTGCTTACCACTAACAAAGCCCGGGTGACCGACTCCAAGGCAGGGAGCTGAGGAGGGTGCGGAAACGCCCGGGAAACCAAAGCCCCACCCAAGGCCCTGTGCCCCTCAGCAATTATGAAGGGAAAGTTGAGGGGTAAGGGAAAAATGTGACGCTTTGGCTCCCAATCTGCCAACTTCTAGGTTGGCAGTAGGGAGGTCAATCCACGGAAAAGACGCCGCCACTTGAGATCTAGAAGATATATAAGTAAAAGGAACAGTCAGAGTAAGCTATGGGTTTGGCAGAGATCGCTCAGTTCTCACTCGGATAGACCAGCCCATCACCACATGACTAGAACCCAATCCTTTCAGCATCAGCTAGGAAAGGCCCTAGAAAGCCGCCTTTGGCGGGGGGATAGCTACCCTATTTCAACTCCTTTCGGGGTTGGGCACCAGCCCTGGGGCAACGTGTAATAGTTATCGGTGTGGAGGATGTGGTTCTTGGTAAAGTACCTGTCCATCATCGCCTTAACCACAGTGCCACCAAAGCCTATTTCTGGGTCTGCAACTAGGTCGCCATCATTTTCACTGTAGACAATGAAGTCCAGCACATACCTAGTACTGCAATCGCACAGCATGAACAGTATTATCCCAAACTGATGTATCTTGGAAGGGATTTACTGCCAGAAGTGAAGGTTGCCCCAGATCAGTACCAGAGACTCATCTATGATAATTTTTTGGAAAGGCTTCAGGTAGATGGTGAATTTCTCCCTCATGAGGTCAAGCCCCTCACTTTCCATAGACAGTCTGGTCGGTGGACATTTGTATTCGTGACAAAGTGCAGGTTGCCGAGGATGGCCAGGTACCTGTCACGATCCAGGAATTTCCCAAAGGCAAGTGTTGCAATAATATCCTGTAATTCAGTAGTCAGCCAAGGCGATGTTTGTTTATGTAGGCCACTAGCATGGTAAGTGCCAGCAAATCTTACATTTCGGCAATGGTGACAGGTGTCCATTGACTCATGTGGCCACTTGCACGTTTACCTGTCAATATTACCTGGAGATTGTGCTGCGTATTTGTCTCATTGACAATGTAATTCACGACATTCCTGTCAAAGTAGGAAATGAAAATTGCTCCGGGAGACGAGATAGGGTCCTTGGGAAATTGTACATCTATCTCTGATGCTTTTTGGGCCTCATCAAAGGCAGTGTCTTGGGGTTGAAAATTGGCCCCATTGTCCCAAACTCAAACATTTGCATGTCTTTCTTAAACTGGGAGACACCTTCGCCCACGGGGACCACCAGGGGCACCCTGCACACGCTCACACCCAGCTCGATCCTGGCTAGCACCTCGACCACGGCTGCGAGAATGTTAGGGCGGAGGATCATCAGCAGCATATTCACCGCCATTGTCATCATCATCGTCTTGGCGAGGTAGGCCATAATCATGAATGTTAAGGTGAGGTACTGGAGTTGTGTGAATCTGGGGCCCGGCGTTTTGCGGGATGAAGAGAAGTTGAGGGCAGGAAAATGCTGTGACGTCTACCAGCTTGGCAGAATCGCCTCTCGTTAGCCACTAGCGCTCGCCAGGGACATCGAAATGGGCTACAGTTATCAGAGAATGTTGTTCTTTCTTTCCTAGTATCGCATTGTCACAGGCAGTCCAGTGGGGTCTTTATTTTCGTCTGTGACAACAGGAAGTATTTTATATCATTAATAGAATATAAGATGCATTGTGTAAAGTTAAGGAGAAAGAGCGATCTAGGCAGCGTGGTGGTAATATGTGCGTGTGTATGTATGTGCTGCCTCCCTCGCTCGGAGGAGTTTTCCCGCTCGTGCGCGGGCTTTCCCGTGCCCTTGATTGGCTGGCGGATCCTGGCGCGTCCTAGGGACGCCTGCTGCCTTGTGACGTCTCGGCCCGTGATTGGCCAACCATCGCGCCCTTGCAGACTCCTGTGTAACTAACCTCCTTCATGAGGGTCCCCAGGAGCTGTTCTCCTCAGGACAGGCTTGGTGCGCGTGCTTCTAACATCCCCTTGCATACTCTCTCCCGATCACCCCCTTTATCACTGTTTCTCTCACTCGATTCTCTCTTTCCATACTCTAATCTTTATTAACTGCACAACACTCCCCTTGGGTTGTGCATACGGTTTCCATAGCCGGCCCATTGTATTGCATGCGCCGTCCTCTGAGATATTTACATGTACTTAAAATAGGTTTGAGGGTTCTTAGTTAGTATAGGTTAAGACCTTTATGTGTGTCTCCATTATTGATTTAGTGTTTCTGCTCTTTCATTTAATGCTAGACTGGGATAAGGTAACTGTAGTCATTGTCTCCGATGTGTGTACGGTTTGCTTATACCTACACGACTTCGACCGGTCCTGTGGTAACCTGGGTTGTCTTTTCGGCTGCATCCTTTGCGAGTGCAGCATTGTGTTGACTGACGTCTTTGGCCTGTTCCAGTTCCACACTTTGCTGCCTCTTTGCTTGTCTTTAGAGGGTCGCCAGGATAGAACCAGATACTTGTGATCCGGATCTATCAAGAGAGCACCCCAGTCAATTAACGTAACTTAAAGGATGCAGTCTTAAGGACATCGCTAGGCTACGAGCCTGTCTTGCTCAACCCCAGTTCCTTACCTAGAGTATCCCAGCTAGACATTATTAATCGAGTAGACACTCGTTAGTATTTAATATAAGCTCTTTGATATGTACGCATAATTATTCACAGCATTTATTAGTCTAGGTTGTTGCTGAGCTGCACAACCATAGCAGACTGTTTCGTTGAAGAGGAAGTACTTCTTTTAGTGTCGAGTAGTGCTACCGTTGCGCATTTATAGTATTCTCGTGTCAGTTAACATTATATGTCCTATCTTTTAGTGTATTCGATTTACATGTGTGGTGTCCTGCCTCCTGCCTTTATATAGTTTAAGATACGAGCATCTTATGAGCATCAGACTTTCTTCAGAAGTTTCCAGGTCTATGCTGTAGGACTATACTTCACTTTCTTTCAGATAGGAGTGAAGAGTTTATTGTTGTTTAGAGTAACTGTATTGAAGCATCTTTTTGTTGTATTAAATCTTGCAGTGATTTAATTGATCTTTCCATAGATTCCTTCTTATGCATTTTAACGTAACTTGCATCTTGTTTGTTATCAGGCTATACCAGTGTGGGTTAGCCTGAAGTAGAGTACATTTATGCCCAGTTAAGGATACCCCACTATCGCAGATTAACTCTGGAGGGTATAGGTGTTTTTGTTCGCCGGCATATAAGTTCGAGGGTTTGGATCTAGCGTACCGTTGTTGCATAGTGCCCTATTACTAGTCCAATCATTAAGTGCCCTTGTTTTATTCGTAGTCCCGGTCGTAACAAATGGCGACCTTGCCTAGTATCTTATCTTAGTCGTCATACCAAATGAACTAAGAAATAATTGCAGGATTTTTGGACATTTGTTTTTTTAGGAATATTGTGGACATGTTGGAATTTTTTTTGGGCAACGTAGTATAGCACTTGAGTTGTCTTCAAGCATTTTTTGAGTGAATAGTGCTACATGAGAGTTTAGGTACTTTTTTTTTTTTATAAACGTTGAGGATTTCCGGTGGACACTATGTCGAACGACGGATCAGTGCACAGTGAGGACACAGTACGGGAAGCAGGCTCTGAGGTGCAGCAGCTGGGTTTGTTAGAAGGAATTAGAGTAGTAACTAGTGAGGAGGATGCAAGGGAGTTTCTGGAGATGCCTATTACTGTTGACCGGGTGTCGGGGATTGATCGGTATGGTCTCCAGTGTTTGGCCACGGTCATGGGGCATGTTGGCACTAGCAGCATGACGAGAAGTGACCTGGTGGCCTGTGTGCTCGGTGGGGTGCGTGGGGCTTCGGGTGGAGCGGGAGCTGGTGCACCTTCGGCCCAGCCCCCATTCCACTTGACTCCTACCATGGCGCCCCCTCGGGCTCCGGAGCCGGGTACGTTCCCGCAGGTCGATGCCCGATGGCGGTTGGGTATGTCTCTAGGTGATTCACGGGGTGGGTCCCCGATAGTAGCATCCCCTCCTCAAGGTTTGTCTGCTGAGATGTTGTTTCAGCTCGAACTCGCCAAACTTAACCAGCAGGCTGAGCAACGATAGCATGAATCTGAGCTTGATATGGCTAAGATTCAGCAGCAGCAGCGGGTGGCTGAGCTTGAGCAACGAAACCATGAGGCTAAGCTCGAGCAACGGCAGTGAGAGGCTGAGGCTGAGGAGAGAAAGGCCATGTACTGTGCAGACAGAGATCTTGAGAAGTCTCGGGTGGAGTCAACAGGGCAGCGTCTCGGTTCTGGGAATCGAGGTCTTGATCAGTCTTTATCGCACCTTCTTAAGTTAGTCCCTGCATTTGACGGGTCGGGTGTCACCGAGTTTTTCCTGCGTTTTGAGAAGAAGTGCCGGGAGCACCAATGGCCCGAGGTTAAGTGGGCAGCCCTTGTTTCCTCTAAGTTGGTTGGCAAAGGACTCAAGGCATATGATGCGTTGCCCTTGGAGTCTTGCATCGATTATGAGGTATTGAAGGAAGCTGTTCTGCGGGCGTACAAGTTTCAACCAGAGACATATAGGTTGAAGTTTCGGGGTGTTACGAAGGGTCGTGAGTGCACTTTTCTAGAACATACCCGGGAACTGTCTGATGCTTTGAGAAATTGGCTGAGGTCAGAGAAGGTGACGACGTTCGAAGAGCTTAAACAGTTAGTCCTTCTAGAGCAATTTTTTAAATGCACAGGCGGCGACCTGACTTTGAACCTCAAAGAGAAACAACCTAAAACTCTACAAGAGGCAGCTGAGATGGCTGACCTGAGAATGTCGCTGATTCGCGGGTGCGGGTCTGCACAACGGACCGATGCAGTTAACAAAGGGTGCTTCATTCCACCCCCCGAGTCAGTGATGCAACATTTAATAACGAAAGTAAGAGCAATGATACTAATTTTGATCACAAACCAAAAACCGTCCCGTTTAAGAAAGGTCAGGGCCCTTCCCCACCTCAGGGGAAGTCCAAGGGTGAAGTAGAGTGTTTTAAGTGTCATAACAAGGGGCATTTTGCACGTTCCTGCCCTAGTAACCAACCTACAGCAGTCGTGTCTTTGGCTAGCAACATTGGGGTGTCTCTGAGGTCTTCTGCATTTACCCGGGGTGATATGTCAGATGCGGGGGCACAGCCAGTGAAGGAGTGTCCGGAAGGCTCGAAACCTGTCCGCGATGCTTTTTGCGACCATAGAGGGCGTGGCTGCGTGAGTTGGGCTGGTTGCAAGTATGGGTTGTAGTTGTTGCGTGATACAGGTGCAACCCAGACTCTGATGAAAAACTTTACAGGCCAACCTATAAACGCGGCACGGGTATTAATGCTACAAGGTCATACCCGTTGGTTCGAGTGGAGCTGGAGGTTGATGGTGTGACACGAGAGATAGATGTTGGAATCGTAGAGAAACTGCCAGTAGAGGGCGTCGACCTTCTTCTCGGCAACGACTTTGCGGTGCCTACTTCTGAGGTTCCACCCTTAGTCGTTGCAGAGAGGGCGACCGACGTGAGTAGGGAGGGGCAGAAGTTGGTCGAGAGGTGTCAATTACAGCAGATGGCGTGTATTGTCACCCGATCTCGTGCATCTAAGGTGTCACAGCCTATTCCTCAGTCTCTAGACCAGCGGAGGAACGGTCGGAAGGAGAAAGCTAAAGTTGGGAGAAGTTTTGTGAGTTTTGATCCAGCGGCTCTTCTTAGCGACTCAGTACTTGATCCAGAGGTGAGCTCCGGAGAGGCCCCAGAACCTGTCCCCCCTAGTGACATGGTTGGGCGTGATGGCACTCCGCGACAGAGTAGTTCCCAGGTGGAGGAGAGTTGTGGGAACGGGGCTATTGAACAGGAGGACGGGGAAACATGTCATGTGAACCTGTTAAAGGAGTTTGTGAGGCAACCACCTGAGCAGCCTACTGTCCCTGCATTGGTCTGCAGCGGCCAAGGTGGAGAAGGAGAGGAGGGCAGTGGGGCACAGGTGGAGGAGAGTTGGGATTGTCATGTCTCGGCGGAGCAGTGGGCAGGGGACACGAGTCTGGTGGCTGTGGAAGCGCTAGAGCACCTGCCTGAGCAGCAGTGTGCAGAGCTCCAGCACTGGCTCGGTTCATACCCCACTGGAAGTGCCGAGCACCCAGGCCTCACAACTCATGCGGTGCACTATGTTCCGCTGGCAGGTCACTTGAGTGTGAGTAGACCGTTGGCCTCGTTGTTTCGGTGGATCAAGGTGGGCGACGAGGCTTTGGCATGGTTGTCAGGTCAGGGTCGACCCATGGCTGCCAAGGGTGGTGGTCAGAATAAGGACATTGAGCAGATTGGTGAGGTTGGCTGTGGAGTGGATGTGCCCGGTCGTCGCATAGCCTCCCAATGCTGCTCTAGTCGAATGCAACAACCCTACCATAGACCGACTGTATCTGGCCATGTCGCTGAAGGCGGTGATGCTGCGCAGGCAGATGTAGTCGCAAGGAATGCGGGGGTGCGCATGTACGGTATCGGCGGGGAAGCCTTAGCAATTATGAACTATGGGAGTGACTGCACAGGTGGTACTGATTGTCCCTCTCATGACCTGGCTGTTCTAGGGACGAAGGTGGAGAAGGAGAGAGACCATAGTTTAGAAGCTGCGGTCTCGGATGTGTTGTGGGAGGGCACTAGGCATGTTGTTCTTCGAGATAAGTTGCAACCTCTTGTTCCTGAGCGCCAAGAGATGTTGTTTACTAGACTGTGGCAGTACATCCGCATGTTTGTTGCTTCTCCAGGCCTGATGTACGGGGTAGAATCCGACATGGAGGCTGGAGACAGTGCAAGGCTCAAGTTAGTTCCCTACCGTATAAATCCTGCTCAACAGTCTGTCGGGAAAGCAGAGCTAGACTACATGTGGAAAAAGGGTCTGAGGGATAAGGGATATCATGAGTGGTCGTTGCCAGTGAGTTTGCAACCTGAGTTGAGTGGCAAGATCCGTGTGTATGGTGATTGCAAGAGTGTGGGTGCATTATTCCTGACAGACACCTATCCATTACCTAGAGTTGACGACACCATAGACCGCATCGGGGCTGCCTCATATATCACAAAGGTAGAACTAGTGAAAGATTATTGGCAGGCCCCGTTGCCGGAGAGAGCGAAGAGAAGTGCCACTCTTGTGATGAACTGGGCAGTTTATCAGTGTCAGGTGTTGTTTTGCTGCCGGAACACAAGTTGGATGTGTGGCATGTTAAGGGCACTGATAATGTTTTGGCTGATTGTTTGTCACGGGAGGGTTTGTTTGCAGGAGAACCCTCGCCGTTCAGTCAGTGTGTGTGTTGAGAGTGGAGGAAAACCAGGGTTGCCCCTGTAGAGCAGCCGTCAAAAACAACATTAAAATTAAATCAAAAATCACATAAAAACTCTTTCTTTTTGATAGTTAATTGTAAGTTACCAATGTTATAGCTAAAGTCCTAAGTTGAACCTGTCTTTCACTTAGTAGGCTGGGCTCTGTGAAGCTCGCTCAGGGAGCTTAGCAGGCTAAAATTATACTATTGTGTTTGGGAGGGGTTATAAGATTTTCTTTATGCTAATATGTTGTTTTATTTAAGATTGAGATTTGCATTTCATTTCTGGTGGAGTGACTAGGTGTGGCGGGTCTTGTCGGCATTCTGCCTTGTCAGATATGGTGCTTGCCTAATGTTGAGCGTCCCATATCTTGGGCGGGGTGTGACGTCTACCAGTGTTGGCAGAATCGCCTCTCGTTAGCCACTAGCGCTCGCCAGGGACATCGAAATGGGCTACAATTATCAGAGAATGTTGTTCTTTCATTCCTAGTAATCGCATTGTCACAGACAGTCCAGTGGTGGTCTTTATTTTTGTCTGTAACAACGGGAAGTATTTTATATAATTTATAGAATATAAGATGCATTGTGTAAAGTTAAGAAGAAAGAGCGATCTAGGCAGCGTGGTGGTAATATGTGCGTGTGTATGTATGTGCTGCCTCCCTCGCTCGGAGGAGTTTTCCCGCTCGCGCGCTGGCTTTCCCGCGCCCTTGATTGGCTGGCGGATCCTGGCGCGTCCTAGGGACGCCTGCTGGCTTGTGACGTCTCGGCCCGTGATTGGCCGACCATCGCACCCTTGCGGGCTCCTGTGTAACTAACCTCCTTTATGAGGGTCCCCAGGAGCTGTTCTCCTCAGGACAGGCTTGGTAAGCGTGCTTCTAACATCCCCTTGCATACTCTCTCCCGATCACCCCCTTTATCACTGTTTCTCTCACTCGATTCTCTCTTTCCATACTCTAATCTTTATTAACTGCACAACACTCCCCTTGGGTTCTGCATACGGTTTCCATAGCCGGCCCATTGTATTGCATGCGCCGTCCTCTGAGATATTTACATGTACTTAGAATAGGTTTGAGGGTTCTTAGTTAGTATAGGTTAAGAACTTTGTGTGTGTCTCCATTATTGATTTAGTGTTTCTGCTCTTTTATTTAATGCTAGACTGGGATAAGGTAACTGCAGTCGTTGTCTTCGATGTGTGTACGGTTTGCTTATACCTACACGACTTCGACCGGTCCTGTGGTAACCTGGGTTGTCTTTTCGGCTGCGTCCTTTGCGAGTGCAGCATTGTGTTGACTGAGGGCTTTGGCCTGTTCCAGTTCCACACTTTGCTGCCTCTTTGCTTGTCTTTAGAGGGTCGCCAGGATAGAACCAGATACTTGTGATCTGGATCTATCAAGAGAGCACCCCGGTCAATTAATGTAACATAAAGGATGCAGTCTTAAGGACATCGCTAGGCTACGAGCCTATCTTGCTCAACCCCAGTTCCTTACCTAGAGTATCCCAGCTAGACATTATTAATCGAGTAGACACTTGTTAGTATTTAATATAAGCTCTTTGATATGTACGCATTATTATTCACAGCATTTATTAGTCTAGGTTGTTGCTGAGCTGCACAACCATAGCAGACTGTTTCGTTGATGAGGAAGTACTTCTTTTAGTGTCGAGCATTGCTACCGTTGCGCATTTATAGTATTCTCGTGTCAGTTAACATTATATGTCCTATCTTTTAGTGTATTCGATTTACACGTGGTGTCCTGCCTCCTGCCTTTATATAGTTTAAGATACGAGCATCTTATGTGCATCAGACTTTCTTCAGAAGTTTCCAGGTCTATGCTGTAGGACTATACTTCACTTTCTTTCAGATAGGAGTGAAGAGTTTATTGTTGTTTAGAGTAACTGTATTGAAGCATCTTTTTGTTGTATTAAATCTTGCAGTGATTTAATTGATCTTTCCATAGATTCTTTCTTATGCATTTTAACGTAACTTGCATCTTGTTTGTTATCAGGCTATACCAGTGTGGGTTAGCCTGAAGTAGAGTACATTTATGCCCAGTTAAGGATACCCCGCTATCGCAGGTTAACTCTGGAGGGTATAGGTGTTTTTGTTCGCCGGCATATAAGTTCGAGGGTTTGGATCTAGCGTACCGTTGTTGCATAGTGCCCTATTACTAGTCCAATCATTAAGTGCCCTTGTTTTATTCGTAGTCCCGGTCGTAACAATGCCGCACCACTAGTTGGAGGCTGTGGAGACTCAGGCCTGTGAGTGGATGGACCGCCACTTGCGGAAGGCTGTGGGGGTGTTAATAAGGATTGTGTGGCGTCCTCTGGCAAAGACACAACAGTGGGCTGTTACGACCGGCACAACGAAATAAACAAGGGCACTTAATATTGGACTACAAGATAGGCTAGATCTGCAACAACGGTACGCTAATTCCCAACCCTCGAACTATTAAGCCGGTGACAAAACACTTAATCCCTCCAGAGTTAATCTACTGGATAATGGGGTATTAATTAACTGGGTTAAGTGTACTTCTACAAAGGTTTTCCGATGACGGCAAAGCCTACTCACAACAAGAGTAATTACGTTAATAAAAAGCTCTCAAGTAATAACAATGCTTAAATAAACTATGACAAGATTTAATAAAAGATTATATGCTTACGTTATCTTTAGTGTGAGTCTGAACTCAACACTAAAACTCTTCAATGCTCTGAAAACACTTGAAGTCTAGTCCTACAGCAAACAGATGTGGAATCTTCTGAAAAACGTCTGATGCTCTAAGATGCTCGTCGAATATAGAACAGGAATAATGCAGGGGCAGGACACCAAAGCGTGTATCTTAAATACACCAAAAAGTAGGACACATATATATAGAAACAAGAGAGTGCAACAACTCTGTGACAGCACTAACAACAGCAACTCAAAAACAGTACTTCCTTAGCCAAAGTAACAGCCATACTGGGTTATGCACTATGCATCAACCTAGGCAAAAACAATACGTGAATAATTGCTAAAGCATACACGGTTAAAGTTAATAAACAAAATGCTGTCTTTCTTACTAATAAAGTCTAGCAGCAGCAAAAAGGTACAGGGAGCCTAGGCAGAGCTCAAGCATGCTCGCAGCCTACTATCTCCCCTGAACAGATTTCCCTTATCTTACGTTAAGTGACTAGGAGGCTCTCTTGGTAAGTCCAGATCTCAAGTATCTGGTCTTACCCTGGCGCTCCTCAAAGGTCAACAAAATGAGTTAGCAAGTATACAAGCAAGAGTAGGCAAAAGCCCTTTGCTTGTATACTGCTAAGCTCGCAAAGGAAAATATGCCCAAGGGTGTACTACAGGCTACCTAGCTCCGTCGAAGTTGTACAGGCTCTGACTTGCCATATACATAACACAGACAACGACCAAAGATAGCCTCCACTGTCTAGCATTAAATAGTAATAAAGAACAACCAAATAATTAGAAGCACCCAACAATATTTATCCATGTGACTATGATTCTAATAACCTTTAAAGCTAGTGCAAAACATATATGTGAGAACAGGCGCTGGTAATACGACTGGCCGACTATGGAAGTCGTATGCGAGAACCAGAATGGATGGGTAATTGAATAAAGATAAGAAGTATTGGAAAGAAGGAGTTCAGAGAGAGGCACAGCAGTAAAGGGGGTTAGATGTGAGACAGAATGCAAGGGACTTGTAGGACCGAGCGCGCAATGCCATGTTCTGACGAGAGAGAAGGAGAGAAGTACTGAGTCTGGCCACCAGATGGCTCTGCGACCAATCACAGGCCGCTATGTCACATGACAAGCAGACATCATATGCCACGCCAGGCCCGCCGTCCAATTACGAGCGGGTGGGCCCACCGAGCGAGGAATGCACACGTACATATGCACACACACTGCCTCTTCGCTCTCCCCTCCGACTCTCTCTCTCTCTCTCACGCGCTGCATGTTATAATCACTACTATGGATATAAAATACTTCTAAATGTCACAGACAAGAATAAAGGCAAACACTGATCTGTCTGTGACAACATAAATACTAAGAAAGAAAGAATATCGTTCTACGATTATTATAGCCCATTTCACTGCCGTGGCGAGTGCTAGCGAGTCACGAGTACATTCTGGCAAGCTGGCCAGCGTAACAGGGTGCACCCGAGGCCTCTTAGTGAAACAAAGACCGATGAGATGCTGGCTCCATATTTTTCATTGTTTTTTTGTGGTGGGATAAAGCTGCACCACTTACACCACTTGTTGAAGGCTGTGGGTGGTGTTGTGGGAGGGAAGATGACCCCACACCACTTGTTCCTGGTTGCGGAGGTGGGCAGCCTCTGGGTATGGACGCCGCTGGTGAGTCAAGGAACAAAGGGATGTCCACGTCTTTCCTTTATTGTTTTTTCTTAGGCGTACAGGTCACGGTGGAGGCATGCGGTGAACCGGACAGACCGCTTTTTTGTTTTCCTTCATCTTCCATGGTGGAAGCTAGATCAAAACTGATGCTGCAGCTTAGTTTTGTATATATATCTGAGAGTTACCCAGCAAAGGACCACTTTATCACTTTATCCATTGCTATATCAATATTAACCCTTAATTAGCGGCGAGCAACATAAGTCGAGTTAAAAAAAGCTGGACTATGTGGCGGCGCTCGACATAGGTCGAGTGGCAATTTCAGCACGTAATGTGGCTGAGAGAGAGAGACAAGTGGTGGCAGGAGACTAGCGAGCGTATGACTGCTCCAGACCACCGCGGCGAACCTACTGACACAAATCTCAGCTCCCTCCTCCCTCTCTCACTCGCTACATACTCAATTATGTACCGAAAGTACCGAATTACCTGCTTTTTGCACTCGCGTTGCACGGTTATTGCAAGAAAACTATCCATCATACAAGGATCGTTATGGTGTCATTCGAAAGCTCTGTTTATGCCCTTTCAGGGATAGGTACTTGTTTTACGTTCTGGGTCTTATTTAGGCATGAAAATGATCACGTAAACAGCCCTATTTTGGCTAAAAACACCCCGCTGTGCGGTACATATAAATAAACCGCATAGGCCGCTCGTAAGGTGTTAAGCCCTACTTCATTTTGTGTGATATTATTGCTGACATCATTAATACATCATATGACTACAAGGGGAAGAATAGAACTTCTGTTCTGCCTCATTCCTCAATGTTTAAATAAAGCACACTTCTTGACCCTCATCTTAGTAATTGTGCCTGTTGGCTCACCAATGAGGTGACGAAAATAGAGGCTCATGGAATAGATGGAGCTCTATTAAGTTGGATTAGGTCATTGGTAATTGGTTGTGGGCAGAAATTCAGCATTAATGGTATACAATCAGACGGGTGTAGTTAACCTCTCCGCTGCGCACCCCCTATAGTATACAGGCACCCCTGTGCGGAGGTATGATGATTTGGGCGCCCCTTGCAAATATCGATGAAAAGTACATCAACGTGTAGGGATTGTTCGCGCGCATCAAGCCATATACATTTGATCCCCCAACAAATTTCTGGGGGGGGGGGGCGGTCCGTAGTTGAAAAAAGTGGAGCGAATGGCATCGCACGGCCAGATTGTCATCGCGCGGCAAGATTTCCCGGGTGAATATCCGCGCGGCCAGGGGGTAGGAGTAGAGGGAGGGGAGGGCGGGTTAGGGCGTAATGTCACATATGTATCCTATTTTGAGCACTTTTATGCTATGTAGAGTATGTGTACATATATGTACGTATGTGTACGTATGTAGGCCACCCATATACCAAGGAATATGCCGCATATAGACCAAATATACGACATATAAGCAAATTATGAGAGAGTTTAGAGGCTGGAACTGAGGTGAAAGAGTTTACGCGGGAGACAAGTGCTTGTGTACCGCTTGAGTGAGTGCGGGGACTGCAGGCCGAGCGTGTGGCGGGGTGGTATCGAGAGTTGCCAAGTTGTACAGGGTCTGTTGGGTGTAATATCACGTATATATCGTATTTTCAGCACTCTCATGCTATATATAAAGTACGTGTACGTATGTACAATGAATATACCGCATATAGACCAATAATGCGATATATAAGCCTTATGAATGTATTTAGGGGAGAGTTGGGGTCGACAATAATAATAATAATAATAATAATAAACGGTTTATTAAAGAATGGCAGCCTCATGAGCTGAAAATACACATTTTACAATTTAGTGGATGAACATGAGATGTACAGATATGAGGATGGTAAGCTCAGTTTACAAACAAAATAAATAAATACAATAATGATGCATGTGCAGAATACAAATTATCATAAAATAACCATGAGAGTAAGTGATATACAGTACATATACACATTTATTTACTTACTCATATACAGAACATACGTATATACACGTACGTGCGCACATCAATATACATACATATATAGGAACATAAGAACATGCAGTAAGTGTGCACATGTCCGTATACACAAACGCTCACGTATGCACACAAACATACATACATACAGAAACTGTTTTGGTATGGTCAGGGTAAAGAGGGTGCAGCAATTCAAGTCCGTATATGGTCCGTATGGTCAGGTACAGCCTGAGTGCTTGAGTGAGTGCGGGGACTGCGGGCCGAGCGTGTGGTGGGGTGGTATCGAGAGTTACCAAGTTGTACAGGGTCTGTTCGCTGTAATATCACGTATATATCGTATTTTCACCACTGTCATGCTATATATAAAGTACGTGTACATATGTACAATGAATATACTGCATATAGACCAATTATGCGATATATAAGCCTTATGAATGTGTTTAGGGGAGAGTTGGGGTGGGTGGGTGGGAGGGAGGGAAGTCTGTGTCGCTGTCCAAGGCCAGCCACAGCAGTCAGTTGTATGTTAGGGCGGCGTCGGCAGGGCCAGCAGAGGTCCTGGATGGCAAAATTATGGTTGTCCCTGTCACCTTTGTCGCCTTGCCCTTCGTCCCTTTCTTCCCTTTGGCAGGGGCAGGGGCAGAAGAGCCGGCAGGGGCGGCGTCGGCAGGGCCAGCAGAGGTCCTGGATGGCAATATTATGGTGGTCCCTGTCGCTTTGCCCTTCGTCCCTTTCTTCCCTTTGGCAGGGGCAGTGGCAGGGGCAGAAGGGCCGGCAGGGACGGCATCAGCAGGGCCAGCAGAGGTCCTGGATGGCAATATTATGGTGGTCCCTGTCGCCTTGCCCTTCGTCCCTTTCTTCCCTTTGGCAGGGGCAGGGGCAGGGCCAGGGGCAGAGGTGGCAGGGGCGGCTGGTGGTGGTGGTGTGGCACGGTGGTAGTGGCAGAGGCAGAGGTAAAAGTTGTTTTACCCATGCCCTTCCCTATCTTCCCAGTGGCCCCCGCAGGTCCTGCAGCCCCAGGGCGGCCTCCTGCGTCAGTGGTAGTGGTGGCAGTGGTGGTGGTAGTGGTGGTAGCAGTTGCCTGGGTGGTCGTGGCAGTGTCCCCGAAAGACAGTACCTCTGTGCACTGCCCCTGCTTGCACGTGTTTTACGTGCTTTACGTGCAGGTTCCTCGTCCTCGGAGATACTCGTGCCATAGTAATGGTAGCTCGGGTCTTTCTCTGCCTTCCACGGCCGCTGACACCACCAGAAGGAGGGCTGGGTGTGTCATCAGGGCGAGAGCGTGAGGGACGTCTAGGCTCAATGACAAGTGCTTATGTACCGCTTGAGTGAGTGCGGGCCGAGCGTGTGGCGGGGTGGTATCGAGAGGTGCCAAGTTGTACTACAGACACACCAATTTGTAGCCGCCTGGCTGTAAGCCCGCGGTTTTGGTACGCGCTCAAAAACCTGGATTATATTAGGCTTTCAGCAGCGCAACGGTAAAACTCTTATTAGTCTTTCAGCACTTGCTGGGTTAAGAGTTAAGTCCCACAAGGATCTGTTTTAGGCCCTCTGCTGTTCATCATATATATTAACGACCTTGATGTAGGAATAACTAGCAAAATAAGTAAATTTGCAGATTACACTACAATAGGAAGAGTGATTAATTATGATAATTATATTCAGACTCTCCAAAGAGATTTAGACACACTACACGAATGGGCATTAAAATGGCAGATGAAGTTCAATGTACATAAATGCAGTGTAGTAAAATCTGGTAAATTGATAGAAAATGCAGGATACAAATTAGATAACTTGGATATAAGTAACTCAGATATTGAAAAAGACTTGGGAATCATCGTCATTTGAAACCACAAAATCAATGTATCAGTGTTCTTAACACTCTCGCATCCGGCTTAGTTTTTTAGTTGAAAATGGTAAGACATTTTATAATTTGCCCTGAAATATTCCGGCCGGGCGAGTTTTCGAAGCCTTGTGTTTTTCTGTATTTCCATCCACCAGAATGCTGTTTATTGTGATGTATCATATGTCAATGGAAAGAGGAATAACTATACTACATTATAAAACAAAAAATGTAAATAAATCGCAATATGAAAGTTGAAACGACTCCGGAATAAAAGTATTTCCCGGGCAATTGTCTTCACACCGTCCTATCTCGAAATTGTGGGTGATGACCATATACTTTTATTTGCTCAAACAATAGTATTTTCTCTGCTCTTTCCAAATCTGAAAACAGAAATTGTCTATCTTCAATAGTTCTTAAGCAGTGAACGAAAACAAAAAAAGTATGACTTTGCATGATATGGTTTATAACATGTTCGAATTATTCCGTTGTTACGATGTCTATGCTTAAATTTAGGCTGTATGAATGCGGCAGATAATTGTGAAGAGAATAAAAAAAATAGAAGTTCCTACGACAAATACATTTTGCTCTATGAATATTTGAAATGAAGAGCCAAAATGCGAATATTTACACTTCATTCGTCTCTGTTCTGCCGACGCTAGCCGGGTTCCGAGCTGTTCCCGACCTCGACGTTGCTTTATTTGCTCGGATACGTATATAACTGTTTATATCACCGTAATTGGAAAATTATGCTCTTTCTAATGGTAAAAACCAAAATAATATAGCGTAATTGGTTCGCGAGCTATGCGCAATTGTTTCCATGCATTGTTATTGTTATGTAAATATATGAGAATGTTTATACAGTTGTATATCTTTGTCACAATATACAACACTTTTATATAATTTTCTTGCCAATAATTGTATAATGTTCATAGAACACATGTCAGTCATGAAGGTTGTCAATTGTACTTACCTGGTAGGGCCACAACCCTTTCCAACGAGAAGAGAAATGGCTCCTGGGTTGACAGTGAAAAAACAAAACAAGAAAGCCAGGTTATCTTCAAGTAATAAATTCAGAAATAATTCTATTGTACACGCAAATAAAGTAATATATAAATATATAGATATAAATATATATATATACTGTATATATATATATATATATATATATATTATATATATATATATATATATATATATATATATATATATATATATATATATATATATAATTATACAGTATATATATATATATATATTAGAGATGGACCGAATATTCGTTTTGTATTCGTATGTCCGAATATTCGATATGTTTTCAATATTCGTATTCGTATTCGCATTTCCATTCATAGCTATTTGCAAATATGCGAATATTTTCACGAAACCAATAGAATATATACAAAAATGTTAAATATTAAATTTTAAAGTCAACACAAACGAATAAATAACAGTGTAGATGTGCGTTGGGGCCGCTAAAGTGGAATGAAGGAGGACTGAGCAGTGTTGCTACTTAACTGTATTTAATAGTACCAGATCAAACTAGTGAAAAGTAGGCCTACCAAATTATTCTAAAGTGGAATCACTGCCCGGTAAACGAACGTGTGCTGGATCTGGACATTTGAACCGTCGCAATATTGCCATTTCAGACATATCCAATTTAATAGCATGTCACTAAAAATATATTCCATCATATTTCCTCACTGATTTCGTATTTAGTACCAGATATGGACTATTTTATTGGAAAATGTATAAAATGTACTTGAGAGAGTCAAATGTACCAAATCTGGTACTTTAGTACCAAAAAAGCGGCAACACTGGGACTGAGGAATGGAAACATAGAAAATTTAATGGATTTAATGTTAATTATTCAATTTTCTATGGCTGAACTCTTACAATATATTAAACATTAATTCATACAGTTCATTTATGATATTTGAGAAATTACACATTCACATCGTCATTAACTTCTGGTAATTAATTTCATAGTAATTTAATTAACGTTTGTTGGGGACTTAAAAATAATTACCAGTTCTTGAAGGATGAAATAAGGATTGAAATATTCGCTATTCGTATTCGTATTCGCGAATTTTACAAAAAGAAATCGTATCCGTATTCGTATTCGCAAATAGTGAAAATTGATATTTATTCCATCTCTAATATAATAATATATACTGTATATATATATATATATATATATATATATATATATATATATATATATATACAAGATGTCATAAATATATATATATATATATATAATATATATATACCTGTATATATATATATATATATATACAAGGTGTCAAACCAGAGAAATATGCATAGATTTCCAAGCCACCCAAGGAGGTACTGCACTTGACTCGTTATGTTATTAGAGTGGTTTCCCCAGGAGGCCTATATCCACTTTGATGATGAAGGTGGGTGAATGTCGGTGGGTGAATGAAGGTGGGTGAATGTCGGTGGGTGAATGAAGGTGGGTGATTGTCGGTGGGTGAATGTCGATGGGTGAACGAAGGTGGGTGAATGAAGGTGGATGAATGAAGAAGAGAACTAGAGAAGAGAAAAGAATGAATTAATGAATGAATGAATCAATGAATGAATGATTGCACATAGCTCCTGACTATAGGACACCTGCATTGTGGCTATGGAAAAGGTTGAAGCAGTTGTTGATGTCAATGCAGAGGGCAACCGTGCAAGTCGTGCAGCGGAAGCTTGTGTCCTTGCGAACGCCTTTCATTACTTTGCAGTAATAGCAACGGAGTCGCTTCTTGGCCGGAATCCTCTCCCGAGAATGGTCCAAGCCCTTGTTCAACCGGACATGGTTCAGAACAATAGAACGGGGCCTTGGGACCACTCCAGGTCGACGTCTCCGGACTCGCACCGCTCGTGCTGCTTCCAGTACTGGTGGCGGTTGGTTGGCAGCTTCAAGAGCTGCTCCCCCATCGTCACCAGCAGCAGCTGCATCAGGTGCTAGTACCACGGGGGGTTGAACCAGAACATATAGTTTCCCCCCGGGGCAGCAGCATCAGCAGCAGCATCATCTGGTACTGGTGGTGGGGAGGGGACATCGAGACGAACCTCGAAACCTCGAAAATGTAATATTTTCGCAGTTTCGAGGTTCGAACTTGGAGGTTCGTTCTCCGATTTTGGGTCCCTTACTGCAAAGTTCCATTTTCGTGTCCATTCCAGATCTACTGTAGTCTATGACTGTATATATATTATATACATATATTATAGTAAAATGTATGATAGATAGATTTAAAAAATAAAATAAATGGTGGGACAAGTTTCTGCATAATCAATCAGGACTAGGCCTAAATAATTTAAGGTATAACGCATAATGCAGGTTTTCTAGAAGGAAATTATGTAATACCCAATTGCTCAAAATATCTTGGTGACATTTGCATATGAATACAATTAAATATTAATCGTTAAAATTATTGTTTTATTCATAGTATTAGGTCAATGCCATACAACTGATCTCTGTCACCTGTCCTATCTCTCCAGTACAGCCACCCGATCCTCCTAGCCGGCGGCGCTTGTGGCACTTTGGCGCTGCCGACTGGGAGGCTCTTCGGCAGTATTTCTTTGATTTCCCATGGAATGATTTCTGCTTCCATGGCCGAGGACCCTCGGAGAGTGCTGAACGCATTACCGAGGTAATCCTATCGGGCATGGAAGCATACATTCCATTCTCTTTCTCTCAGACTAATGCTAAAAGATCTTGGTTTACTCACGCCTGTTCTACTGCTGTCCGCAATAAGGAGGAAGCATTCAAACGGTACCGACGCCTTAAAACTCAAGACTCTCATTCTTCATATGTTTCTGCCCGGAATCAAGCCAAATCTGTTCTTCGACTTGCCAAACACTCTTTCATCAATAATAAATGCACTGAACTATCCAACTCTAGCTCTTCCCAAGCTTTCTGGCATCTAGCCAAAACCTCTCCAACAATTTCTCTTCCTCGTCTTTCCCTCCCCTTTCCCATTCTGATGGCACAACCATCACTTCTTCCTCTGACAAAGCTAAACTCTTCGCTCAAACTTTTGCTAGAAACTCCACCTTGGATGATTCCGGTGCTATTCCTCCCTCTCCGCCCTCCTCTCTCTTACTTATGCCTAATATCCTAATCTCTTCTAAAGATGTACTTTCTACCCTCTCTGGGCTTAACACTAATAAGGCGTACGGTCCGGACGGTGTTCCTCCTGTTGTTCTCAAAACTGTGCTTCCGTGCTGACTCCCTGCCTAGGCAAACTCTTTCGTCTCTGTCTATCCTCTAACGTCTTCCCTTCATGCTGGAAGTTTGCTCACATTCAACCTGTCCCAAAGAAGGGTGACCGCTCTCAACCCTCCAACTATCATCCAATTGCTCTTATCTCTTGTCTTTCTAAAGATTTTGAAACTATTCTTGCTTCCATATTTCTTAAGCATTTCTCTTCTCCTAATCTGCTCTCAGATCGCCAGTATGGCTTCCTTAAGGGTCGCTCTACTGGTGATCTTCTTTCATATCTTACTAACTCTTGGTCATCCTCCTTTCGGGACTTCAGTGAGACTTTTTCTATTGCACTAGTCATATCGAAAGCCTTCGATAGAGTCTGGCATAAATCTTTAATTTCTAAACTACCCTCCTTCGGTTTCTATCCCTCCATCTGTGCCTTTGTCTCTAATTTCCTTTCCGGCCATTCCATAGCTGCGGTTGTGGACGGCCATTGTTCACTTCCTCACCCTATAAACTCCGGTGTTCCTCAGGGCTCTGTCCTATCTCCTATTCTCTTTCTAATTTTTATAAATGATCTCCTTAACTGTACCTTAATTCCCATCCATTCATACGCAGACGACTCAACCTTACACTACTCCATTAGTTTTTCAGAACGCCCCAGCCAGCAATCCCTCAACGACAAACGTAATGAAGCCATAGAACTCTTAAATTCTGATCTAAATACTATTTCCAATTGGGGCAGAGAAAACCTTGTTAACTTTAATGCTTCCAAAACCCAATTTCTCCATCTATCTACCCGTCAGGATCTCCCAGCTGACTATCCCTTATTCTTCAACAATACAAAATCAACCCTTCATCTTCTCTCATATTCTTGGTGTCTCTTTTTCTTCTGCTCTCATTTGGAAGGACCATATTACCAGTCTTGCTAAGGCAGCCTCCCAGAAGCTGGGTGTGCTCAACCGCCTTAGGGGGTTCTTTTCCCCTGCACAGCTTCTTGCTCTGTACAGGGGCATAGTGCGCCCTTGTATTGAGTATTGTTCACATGTGTGGGGAGGTTCCTCTCACACCGCTCTCCTAGACAAAGTTGAAAGGAAGGCCTTTCGTATCATTAACTCCCGTCCACTCACCAACTCTCTGCAATCTCTCTCTCTCCGCCGCAATGTTGCATCTCTCTCGCTATTCTATCGCTACTATAATAATCAGTGTTCCTCAGAGCTATCCCAGTGCATACCACCTCCTTTACGTAGGGCACGTGGTACCCGTCTTGCAACTCAATCCCACCCCTACTCTGTGCAACTCTCCAACCCAAGAGTGAAACGTTACTCTCAAACTTTCTTCTACTCAACATCTGAGCTCTGGAACTCTCTCCCAGAATCAGTCTTTCCCTCTTCCTATGACTTAAATTGCTTCAAACTCCGTGTGTCCAGGCATTTTGGCTCGACCGTCCCTTGATTTTGGCCCTGTCACTCTTTCAACTATGGGGGAGGCACTCGCTATAGGCAGTTATGCCTTTTGCCTCCCTCAATCACATAGAAAAAAAAAATATTGGTTTAGATAACACAATTGAACGCATAGTTGTTTTAGTTTTGCCGCTACCAAGACCAAAAGACCAGCCAACCCAAGAATATGGGAAAGAAACTAGGTCAGGGCCTATTATTTCTCGATAGCTTCTCACAGGTAAATATCAGCTAAAAGAAGATCAGCCAACAAACTTACTATTTTTTACCAGACCCAGGACAAGGTTTGATTTCCAACTCTATAAGCAAGTTGACTCTACCTTACACAACTTGCCAAGTGAATTTAACCCACACTGTTCACAACAGCCATGGCTAATCTGCTAGGCTACCATTTAGGCTATATTATTCACATGCACTTAGGCTTGGAAGGTATTTATGTTGATATGAAGCAACTTGTAAGAAAGTATTTAAGCTAGGTGAAGCCAATATCTGGGTGCTGGTGTGATTGGTTTCCTACAATTCTGCCTCCTCTCTACAACTCTGTGGGACCTGGGATTGGCTAATGCTTCTCTGACTGGTAATTTTTAAAAAGAATCTCGCATCATTATGGAAAGTATGAACTCCATATAGGACTAAGGTAATGTAAACTTGTTTATGTGTTATTCACATATGACTATGTATCATTGATTACAGTAAGGAATAGTTTAGGAAAGGTTAAAGTAAATCAAATTAATCATGACCAGAATTATATACAGATTTATAAGCCTAATTTATTCTGTACATTTAGGCCTAATTTCGGCAAGAATGTAGTTACCGGGTCTTGTTTACACTACACGGACGCTCACCATTATGTTCCCGACTATTTTGACTGCCTTTGGATACAAAAATACATTACCCTAACCTAACAACCTAACCTAACCTAACCTAGTATTATAGATTTATAAGTATTTATTTTATTATAAGTATTCATAGATGATTTATGTTGTATGTCGATAGTGGTACACCCGGTAACTACATCCATCCCCTAATTTCTTTGTATCTCTACTTTGGTCCCAAACTTATAAATACTGTACATACATACAAGTTTAAAGACCGTTTTGTCCACAGAGAATGTGGCTTTCCAAGTGGCCCTGTCTTATGGAATACATATAAGGCAAGATTAGGAGTAGGCTACCTGGTAGTGGCCGTACCAACATAAACACCTCTCTGGGCATATCAAATAGGTTAGTTAGGTTATTTACCAATTGAAACTAACCTAACCTGACCCAGGTGGGTAGAACTTAGCTTCAGGACTTTACTCACTAATTTTCTCAGACATTTCACAGTGCTCTATAGAATGTTCATGACCTTGCTTAGACTTCATATTGTTATTGCATTAACTTTCGGAAAATATTAAAGGGGAGAAAAACATACCATATAAATAATATAGAGTGTAACAAGCATTTTAATTTCCCATAAGCAATGGCAATGCCATGTTGTTTACATCTCTCTCATGGAAAGTTCTTAACGTACGATTACAGTATACATATACACGGGCCCTGCTCGTGGGGAGGGCTATGGAGATCAAGGAATATGTGGGTTTAAAGAGTATAATAACGAAGAATATGAATGTAGAAATGCAAAAATAGGCACTTTCAATACTAGGTTAGGTTAACAACCACTATTGCCATGCATTATCATATACACCACAAAGCAGGGGTGTGGCTCGGTTAGGTTAGTAGCTACGTTAACGACCCCTCTTGCCTCATTTTATCATACACATCACAAAGCAGGGGTGTAGGAGCGGCAGCCATTACTATTAATACAGTTAGGGCAGTTTGTTTGGTTTGGTTAGTAACAAAACCAGGCTCGGATTTTCAAAAATTAAAATTTTCTTGCTCTAAAATTTGGAAAATCTGAGGCAAGTTTGGTCAAAACTTGGCTCGGATTTTTGAAAAGTGCTCATTTCATAATTTCATACAATCATATTTTTTCTTATAAGCCAACTCTTTTACCCCACATTTGCGACTTTCGATAATCGGAAAATCCAAGCCTTCTTTTGCCAAAAATTGGCTCGGATTTTCCAAATTTCAGAGCAAGAAAATGGCTATTTTCGAAAATCTGAGCCAAGTTTTATTAATTTAACCAAACAATCTGACCTAACCGAACCTTGTCTTAATAGTGGGGCTTCTGCCTCCACAACCCTGCTTTATAATGTGTATGATAAAAAGAGGCAAGGGGGTTAGTTAACCTAGCAACCTAACCTAACCGAGTATTAATAGTAGGGGCTGCTGCCCCCGCACCCCTGCTTAGTGGTGTATATGATAATGCGTGGCAATAGTGGTCGTTAACCTAACCTAGTATTGAAAGTGGCTATTTTTGCATTTCCTACATTCATATTCTATAATATTTTACTCTTTAACCCCACATATCCCTTGATCTCCATAGCCCTCCCCACGAACAGGGGCCGAATATACTGCATGTATAAATTATACGTTAAGAGCGTTCCATGAGAGAGATGTAAACAACACTGTATCGCCATCGCTTATGGGAAGTTCAAACGCTTGTTGCACTCATTATTGTTATTTATGTATGTTTCTCTCCCATATTAGTATTTTCCGAAAGTTTATACAATAACAATATGGAGTATAGGCAGGATGTCAAACTGGAGCAAATTTATTTGAAGACTTGAATGAAGATGAGAAGGAATACACAAGAAAATGTACATGAAATCGCATTGTTTTGGTCATTTTATCACCTCTGAAGATATAATGGCAAGGATGTAGTATTCGGGCATACCGCCCACCTAGTTTACACTACTCTCACGCTCGCGATCATGTTCCCATCTATTTTGACTGCCATGGGATACAATAAGTTGAGGGGGTGCTTGCCCCCCCCCCCCCCCCATAAGACTTATTGTCATCATCATATATATTGCCAGCAGGGGGCACACAACAGAAAAACTAGCCGTCAAAATATACGGGAACATAACCGCGAGTGCACGACCTGTAAACATGATGACCATACGTCCGGATACTACATCCTTCCCGATATAATTTCAACTATAAATCATAACTTTATACATAATACAGACTGAAAAGAATGGGCTCTGCTTTAGTTTGACACTCTGATGTATAAGCATTCTATAGAGCACTGTGAAATGTCTGAGAAAATTAGTGAGTAAAGTCTTAAAGCTAAGTTCTATCCACCTGGATTAGGTTAGGTTAGTTTCAATTGGTAAATAACCTAACTAACGTAATTGATATGCCCAGAGAGGAGTTTATGATGGTACGGCCACTACCGGGTAGCCTACTCCTAATCTTATCTTATATGTATTCCATAAGTTTGGAACCAAAATAGAGATACAAAGATAATAGGCCTAAATGTACAGAATAAATTAAGCTAATAAGCTTGTTTATAATTCTGGTCATGATTCATAAAATTTTCTTTAACTTTTCTTTACTGTAAACAATTATGCATAGGCCTATGTGGGTAACACTTAAAACAGTTTATATTACCTTAGCCCAATATAGAGGTTCTTACCTTCCATAATGATGTGAGCCCCTTTAAAAAATTACAAGTCAGTTAGGCATTAGCCAATCCCAGGTCCCAGAGGGGTAGAGAGAATTAGGCCTAGCAAAAATTCCAGGAAACCAATCACACCCAGAAATTGGATTCACCTAACTTCAATACGGAGACAATATTAGCGAGCCAGACCACAGCTAGCCCCGCAATCTTTATAATATATATTAACTCCTTCCGTCATATTAAGTCCAAATATGTCCGAGGAGGCGGTATACATAGCTTTTGAGCCTTGAATTTGGCTCATGAGTGTTTTCGAAGCCTTACATATTTCTCTATTTCCATCCACCAGAATGCTGTTTATTGTGATGTATCAATGTATTATTGTGATGTCAATGGAAAGAGGAATATTTATAGTACATGATAAAACAATTTTTTGTTTTAAATAAATTGAAATATGATAGTGTAAATAAGTCTGGAATACAATTATTTCCCATGCAATTGTCTTCACACCGTCCTATCTCTAAATTGTGAGTGATGACCATATATTTGTTTTGCTCAAATAATAGTATTCTTTCTGCTCTTTCCAAATCTGAAAACAGAAATTGTTTATCTTCAATAGTTCTCAAGCAGTGACCGAAAAAAAAAGTATGATTTTGATTGATATGGTTTATAACATTTTCGATTTATTTCGTTGTTACGAAGTGTATGGTTTTAAATTTAGGCTGTATGAATACGGCAAATAATGCTGATGAGTATAAAAAAAATAGAAGTTCCTACGACAAATATTTTTTGCGCTATGAATATTTGAAATGAAGAGCCAAAATGCGAATATTTACGCTTCACCCGTCTCTGTTCCGCCGACACTAGCCGGGTTCCGAGCTGTTCCCCACCTCGTCGTTACGTTATTTGCTCGGATACGTATATAGCTGTATATATCACCGAAATCGGAAAATTGTGCTCTTTCTAATGGTGAAAACCAAATAATATACCGTAATTGGTTCGCGAGCTATGCGCAATTGTTTCCATGCATTGTTATTGTTATGAAAATATATGAGAATGTTTATACAGTTGTATATCTTTGCCACAATATACAACACTTTTATATAATTTTCCTTGCCAATAATTGTATAATGTTCATAGAACACATGTCAGTCATGAAGGTTGTCAATTGTACTTACCTGGTAGGGCCACAACCCTTTCCAACGAGAAGGGAAATGGCTCCTGGGTTGACAGTGAAAAACCAAAACAAGAAAGCCAGGTTATCTTCAAGTAATAAATTCAGAAGTAATTCTATTGTACACGTAAATAAAATAAAATAATGAATATATTATATATATATATATATAAATATATACAAGGTGTCAAACAAAATATGAAGAATGGTAAATGGTAATGGTAATGTATGTGTGTGGATATATTTATATACATATATATATTATATGTATATATATATATATATATATATTTATATATATATATATATACATATATATATACAAGGTGTCAAAAAATAATAATGGTAACAACAATGTGTGAATGTGTGTATTTATATATAGCCTTCATATATATATATACATATATATATATATATATATATATATATATATATATATATACAAGGTGTAAAACCAAAGAAATAATATGCGCAAATTTCCAAGCCACCCATAGAGGTACTACACTTGACTCGTTATTTTTTTAGAGTGGTTTCCCCAGGAGGCCTATAGCCACTTTGATGTGTGTGTTTGTGTGTAAATAAATACAAAATAAATAAATAAATATATGTTTGTTGGTGTGTGTGTGTGTGTGTGTGCGTGTGTAAATAAAATTTAATGAAGAAATACATTGTATGTCTAGGCCATATATATATATACAGTATATATATATATATATATATATATATATATATATATATATATATATAATAGAGTTTGGGGTGGGGGACATTATAATAATAATGTGGGGTATAATAATAAATAATAATAATAATAATAATAATAATAATAATATTATAATAATATAATAAAACAAAAATATAAATAAAATAAAAATATAAATACTCGATTATGGGCCTCGCCCTTGCTCTGGTCCTAGGGGCTGATCCGATAGACACCCTGGGGAACAAGAATAAAAAATAAATAAATATAAACTAAATAAAAATATAAATACTCGATTATGGGCCTCACCCTTGCTCTGGACCTAGGGGCTGATCCCATAGACACCCTGGGGAACAGGAATAAAAAAAAAAAAAAATGTAAACTAAATAAAAATATAAATACTCGATTAGACCTATGGGCCTCGCCCTTCTGATCCGATAGACACCTTGGGGAACAGGAATAACAGGTATAATAATAAATAATGATAATAATAATAATAATAAAAATAATAAAATAAACACAAAAATAATAAAATGGTGGTGGAGGAGTGGTGGAGCGGTGGTGGTGGAGGAGTGGTGGAGCAGTGGTGGTTGTGGTAGAGCAGTGGTGGAGATTGTGGTGGTGGAGCAGTGGTGGAGATTGTGGTGGTGGAGCAATGGTGGAGATTGTGGTGGTGTTGGACCAGGTGCGATTGACACCTACCGAAAGGGTTCATTTTCTGACCTGACCCACGGTCAGAAAAGGGACCCGACCCTATTGGTGTGTCAATACCAACTGATCAAACACCACCACCATCTCCACCACCACAATCTCCACCATTGCTCCACCACCACAATCTCCACCACTGCTCTACCACAACCACCACCACCACCACCACCACCTCCACCGCTCCACCACTCCTCCACCACTGCTGCTCCACCACTACCACCACCACCACCACCACCACGACCACCACCTCCACCTCCACCTCCTCCACCTCCACCTACTCGTGGCGACAACAATTTTGACTGTGTCAGAGGACACTGCTGACACTGCTGAGATTCCCTCGAGGCCACCAAGCCGTATATGTAGAGTGCTTTTGCCAATAAAAAACTTACCTCCCAAGCACTTTCCACCGAGTAAATTATCGAGCAAAAATGCACAGGATGGAGCATGGCGACATAATTATGCTCCACCAGTTATGAACGTTTTTTCACTAACAAACACTAATACAAGTAAGATACACTACATGAACTGATAAATAGCAATATAATTCACTCAATATTATATGAAAGTGATATTCAAGCAAGCAAAACGTATAGGCAAAAACCATGGCCCCTCGTGGAGCCCACCTTGGTCACGTACACCAGAGACGAACATAACACATCACTAACATGGTTATTATTCCCAAAACAAGACTAACACAATGATCCATCGATAACCCAACGATATAGCACTTCGTTTGGGTTATATTAGGGCGGAAATACCACCCAGGCTGGGCAAAATGGAGGCCCCTCGGTTTAAAGGGCATCGCACACCCACCTAGTAGACTGGCTGCTGGGAAGAGACTGAGCGTTTCTACCCCGCGGGGCCCACACAGGGACGCCAGGGGGTTGCTAGATATTTCCACATGTAGATCTAACTTATGGGACTTACCAGCCAAACGACCGGCTCAATAGCATCATAAACTTATTTTCTGGCAATATAATAAGTCCATATGACGCGGTAGCGTCATATGAGTCTGAAGGAGTTAAAGTAACATAAAGTTTACAGATTTTTGGCATATATTTAAACTTCAAAAGGTTAATGAGAAATAAAGACGAGCATCAATGAATTCAACTTATGTCCGGCAGCGTGACTGTAGGCCTACCGGTACTCCCGTAGCCATTACACATAATTGTGCCGTTTCGCTGCCGGTGACATTGCTGCCATCAATCAATCTCTTGCACACATTTTTCACAAAATAACCATTATCTTGGCGCTTATTAAACAAAAACGGCCAAACACAGCTCATTATTTTATCACGTCACCTCTTTCAGTCAATCATATGATGTTATGCATTTTCCCTTTTTCATTAGGGCCTCTCACTCCATCCTGTCCATTGCTAGCATGGCCGCCATTTGTTTAGGGTGTGAGAACGAGCCTTTACAAGTACAGTACCGGTACTTACCAATTTATTTGGTCAATATAAAGATCTTGTAATTATATTCTTAAAAAATGGTTTAGATTGTTTTTATGTAGTTTAGAGTTGTGTAAAAGTGTTTTGATGTGTGATAATAGGCGCAAATGCATATTTACCCATTAAACAACATTCTAAAAACAAGCCCCTCCACTTGCGAAAATTACTAGTTGGCCATAACCGTTTGCCGTGGGATACAAAATATGCTGGGGGGGGGGGGGGGAAGCCCCCGCTCACCCCCCCAGGATTTATTGAAATCCTCATATATTTAAACAGTATGGGGCAAAAAACAAATGTTCCCCAACGTGAGTCGCCGAGGCTACACTCGCGGCGGATGTAAACAAACCCGCCCGCCTCCTGCGAGGTAGGCGATAGAGAGGATAGTTTTTTTTTCTTTTCAGGATCAGTAATAAATTTGTATGCGCATTCAGACACATATAGGAATGAAATACTGTACATGTTATAAGAAACCTATATAACCACGATAAAATCGATGTATGAATTTAATTACAAGATCTTTATATTGTCCATTTATTTTTTAGAAGAATGAAACTGCTTTAGACATTTTCACTGTTGGCATCCATCATCTGTACAGGCTACGGACCACGGCTATTTTCAAGGTTATATTTTTTTGGTTTTATTATTTATTAGGTTTATAAGTGTTTTAGGTAAGGATGGTGTTAGTGGACGTACGGTCGCTGTATTTACGTAAGTCGCACGCTTGCAAGTACGTTCCCGATAAATTTGACTGTTATTTTTTTACAAAATTATTCCGCGGCCAGCTGTTATTTTCCCCCTGCTAGGAATATATATATGAAAATGAGGCAAGAATGATAAGTGCGGGCGTACCGCCACTCTTGTTTACACTACGCGTAGTGGCGTCGGACCTTTGCCATCATGTTCCCGTCTATTTTGACTACCTTTGGATACAATAATATGTTGAGGGCTCAACCCCCCCCCCCCCCCACCCACGTGAAATATTGTCATCATCATATATATTGCCAGCATGGGGCAAATAACCGAAAAAATCATCGTCAAAGTCGACGCGAACATAACCACGGCGATCGACAAATGTAAACATGACTGAGGCGGGGGAGGCGTCGGGCAGTTGCAATCATGTTTCCGTTTAGTTTGAAAGCCATGAGATACAATAATATGTTGAGGGGAGGGCTTTGCCCCCCCCTCACCCCCCCATGACATGTTGTCCTCATCATATATATTGCCAGCAGGGGTAAATAACCAAATAAATCGGTCAAAATAGACGCGAAGTTAACCGCGGCTATCGCCCTATGTAAACATACGACCGTACGCCCGGAATCTACATCCATCCCTTTGTTTTTACATTACTTTATATAGTGCACATAAAATGTATTTCCAGTGGTTGATTTTTTTTTAAATATGATCTTTGCAACCTCCTTATTCAAATACTGAGAAATAGTTAGTCACTGCTAGTGGTAGTTTTGGTGGGATGGATGTAATGTCCGGGCATACGGTCGTCATGTATACATAGGTAAATTGCCGCGGTTAAGTTCGCGTCTACTTTGACGGCGATTTTTTTCGGTTATTTGCCCCCTGCTGGCAATATATATGATGATGACAATATGTCATGGGGGCAAAGCCCCCTTCAACATATTATTGTATCCAACGGCATTCAAAATAGACGGGAACATGATCGCAAGCGTCCGCCGCCGCCGTCATGTTTACATTATGTCGATCGCCGTGGTTAAGTTCGCGTCTATTTTGATGGCGGGTTTTTTCGGTTATTTGCCCCCTGCTGGCAATATACATGATGATGACAATATGTCATGGGGGGTGAGGGGTGGCAAAGCCCCCTCATCATATTATTGTATCCAAAGGCAGTCAAAATAGACGGGAACATGTTGGCAAGCGCCCGCCGCCGCTCCGCGTAGTGTAAACAAGGCTGGCGGTTTTCCCGAACTCTACATTCTACCCATTTTGGTAATAAGCACCGGCAAAGGCCCACCTCAACCCATCTTGTAGTCCACGATGGAATTAGGTGCGATTTAACTATTGGGGCGCGCATTTGACAGGTACCACCAAGGATTTAATACAGAATTGTTTTCGGTTTCCACGCATTCAACACAAAGCTACACCCTTTTCTGGTGTACGAAACACTAACAAAACAATGGGGATACTTTAGCCTAATTCATATTTTTTCACCAACCAACTTTAGGCTACTTCTAAACTCAATTAATTAAATCAACAAATACATGTGGCACTCCAAGGACTTGAACCTAGGATACTCACACTGAAATTCCGCGCATTTATGCATTACGCTAATCAAGACAGTTAGACGAAATATAAAAATAACTCAAAGAAAAATTGCACTCACGTGAGGAACGTCGATCGCTTGTTTACATTGTGCTCGAGGTTAGTAGGCTACTTCGCGCATCTAACAATTTCCCATATTGGCAGTTCAATTAGAAAAATTTAGGCAAGAATGTTAGGAGCGGGCGTACCACCATCATTGTTTACACTACGTGTACCGGCGTCGGACCTTTGCCATCATGTTCCCGTCTATTTTGACTGCCTTTGGATACAATAATATATTGAGGGGGGGCTGTGCCCCACCTCACCCCCCCATGGCATATTGTCATCATCATATATATTGCCAGCAGAGGGCAAATTACCGAGAAAATCGCCGTCAAAATAGACGCGCACTTAACTACGGCGATTGACAAAATTATGTAAACATGACGGCAGTGGCGGCGGAGGAGGCGGAGGACCTTTGCAATCATGTTCTCGTCTATTTTGAATGCCATTGGATAAAATAATATGTTGAGGTGGGGGCTCCGCCCCCCCCCCCCTCACCCCCCCATGACATACTGTCATCATCATATATATTGCCACTTTGCCAGCAGGGGGCAAATAACCGAAAAAAAAACCCGTCAAAATTGATGCGAAGTTACAGCGGCGATCGCCCTATGTAAACATGACGCCCGTACGCCCGCTCACTACATCCATCCCAAAATTTAGACTAGGCCGCGGGATACAGTATGTGTTGAGGGGGGGCCTTGCCCCCCAAAAAACCTTCTAGACAATAATGTCATGACAATAATGACAATAATGTCATCATCATATACATTGCCAGCATGGGGACAAAAAAATAATAACAAACGTAACTAACGTCGAGTGTCATATCAACAAACTGACGATCGGAAGAGGCGGTAAACTCCCAATTTTCAGCCTAAACCCGCTTCTTTATTCTCGTCGAAAATAACAATAAAAACGTTATCAAATATTTGTTATTAGCCTAGGCGATAATTATAGGAAATAGGCTCGCATCCTTATTATACATAATTTAAGAGGGACAATGTAGTTCTATGGAATCCTTATACTGTACTCGTGTATAATCCACTGTGGGAGAATAATTTTGATCACATTTATAAAACCCTATATTAATAGAAAAAACGCCCATTCTAATCAATCTCAGAGCTCTTTCGTACATCCTCACTGTTTACAAACGCCTTCTTTATGCAGTATAATCGATGTTTACCCCCTGCTGGTAACATAGATAACGATTTAAATAATTCATGGTGGGGTGAGGGGGGGGGGGGGGGGGAAAAGCCCCCTCAACCCATCGTGTATCCCACATTGGAATCATAACTAAGACAATGAAAACACTAATTTCTCAAAATCTGGAGGAAAAAACATTAAAAATAAGGGTGCGAGCCTATTCCCAATAATTACCGCCTAGTATCATACCAGAAAAGTGTGTAGGTTGTTGATTTAAATTAAATCTCTAATAGGCTAAGTAGCCTATGTTAAGGTGGTACCTGTCAAATATGCACCCCTTCAGTAAAATTCTACCTGGAATTAGTCTATAGGCTAGGCTGAAAACCATGAAAACACTAATTTATCAAAATCTGGAGGAAAAAGCATGAACAATAGGCCTAGCCCTAAGGTGCGAGTGGCGAGCCTTTTCCCTATAATTACCCACAATTTCCCTATTCTTCATAGCCTAGCCTAGCTCTTCCCACTATCGGGGACTTCGGGTTTCCGTGTTTTTAGAATGGTTGGATAGCCTAGGCTCTAATGGGTAAATACTCATTTCCAGTAGGCCTAATAATCATTATTAGCCTAGGCCTATATAATGCTCTTTAGCCTAACCTAAAAAATATATAGGCCTACATATAAAATAGCTAGGCCTAGGCTAACCTTGAAAATAGCTGGTCCATCTCCCTAATAGGCCTATCCTAGGCCTAAGCTATTAGCCTAAACACTTCCCATACAAGTTGCTTCACATCAACATCTGGGATAAATACCTTCCAAGACTTAGTGCATGTGAATAAAATAGCCTAAAGGGTAGATTAACAAATTAGCCATGGTTGTAGGCCTAGGCTACTTATCAAGTGTTTGGCAAGTTGTGTAGGGTAGAGACTTACCTTATAGTCTAGAGAGAAAAATCAAACCTTGTCCTGGGTCTGGTAACACAAATAGGCTACTAAGTTTGTTGGCTGTACCTCATTTAGCTATTATTAACCCGTGAGAAGCTAGGCCTATAGAGAAAATATATAATGGGCCCATATTCTGGATTTGTCTTTGTCTTTGTCTTTGGGGGTTGAAGGGCAACCTCAGGCGAATGCTCGCCCGCTCCGGCCCTACCGTAGTCGCGGAAGTCCTAGGGCACAATTAAAGGAGATTAGATTTAAGGTTAAAATATACCACCGTAACACTGTCACCCCACTTCACACACAGGACCGTAAAAACAAAGTCAACAACCTATAATATCAGGCCATCAGGTGGTGAACCATAGACCAATAAACTGCGGTACGAGGGCCAGAGCGATGTCTTGAAGCGAGGCGCCCTTATCAATCAATCCCAGACAATCCAGCAAGAGTTGGCGGAAGGAGTCCATCGATGAAGCCAGAAAGGGGCGCCCATCCGCCTGCTCAGGGACGGGACGAGGCGAGGCTTTGGAGGCGTAGGTAGGATGGCCAGCCAAGGAAAGCGAAGGGGAATAGGGACGACGATCCATGGGATGCGGAGACTGCGGGGGGAAGCGCTCACCGAAGTCACCAGGGTCCTCAACAATAACCGGGGGATGGCCGGTGCGGGACGGATGACGCGGGGACTGCACAGCATGGAATAAGACAGCTGACGGGGACTGGGGTCTGGAAGTCACCCCCATCACCAGGTCATCCCCCCCCGACGGGTCATCAGCACTCTCATCGTCCAACGGGGCAAAACGGGACCCCGGAACAGCCGGCGTACCACCCCTCAACGAGCGCCGACCAGCGAAGGAAGACTCCTGGGGAACAGAAGGACCACGTCGTGGGTTGAGAAGGCGCAGTTGGTCGTTCATGTCCCCCAGGGCGAGGGACCCTTCATGGTACTGCTTGTGCAGCAACCACGCCTCCCGGAGGACGGCACACTCCCCCGACGACACTCTGTGCGGGCCCCCACAAAATAAACATTTAAAGTCGTTGGAGCATTTCAGGGTATCTTTAGGCGCCTCCTCGTGATACCCACTGTACCTGGCACATCGAACCCTGTTTCTGCAGGACACAACACCATGGGAAAACAGATGGCAGGAGTAGCACCGGAGAAGAGGGAAGGTATATCGCCCCACCCGGTAACAGACGTGGCCGTGAAGCATCCGCAGGTTCGACGGGAGATCAGCACCCTCAAATCGCAACCTGCAAAATACAGAGGACACCAGCGTCCCATCCTCCGTCCGAGTCTTCATCCGCTGCACCTCCACCAGCACTAACGGCGCATCCCCCAAAACTCGGAGGGACGCTAGGAGGTCCTTTTCAGCAATCCCCGCATCCACGGGCCCTATCTTCCCATACACAAACACCCCACCCGATGGAGAAGCAGACACCTTACACGACACCTCCCAGTCGCCCAACTTCGTCATTGTCTCCGGCGGGGAGGGGAGAAGGTCAAGGCAGCTCATGGGCAGCCCCACACACAGCGCCACCCCATCCCCAGGCACCCTGACATCACCCTCCGCCACATATTTACCCAATGGCGATTCGTTGAGAGCACGGGTAACCTTATTTGGACACTTGAAGACCGGCCGGCGATCCTTCTCCCGAAACAAATAGTAGAACATCTTGCCAACCATACCGGGAGCTGGGCCCCTCCTACCACCGACATCTGGAGAGCACGTGTCCAAAGCAGGGTGATGACGCTTTGAGCCCAGGCGGTCCTGGCCGCCACCCTCATCACCGAGGGAGTCCTCGAGCTCGGCCAGCTGCCGGCCCCGCTTCAGAGCGGCCTCCGATGATTCCTCCATCGCCGCCATGGCGCCAGCTGGCACGGAGACGGCCGCCACCCCACCAAAATGGCGGTAGGTGAAGTCTGCTTTGTCCATCGGACGAGGTCGCACACGCCGACTACCCCAACCCACCATTCACCGTACTAGAACCCAGGCGCACAAGGTCCAAGCACTAAGGTCGCACACGAAGTAAAGATGCCACTGCGAGAGGCACGTCCACACTGCGCGACAGTCACAAGCGAAATCATTCTGGATTTCTTCTTCTTCTTTACCGTTGATGCATAGTCGGATGTCGGATATCGGATGTCGGATGTCGTCTCCAAGGGGCAGAACGCCTTAGCAACGGCAGCTCCCTGAAGATTTAAGTTTACTTGATATTTCCTAGTTTACATTCAATGATTTTTATCTTTCTTAATTAGATATCAAACTTTTAATTATTATTTCTCTCTTCTTCCACATCTTATATAAAATCTCCTTTTTCTTTTCTAGATTTTCTTCTCTAAATAAATAATCTCCTATTATTCCCAGTTCATCTTCCTGGTATGGCTGTTGTAGTTCTTTAGCTTTCATTCTTTCATTATTTATTGATGGGCACACTAACATAAAATGTTTCAGATCTTCATAATCATGGCCACATAGAGTGCATTCTACTTCTCCGTTTGTGTGTCTTTTCCTATCGTTTAGTTGCAGAGTTCCACTCCTGGCCTTATACAGTATGATTGAAGATGGGCGGTTATCATACATTTTTTCTTCTTTAATACTTGTTTTCCACCTTTTGTATATTACTAGGCTTGATTTACTATTTACCTCTTCTTTCCAATTTGCAGAATCCCACTTTCTTGTTGCTTCTTTTATTTTTGTTTTCCTTATTCTTATGATATTTTCTCTTCTCATTCCCACAGTATTCATGTAAGTTTTTGTCACTTTCATCCATTTATTTTTATCATCCTCACACATTTTCCTTACTATTTCTTTGAGCAGCTGGTTTTCTCCTTCATCGATACTTTTTAAATATTGTAATCTTCCATTTATGATTCTCGTTTTCATTAGTGAGGCCCCTATTTCACCTCTCAAAGTACATATTGGTGCCCATTTTGCTGCTCCCAGTATGTGTCTATATACTCCATTTTCTATTTTTTTTAATGTTTTAATTTCAGTTTCGTTTATCTATTACTGAATATGTTAAATTTGCTAATTTTCTTCCTTTTTGTATCATGTTAACTTTTTGCTGATTAAATATATTTCTTATATTTTCCAATTTAAGTCCTAAATACTTTATTGTTTCAGTTACTTTCACCCCCTCTATTATCTCTGGCCGTTCTTTCATATTCCATATTATAATGTTACTCTTATTCTTATTTTTTTCTAGCCCACATTTTTCTCCTATATTCATTAATATTCTCAGATTTCTTGCTGCATCCTCCAAATTTTCTGCCAACAATAAGCCATCATCTGCGTAAAACAGTACTTTTATATTAAACTCATCATTCTTGAATCCTCTTCCCATTTCTTCTATTTCTTTAATTATTATATAAGTTATTAGTTTGAAAAGTGTTACAGTGTGCTAAGGGTCACTTTCCCCAGATAACTGTGCAAGTGTTCTAGGGTTTTACGTTTGATAGGGGCAACTGGTGGGGTTCCATGGCAAGTGTTTAACCCTTAACTGGCGGCACCCGGCTATTGTCGAGTGAAATAAATGTGGCCTATGTGGCGGGTCACGGCTATTGTCGAGTGCAATTTTGAGCACGTAATGTGCTCTGAGAGAGAGCGGATCGGTGGGAGGAGCGTAGATTACCTCCTGACCGCTCGCCACGGCCGCCGTGGACCTACTGAGATTTATTGCATCCTCCTCCACCCTCTCTCACTCGCTACACACGTAATAATGTAAGAAAATGACCGTATTTTAGCGATTTTGCCCTTCGGTTGCACGATCGTTGCAAGACAACCAGTGATTGTAGAAGGATGGTTCGGGTGTCATTGGAAAGCTCAATTTACGCCCTTTCAGGGATACATACTTGTATTACGCTCTGGGTTTTGTTTATGCATGAAAAAGAGCACGTAAACAACCCCATTTATGGTAAAAAAAAAAACGCTGGGCGGTACATATAAATTACCGCCTAGGCTGCTCGTAAGGTGTTAAATTGATTTGGTCTTGGAGCATCAAAAACAAAACAGTGTACACATGTTCTTCAACTTCTTCTTCTTCTTATGGGCCATGCCTTTGTATCGGCTTCCTCCCTTGTAGGGAAAGCTAGGAAAAAGTAGGAAGATATAAAATAGCAAGAAAGAGGGAGATAATGAAGAAGTTGGATACATTTGAAAGAAATAACTTAACAGGAAAACTCCTCTCATCCCTTATACTCTCCTCTCTCTCTCTTTTGTTTTTCATCCTCACTCTCCATATATATTCTCCAGATACTCTTTAGTGCTCTCCATCCTCTTTCCTATGTCCCATTCCTCCACTCCCTCCAGCCCCAAGATGTATGATATAACCATATCCTCATTCGTCTTCACTCTCTGCCATTCCTGAATCCTCTTCCCCTATACACTCGCATATCTTTCTTTCCACACGCTCTCTCTCCCTCTCAAACGCCTCGTATTCTACCAGCACTTGCTCTAAAGTCTCTTCCAATCTGCCCCCCCATCCAACATTCTTCACATTCTTTCACCCCTCCATTCCATCTCCACTTTCGTGCATTAACCTCTGCTGCCCCTGCTCAAAACTGAAATAACTGTGACGCTCAATCTCCCTCATAAAAAAAAACTCTCTCCTTGGTTTCCCTTTCTCCTACAGTAGGCTATACCTCTCCAGCGTCTTTTTCTTTTCCATCTCCCTCCTCCAATTTTCCCGTCCCTTCTCGACTCTTCATCATGTTTCAAGGTTTCTACCTCTCTCCTCTACTCTTTCCCCTGTTTCATATGTTAATTAACATCTCCATTTCTACCTCTTCTCAATCCAATTCTCTTCAATCTGTTCCAATATTCCCTTCCCCATCTACTCTTCACCCCTGTCCACTCGTGTACCATCCTCACCCACGTCCCTTCCACCATCTCTTCCAGTCTCATCTTAACCCACTGAGCCCCAGCGATGCACTGTTTGCGTCCAAAATGTTTGTAACGCTAAACCCCAGCGTCACATAAGGTGCGTCACGGTTAATTACTCCGGTCCTATGGCATCTAGAGGGCTCAGATTTGTATGGGAACTGTGTAAGTATCCCACGCAACAATGCCGATAGTTGAAAACTCTCAAAGTCCAGCCGTGGGCGCGTGAGCGTGCAAAAACCTGTTTTTGCCTACCCATTTCCCCATGTTAATTCTGACTTTCGGGCGCACCGTAGGACCCCTTAATGACCTAGGGGATCGTTTTTTTGTGGGTTTTCCTTCATTTCTAACCCATTCCTGGTGTTTTCTGGAAAAAAACGTTTTTTCACAACATGCCGGTCCTGGATGGTACATTTATTATTAACCCTTATTTAGCGGGGTCGGACTTAAGTCCGATACGAGAAAAATTGGACTAAATGGCGGGGTCGGACTTAAGTCCGTGGGCGTATTCCCGCCCTAATTTAGGTGGAAAGCGAAACTTGGTGGTCAGGCGGTGTACTACAAGGGCCCACCCACACATCCCCACTGCGTGACCGTGACTAACTGACCCTCAAGCAGCCATAATGGAAGGTCAAGATTTGCCCGTGTTCGATTCGGTGGCCGCCATCCCTAGTGCGTCGCGCCACCCTACTAACCACGCCCGGCTTACCACCCAGGAACTAGATATCATGCTGAACTCTTCAGAACTTTCTAATAAGCTGTTGGATGAAACCGTCGAAGGCCTGGGTGAGAGTTTTGGTAGTGTGGATGACTCGGAAGACGAAAATAACCCGATCATAGGCTTTCACCCCAAGCATAATTTGCGTGGGGTGGATGTTGTGGTTGATATTGGACAGACCCTTGAGCAAATTGGAGACGTTCCTGACGAAGAACATACTGGTGTGGGTGTTGGTAAGTACAATTTATATTTTATAATTGCTTGAAAATGTGATTGCAAGCATTTTATCACCTTACGAGCGGCTGGTGGAGTATATTTCACTGTGCCGCCCAGAGTTTGTTTTGTTTTACCCTAAATGGGGTTGTTCCGTGCTCTTTTTCATGCATAAACAAGACCCAGAGCGTAATCCAAGTATGTATCCTGAAAGTGCGTAAATTGAGCTTTCCAATGACACCCGAACCATCCTTTTACGATCACTGGTTGTTTTTCAACGATCGTACAACACGAGTGCAAAAACCCTAAAATACGGTAGTTTCCTTATATAATTCCCTGTGTGGCTAGCGGTCTTGAGGTAATTTATGCTCCTAATCACCGCTCTGCTCTCTCTCAGAGCACATTACGTCCTCAAAATTGCACTCTACAAGAAATTTCCTTTGCATTTTATAGCGTATTATTTGCAGGCGTTCGGTAAATTTCAAATTTCTTACGGTAATACAAACAACGAAAAATTTAATATTTGTGCTTGGCATTATATGATTGTGGAGAACAGATGTAGGCCTACCGTATATATTATGTTTTCATATATATGATACATATGTAACATCTTTATATTATCACAACTCTCTCTCTCTCTCTCTCTCTGTCTCACTCTCTTTGTTTGTACTCCTTTGTACTCTCTTTGTCTGATGTAGGCCAGGGCACACCCCTAACTAATCTCTTCCCTCCCAGGGGAAATCACACCTAGCAGATGTTTTTGACCTCCCCTCTCTCTCTGTCTGTCTCTTCCTCTCTGGGTCTACCTATACTGCATGTGACATTGAAATTGCTTGAGAGTTTGATTGCAAGCATTTTATAGCGTATTATTTGCAGGCGTTTGGTAAATTTCTCACGATAACCAGGGTGTATGGTACATTTCTCACGATAATACAAGTAACAACGAAGCTTGGCGAAGATTGTGGTCTACAATATACCTTTTTATAATTGCATGTGACCTTGTAATTGCTTGAAAGTTTGATTGCAAGCATTTTATAGCGTATTATTTTCAGGCGTTCAATAAATTTGATAAATATATCAAAATAAGTCCTGTGGGACTATGAAATAGCTATTATTGGACAAGGAAATATTTTGTTCATCCCTCCACTGGAACATCAACAACAATGTCAACAACGTATCGCCGTCGGCAATCGTAAGATTCAGAGTCGTAAAGATTTCAGGACGAGCTCAATAGAAAATGAATGAATGAAATGAATGAGTGTGCAGTACTGCCAATACGTATAGCGACTTCCGCTAGATCTAGAGACCTTTACTTCGATCTAGCAGCAATGACTTACACTAGCTGTTTTGTTTTGAAATTTCAGAACAATTTCGAAGTGATATTATATGGATTTTGCCAATTCATATTTCTAGTGGTATTTATCATGTCTTACATCTAACAATATATGCTAGCGGATTTAACTTCAATTGGTAACCCTCCCGCTCGAGTCGGCTCCAAGAAAATCGATAATGGTGGCACTTTAGTAAACAGGTGATAAACAAAACCGCATGCGGATCGGTTTGGTGTATCGGTATTATGGTAAGTTGGCTACCTACTATTGTTTATACGATATAGTAAGTAATGATAAGTAAATTATTATATATTATATATAAAAAACAAAACAAAATTCCTGCAAAGCAAGCGAAACAGAGAGAGAGAGAGAGAGAGAATGCAGAAACTGAACTGAAGAAAGAGTGAAAAAGATATAATAATACAGAAATATTACAAGCAAATAAATGAAATAGAGGGATTAGTTAGAGAAAATAATAATGAGAAATACATAATACGGATGAGGAAGAGGGGAAGCGAGCGAGCCAGAGAGAGAGAGAGAGAGAGAGAGACAGGAGGAGTGAGAGAGATTAGAGAAAATAGAGAGATTGCAAGCATTTTATAGCGTATTATTTGCAGGCGTTCAGTAAATTTCTTACGGTAATACAAACAATGAAAGATTGAATATTTGTGCTTGGCATTATATGATTGTGGGGAACAGATGTAGGCCTACCGTATATATTATTTTTTCATATATATATATGATACATATGTAACATTGTTATATTATCACGACACTCTCTCTCTCTCTTGTCTCTTCCTCTCTGGGTCTACCTATAGCCTACATTTATAATTGCATGTGACCTTGAAATTGCTTGAGAGTTTGATTGCAAGCATTTTATAGCGTATTATTTGCAGGCGTTCAGTAAATTTCTTACGGTAATACAAACAACCAAACAACGAAAGATTGAATATTTGTGCTGCACATCCCTCATACGAAATACCATTCCCACCGTATAGAGAGAATACAGAAACTGAACTGAAGAAAGAGTGAACAAGATATAATAATACAGAAATATTACAAGCAAATAAATGAAATAGAGGGATTAGTTAGAGAAAATAATAATGAGAAATACATATACGGATGAGGAAGAGAGAAAGGGAGCGCGAGAGAGGGAAAACGAGCGAGCCAGAGAGACAGACAGACAGACAGGAGAAGTGAGAGAGATTAGAGAAAATAATAATGAGAATTACATATACGGATGAGGAAGAGAGAGAGAGACAGAGCGCGCGAGAGAGGGAAAGCGAGCGAGCCAGAGAGAGAGAGAGAGACAGACAGACAGACAGGAATGAGAGAGAGAGAGAGAGAAAGAAAGAGAGAGAGAGAGAGAGAATACAGAAATAAGGAGAAATAAGAGAAAAATAAGACCGATTACCAAAGGAATAGTAGACGCGCGAGAGGCCGAAGTCAGGCCAAAGCGAACGCAACCGAACGCGCCCGGGAAATAGACCAAAAAGTACCTCCTCTTCCTCACCTCTTCCCACCCTCCACACTCATTCATAACATCCATTCATAGACTTATATTGGGAGACGAAGAGTTGCTCTTTCCAAAAATGATCGTTTCGTTCGCATTAGAGCCATCCCACCCCTACTCTGTGCAACTCTCCAACCCAAGAGTGAAACGTTACTCTCAAACTTTCTTCTACTCAATATCTGAGCTCTGGAACTCTCTCCCAGAATCAGTCTTTCCCTCTTCCTATGACTTAAATTGCTTCAAACTCCGTGTGTCCAGGCATTTTGGCTCGAACGTTCCTTGATTTTGGCCCTGTCACTCTTTCAACTATGGGGGAGGAACTCGCTATAGGCAGTTATGCCTTTTGCCTCCCTCAATCACATAGAAAAAAAAAAAAAAAAAAAAAAAGTAACGGCGCTAGGGCGAGTGAAATTGAGCGAATATTTCGGGATTATGCCCGCTGAGCGGTACAGTGTAAAATACCTTACCACCCGCTAAATAAGGGTTAACTAGCTGGGGTTCAGTGGGTTTAACTTCGCCTTGGACACCCTCTCCTCGAAGGTGCTCCAGCCCATCTCACCCCTAATCGCCTCCACTGCCGTCCATCATTTCGAGCGTATGCCCTTAATGTTATGAGTTATAATCATATTCGAAAGGCCAGTTAAAGAAATTATTATGAAAGGATAACTGCATTCTCTATGTCATGATTAATACATTATGATATAGGCTTTATAATTTTCATTTTTTTTTTTTTTTTTTTTATATATTCCAGCTACTTCCTCTCGGGCATAAGCTGAGAGCCTGCCCATCCAACCGCTCAACACGGTGAAGCCCGTGAGGTCTTGTTCCAGTCTAGGGAGTGAGACACGTGAAGCATTAGAGTTCAACTCACGGCTCGAAGCAGCCCCATCTCTGAAGCTGCTCCGCCTTCGTGCTTCACTGTCTCATCACCTAGACTCAGACCCTCACTCTCAGAACGCCACCTATTGAGCAATGAACTCACTAGGCATTTTGAATATGGGAATATTCATACAGTGCTATTTAATCAAGGAACAATGAGGGTATTTTTTTGGCATTTCGGTGGGCTTTGTGTTAATGTACTGATATTATAGGTACAGCACAAATTCCATCCCAATAATATCTTCCCATTGATATATCGGGATTCGAACCCGGGACCATTGGATTACCAGGCCAGTGGCAAGACCATTATATGAAAGTTATAAACGTATAATAAGCTATATATATTTAATCACACAACTTTATTAATTTGCATTAAATGCAATGTCGGAATCGATTTAAACAAATCTATTCCATGTAATTTCCCTCACTATATACAGTATATACATGCGTAATTTTCTGAGATAATTCACAGGACTTCCTCATCCAATTATACATATGATTTTGTTAACTAGATTTCCACATGGAAATTACATAGATATCTGGTAATATAGGTTTCACCACATTTCTATGGGAAAAAGATGTGGAAATCACGTGCTATGCCCACTGGGGCTGGGGTGCAAACTGTTCCCAAGACATGCGAAGGCGGGGTATCTAAAGTGCCCACTGCAAGTAGCGTAGCAAACTTGTGTGGGCTGCTGGCTGGTGATCCTGCTGGAAGCAAGGGTGTGGCACCGCCATGCAAGGTGGATGGAAGAGGTGAATTGTGAAATTGGGGGAAGTTGGGTGATGGTAGGAGGTAATTGGTGATGTTAGGGACTGGTAGAGATGTAGATGTAGATGAAGATGGATGGGATGGATGGTGGTGGTGGTGGTGGATCCGCTGTTGGTGGGGCTGGTTCGGCTGGTGGTGGATCGGCTGAGGCGTGGGCGTCGTCGCGGAGTGGCCGGAGTCGCTTGGGCGGAGGTGAAGCCCAATCTTCATCGTCCTCGGTCAAACACTCGTCCGACTCACTGTCGCTGTCCGTCAACAGGTCCAGCACCTCGTTGACCACATCCTCCAGCTCGGCGTCAAGCAAACGGCATTTCTTGGGGTCTCTGTCCTTCGACATGGCTGATGGTAGGCTGGCAGCTGGCGGCAGGCTGACGTATAGCGTATGGCGGCAGGCAGGGGTTGGCGTATGGCGTATGGCGGCAGGCAGAGGTTGGCTTATGATGTTGAAACCAAGAAAAGGAAATAAAGGAAAAATGAATTTGACGTTGATAGTTGTCATGACGCAAGTTCACCAGCACTGGATCCATATGACGTTGGTATAGTTCGCCATGACGTAGTCATAGTTTTGCATTATCCGATCATGACATGTATAAAGTTCGCCATCACTGGATCCATATGACGTTGGCATAGTTCACCATGACGTAGTCATAGTTTGGCATTCTCCGATTCCAGATGACGTGAGTATAATGGATTCATGACGGTATAGTTCCTCATTTTGTAATTCAAATTGGGGAACACCATGATGTAGTCATAGTTTGGCATTATAAGAATATGTTTATACCTTAGGGCTGTTTGGCCAGACACCCTGGGGAACAGGAACAACAAAACAGGGGAACAGGAACAACACAACAGGGATGGGGACAAGAAAACAAAAATATTTATATATACGGTATATATATATAAAATAAATAAAATAAAAATATTAATAAAATAAATAAAAACAATAATAAATCAAATAAATAAAAATATAATGTAACATCCGTACCGGATGTCATGTGGCCAGACCAACCTGTTGAACGTGACTTTACAGTTACCTCGTGGCAACGGCTCACCTTGCTTACGTGACCAGAGAGAGAGATAGAGAGAGAGAGAGAGAGAGAGAGAGAGAGAGAGAAACCAGCCAAGTTTGGGGGAAAACAACTGAACGAGGCGGAACCACCCCCCTTTCTCCCTACTGCCCCAACCACTCACGGGGCCTAGTTCACCTGCTTCTCGTCTGTGAATGGCTGACACCAGCAGCCTGTTTATTGGTTTCGGCACCTGTTTCCTGCCTTCTGATTGGATAGCTTGGTCCGAGAAATGATATATAAGCCGGAGATTTGATAGTTAAAAGCAGTGCATTTCTGGTTGGGGAATTGAGCAGTGTGGTGGGGAGACGAGACAGACTTCAAAGGCTTGTATATTATTATGTGTTAAGTTGTGTCCCATAGTGACCTCTTACACGTTAGTTAGGGATTATTTGTGACTATTAATTAACCAGAGGTATGTCGAAAACATACACTCATTTGCTTTAAGATTTTGTGATTGGAGAAATCATTTTACTTTACTTGGAGAAATCATATATGTTTAATTTACTTGGAGAAATCATATAGGTTGGATTGGAAAATCCTATGTTTAATTTAATTGGAGAGATATATATTTTGAATTACTGTTTAGTTTTGGTGGTTAGAATTAATGTTTGATTCAGAGATGATTTGTGATTGAATATTCTACTTTACATATTAACGATTAACTAACTTGATGTAAAGCTATTGTCATTCATAATTAAGGATTAAGCCTTGTATAAGTTAAATACTTACCTGATTATTATTCTTTAATTTGTACTTTAGTGAAATCAGAACGTATGCAAGACGATCCTGAAACTCTATCATAACTTTCATTGCTTATTTTGTTGATTAATTGTAAAATACCTTATTTTCGTTTATAAATATAATTCCCTTTTATATGTGACTTTATAATATTTCCTTACCATTTTTATTTAGTCAAATGCCTTTCAGTAATAACAATAAATAATATTAAATACTAAAGGAAAATAATAATAATAAACTAAGAATAAAAGAGATAATATAAAGAGCAAAACAATCTTTAGAGGGTTAACAAACTTAAATTAATTATATATAAAAGATCTTAAAACTTTGCTTACATACCGAACTTTTGTATTCGTAATTAATAGCCTCTTTCATATTAAAACATTCAATGTAACTTTAAATAGTTTACTGATTAAATATAATTGAAGTGTATCAGAGTACAAAGGATAACTGTCCCAACAACAGAGGGAAAGCAAGTGACAACAGAACTAACTTTAATATTTTACGTTCTTTTGGCCTTCAGCTGTTTTGCTACACATTCACCTTAACTGTTCTGTCTTTATTTATTTAGTTAACCACTTCTAAATCTAGATACGTAACAGATTAACTGGCGACCTTGCCAGGATTCCTTTTGTATAAGTTTCACTAAGTTTATATCATATCATAATCATGCCTGAAATTATTAATAAGGATGATGTTAAGAATTTCATAGAATAGTCACCCGTTGCCGATGACATCGATCACTTGTCCAAGGCAGATTTAATAGTACTAGCCTCGTATTTTGAGCTAACTGTCTCCGACATGTCAAAACCTGAAATAGCACAGATTATAAAGTCAGAATTATTTGGGATTCACGAGGGCGGTGAGCATAACGGAGCCGAGGGCGGTGAGCCAAATGGAGCGGCTGGTGGAGGACTCGGTAATGGGATACAGATGCGTTTTGGTGATCATTTGCCACAGGGATTTACCCCTGAGCAATATTTAGAATTAGCCATATTAAATGCTGCCCAGGCAGATGCTCAGCTAGATCATTAATTTTGCATGGCCCAATTAGCTGCTCAACCAGAGTCCAAAACAAATGTGCTTGCTCCCCCTCCGGGATTAACCATGACGAGTGTAATTCCCCCATTCACAGAGGACAATGTTCAGGACTTTTTTGTGATGTTTGAGGAGGTTGCTACAGGTATGGGGTGGACAAGAGATCGGTGGTCATTTATGTTGCAAACGGTGTTGACAGGACAAGGTCGGGAAACTTGCATATCAGTAGAGTCTGAGGTTCGGCAAGACTATGACCGTCTCAAAGCAGCCATTCTTAAAACCTACAAACTGCTGCCTGAAGCATATAGACAGACTTTCAGAAAGACTCATAAAAAATTCGAGGAAACTCATACAGTGTTTGCCAGGACCATGATCAAAGCTTTAAATAACTGGCTAACAAGTAAGAATGTCACTGAGTTTAAGGGTCTGAAAGAGTTAATCTTGCTTGAGAACTTCCTATGGAAAGTAGATTCATCAGTAGCCTATCATTTGAGAGGGAAAAAGGTAGAAACTCTTGCCGAAGCTGCAGACATGGCTGATACTTATGTACTAAACAACAAATTTCGTGGGAAAAAGCCCTATGATAATAATAAGTTCTCCAATCACAAAACTGATAAATCTAGTCACTCTCAAAAGCCTGTAACGTCTCTCCACGTAAGCCACACTAAAAATGCTCCCCCAACTAAGAATATGACTCCTGGTAATGGTAACAGAGGTTGGGCCCAAACCAATAATAATAATGCTTACAAGGGGAATGTATCTCCGAAAGTGTGTAACTATTGTGGCAAGAGAGGCCACTTAGCTTATCAGTGTTGGGCTAAGGAGAGAGCCGAGAGATCGGGGCCGACAGTAGCCGCCGTAACTGCCTCTCCAAATAACCAAAACCACCCAAATGTGCCTCTGATGCAGGACTCCCGACAGAAGGAGTACCTAGCTACTAACTTAAATCAGACGGGAAATGGTGTAGTAGTGTGTGTGGTACAACCCGCAAGGGTTAAGCCTGTCTTAGTGTCCCCAACAGTTCAGGATAGCTACCGTCCCTTTATTTCATATGGATGTGTGAAAATAAATGGTTGTGTACATGAGGTAAAAATCTTAAGAGATACTGGTTCTACTAGCACCCTCATGGTGAATCCTTATTCTGAATGCCCAACTGGCGAATCAGTAATAATGAGAGGTGCTGGAGGTCGGTTTTCTGCTAACTTGGTGAATGGTGAGATTGAGTGTGGTTTGCTGAAGGGTGAAGCCTATATAGCTTTGTGTAGGCCTCAGGACATCCCTGTGCCTGGGGTAACACTCCTTTTGGGGAATGATGTGGCTGGAGAGAGGGTCCGACCAGACCTCATTTTGTCACTTTCCCCTGTTGACGAGCCACTAACCGGTGAGCTCGAGAAGGAGATGCCAAAGTTTTCCCAGTGTGTGCTGTCACTCGATCTATGGCCCAAGTAGCAGTTCCCTCCGATATAATTGTACCACCTGTGAAGGTAGATAGAAGGGATGTAAGAGTAGTGAATGATGCTCTAACTGTGCCTGAAGCGGAGACTGAAGTAGATCTGTCTGACACCTTTATGGCTAACCTTGAGCCGAATGATCATGAAACCCCTCCTAATTGTCCAAGTGGCCTGGTAGAGTTGCAGCGAGATGACAGGGAGTGTAAGGAGTTAGCTGCCAGTGCCGTGAGTGAAGAGGAGAGTAAAAACGAGAAGGGTGAATGCTTCTATATGAAGAAAGGAATTTTGTGGCGAAGGTGGAGACCGCCACATAGACCTATTGATGACAGGGCATGGGACGTACATCAGGTAGTAGTTCCTAAACCTTTCCGTAGAGATATACTAGAAATGGCCCATAGTATACCCTTAGCAGGGCACCTAGGTGTGAGGAAAACCTTAGATCGCATTAGAGCCCACTTTCGTGCAGATGTAGTGGAGTTCTGTAGAGTGTGTCACACCTGCCAGATGACAGGAAAACCTAATCAAAAGGTGCCTGCACACCCTCTGGTGCCCTTACCAGTGTTCGAGAACCCTTTCACTCGGGTGGTAGTGGATATCGTTGGCCTATTGCCAAAGACATCCCAGGGACATATATATTTGTTAACTATAATGGACATGGCAACTCGATACCCAGAAGAAATACCTTTAAGAAATACTTCAGCTCAAACGGTTATTAAGGAACTGCTCAAATTCTTCACCAGAATAGGTTTCCTCCATGAGGTGTAGAGTGATCAAGATACTAATTTCACTTCCAATGTATTTCAGCAGTCCCTGAAGGAATTGGGTATCGACCATGTGAAGTCCAGCTCCTACCACCCAGAGAGTCAAGGGGTCCTCGAACGATACCATCAAACACTAAAGTCGATGTTAATAAAATATTGTGAGGAAACTGGAGGTGATTGGGACAAGGGGGTACCTTTTCTGTTGTTTGCCACTCGTGAGGTTCCAACTGAATCTCTAGGTTTTTCACCTAATGAACTAGTTTTCGGTCACCAGGTACGTGGCCCTTTGCAGCTATTACAAGACAGCCTAGTTGGTCAGGAAGGGAACCAAAATCTCCTCAGGTACGTGTCAGAGTTCAAAACCCGGCTGAGATCTTCGTGCGAGTTTGCAGCACAACATCTAAGAGTAGCTAAAGATACCATGAAAGTATGGTACGATAAAAGAGCCCGTGTGAGAGAGTTTCAGCCCAGTGATGAGGTCTTGGTTCTCATTCCCCTTTTCGGCCAACCTTTATCAGCAAAATTTAGAGGACCATATAAAATACTAAAAAGGGTGAGTGTTACTGACTACTTAGTGGCTACCCCAGACAGGAGGAAGCCTAAGCAAGTATTTCACATAAATATGTTAAAACCCTATCATAGGTATCCTGGCTCCTCTCCTCCAGATTCTCCTACTGTGGCAGTAATAAGGACCTGTGGACATCCTGGTGTAGGTGATGTTTGTAGTCCTTACCCACAGATCCCGCAGCAGACTGTCTCAGATCCTGAAGGTATCGATTTTGACTTGTCTTGTGGTCTATCCAACTTTAAATATAATTCAGTAGCCTGGGGGGAATTACCAACTAAATTATGTCTTCTTCCCTCAGAGAAAGCTAAAGAAATAATCCATGTTTTTTCACGGTCTCCCAGTGTGTTCCGTGATACTCCAGGGCTCACCTCTTTGGCCGTGCATGACATAGATGTCGGGGATGCAGCACCCATCAAATTATCCCCATACCATGTCTCACCACAGTGCAGGAGTATTCTGCAGGTTGAATTAGATTTCATGTTGTCCAATGCCATAATTACTAGAGCCTTTAGCCAGTGGAGTAGTCCGGTCACACTTGTGCCTAAGCCAGATGGGAGTTATAGATTTTGTATGGACTACAGACAAGTCAATGCCGTAACAAAGAATGATACTTATCCACTGCCACGGATTGATGATTGTATTGACCAGATTGGCCCAGCCAGTTTTATAAGTAAAATTGACCTTATGAAAGGATATTGGCAAGTACCTCTAACACCCAGAGCAAGGGAGATTTCATGTTTTGTGGTAAACTATCAAGCCTTCTGCTGTGAAGTAATGCCTTATGGCCTGAAAAACGCTCTAGCTACCTTTCAGCGCCTCGTGAATCAGGTGACTGAAGGGGTACCTGGGTGTGTGGTGTACATTGACGATATCCTTCTTTTTTCCCATACATGGGAAGAACATCTCAAACAAAGCAGACTGCTTTTTGGTAACCTTGCTGAAGCAAATCTTGTAGTGAACTTAAAAAAGTGCACTTTCATTAAGAGTACTGTCCAATATCTTGGGTATATAGTAGGTCAGGGTCAGGTTGCACCTCATGCTAAAGTAGAGTCTATTTCTAATTTCCCAACACCTACCAATAAGAAAGAAATCCAAAGATACATAGGGATGATTGGATACTACAGGAGGTTTATTTTAAAATTTTCAAGGTTAACAGCACCTTTAACAGATCTTCTCCGAAAGGATGTGAAGTTTGAGTGGTCCTCCGATTGTGAGGAGGCTTTCAGTGCTACTAAATACATTCTCTCTAACTATCCTGTTCTCCGTGCCCCTGATTTCACCAGATATTTCTCCCTAGCTGTTGATGCAAGTAATACTGGGGTCGGAGCAGTGTTACTCCAGGAGGATGACTGTAATGTACTGCATCCTCGCTGCTATTTTAGTAAAAAGTTAAATTCTGCTCAACGTAATTACTTTGTCATAGAAAAGGAGCTGTTAGCATTAATTTTGTCCCCCCAATACTTTGGTGTTTATGTTCAATCTGCCCTTGGTTCCATTACTGTATATACTGACCATCACCCATTAAAGTTTTTGCACAAGTTCCAAAACAAGAATCTGAGACTGACACGGTGGAGCTTGTTGCTGCAGGAGTACGCCTTGGATGTCAAACACATCAAGGGGGTCCAGAATGTGTTGGCAGATTGTCTGTCAAGAGTCTGAAAATGTGTCTTATACTTTCCTCCTATTGAACTCTTTTCTAGCGGTGGAGGTGTAACATCCGTACCGACCGGATGTCATGTGGCCAGACCAACCTGTTGAACGTGACTTTACAGTTACCTCGTGGCAACGGCTCGCCTTGCTTACGTGACCAGAGAGGGAGATAGAGAGTGAGAGAGAGAGAAACCAGCCAAGTTTGGGGGGAAACTACTGAACAAGGCAGAACCAGCCCCTTTCTCCCTACTGCCCCAACCACTCACGGGGCCTAGTTCACCTGCTTCTCTTCTGTGAATGGCTGACACCAGCAGCCTGTTTATTGGTTTAGGCACCTGTTTCCTGCCTTCTGATTGGATAGCCTGGTCCGAGAAATTATATATAAGCCGGAGATTTGATAGTTAAAAGCAGTGCATTTCTAGCTGGGGAATTGAGCAGTGTGGTGGGGAGACGAGACTGACTTCAAAGGCTTGTATATTATTATGTGTTAAGTTGTGTCCCATAGTGACCTTTTACACGTTAGTTAGGGATTATTTGTGACTATTAATTAACCAGAAGTATGTCGAAAACATACACTCATTTGCTTTAAGATTTTGTGATTGGAGAAATCATTTTACTATACTGATTAATTTACTTGGAGAAATCATATATGTTTAATTTACTTGGATAAATCATATAGGTTGGATTGGAGAATCCTATATGTTTAATTTAATTGGAGAGATATATATTTTGAATTACTGTTTATTATGGTGGTTAGAATTAATGTTTGATTCAGAGATGATTTGTGATTGAATATTCTACTGTACATATTAACGATTAACTAACTTGATGTAAAGCTATTGTCATTCATAATTAAGGATTAAGCCTTGTATAAGTTAAATACTTACCTGACTATTATTCTTTAATTTGTACTTTAGTGAAATCAGAACGTATGCAAGACGATCTTGAAACTCTATCATAACTTTCATTGCTTATTATTTTGATTAATTGTAAAATACCTTATTTTCGTTTATAAATATAATTTCCTTTTATATGTGACTTTATAATATTTTCTTACCATTTTTATTTAGTCAAATGTCTTTCAGTAATAAGAATAAATAAGATGAAATACTAAAGGAGAATAATAATAATAATAAACTAAGAATAAAGAAATAATATAAAGAGTACAACAATCTTTAGAGGGTTAACAAACTTAAATTAATTATATATACAAGATCTTAATACTTTGCTGATAATCAAGATTAATTGAGATGTTCTAGTGTCTTAAAACTTTGCTTACATACCGAACTTTTGTATTCGTAATTAATAGCCTCTTTCATATAAAAACATTCAATGTAACTTTAAATAGTTTACTGATTAAATATAATTGAAGTGTGTCAGAGTATAAAGGATAACTGTCCCAACAACTGAGGGAAAGCAAGTGACAACAGAACTAACTTAAATATTTTACGTTCTTTTGGCCTTCAGCTGTTTTGCTACACTTTCACGTTAACTGTTCTGTCTTTATTTATTTAGTTAACCACTTCTAAATCAAGATACGTAACTATAAATATAATAATAATATAAATACTCAATTATGAGCCTTGGCCTTGTTCCGGACCTTGGGGCTGACCCGCTAGACACCCTGGGGAACAGGAATAAAAAAAAAAAAAAAAATATATATATATATATAAAATAAATAAAACAAAATATAAATAAAATGAAATAAATGAAATAAAATAAATAAAAACAATAATAAATAAAATAAATAAAATAAAAAATATAACAATATAAATACTAAATTATGAGCCTTGGTCCTGCTCGGGACCTTGGGGCTGATCCGCTAGACACCCTGGGGAACAGGAATAACAAAGAAAAAAAAATATATATATACAGTATATATATATATATATATATATAGGCTATAAATAAAATAAACCTATACAAAATACCATAGCACTGGACGAAACATTCAAGGAGTGGCGACCCGCCCCGTGGTCAAGTAATTATGGGATTAGTACTTTACCCAGACATCTGTGGGGTCGTCCTCAGCTGCATGTAGTGTAGAGAGTCGCATAAAAGGCTTGTCTGTTCTTTGTCAGGCTAGCTTCTATTTTACTTACCGTGACATTTTTGTATACAAAATTAGTTTATAATTGTCCACACTTCACTGCCAGTTACTTCACTCAAATAAAACTGTGTATTCACTCCAAAATTGCCCAAATTGGGCATAAAAAATTGCCAAAAATGGGCAAAACACAACTATATTTCGTAATCACAACTTTATTATACTTCATAGGTAGTATTTATTGATAAATATAGTGGTCTTTCAAGTGAAAATTAAGGTTTAGGGCAATATATATATGACACACGTATAGCCTAGCTTACATTCGTAATCACAAACCTAACATAATAAGTTAGGAATGTGACTACGAATGGTTACTACACTAACCCTACGAAATATGATATAACTATTCTTATTCACATTTCACAACACTTCCACTGGGTCCATTCTAGCCGCCTAAAAACCACATGGCTGGCTATGGAGAGGCGAGCAACGAGGCACAAACTGTCAGAAATCACGAGTTATATGCATAAAATATATTACATAGCCACAAATTGATATACACTGCCACTTGGTACATAAATAATCCAGATTTGCCCGTCTGAAAGCCGCTCCATGGCAGGCAAGGGAGGCGAGACGAGATTTAAAAGGCCGGGAGTCCTACCTCACAGACTGGCGGCCGGAAACCTACTGATGAAACAAAGGCCCACACTCCTCTCCCAGGGATGCTAGGGGGTTGCCAGATATTTCCTTTTGTAACTTACTGAGGCCTAACTTACCAGCCAAAAATGCGTCAAAATCGCGTCATAAACTTATTTTTCCCGAATATTTCTAACTTACGGGTGACAATATGATGCGATTGCGTCATACGGTCACCCTTGGGCTGGTGTCGTTATGACGCGATCGCGTCATAGGAATGCTAGAGGGTTAATTAGGCAAATAGAGTTCTTGGATTTATATCTAGAAGTGTTAATAACAGAACAGCAGACGCAATCCTGAAACTTTATCAAGCGTTAGTGATGCCACATATAGATTATGCTGTTTAATGTTGGTGTCCCTATTACAGAAGGGGCGTACATTCTTTGGAGAGAGTACAACGAAACATTACAAAAATTATCCATAATATGAGAAATCTTCCATATGAAGAAAGATTGAAGAAACTAGGCTTACTGTACGTTTGTTAGAGAGACACAGAGTTATAGGGGATATTATAAAGGTGTTCAAGTGGGTAACTGGGATTAATAAATGGGATATGAAAGATGTACTATAGCTCACTGATAGCGAGAGAACTCGAACAAATGGTTTCAAATTAGATCAATTTCGTTTCAGGAAAGATATAGGCAAATACTGGTTTGGTAACAGAGTTGTAGACATTTGGAATAGGCTACCTAGCGCCATAAGTGGGAGCAAGAAAGATAGAGAGCTTCAAGATAAAATTAGATAGACATGTGGACGAAATGGGTTGGGTGTGAGAGTGTTCTGCCTTGTGTGGGCCAATCAGCTTTCTGCAGACTCCCACTTTCTTATGTTCTTATGTATATTCACCGCATTGCAACGGGTAGATGAAGAAAGCTACAGAGGATGTTGTTGTACAGTCAGAAACCGCAATTTCTGAGACACTTTGATAGGGCCCGGACATGTGGAGCGCATCGTTTCTGGACGACAGCCCACTTTAACTATCACAAGGCCGCATACCTATGAACACACGTTTTGAACCAATAGATGCTTCACTCAGTCTGCCATGTTAAATTATAAGGTTGCTGCTATGCTATGATCTGCATTCATATATTTATGGATATACAAATGTCAAAAATACCTTTATTACATTCCCTTACGTATCTACAGTAAATACGGACACGAATATTACCATAGGTTTAAAACAAATATATGAAAATAAATACTTCCAAATTGCAAAGTGAATGAACAGGATTTATATGTGTGTGTGTGTGTGTGTGTGCGTGCGCGCTATTTTCTTTGCACACTGAGATACCATGCCCAAGACGGTGGGGGTTCCAACCTTAAACGTTTCATTGGCTGTTGCGAAATTTGGTAGTTTAGGTTCGTTTTCTTGTCCCCCACCCACCAGAGAGCTGTCTTCATTTCCATGTTCTCAGTGAGCCCGTTATGCATACTTGTATTAATTTTGAAGAGGAGGATGTTCAGTAGGCTATTATAGTGTAATGTTTACCTTGCATTGGTGTGTAATAAATAGTTGTGTAAAGTAACGATGGCAATTATGGCGCGAATTGCTAGTTACGAACTAATCGAGTGTGTGTGTGTGTGTGTGTAACTGAACCGATGTGTGTTGTAATAGACATAATGCTCTATAGTAGGTGACAAACGCTGAAAACAGAAGTGTCTGCTTCATGACATACGACACAACGAACTATGCAATGTCATATTACATGTTATCATCAGGTTATGAAATTCAGGTGTGAAACGGCAATGAGTTATCAGTAGTGATATATGTGGGTATATATTGTGTATATATGTATTATATTACATGTAATACCACACTAAGTTAAGCTTCGGACGCTGATAGGTTTATAAAATAATTATTCGATATTAATTTAGTAAAATGTTTATATTCCACTCTAAAGGGTAAAGGCTATACAGTAGAAACATCGCATCGTGATATTACGCTTAGCAATGGCTACAGATACCTTTTCGATGTTAGTATTATAGTATCTGATATATTGCAATGTTTACACAGTGCAACAAGGTTAATAACATGATAACAAATGGGTGACTTATATGTGAGTACCGGTATGTGTTTAATAGTAACTACTATGGATGACGTCTGATGAATCACACACACACAAGGAAAGCTTGTCCATTCACTGTTGTTTGGCAGTGTTTCCTTACAGTCTTAATTCTTTATTAGCTACCCGTGTTTTATGTATACAGTATGCAGGAGGGAATAAAAAACAATTGTATTTGGTGGTATAATGGTTAAGGTGTCTAAAAATATGTGTGAGATAACCCGGGTTTGAATCCTGGTGGATCACATATATGCTTTCAATTATCTCATGGAGGTGTTTGGTGTTGTGGTACAAAAATAAAAAAAAAAATAAAAAAAAATAAAATATGATTTTATAGTATGAATCGTATCGTAGCATAACCACAATAATTGTACAGTCGGTCACCTTTCCGACTGGGCCACTTAATGGTAATTTCGCTGGGTCTTTCGCTCTGGTATTACTAAGATCGCTCACTCCCCCCCCCCCCCCCCCAACCCTGAATCTGTTGCACATTATGTCCCATAGATGGCGTCGTTTGATTTGCTGGGAAGGAGAGGGGTGGGCTACACGGAGAGGAGGTGAGGTTATTGTGTAGGGAAGGTTGGAATTGTGGAGGGTTGGGGAGGGGGGTTACGTGAATTATTTCACCAGTTTTATGGTTACTGTTTTATCTCTTGATATTAATTAAGATGTAAATAGTTTTTGCTAGTGAAATCTGCCTTTAAGAAATATTTGTTTGTGTAATTATTGTTTGCAAACCAATTTGTAGGAATTGCTAGATTGACTATCTATTTAGTAAGACAGCTCTTTCTCACTCATTCACTCTCACTATCTATTTATCTATCTATCTATATCTATCCACATTATAGATTAGTCTTTTCTTTAGCTGATGTTCATTTGCTCTTCTTTGGATTAAGGGGAGATTTCCACTTGAGGGATTTTTTTCTTTACCCCTTTCTCCCTCATGTATAGCCCCATTGCTTTTGAGATTTTAAGATGTTCGCCCCATTAGTTTGGTGATTTTAAAAACTCTCACCCCATTTATGTCACTTTTAAGACCTTGCGTGCCATTTAGGTGTCGATTTTTTCCTGGCGAGCGACAGCGAGCCTGAAATTTAAGAGGAACCGGCCTTTGGCCGGGAAATTTTTCTGCCGAAAATGTACACATTTATCTTGAAATGGGGTCAAGGGGGTATAATTTCAAGCTTGATGGAGGTCTAGGGAACAAACTAAATACCTCCCCTTAATGTTGGTCTCTTAATTTTGGTTGAGGTCCCGGGCTGGCCCGTATTGTCGATTTGCGGCATTTGTTTTGGGGCTCCTCATACCTCTCTGTCTCATGCCTTTTTCTTCAAATACAGCATTATGTGTAGCATTGTGTTGTTACTTAAAATAAAATAATGTATTGCATATCCATATCCATCTAGTCGTCATTAGTAAAATTCCCATACCAAAATAACAGCTTTCATAACTAGTCGCTTACACCAAAGAATGTTAGAGAAAATAGGTCATTCAGTAATAAAAGCAGTGCAACATATATTGATATAATTATGATATTCTCCAGATGTGTATTTCGTGTTTGAGAAGACAAAATATATATATATGACTAAAATGCAGTACAAAAATATCAGACTTTAGAACTGGTAACCTACTTAAATAGAAACAAATAAATTATTTGCTCGGAAATAACTGCTACAAACTTCAAAGTCGTTATAACTTATAACAAAATAGGTCCTACTAAAATGTCATTGGTAAACGCGATATAGTTTCAAAGTAGCCCCAGAGAAGTGTTAGTGGTTTGCATTTCCCAATGTTGATATGTATGATAAAGGTGTTTGTTATTAGCATATACATTTGGATAGCAATGCAAATATAATTAAACCGTTCAGAGAGAGAGCGAGAAGGAAAGGGAGAGACGAACTAATGGACGAATAAATCGAAGAGACTTATACACGAAAGCTTGACTCTAATATCTGTGGATAGAGTATTTATTAATCAAAATAATAAGTATTCGGTAATGTTTACTCTATATATTCATCTAAACATATGAAAACAAAAAATGACCCGCAGAGCCACTTCACCTATGTTGTGCAAATTCCCATTACAAGCAACCCAATTCCTAGATATGACAATCAAAGGTTTGATGTTCTCCACTGCCCTTTACTTAATAAATTGTTTCTCTGCGTATGAAAGAGACAAGAGGCAAAACTACTTATAAACAATTTGACCTCCTATTGTCCCCCTTACCCCAGTCAGAACAGAATGCTTAGTACAGAACCATATTCAAGGTGCACTGGAATGTAACTGCAGGACACGCAAAGCTTGAAACAAAGTCATAGGGTGAGGGATAGACACATTTACGGAGTTAATTCCATACTTTACTAGTCTTGTTGAGCTGAAAAATTACGGGGAAATTTAAATTAACTGTCGGCTTTGAATGGTGGGCAGAAAAGTGGTGGGAATGAGTTACGAAGCGGGTGGCCCTCTGTCTCTGCAGAGTGAGAGGTATACGCTGGGACAGCTGTGAAGAACACCGATTGTAATAATGGTATAACAGTAATATACATGCAATGTTCACAATATGGAGATATTGTAGACAATATGGTGGAGAAGAGTAGAGATTACATGCCTTTGACTGCACCCTTTCAGAAGTATTTTTCATATGCGAACAATACCTGATACGCTTACAACAGTGTCCCTGTACGGAGAAAGAGGCTGTACGGGGATAAGGGGGTAACAGACGATTGAGCAAACCTAACCTCTTGGAAACCCTTTAATCAACAATGCTTATATGATCTTTCAAAGATACACACACACACACTTGTGTTTCGATAAACACTAATGTTTCACTGCATGCACGCGCATATCAGTATATGTTATGGCTCTAGCCATCTACCTCTCTCTCTCTCTCTCTCTCTCTCTCTCTCTCTCTCTCTCTATAGGAATAGTGGTTTGGCAGGAGAGTCACAGGGACCGCACTTTCTACCGATTATTATCTTCCGCAACTAACGCAGCGCGTTACAGGTTGCCAGGGTAGCTCATAAAAAGATATATCCACTGATATTTTAACTACCAATCATGTTATGACTTATACCTATTGGCTTCTGGAAGTGAAAAACATTCGTAGGAACTATTTAAGATATACTGAAATTTAGCAACCACGCTAGGCCTGAAGAGACCATAATTATATCACAATTCCACGTGGCAGCTGTATGTGTGTGAGTGTGTGTGTGTGGGGGGGGGGGGGGGGGGTGGCGTTAAATGCCGATATAACTATGTTAACGTTAAACATCTCCTGATTAAGTCTATGCAAGGGTAACTATGTGCAGTAACATTTATAAGTTAGATAAGAGACTGTCACCCTATATAATCATTAACTATATGCTTAACCATAAACCGAGTGCACTGTGAGGAATACTGGAGAATTCGCCCCGAAACGAGTTCGCCCCGCTTTGAGAAGTAGCCCCGCCGCGAGTTCGCCCCGTTAATGTCCCCCCTCCACCCTAAAGGGGTACTGAAGAATTCCCCCTCTATTCATCTATCTAACCTAACCAAACCAAACATAACCTAACCTAACCCAACCTTACCCTAACCTAACCTAACCTAACCTAAAATAACCTAACCCTAACCTAACCTAACCCTAACCCAAACCTAACCTAACCCTATCCTAACCTAACCTAACAAATTAGTACAAATGAGTAATGTCCTCAATTCCTTCTTTGCATCAGTTTTTATTACAGAAGACCTCAGGGGTTGGGGGAGGGATGGAATTAAGTGGTAAGCTCCAGGAGTGGTGGGGGGGGGGGTGGGGGGGTGTATAAACGGGGCGAACTCGTTGTCCAAGAGCGGGGCGACTTGGTTTCGGGGCGAATTCTCCTGTAACCACTGTGTTGTGATGGCAGACAATATCTGTAGGACGGTGACTCCGAGGACCATTAGTTTGTAAAACCCTGTTGGGTATTGTTAATGTGTCCATTATGTGGGCTGCTGGAACACTATACTCTGTTTCAGCGACGCTGAGGTGAGATGTCAATAATTCTAGCTGATTGGCTCATGCGATAGAGTTCAATGTCTCGTCCTTTAGTAATTATTAATTCTTAAAGATTTAAATAATCACGGTCGCACAAGTCAATCAGCTGGAACTATTGACATCTACCTGGTCGCTGAAACAGTATAGTCATTAGTATATAACAGACAGCACCTGGTCATGCTAATGCTACCACAGAAAGTGTAACAGGCAGTCAGGCTGTCAATGGCCAACCCTTCATTCCCGTTAAATAGATAACATAAGAACATAAGAACATAAGAAAATGGGAGTCTGCAAAAAGCCGATCGGCCCATACAAGGCAGATCCCTGTCACCCCCAACCCCAATTACAAGGCCCAACTCACTAATACCTTGAGTACTGACCCCACCAAAACGGTCAGAGATTAACACAAGATAACGGGGGTCTGCTGAGCGCCGATTGGCCCACACCTGGTAGATCCCACTCACACCCAACCCATCTCGTCCATATGCCTATCTAATTTTATCTTAAAGCTCCCTATCGTTCTTGATCCCACTATATCACTTGGTAGCCTATTCCACCCATCTACAACTCTGTTACCAAACCAATATTTGCCTATATCTTTTCTGAAACGAAATTTATCTAATTTATAACCATTTGTTCGAATTCTTTCGCTATCACTGAGCTTCAGTACATTTTTCATGTCTCCTTTATTTACCCCACTGAACCACTTGAACACTTCTATCATATCCCCTCTAACTCTGCATCTTTCTAACGAATGTAAGCCTAATTTGTTCAACCTTTCTTCATATGGTAGATTTCTAATATTATGAATAATTTTTGTCATTCTTCGCTGTACTCTCTCCAAGGAATCTATATCCATTCTGTAATAAGGACACCAAAATTGGACAGCATAATCCATAATTATGAGGTCTTACTAATGACAAGTAAAGTTTCAAGATAACATCGGCAGTTCTGTTACTCACACTCCTTGAGATGAACCCCAGAATCCTGATGCCTTGTTACGTACGCTTATACACTGTTTTCTAGGTTTCAAATCGTTGCTAACAAACACACCCAAATCTTTCTCGCAGTCTGAGTTTTCTAATTCAGCATTAGCTAGTTTATATTTTGCATTAGTATTCGTCTTCCCTATCTTTAATACCTTGCATTTGTCAATGTTAAAATTCATCTGCCATTTTACTGACCATTCGTGTAAGGTATCTAGATCCCTTTGGAGGCACTCTATGTCGCTATCTGAATCTATTGGTCTCTCTATTTTGGTATCGTCTGCGAATTTACTTATCCTACTAGTTATACCTAAATCAAGGTAATTTATGTATATGATAAATAACAGAGGACCCAATACAGATCCCTGGGGGACACCACTCTTGACTGATCCCCATTCTGACTTAGTACCATTTATGCTGACTCTCTGCTTCCTACCAATTAGCCATAAGAACATAAGAACATAAGAAAATGGGAGTCTGCAGAAAGCCGATTGGCCTAAGCAAGGCAGATCCCTGTCCCACACAACCCCAATTCATTACAAAGCCCAATTATAGGCTTCACACTCTAATACCCTGAGGATCATCTTACCAAAACGGTTAGAGATTAACGCAGGATTATGGAGGTCTGCAGAGCGCTGATTGGCCCAACCCGGCTGATTCCCCTTCACACCCAACCCTTCTCGTCCATATGCTTATCCAATTTTATCTTAAAGCTCCCTACAGTTTTAGATCCCACTATAGCACTTGGTAGTCCATTCCACCCGTCTACAGGATTAGCAAGGGAGGATTAGGGAGGATTAGGGAGGATTAGCAAGGGACATTAGTAAGGGAACAATGATGACCGGGAGAAAATGAGTACAATAAACACCTGCCAAAGCAAGTATTTTAACATTCGGAACAACATTCACCAGGCCTCAATATCATTGACTTCACCTCAGATGATATACACTTCCACAACAAAGTCTCTTCACAACATCGGGGATGATGACCTTCCAGGTTTGTCAATTAAAAGGTTACAAATACCTTCACCTGTTCTTCCTAACAAACCTCCTCCATTCATTCCTGTAACAACAATCGCATATAATATCCGTGTTAATAGTTCATACATCGACCATGAACCTCCTGACCATGGTTCACCCTTATTGTTTTGGCTGCAATTATACATTGTATCGAGACTAGTGCTTGATAATTTCATTCAGCACTGGAGCCACGGCGATCGAGTGACAAGCACGCTCACGTGTGAATCTGCTTGATCTGGGTTCGATCCCAGCCAAGGCTGACATATTTAGTGGGTGTGAAACTCAGGTGTCTGAAGCAACTGCCATCAGCCCCTTCTCTGTATCCTCCTACTTTCTCTATCCTAGTTTCAAAGCCAAAGGCAGATGTTGTGCATACGTGCACAACAAACTCACTTGCTCTCGTATTTCCGATTTTGGCTCCTCTGAATTCTCCACTTTTTGGCTCAAACTTTCCTGTCATTCTCATATTAAATATTTATGTGATATCTGTCTTTCCCCTAACTCTACCGACTTTCCCAAATTGTTTGATTATCTAAACTCTAAAGTGGAACACATTCTAGCCATTTCTCCTTTTTCTGAATGATAATGATAATGATAATGATAATTTTTATTTGGTCCATAGAAATACAATTATAATAAAATTTAACAATACCAAATTTGACCTAGCTCTTTGATGAAAGGTAACATCTTTTAAGAGCCAGTTAGGTAATATTATATGTGCGTTCTTCCAAATTGGTATATTCTTGGACACTGAGAAAAACAAAATTACAGTAACACTATCTAAAACAGCAGATATGTTAAAAATGTGTGTATATAATTTATTAGAATATTGTTGTAGTCAATCAGAATTATAATTTGTACTATTATTTTTTAGAGTGAAGTGGTGTATGAGGGATTTTATGTTGTGATATTATTATAAAGAAAAATCTGTAGCATATTTCAAACTTTCATAAATTTCATGTAGGCCTATTTGTTTTATTGAGTTTAAAGTCATATACAGTACAGTAGATACATGTTAGGAGATTTCAACGTTCATCACCACCAATGGCTCTCCTCTAATTCTACTGACCAACTTGGTGAACAAGCCTACGTCTTTTCTATCCTAAATGACCTAGAGCAGTTGGTTCAGCAACCTACCCGTATCCCGGATCGCCTCGGAGATTGGCCCAACATTCTTGACTTGTATCTAACTTCTAACCCTTCTTCTTATACTGTCGATCTTTTCTCTCCTTTGGGCTCCTCCAACCATAAACTTATCTCTGTCATCTGTCCTATCTCTCCAGTACGGCCACCTGATCCTCTTAGCAGGCGGCGCTTGTGGCACTTTGTCGCTGACGACTGGGAGGGTCTCTGGCAGTACTTCTTTGATTTCCCATGGAATGAATTTTGCTTCTGTGGCCGAGGACCCGAGGAGAGTGCTGAACGCATTACCGAGGTAATCCTATCGGGCATGGAGGCATACATTCCATTTTCTTTCTCTCTGACTAGTGCAAAAATTCTTGGTTTACTCATGCTTTTTCTACTGCTGTCTGGAATAAGGAGGAAGCATTTAAATGGTACCGACACCTTAAACCTCAAGAATCTCATTCTTCCTATGTTTCTGCCCGGAATCAAGCCAAATCTGTTCTTCGACTTGCCAAACACTCTTTCATCAATAATAAATGCACTGAACTATCCAACTCTAGCTCTTCCCAAGCTTTCTAGCATCTAGTCTAAAACCTGTCCGACAGTTTTTCTTCCTCGTTTTTCCCTCCCCTTTTCCACTCTGATGGCACAACCATCACTTAGCCCATCACAGAGCCCGACGCGCCAACCCGCAAACAGCACTTCGCTCTCGCTGCTCGAAATTTGACCATAACTTGAGTACTCCATTACTCATCCCCTTATTTGTTTGCATGAGCTGTAGCTAAGCTCTAGCTTAACTGCCCTGTAGTTGCTTTGCATGTAATTTTGCTGTGTTTTTTACTGATAAACGTTTGTTTATCGAGACTGCTTTTGTTTACATTTGTACCGGTTAGTGACGACCGACGCTCTAAAGTAAACAAACTATTTGCTTAATTAATATTATAAAGTTCTAGCACTTATTGTAGATATTTTAGCCCTCACTGTAGTTAAGTGCTTAGCAAACCACCCAGTAGTTATCTTGCATGACATTGTACTGTAGGTTTGACTGATAAACGTTTGTTTTTCAAAATTCTATTTGTCAAGTTAGTAGAGACGCCGCCGATACCAGCGCCACCTGTGTAGCATAAACAAACCCTCTTCTTGTATTTTATATATCAAAGTCTAGCCAATACTGTACTTGGTTGAACTTTTTATCTTGGTTATCTATATAAATCGCACACACTAACATTTGTCAAGATAGTTTTAATATTGGGTTAGAATAATTTAGTTACTGTAATACTTTTTGATAGCCTATTTATTAATCGCATTTCAGATACTTGTCACCATAATAATAGGCCTCTCACACTCTTGCCAGGGATATTACTAACTCCATTATTAGTAGTATTGTGTCGACCACTGAATAAACTAATATACAGGCTTTAGCCTAACTGTGTCATACTGCTAACATAATTTTATTTTTATTTTCAGGCATAAAATTGTGTTCTAGTGCAAACATATTTTGTTTGTGATTAACATATTCTTTTTGTGATTTAGGCATTAATTGTACCATATTGCTAATCAATATTGTTACTGTACTGTATACTGCTTTCCAGTTTTCTCACTAGGCTAAATTAACCCTCTCCCACTTTTTTTCCCCCCAGTAAATTTTGTAACAAATCACTAGTCCATTTACAATTTTCAGGCTTTAACTGTGTCATACTGCTAACATCAATTTTTGTTATATTTTCAGGCATAAATTGTGTTCTTGTGATTAACATATTCTTTTTGTGATTTACAGGCATTAATTGTACCATAATGCTAACAAATATTTTTTGTTACTGTACTGTATACTGTTTTCCAGTTTTCTCACTATGCTACATTAACCCTCTCCCACTTTTTTTTCCAGTAAATTGTGTAACAAATTTCTAGTCCATTTGTGATTTTCAGGCTTTAACTGTGTCATACTGCTAACATCAATTTTTGTTTTATTTTCAGGCATAAATTGTGTTCTATTGCTAACATATTTTTTGTGATTTACAGGCATATTAATTTTATCATATTGCTAACAAAATTTTGTGTGATTTTCAGGAATTAATTGTATCACATTGCTAACATAAATTTGTTGTGATTTTCAGGCTTTAATTGTACCATTTTACTACCATAAATTTGTGTGATTTTCAGGCATATTGTGATTATATCGTCATGGCGCCGCAACGAACCTGCACGAGTTGTTCCGGTAAATTTGGCCCTACCATGTTTGTTGATACTGATGTCCAAATTTGTAGATTTTGCCAGCTCCGAGAGAATATTGCGGATGAATTGAATGCAGCTCACCGCAAGATCGATGCCCTGACTACGAAGCTTGAATCCCTTCAAGAATTTGCCACACTCAACGTAGGAGTGCCCTCGGCCCAAGAAACCACTACGATGTCAACCGCCATTCCAGTGCATACAGTACCGGTACCGGTACCCACACCAGCAGCTACCTTAGATGTTGCAGAAAGTAATAATGACTCTACTCTCACTCCCCCCCAGGACAATTTTCAGTTAGTGAGAAACAATGTGCATCCCAGTACCAGTACCAGGAAGGTCATTCCGACAATATGCCAAAACCGTTTCAAAATTCTGGCTATTGACGAGGAAGAGGAAACGGAAGAAGTTCGGCTTGTGGGCGACTCCATGGTCCGTGGCCAACTAACCGAGTTCTGCGCCAGGGCACCCAGGACCAGAAAGCGATTCTGTATCCCAGGTGGCGGTGTGGACGACATTGTTGCAGCTGTGGAAGAGGTTTCCAGGCTCGCCCCATCAAGCACTACGTACGTCATCCACGTTGGATCTAACGATGTCCAACGGACGCGGTCAGAGGAACTACTTTGCAAGTACCGGCGGCTGATCAGGTCCTTCAAGGAAAAATCTAATAGAATCTTAATTTCAGGAATTGTTCCCCGGATTGATGTAGAAAACCGATTCTACAACATAGCTACCAGTACAAATCGCCGACTAGCCAAGCTCTGCAGGGAGGAGGACATCGGCTTTGTCGACACGTGGGATCATTTTTACTATGATAAATCTTTGTTTTCAGGAGATGGTGTACATCTCAATGAAGTAGGAGCTGCACGTCTTGGTCGTCTGCTGAACGATGCAGTCAAGGATTTCCGTTAAAAAAACGGGGTCAACCAGACCCCAGACAGGGTAGTGTAAGTCAAATACGAACTGAAAATTCAGACAATGCACAATCGGTAACATCCAACTCTAATACTCTTAAGGTGTTTTATGTAAATGCTCGTAGCATACGCAATAAATTTTCAGATCTAGAGGAAATCGTGTTTACAGAAAGAACATTATGATATAATCGGCATTACAGAATCTTGGTTAAATACGGAAGACAGAGACTTTTTAGCCGAATATACGCTTCCTGGTTATACAATGTTTGAGAAAAGTCGGATCAATAGAAATGGAGGAGTTCTGTTTTTTATAAAGGAAAGTCTTAATCCCGTCTTAATGTCAAACCTCAAATTGCGAATATAGACATATCTTACGTACTATTAAATAATAAACGAGGAACTAAAATAACACTAGCTTTATTATACAGACCCCCATCTCAATCAGTGCAAACTGACAGTGAATTTTATGAACAAATTGCAGAAATAACTAACATACAAGATACCGTAATTCTTGGCGATTTCAACTTACCCGTGACTAAATGGGGCGATATTCTTACTTCACACTCTGGACACGACCTCTATGCTAACTTGCAAGAGAGTTCACTTTTTCAATTTGTACAATCTCCGACCCGTGGTAATAATGTGCTTGACCTTGTACTCGCAACAAAAGAAGAATTAATAGAGAATTTGAATGTTTGTGATGAATTCAGTAACAGCGACCATCGTACGATAACTTTCACTTTAAAGTTTACTAGTAACAAATCAAATAGCAGCATTGAGAAAGTCCCTAATTTCAAGAAAGCAAATTTTCATAAACTTAAATCAAAGCTTATAGAAACTGACTGGAGCTTTCTGACTAACAATAACAACATAAATACATCTTGGGAGTGTTTCACAACCACTTACCTTAAGGCAGTGCAAGACTGCATACCATCGAAAATACGACGTCCAGGCCATAATGATAAGCCCAAATGGTGGAATAAAGATATTTCAGACTGTCTGCTTGCTAAAAATTTGCTAATGATAGATTAAAATCCTCACAAAATGACGAAGAACGGATGAAATTTGTAGAGCTACGACGCAAAGCCAAAAAGTTAATTAAGCAAAGTAAAAAGACCCTGGAGTTACATGTTGCGAATCAAAGTAAAACAAACCTGAAAGAATTCTATAGTTATATCAGAAAGAAAAAAGTAGTTACTTCAACTGTTGGACCGTTAGTCGATGAAAATGGAGAATACACCAAAGACGAAGTACAAATGAGTAATGCCCTCAATACCTTCTTTGCATCAGTTTTTACAACCGAAGACCTCAGGGATATCCATACACCATCGCCGATTCAGATTGATAATTCAGATGTTCTAAGCAATATCACCGTTACAGAGAGAGAAGTATTGAATTGTTTAGATAAACTCAAGGTAAATAAAACGCCTGGACCTGATACAATCTCGCCTAGAGTTCTAAAGGAAGCTAAGGATGAGCTCTCCACACCACTGACATTGCTATTCAATGAATCCTTGCAGTCTGGGACTATGCCTGATCAGTGGAAGCTAGCCAACGTAACACCGATATTCAAAAAAGGCAGCAAATCCCTACCCAGTAACTATCGTCCAATTAGCTTACCCTCAATTGTATGTAAAATGTTAGAAACGGTCATAAGAGACAGACTCGTAAATCACTTTAAATTACTTAAAGATACTCAACACGGCTTTCGTAAAAAACGTTCCTGTTTAACAAACCTCTTAGACTTCTTCCAGAATATCCTTAACCTCTACGATGAGAGTAAAGCTGTAGATATTATATACCTTGATTTTCAAAAGGCCTTTGACAAAGTTCCCCACAAACGTTTACTGCTAAAACTAAAAGTGCATGGAATACAAGACGGTGTGTTGAAATGGATAGAACATTGGCTCAGCGACAGAAAGCAAAGAGTAGTCATAAACGGTAAGGCATCTAAATGGACCAATGTAAGTAGCGGGGTACCCCAGGGATCGGTACTAGGACCAATTATCTTTCTAATTTACATCAACGACATAGATGAGGGTCTCCCCTGTACAATCTCAAACTTTGCTGACGATACAAAAATTGCAAATAGCGTACTCTCAAAAGAACAAGTTGACGATATGCAACACAATCTAGATAAATTGTCATGTTGGGCCCAAATTTGGCAAATGAGTTTCAATGCGGATAAATGTAAAGTACTACATATCGGATACCTAAATGAGAAAGCAAACTATTCGATGAATGGCACTCAGCTTAAGAATGTAAACAGAGAAACCGATCTCGGAGTAACAATATCGAGTAACCTAAAACCGAGTCAACAATGTTCAGAAGTTGTTAAGAAGGCAAACAAAATAATTGGATTTATAGGCAGGTCATTTGAGCATAAATCCAAAGAAGTTATCCTAACCCTTTACAAATCCTTAGTCCGCCCTCTTCTGGAATACTGCATTCAATACTGGTGCCCTTATTACCAAAAAGATATAAACAAGCTAGAACGAGTTCAACGTAGAGTTACCAAAATGATACCTAGCCTAAAGAACATACCATACGAAGAGCGTCTTAGAGAATTAAATATATTTCCTTTAACCCAGCGCAGATTAAGAGGTGACTTAATTCAAGTGTTCAAAATCATCAAAGGCATCGACAATATGAACTGTAGTAAGTACTTCACTATCGACCAATCTAATTACACGCGGGGAAACGGTTGCAAAATTATTGGTAAATCTTTTAACTCACACGAATCTAAGAATTTCTTCTTCAATCGAGTTGTCAACTTGTGGAATGGGCTTGCCCGAGACGTTATAGACTGCAGCACCGTTGATTCATTTAAACTCCGCTTAGACAAATATCTCGCATCAAATCCGCGACTGACTGCGTTTGTAAATGAATAACTTGATTTTATCCCCCCCTCAGTTACTAACCCATCTGTCCCCTACTAACTTCCTAATCCTGCCACGGACATTAGTTCTAGGGCACTAGTTCCCTTTCCAATGTTCCCTTACCCACTCTAAACCACTGTTTGGACACTTGATCCTCAGTGTTTTGGAGGACAAGCAGCCTAGAAGGGTCACTAGACCTGTTGTTGCTTTATTTCCTTTGTACTCCTTTGTACACCTTTGTACTCCTTTGTACTTCTTCCTCTGACAAAGCTGAACTATTCGCTCAAACTTTCGCTAAAAGCTCCTCCTTGGATGATTCCGGTGCTATTCATCCTTCTCCACCCCCCTCTCTCCTAATTATGCCTAATATCCTAATCTCTTTTTAAAGATGTACTTTCTATCCTCTCTGGGCTTAGTACTTAGAAGGCGTATAGTCCGAATGGTGTTCCTCCTGTTGTACTCAAAAACTGTTCTTCCGTGCTGATTCCCTGCCTAGGCAAACTCCTTTGTCTCTGTCTCTTCTCTAACGTCTTCCCTTCATGCTGGAAGTTCGCTCTCATTCAACCTGTCCCAAAGAAGGGTGACCATTCTCAACCCTCCAACTATCGTCCAATTGCTCTCATCTCTTGTGTCTCTAAAGTTTTTGAAACTATTCCTACTTCCAAATTTCTTAAGCATTTATCTTCTCATAATCTACTCTCAGATCGCCAGTATGGCTTCCTTAAGGGTCGCTCTATTGGAGATCTTCTTTCATATCTTTCTAACTCCTGGTCATCCTCCTTTCGGGACTTCGGAGAGACCTTTTCAATTGCGCTAGACATATCGAAGGCCTTCAATGTAAGAGTTATAGAGTTATAAGAGTTTCTACCGTATTTCGTCATTATTATGTAATTCACTTCCATTCTCTCGTATATTTTTGGTGTGTTTCTATGTAATATTCCCTAATATCAATATGGCCTTTTCCTTTATCCGTAAACCACCGTTTATCCTTAGAACGTGGCGACCACCTAAATTATATAATTGTGTTAATAGTTCAACTCAGTCTTTCTTAACTCCTTTCGTACCGGCGACGTCTTTTTATTTTCTTCTAGCGACTATTAGACGATATTTTTCAGCTTAAAAAGGCCCTCTAGCAATTAAGCGGCTTTGAACTATCTCAATTAACCCTTTATTCTACCACATATCCTTCTTAAGCTGCACAAAATCATCTAAATATAGCTAGAATAAAATGAAAAAAACGTCGAGGTACAGAAGGGGTTAAACCTATCCTACGATTACCTTATCTCAGAGAACCTAATCTGTTTACAATAGGAGTACTCGGCTAAATTATACAAGGTTAAGGGGAGATGGGGCTTTTTTCTGTTCCCCTTTCTCAAGTTTAGCCCCGTTAGTTTTCTGTTCGTGTCATTTAGGTGTCGATTTTTTCCTGGCGAGCGATAGTGATATATTAGTGTAAGTCTGTATGAATGAATGGGTCTTCGTTCTGTAAAGAGGGATTTGAGTGGTCATTTTGAGTTTGGTAGATGTAGTAATAGTTTGTAGTACAACCTTTAATACAATTAAATGATTGTATGAATCGTTACCATAATCATTAAATCTATTGTATATGCCAATACAAAATATTTTAAAGTATATAACTTCAGAAGAATATTTAAATATATAGAATTACATGTTATGCAGACAGTAGCCATCATACATTGGCCAACCTTATTTCACCAATGTGGAGCCTGGCGATTTCGATTTGCTTCATATATATTTGTGCGAGAGATTAGGAATGTCAACGAATCATGCTAAAATGTGAAGTTATGCACGACACAAATATATTGTTAACAGGATTATAAGCATAATGCAAGATAATTAGCCAAAATACAAGTTTCAGTCCATTTTTATAGATATAGATAGGGCACGGATTATGTAAAGTAATCGATAGGTGTGACCGATGGTAGAGCAAGGAAATCATCTGATTATTATCATACGATTGTGACACAATTTGTATAAGTGTACCCAACATGTCACGTTTAGCAAATAAGTAAAGAGAAAAACAAGCAACAACAGATAGACTGATCCTTACGAGGCTGCTTGTAAATATGATTGCAAAAGAGCAGATCCACACATAATGATATGGAGTAAAATAAGTCCACATATAACGTCATTATCACCATATAAGGCATTGTTTTTTCTTCTGTGTTAAACACATTATACTTGCGTGACCCGCCATCGAATGTTGTCATATTTGATAACTTGCATCTACTATTGGCCTATATATAACCTGTTTAAAATCCATATTTTCATTTGGTGTCACATAAGTCGTGGGGATAAATATGCTATAATTAATGATATAGTATAGATTTTCGCCTACCCTTATGACTTCAGAAAGCTACCTTATATTTGTTATTTTATAAAATGTACTATTTATTTAAACTAATACAGCATTGTCTTTTCTTTTATATGCTGTGCAATCTCAGGCAACTAATAACATATTCTCATGCAATTGACAACACTGATAGTCATTGGTCGACCATCACTCTCTAACCTCGGAAACACAAACTACGTCAACTAAACATTACTCTTGGCATAATTGGTAATCACACACACACACACACACACACACACACACACACACACACACACACACACACACACTCAGAATATTGTGTGCCTCAATAAGCATTATCGGAGTGAATATGCTTTTTATAGTTAATTATTTTTGGTTGTAACATTGAACACTTAGCAAAGTCATTATTTAGCAACAGTACTAAATGTATGCTACGCAATTGAGATATATATCATAAACATATATTGCGTGACACCTCATGTAATAGTGGGTGGACATAACAATAGCCATTATGTGCGTTTGCGTATGCGTGCGTGTGTGCATGCCTGTTTGTTTACATATGCTTGTGGCGTGCTATAGTGCAGTAATTATAGTTCAGAAATACATACATATAAGTTATGTTGTAAGAACAGAAATATATATTTATTTGAATATAGTATTTATTCAAGATACAAATCAAATTACCACAGTAATCCTTTGTATTTTAATTAGTATAACTATAATAATGGTTTCCAATGCAAGTCACGAGGATATATTGTCTCCAGGCATACCAACAGTTATATTCTGCACATTTTTCTAATCAAAACAACTTCACAGGACGCACATCAAACACCTGTTATGTTTTAGCATTGAAAGATAACGCAGGTGGGTCAACACCATTATATTGTTAATAAGGACAGTACAGATAGAGGGTATATATTGATATCGTGACACATGTTGGCATGCCTGAACAGCTGTACTTAAGTGTGGCATTTTCAGAGGTGTTAGGGTGGCGAGGAATTGAAGCAAACCATTTTCAACTTTCTGTCATGAGACAATAGAGGTCAAAATAGCATCCACGTCTACAGTGAGGTAACGGAAGTTTGATGATGCAGAGTATTTCAGTCCTTATCTAGCTGTGCAATAGATCGTTAATAAAATCAATCATAAAATACGGTTGCCAGCTTCATTTTATTTTTTGACATACCAATTTTCCTGGATGGCAAAGAATACATAGTCATTTGCTTCATTATATATACCTACGGTAGTTCATCAACTAATTTACTTTCGGAATACGATTATCTTGAGTTAATAGGCATAGGCCAAATAAACAAAAGTTCATGGCCAGTAAATGTTTGTAAACTGCTTTGTAAAAAGTTATATGATAGTAAAATACTGTAATCAAATACGATTAATATGTAAATCGCCCATGATCAAATTGTACAAAAGGCTAATAAACTATCTTTGTTTGTTTGTTTTCTTTGTATAACCAACCTTTCCTACACAATAATACCCCCCCCCCCCCCCCCCCCGCCGCAAATCTAACTACGCCATCTATGGGGCATACTATGCAACAGATTCAGGTTGGGGGGAGTTAGCGATCTTACTAATATCAGAGCGAAAGACACCCAGCGAAATTACCATAGGTGGCCCAGTCGGAAAGGTGACCGACTGTACATGGCAGACTGAGTGAAGCATCTATTAGTTCGAAACGTGTGTTCGTATGTGTGCGACCTTGTGATAGTTAAAGTAGAAACAATACGCCCCCCATGTCCGGGCCCTATCCAGGTGTCTCAGAAACTGCGGTTTCTGACTGTACCTCTTTAAAATATTGATACCATATTACATCATACGCAACTCACTTTTCTATCTTTTTCATAAATTTAGAGAAAACAAAGGCGTAAGCATGGCAAAACAAGCAAAACTGCCAGCGAAAAAGCAGATGTGTATGTTTTTTGTCAGTGTTTATCCATTTTCCGTGTTACGCGAATGAATAGCGATACCGCTAAATGTTGTATGATGGTGCATGGTATAATATACTTCATGGAAACACAAGAAGAATGAATAGCGATACAGCTAAATGTTGTATGATGGTGCATGGTATAATATACTTCATGGAAACACAAGAAGAATGTTGTATGATGGTGCATGGTATAATATACTTCATGGAAACACAAGAAGAATGTTGTATGATGGTGCATGGTATAATATACTTCATGGAAACGCAAGAAGAATGTTGTATGATGGTGCATGGTATAATATACTTCATGGAAACACAAGAAGAATGTTGTATGATGGTGCATGGTATAATATACTTCATGGAAACACAAGAAGAATGAATAGCGATACCGCTAAATGTTGTATGATGGTGCATGGTATAATATACTTCATGGAAACACAAGAAGATCCTCTGTAGCTTTTTTCTTCTTTCCGTGATGATGAGTTTGAAATTAAGTTTCGTCGTTTTTTTTTTGTAATATTTTAATCAATAACACTGAAATATGAAAAACGATAGAGTGTAGAATTTGGAGTAAGTTTGAAGTATTGACACCATGCTTCATAATACACGTTTTAGTTATTTTTCCTACCCCTGTCTTACTGAAGAAAAACAGGGTTAACAATAACAATAAGCACCAAAAAGCCTTTTTTGAGGCCCCATAACTGTGAAACAATTTCCCAAAAAGCCTATGTGTATATAACAGCCTTTACTTAGATTTACTTAATCTTTTATCTCTGGAAGTATTTCACAAAACTCGTGGGACACCCTGTATATATATTCCAGTTTGGATATAATTAGAAACAATACACTTGTATTAAGTGCAGTTCTTTACAAATTCAAAGTTGGTTATACAAAAAATTAGTATAGTGAAACTTTATCAAAAACACTTAATAATATACTGTGATTACAATACTAATCCACCCTAACGGGGGGGGGGGGGGGGCAGCTACGTCATTACTACCCAAATCATCACCACTATTACTATCACAATCATCATTAAGTTCACTTAAGTGATGTGTGAGCCCACACACACACATATACCCACTACACCTACACCACCAACATTAATGCTGTGATGTGTGTTCCCCTAAAGGACACACATTCACAGAAGTGTACAGACAGATAGATAAACACACGTACGCAATGACTGAAATACTACGCCACCCCTACGGGGCTACATAATAAATACATACATTTCGAAAATTGCATTAGCACATTCTCCCCTATTTGACTGACAATCTTTTTTAGTTCAATAGTATGGCAATATCTAATGATATTTGAAATAATTTCTTTTGGTTAAGCCTTCCAGCCCGGGTGTCCTTTTAAAATCCCTATGCTTGAAAGCGTGCTTTGAAAAGCGCGCGGCCAAAATTTACTTTGTAGGGGTGATCGAAGCGCCACCAAGCCTCAACTACTACCGTTATCAGTTCCTACGTGCCCGCCATGGCGAGTTATAGTGAAATAATGAATTCCGACATGTCCGATTCTGTGCAACCTCCAGCGCGCCCCACTGCTACCCCGCTCGCAACTTCGACGCCTGTTGCAACCGAGAAGAAAGCTCAACGAAAGAGAGTGAAACGTTTGTTGAGTGATAGTGCTATACAGCGAAAACTTTTTGACATTGAAGTGAGCAGTGGCGAAAGCTTGGTGGACAAAGAACAATTTATAAGTGCAAGCGAAGATGACGATTTCGTTGGTTTTGGAGACGACGAGAATGTGGATTTATTTGAGGGGGGAGACAGTAGTGATGATCCTGATGTGGAAGTGTTTCAGGAAAATGCTATTGAACTTCCAAGTGTGCTAGAACCTAGGCCTACCCCCTCGCCATCTTTGCTAGGTCAGCCTAGGCCTAGCCCTAACCCAAGCCAAGGACCTTCCCCTTTGCCTGCCCGTACACCCTTGAAAGTGGGCAAATACTTTTACAAACAATCTTTAGTGAAAAGTGTAGCCAAGAAAGCACGCAGGGCAGCAGCAAAAGCTAGGGAAGGCGAAGATAGGTGATAGTGACGCCGACCCTGGGCTAGCAACCACCCGCATTCCTTTGTCCCGACGCCTTGACCCGGGACGCCACGCGTGTCACCCACAGCCCTCGGCTTCATCTCGCCCTCAGGATGTGCAAAGGGCCTCTACAAGTGGTACTAGTGGGGTGGCATTGTCCTCCCACAGTGTGCCACCACGGGCCCCGCATCATAGAGCATTATTTGCTGCGGAGAAGCCCTCGGCTCGACGCAAAAGGAGCCCAACTCCCGAGGCTGAGGCTCCCATTGTTGAACCTCCCGTAGCCTCCCGCGCCCCACGCCGCCGATGCCCGGTCACTTCTTCACCCGAATTGTCTCCTGAAGAGGATGCTGACGATCCCAACATTGCCCCAGATGAGCTGACGTCGCCTGAGGAGGAGGAGGACGACGAGGAAGAGGATGTGGAAGAGGAGGAATCCCGACAAGACGAGTTCGAGGGTGAGGTCGTGGGCATGGTCAGCCTGCCGACGCCGATGCCCCTGGGCGTGGGCGTGGGCGTGGGCATGCAGGGCGTCCGCGTGGCCAAGGGCGTGTGCCAGGGCATCCAGGGCGTGTGCCTGCTGCAGCTGCACGTGCTCAAGCATCCGACCTGTTTGTGTGGACAGATGGGGCTGATTTTGAGCCAGATTGTCCTGCCTTTGACGAGGTACAGATGGATTCCGGGGTGTCACCAGCATATCCCTGTGGCCCAGATGCTACCCCCAGTGAACTTTTCTGTGGCTTCTATGACAATGAAGTCATGGAATACCTCGTCGAAGAGACAAATAACCACCATGCTATCTGTGCCAACTTTCTTGGGAGGAAGACCAGTGCCAAGATGGTGGCATGGAGAGCTGTCACTGTGGCAGAACTATATGTGTTCTTGGCACTCACAATGCTGATGACACATATAAGGAAGCACGTTCTGGCCGACTACTGGATCACTGGCGACCTCATAACGACTCCAGCATTTGGCAAGTACATGTCCAGGAACAGGTACTTTGACATCCTCTCCTATCTCCACCTGACCAACAACATGCATGTCCACCTTACCGACACACTATGGAAGATCAGGAAGCTGTATGACATGATACGTCATCGGTTCACCACCTACCTGATTCCTTTCCAGAAGATGTGCCTCGACGAGGCTCTGGTCCTGTTCCGTGGTAGGCTGCACTTCCGACAGTATATCCCGTCCAAGAGACACCGCTTCGGCATCAAGCTCTTCGTCCTCTGCGACTGTTTGACGGGGTATGTGCTGGACTTTGTGGTCTACAGCGGCAGGGGTGGAGAAATTGAGACTGACCCCCACATTGGTTTTGGCGGTGCTGTAGTAAAGAAGATGATGGAGAGGCACTTCCATAAGAACCACATCCTCTACACAGATAACTACTACACGTCGCCTATCCTGACCAAGTACCTCCATGACCGCAAGACCGGAACTGTCGGCACAGTCAAGGCCAAGAGTAAAGGCATGCCAGGCTACCCAACCAAGACGAAGAAGTCGGACATCTTCCACAAGAAGAGTGGCCCCATCCTGTCCATCCACTGGCATGACCAGCGGAAGGTCAACCTCCTCACCACATGCCACAAGGCCGAGATGGTCGCCACAGGGAAGGTGGACCGAAGAACCAAGAACCCCGTCCAGAAACCAGCTGCTGTCCTGGACTACAACATCAACATGCGCCTCATCGACAAGTCCGACATGCAGATGGGCTTCATCGACTGCCTGCGAACATCTTGCAGGTGGTACAAGAAGTTTATCCAGCATACGGTAGATATGTCGGTCCTCAATGCCTACAACATCTACCGTCTGAGGACTCCAGGAGCCAAGAAGTACAAGTCCCTGCGGAAGTTCCACAAGCAGGTGATACTTGAGCTCCTGGCTAAGCATGCGGAACCTGCGAGACCACTACAAGGACCAGGCCAGCTGGACAGAACGGGGTGTGCCGACTTCTTCAGGAGGCACCAGCTCAACCCCCTTCCTTTCAATGCACCCGGTAGTCGGGTTAGAAGCCAGAAGAGGTACCATGTCTGCAGCCACACAACTCGCAGACCCCACAAAGTAAAAAAAACAACATGGCAATGCCTCGAGTGTGAAGTGGCACTGTGTGCTGGACGGTGCTTCAATTACTTTCACATGCTCCAACAATTTTGAAGTGCCCGTGACAATAACAGTGAAAGTGACACTCTAAAATGTAGGCTAAGAATAATATAAAATAATAAATAAAAGTGAAAGAGACACAAATAACTAATAATAAGTGCCCTAATAACAATATGAACAAGTGAAAGTGACACTATATATAATATTAGCTTACCTAACAATACATAAAAGTGAAAATGACACTATCAATTATCATAGTCCAGTGAAAGTGACACTATAATAATAATAAAACTAAGTATAAGTGAAAGAGACACACATAAGTAATAATAAGTGCCTTCATAACAATATGAACAAGTGAAAGTGACACTATATATATTATTAGCTTACCTAACAATACATGAAAGTGAAAATTACACCATCAATTATCAAAGTCCAGTGAAAGTGACACTATAATCATAATAATTATAATAAAACTAAGTAATAAGTGACAGAGACACAAATAACTTCATGAAAAAAACTTTATTGAGTGAAAATAACATAATAACTATAATAAATTGCATAATAAACAATAAAACACTATCAAATCGCTTCCCGGCATAATTGCGGGTGGAGCGACGAGTGCAACTGGGCGTCGTAGCCGGGGCTGCGGTTGAGTGTTCGGACGCGCCAAGGTAAATATGCGGCAAAAGTTACCTCCACTTCCATCACCATAACTCCGGAACCAGTTGAGCTAGAGCTACGCGGCAAGGTACGGCGCACATTTTGACATCTCTTTTATTAATGTAGATAGTATATTAAGCGAGATTAGCCTTAGTTTTCTTTTGTTGTTTTTCAGCCAGATCGTTCGGATACGAGCTTCGTCATTTAGAAAGGCAGCCCGGGCCACAAGGGTTATAAATGTTTCATGTTCTCATAAGCTAATTAGCTGCATGTCATTTCTCATTCAGATGCGATGACCTCTTTTGCGATACTGCAGATTGGAAAATGTTGTTCATAAGAGAAATATTCTTAAATGTGTTAAACGTTATATTGATTTTTGATAATATCAATTTAAGGAAGAACCACTTTAAATCATAGATTTAATTTATGTATGAACGTGCGGATCAAATACGTTAAGGCATTCAATAATTTATGTATGAAGGTGCGGATCAAATACGTTAAGGCATTCAATAATTTATGTATGAAGGTGCGGATCAAATACGTTAAGGCATTCAATAATTTATGTATGAAGGTGCGGATCAAATACGTTAAGGCATTCAATAATTTATGTATGAAGGTGTGGATCAAATACATTAAGGCATTCAATAATTTATGTATGAAGGTGCGGATCAAATACGTTAAGGCATTCAATAATTTATGTATGAAGGTGCGGATCAAATACGTTAAGGCATTCAATAATTTATGTATGAAGGTGCGGATCAAATACGTTAAGGCATTCAATAATTTATGTATGAAGGTGCGGATCAAATACGTTAAGGCATTCAATAATTTATGTATGAAGGTGCGGATCAAATACGTTAAGGCATTCAATAATTTCAGGAAAATACAGTATTCATTCTAACCATTCCGTACAATGATGACTTGATATAATTTATTGTGACTATCATATTATTACTTTCCTAATATTAGAAAGGACCTATACAGTAGGTATCATTGAATTAATTAAATATGATTATCCCGTTTGATTACAAGAGGACCCAATTAATATATAATCGTCTCACTTTAACCATAATTCCCATGACGCTATCGAGAGTAGGTCATCAATATGCTTTGTATTTGTCAGTGTTTGTAAATATGTATATACCTAGGCACATACCCCATAGCTGGTGGTGGCCGACTCGAGATAGACCTTGAACAGAAACAACAAAATAAAATTAAACTAAAAATTCACACACAACTAGGTCATCCAGGAGAAGGCCTAGTGACCAAAGACCAATTGGGATTTCCAGCAATAGACTCCCAGGTCCCGGACCTCCCAGAGAGGTTCCGGTATCAGCAAGCAGACAAGCAGCGACCTCCACTCCCTACAACCACATATCACTCATCTATTCACAATTATTCTTCATTCATTCCTATTCAACACCACTTGTCCTGCCTGTTCTTCAGTCATCTCTCTTTCAACGCTTGTTTCACACAATCTCTCAATCTCCTCCGAGGTCTTCCTCTCAATCTATTTCCCCTTGTTTCTTAATTGTATGTTGTCTTTGTAAGCCTTTCATCGTTCATTCATTCAATATGTCCATTGTCCATACCAGCATAGCACCCTGCTTTCCACTCTGGCTGATAAAGATTTCCGTTGTCCCTTTCTCGTACGTACCTTTTCATATTTCAATCTCTCTCTATGCATCACTCCACACATACTCCTCTGAAGTGACCTCTGAACGGCACCATACTATTTTTGCCGACTTAACAATGACTCACAATTACAATTTACAATTTTTACAATCACATCCAAACTGCGTCTGATGCGGAAATTCGCCCCCAAAATGTTTTTGGGCGCGGCCCGGGTGAGATTCGATCTCGGTCCCACCATGTGGGAGGCGAGCGCTCTGACCACTACACCAAGAGAAGTACTCCACTTGGCATGATAGCTTAAGCAGATTTCCGCATCTAATTCAGTTACAGACACTTTTGTCACAATCCAGGCATTACATCACTTTATCGTCCAGGTAGCAAAGACTCCGAGCAACTACAAGTAGTGGGGTACAGGTCTGAGCGCGTCAACTACAGCGAGGCTCCGAGACAACGATCACCAGCGACATTTCCGTCAGTAGCTGGGTCACGCACCACGGTGAAGAGGCAGTGCAGGAACCACCCATCTGCTACCATACCTCCCCAACGAAGCGGGGTCACTGGGGACATTATCTCTGAGAATTTCTGAGAGCTCTAGCCTTAGCAAACTGTTGTAGCCAACCAGTTAAGGCAAGCCAGTACACCATGGGGATTTACTTAGCCTATATGTACAGCACCCCAAGTAAGCCTCTCAGATATCCCTTTACAGCTGCCACCAGTGAAGTGGCCTCAAAACGGCACCATACTATTTTTGCCGACTTAACAAAGACTCACAATTACAATTTAAAACATTTACAATCACATCCAAACTGCATCTGATGCGGAAATTCGCCCCAAATGTTTTGGGCGCGGCCCAGGGGAGATTCGATCTCGGTCCCGCCACGTGGAAGGCGAGCGCTCTGACCACTACACCAAGAGAAGTACTCCACTTAGTATGATAGCTCGAGCAGATTTCCGCATCTAATTCAGTTACAGACACTTTTGCCACAATCCAGGCAATACACCTCAAGCAGCTCATCGCCTTACCATCCAATCTTCTTTTCTCTTGTATATTCAGACCCTATTTCTTGGTCCCAGATATCATTGTTGTACAATTATCCTTTGGTACACTCGGATACCATAGTCTCTAGCCCATCCCACTCTGGCATGAGGTGAGGCCAGGACCCTTTCTGGAAGGTGGCCCACAGTGATAGTTAAGGCTGGGTTTTGTGAGACAGAGAAATGCACACATGAACACAGCGTGAAGCATTTGGGACAGGATTCGAAGTCTTCAAATGCTTCACACTGTGCTCGTTTGTGTGTTGCCCTCTCTCTCAAACCACACCCCTCACCATCACTGTGGGCCGCCATCCAGAAAGGGTCCTGGCCTCACCTTTTGCCAGAGTGGGGTGGGCTAGAGACTATGGTATCCGAGTGTACATTAAACTTTTAGTATTCATTCCGTGATTTCTCACCTTCTATATACTGCCCATTGTTCCGAAAACTGTCCTTCCCTCACACACTCTCTGTCCTACCTCCCTTCCCACACCTGCATCCCTGCTTATCACTCCTAAATATTTAAAATACTCCACTTGTTCCAGACTTTCTCCATCCAGTCATACATTTAGATTCACCTTACAAGCATCTCTATTATACACAATTACTTTACTTTTGTTGACATTCACCCACTGCTTGCTCTTCCCACATACCACATTAAACTCTTTTACTACTTACTACAGCTTCTCAGAATCTGCCACTAGTGCTGTGTCATCAATAAACAGCAACTGATTCAACTCCCAATCACCACCATTCTTTCCTACTGAACCCAATCCTCTACTTATAGATCTCATTATTACCTCCCTCACTACACCACACCATCCATATATACATTACACAATCACAGAGACATTACACAACCCTGTCGCAGACCTACATTTACCTCAAGCCATTCACTCAACTCAAACACACGCTCTGCTCACTTCATTTGACATTGTATTCTAGCCATATATTTGTTGATTTACCATCACCACCCGTTATTCAGTTAATATACTTGTATCTTTTTCGAGCAGATATACATATGAAATAAAAAGTTTTTTTTTCTCCATAACATTCGAAAATATTCTCCAGTTACTATCCGTGAAGAAATCTGCAATATAATACTGAAATTTTAAACCTAATTGTGTCAAAGTGTATCAATTGTTATGCACATATACTTACACCATATCATTGCAAAGAACTGTATTAATTAGCTGTTAGGAAATAATGTTTAGGTATATTTTATTGATCTGAAAATAAAGTTTTTCATACCATGACAATCGGTTTGCAACCTTCAATTCTCCCAACCAATACCCTACTCTCATACTGTTCATTAACATTATTTGTTTATCCTATGCTACCACATATGAGTAATAAATATTAACATTATTTGTTTATCCTATGCTACCACATATGAGTAATAAATATTAACATTATTTGTTTATCCTATGCTACCACATATGAGTAATAAATATTAACATTATTTGTTTATCCTATGCTACCACATATGAGTAATAAATATTAACATTATTTGTTTATCCTATGCTACCACATATGAGTAATAAATATTAACATTATTTGTTTATCCTATGCTACCACATATGAGTAATAAATATTAACATTATTTGTTTATCCTATGCTACCACAATTATGAGTAATAAATATTAACATTATTTGTTTATCCTATGCTACCACATATGAGTAATAAATATTAGAAAATATATTAGTTAAGAAGTTATTATACATTACAAACAATGTTTAAACAACAACAGAAGTTCTGTATTTTTGTTTGTAATTTATATATTCTTAACTGATACATTTTCTAATTTGTTATACTCATATCTAATAAAGGTAAAGTTAGGAGACAATATCTAAGTGCAAATAGATGATAAGAAAAAGGCAAAATATATAATTTATAATGACTATAGTAAAAAGGATAATTATAAATTACAGACCCAGACAGAATGCCTAGCGCATTACTGAGGTAATCCTTTCGGGCATTGAAGCATACATCCGATTATCTTTCTCTCAAACTAACTCGTGAAAATCTTGATTTACTGACGCTTGTTTTACTGCTGTCCGCTACAAGGATGCATTCAAACGGTACCGTCCCCTTCAAACTCAAGAATCCCGTACTTTATAATTATGTTTCTGCCAGGAATCAAGCCAGATTTGTCCTTCGACCAGTCAAAAACTTTCATCAATAACAAATGCTCTGAACTTTCCAACTCTAGCTATTCACAAGATTTTTGGCATCTAGACAAAAACCTCTCTAACAATTTCACTTCCTCATTTTTTTCTCATCTTTTCCACTCTGACAATACCACCGTCACCTCTTCCTCTGACAAAGCTGAACTCTTAACTCAAACTTTTGCTAAAAACTCTACCTTGGATAATTCCGGCGCTACTCCTCTCTCCCCACCCCCTCCTACTTACTTATGGCCAATATCAGAATCTCTTCTAAGGATGTACTCTCTGCCCTTTCTGGGTAATGCTAAGAAGGCATACAGACCAGATGGTGTTCCTCCTGCTGTATTAAAAAACTATGCTTCCGTGCTCCCTGCATAGGCAAACTCTTTCGCCTCTGTCTTTCCTCTAACGTTTTTCCTTCTTGCTGGAAGTTTGTTCTTATTTAACCTGTCCCAAAGAAGGATGACCACTCTCAACCCTCCAACTATCATCCAATAGCTCTGATTTCTTGCATCTCTTAAGTTTTTGAAACCATTCTTAACCCAAAATGTCTAATTATCCCATAATCCACTTTCAGGTCGCCAGCACGGTATCCTTAAGGGCCGCTCCCCTGATGATATTCTTGCTCTTTTTACTAGCTCTTGATCTTCCTCCTTTCGCGACTTTTGTGAGACTTTTTCTATTTCACTAGACGTATCACTAATTTTCAAACTACCCTTCTTCGGTTTTTATCCCTCTATCTGTGGCTTTGTCTCTAATTATCTTTCAGACCACTCCATAGCTGCCCTAATGGACGGCCATCGCTCACTTCCCCAGCCTCTCAGCTCCGGTGTTCCTCAAGGTTCTGTCCTGACTCCAGTTCTCTTTCTAATATTCATCAAGGAACTCCTCAACTGTAACTCTAGTCCTATTCACTCATATGCTGATGGCTCTACCTTACACTATTCAACTAGTTTTTCACAACAACCCAGCAGGCAATCACTCCATAACTCACGTGTCAATGCCATATAACGCCTATCGCCTGATCTATCGATGATTTTAGATAGGGACAGAGAAAATCTTGTTACTTTCAAGGCCTCTAAGACCCAATTTCTCCTATCTACCCGTCGCAATCTTCCACAAGACTTTCGCAATGGATAAATGTACTGAATTTCGGTGTGAGCATCCTAGGTTCGCATCCCTGGACTGCCACATGTATTTGTTGATTTCATTAATTGAGTTTAGTTGTAAAGTCGATTGGTGGAGGGAATATAATAATTATTCAACAATACACAAATCAACCCTTCATCTTCTCTGAATATTCTAGGTGTATCTTTTTTCATCCAACCTTTCTTGGAAAGATCATATTACCATTCTTCCTAAAGCAGCTTCCCCAAATTTAGGTGTGCTCAACCGTCTTTGTGGGTTCTTCACACCCACACAGCTTCTTGCTCTGTATCGGGACACAGTGCACCCCTGTATTGAGTATTATTCGCATGTGTGGGGAGGTTCCACCCATACCGCAATTCTCGAAAGAGTAGAGTCAAATGCATTTCACCTCATCAACTAACTTCCTCTAATTAGCTCCCTACAATTTCTTTCTACACGCCACAATGTTGTATCTCTTTCATTCTTCTATCGCTAGTTCAACAATTAGTGTTCTTCAGAGCTCTCTCGATCAGTGCATACCTCCTCCCTTGTGGCAACTGCGAGGCACCCGCCTTTCATCACAGTCCCACTCCTATTCTGTCCAGCTCTCTAACCCAAGAATTGGCAAAGTTTGTCAGTCTTTCTTCTACTCAACAGGTGAACTCTGGAAATATCTTCCTCAATCAATCTTTCCTTCATCTTATAACTTAAACTGATTTAAACTTCGTGTGTCCAGGCATTTTGACTCCAACGTCCCGTGAATTTAACTTTGTCACTCTTTATAGACCTGGAGCCCGGGGGGGTCTGGTTAGCTGGGAAGGTAACCAATTTTCTTTCCCACCAAAGTATCACATACCAATGCTAATGTATGGAACTGGACGACTGGCAGGCTTGCAGTGGTGGATGTGGCCAGGAGAATGGATTATATCCACTCTAAAAATGATCTAGATCAGCTTTGCACAGTAACCCATCCTAAATAACTGTAATAGGCATTCCATAACCTAATGTATGAAACATGGTTGATGACAGTCATTTTCATTGGTGGGTTGCACCTGCCAGCCACCACTAATTAGCCCCTCAAAGCTGACCTAGATCAGCTCATGAGGTAACCACTGCAAATCCCTTGTAAAATCTTCTGCAGGGTCCCAAATAGCATGAATGGCCACTTCCACTAAATTCCAGTGGTGGGGCACCCCCGCCAGCCACGCCCCAAAATTGCAAAACCCCAGAAGTGACCTAGATCAGCTCATGAAGTAACCACTTCAAATCACTTGCAAAATCTTCTGCAGGGTCCCAGTTATCATGAATGGGCACTTCCAGTAATTTCCAGTGATGGGTTACACCTGCCAGCCACCATTAATTAGCCCCTCAAAGCTGACCTAGATCAGCTCATGAGGTAACCACTTCAAATCACTTGCAAAATCTTCTGCAGGGTCCCAGATATCATGAATGACCACATCCAGTAATTTCGAGTGGTGGGGTACCCCCGCATGCCAAACCCAGAACTGACCTAGATCGACCCATAAAGTAACCTTTTCAAATCAATTGGAAAATCTTCTGCAGGGGCATGTGAGGTATACATTTTAACTTTTTGTTATATCAGATTTTTACTGGGTTTGACTGGCTATTTCGTGGACTCAATCTCAACTGGGCAGGAAATGAATTTACACATACAGACACACATAAACATGCAGGGGTAAAATTACAACACAGAAGGCCATTTATAGCTATTATATTCAATATATGGTGTATTTTGCTAATTGTTCACACATAAAACTAAATAAACACATTACATAGAACATATATATATATATATATATATATATATATATATATATATATATATATATATTATGTAATCCAGAATTAAAATTGATTATATAAGCCAGATTAGTATAATAGTTCAGTTTCCCACTCATGTGTTCGATTCTCTAGAGTTCTAGAACTGTCATGATTCAGTCTGTCTCTCCCAGCATTGCGCCACTTCATTCACGTGTATAGTAGAACATTTCAGATTCTCTGGTAACATATTATATATACCCCCTGAGTCCATGCAGTTTTGACTCCAGACTGACCGACCTTAGCATCGCGCACACACCCCTCTCTCTCTTGTACATAGTGATTTATACCTAGTGTTGTGAATCAATTATCATCTCTCCTGGCTACCTTCATAAGATAAAGAAACCTGCAAGCTGTTACCTGTGATTGGGGAGTTGAGTACATAAGTGTGTCCCATATCATAGCTTATTTATTATTCTCAGTGAGATTTTTGTGTATTAATTATAAGTTAATCTAGTGATCAGTTAATCATTAATTATCATTGAGTTTTCTGTAAATTCATATGTTGTTATTTCCTTTTGATTGCATTTATTAATATCATAAGTGTAAAGCATTCAATTAATTTGTGATTAGTTTCCAAGTTTGTGAATTTGACCAGATTAATTTAGTTACCCCTTATTATTGTATTTCTAGAAGGACTATTTTCTCAAGTGATATTTTAGTGCTTGTTGTATTAATTACTTGTATTGCTTTTATTAACGTATTGTGCATATCCTTAAGTTATTAAACATATATTATCCATTTCCAGTGATCTTGAGAAAATATTAATTCTTGTGTAATATAGCTATTTAAACCTTGCATTGCTTCGGTAAAGATATATAATTATTTATTTTTCACTTGCATATTTTCTGATAATCTTTCTTGTTGTTACTAAGCCAAATCTTAGTGCATTATATATTCTTATTGCTCGTCCTGAAGAGACTGATTTTATTGTTACATTATAATACTTAAACTAAGAATTTGTATTCTAGTTTCCTTGAACCTGGATATTTTTTAGAGTGGTCTGACATCAGTCTTGAATTAAATATTAAGCATATTGTTTGTGTCATTTCACCTTGTCCAAAAACATAACAATATATATATATATATATATATATATATATATATATATATATATATATATATATATATATAGGGGTGTGAAAGATAAGAATGGGAGAATGCTAGCCGAGAAGCAAGAGAGAGTCGAAAGATGGAGGGAGTACTTCAGTGAGTTGCTAAATGAAAGGAATGAAGAGCCAGCAAATATAGCTGGATATGGTATGGGAGGGAGAAGAAGAGAAGTAGTGGAGGAGGAGGTGGGGATCAGGAGGTCAGAAGTGTGGGAAGCCATGAAAAGAGTGAAGTTGGGGAAAGCACCAGGAACAGATGGAGTGTGTGGGGAAATGTTGAGGTATGGTGGTGAGATAGTGATAGAATGGGTATGGAAAATGTGCAAACTAGCATGGGAGAAGGGGAGTGCACCCGATGACTGGAAGACTGGCATAATAGTCCCCCTATATAAGGGCAAAGGGGAAAGAGGAGTGTGTGGTAACCACCGAGGAATATGTCTTCTAAGCGTAGTAGGGAAGGTATACAGTAGGGTAGTGATTGAGAGAGTGAGAGTGAGAACGGAGAAATGGATAGGCGACGAGCAGGGAGGTTTTAGGAAGGGAAGAGGATGTGTAGATCAGATTTTTACCCTGAATTGTGTTGTGGAGAAGTATCTGGAGAAGAAACAAAAGGTGTATGTTGCCTTTATGGACTTGGAGAAGGCCTATGACAGAGTGGATAGAGAAGGTTTGTGGAAAGTACTTAGAATATACGGAGTAGAGGGCAAGTTGCTGAAAGCAGTGAAGAGCATGTATGAGGGTGCAAAGGCGGCAGTACGTGTGAGAGTGAGCAGAGCGAGTTCTTTGACCTGAATGTTGGTTTGAAACAGGGGTGTGTGATGTCCCCGTGGTTGTTTACTGTATATATGGATGGAGTTATGAAAGAAATACTATCAAGAGCAGTGGATGTTGGTGTATCGCTGAAAAGGGAGGGAATTGAGTGGAAGCTACCTATACTGCTGTTTGCGGATGATACAGTTCTGATGAGTGATAATGAATGGGAGTTGCAGGGTCTGGTAAATGAGTTTGGAACAGTGTGCGAAAAACGGAATTTGAAGATAAATACGGGGAAGAGCAAGGTTATGGTCTTCGAAAGGGGTGAAGTCACAGAGTGTGAGGTGAAGCTGAACGGTCAGGCTATGGAGATCGTCAACTCTTTTAAGTATCTGGGCAGTGTGTTGAGTAAAGATGGGACTATGGATGAAGAGGTGCGGGAGAGGGTACAACAGGGGAAGAGGGTTGTAGGAATGCTAAAAGCAGTAACAAGAAATAGGGTGGTCAGTATGGAAGTGAAGAAGTCCTTGCATGACAGTGTGGTAATCCCGACACTGACTTACGGAAGCGAAGCATGGACGTTGGTTGAGAGACTCAGACCAAGAGTGAGAGCAGTGGAAATGAATTACTTAAGGAGTGCGTGCGGAGTTACATGGAGGGATAGACAGACTAATGAGGAAGTAAGAAGGAGGTGTGGTGTGGAGGTAGATGTGCTGGAAAGTGTGAAAAGGAACAACTTGAGATGGTTCGGCCATATGGAACGTATGGAAAGCGAGAGAATGACTAAGAGGGTGTACGAGAGCGAGGTGGAGGGACAGAGGGGGAGAGGTAGACCGAATATGAGGTGGAAGGATGGAGTGAGGAACTACATGAACGAAGGCGGTGCGGGTGGGGGGGAGGGGCGTCGACTGACTGGGGACAGAGGTGCATGGGGGCGGTTCGTTCGTGGCCACCCCTTCGGGGATCACGGCGTCAGGCAATAGATAGATAGATAGATATATATATATATATATATATATATATATATATATATATACATATATAATATCTATACTGTATATATATATATAGACAATATATATATATATATATATATATATATATGGATTGGGTGGAGGAGAAAACACAGGGAAGAGCTATGAATCTTTATTCTCTAACGTTTCGGGGTATGTTATGTACCCATCTTCAGAGAGACATAACCCGAAACGTTAGAGAATAAAGATTCATAGCTCTTCCCTGTGTTTTCTCCTCCACCCAATCCGTCTACCTGTCAGTATGGAACATTCATATATATATATATATATATATATATATATATATATATACTGTAATATATATATATATATATATATATATATATACCGTATATATATATATATATATATATATATATATATATATATATATATATATTGTATATACATATATATATATATACAGTATATATACTGTATATATAACCCGTAACGGAGATGAAATGCAAAAATATTTATGACTTTGTTTTGCTTCTTTTAGGCAATAATTAATATACACAAATATAGCACTGTAGATTTCTCGGATATTAGAGTTTATCATAAGGTAAGTATCAATAAAAAAAGCGCACTTAGGAATCTTGGCACATAGACACAATAGGTCACGAAAGTACTTCTAGAACAGAGTTAGTACGAGTTGAGAAATAACACAATTCATCAATCACGTATCACTTTATCATGGGGGACGCAGCAAAGAAAAGTGTCACTGAGATTGAGTTTTATGTGTAAGGTTGGTGGGTGTGTGTGGCTGTATGGAAATATATCATAGATAGTCTCACAAGGAGTCAATATACAAAATATTTCACCTTACAACGATAGACAAATGTGGTTTGGTTCCTCAGCTATAGAGGCCTATAAAATGAGAAGGGTGGTCTGGTATACAGCCTTCAACTATCTTCGTTCTTGAGTCGTGGTCCAACATCTATTGATCTTCTCTTGGCTCGTCCTTGTAGTGGCTCAACGACAGGGTTGGTAGTGGTACTCCGGCAGCATCCTTGGAATGGCTCAACGGTGTTGTGGAAGCAGTGACATGCACAGGGGGGGAGGGGGGGGGGGCCCCTTGGGGGGCTTGAGCTACATATATAATATTGTTACATTAACCCCTGTGGAGCGGGCATATTGCCCCGAAATTACCTTCATTCCCTGCTCATTTTCATGCATAAGCAAGAGACAGAGAGTAATACAATTTAATATCCTTGAAAGTAAAATGATACAGCTTTCCAATGACAACTGAATCATCCCTGTACGACACATTCTTATCTTGCAATGATCTTGCAAACGAAGGCCAACATCGGAAAAAATTTAGCAATTGTTTGCTGTTTTTGCTATGTGTGACGCTTCACACGAATGAGCTTTCTCTCTCTCAGACCTCAGTGTGTCCCCGCGGACTGTAGGCTGCGGTTGACGCTCCCCCCTCGCTGCCTGAAACAGCTGGCCTCGCTCTATGGTCTCATAATAGCCTCAAAATTGCGCCCGTCATATGACGGCCCCCGTACAGAAGGGGCTTCTGTGCCTTCTAGGTACGTGTCTTTTTTAGTTCACAGGGGCTGAAAGGAGGGTAGAGACCCCTAGCACAAGGGGGGAAATATCGCTTGTACAAATTATATTATATCACCAGCTTATCTTGTTTAGTTTTTCCATATTGTTTAAATACAAAGATGATGAGTTGATGATTGTGAAGACAAAACTGAGTATATTTTGCATAGATTCGCTTTGCAACTCTATGAACTGTTACGTCCTGGGATATATAAACACTGGGCTCTTTCTATTGGACTAGGTATGAGGCAACAAGCAACAACGGAAAACGCTAGATCCAACCCTTATCTATAAACCCAGGCAACAAACCACCCTAAACCGTCAAGAGTCCTGCCTGGACAACGAGGTATCCTATGACTCGGTTACAGGGTGCACGCACTACAGACTGCTGATAGTCAAGCAGGCTATATAAAAGATCACACAATTAAGTTGACTTAAAGCTTCAAGGAAAAGATAGATAACGGAATTAAATTGCAGAAACAATTTAATAAAAACTAGAAGAAAGTACATTTAACATTACGTTAATTAATACAACTAATCACCCCTGCGTGAAAGAAGGTGAAAGCAAACAGTCCTCAAAACATCGTACAGGTAGACAAGATGCGGGTTTCTAAACTGCATGCGGCTACTGTAGGATCTGATGCTTAGCAAAGAAAGTACGTTACGGATTTAGAGAACTCTTAACTCATAAGCAGGAATAAATACTAGTGATAGGACCTACAGTGTACAATGGCATAGGTATAATTAAATAAAGGCAGCAACTCGCAACATAACCACATACAGGTGTGCTTCTCACTCTTAGTCAGGCAAACCTGCTTGAACAGAGTCTCTAAGCCACACCCTGACTCACAATGCTCACAAAAACGGTAAACTGTGGCACAATAACAAGCATACAGAGATAATAAACTCCTAGCTGTTAATCTGCCAGGTGGCAGAGGTCTAGCCGGAAGGATATAGGCTTCGGATACCCGGGCTGAGCCACCTGCTCTAGCCTAGGGACGTTCCCAGGTCTGTGCACCAAATTACTCTAATTGAAAGGGTGCTCTCTTGAGAGACTCAGATCGCAAGTATCTGACTCTCTCCTGGCGACCCTAAAACAAAAGCAAGACGTGCTAGCGCAGTGCTGAGTGGACTAGGCAATGGCCCTCACACAACACAATGCTAGACACACAGGGACACAGACAAGAAAATGCCCCCCAGACTCCCACGGGTATCCTAGTAAAGTCGTGCGGTTCCACGGGACTCGCACCAGCAGACTTTACTTAAAGGATCGCAAAAAGCCTCCCCTCCGGTCTAGCCCCTGCTAACCTGACACAAGAACACACTAGCAAGCATGAAACCACCAAATATGAGACAACAAAAAAAGCTTCCTAGGTCTCATTAACAATTACATCCCTGCATAATGCCCAAAATCCTATCTAGTTATCTGAGAGCTCGTCGTTAATACAATAATAGATATAAGGTCTATCAAGGGGATGGGATAATTAAATAGATTGGTGAATTAGTGGAAAGAAGGTATACAAATTAAGAGAGAATGTTTCTAAGTGGGGTTGAGAGGGATAGATATCAAGGGGGTCCGAAGGGTACGACAATGAGGTGAGCTCTGAGCCTTGAATCTGTCTGGACCCCACCCTAGGCATGCAGAATACATCCAGGCTTGGCAACACTCAACACAGTTGCCAGGTCAAAATCCTATACCCCGTGCATGAGTCGAAACTAAGCCTAACGTTGCAATCAAATGCATGTGGCAGCGCTTCAGGCTCGTCCCAAGCTGGTCTCTCCGCGCGAAGCAACGTCCCAAGCCGGTCTCTCTCTCCCGCTCCTCTCTTCTCGCTCTCACTAGACTTACATCTTATATATTATAATGAAACAATCAACTATCGAGAATAAAATATACTAAGATGCGTTGGTTAAGAATAAGGGCAGCTTCAAGCTGTGAAACAACATAAGAATATCCCAGACATTAGTTACATTGTCGTAGGATATAATTATACTAAGGGAAAGCCTGCCGGCCGGCTACCGCCAGCCAGTTTCTAAACGGCTGGGCAGCCGACGCGCGCGCATGCCCGCACGTGGTTACTATGCAGAAGCGTCACACCTCCCCAAGATATAAGACCCTTGACTAAGTTCTTCATATCTAATAGAAAGCTTCTCATAGTACCACACACTGTTGCGACACAAGGCACTATATAAAAAAAATAAATAAAGACTGTTGCGCTCCACCGAGCAAGTTCAACTAACTCAGCGACAATAAGCGAAAAACATTCAACTTAGATACTGCTACAACATCTTATACAAAATTCTACACGTTATAAAAAATAAAAAGTTTTTATAAGGTTTTTGCTTTTTTAATTTGTTTTTTTCGGCTGAACTACAGTGACAGCCTATTTTCCTCCACACTCAACCCTCAATCCTGTGGCAGTCTAACCAACATCATCCACCCTTGATAGACAATCCGCTATCACGTTATCAGAACCGGCAATATGGCGTATGTCCAGATTATACTCCTGAAGCATGAGTGACCACCTGGTCAGCCTCATATTCCGGTTATGAAACTGATTCAAGAATTTCAGAGGGTGATGATCAGTATAAACCACTACGACTGGTCCGAAAGCAGGAACATATACATCGAAGTGCCTGAGCGCCAGCACTATCGCCAGGAGTTCTTTTTCAATTACAGAGTAATTCCTTTGTGCACTATTGAATTTTTTACTGTAAAAACTCACTGGATGTTCGATACCTTCATCATCTGTCTGTAACAAGACAGCCCCAGCCCCTACGCCACTGGCATCAGTCGCCAGCTGAAAAGGTCTGCTGAAGTCCGGGGCCTTGAGTATGGGGTGGGTACATAACAGGTGTTTCACCAAGGAAAACGCCTCTGCACACTCAGGAACCCACCGGAACTTCTTGTCCTTAGATAATAAGTCAGTTAAAGGTGCAAGTACAGTCGAATAGCCTTTGATGAAGTGACGATAATAGCCTATCATACCTAGAAACCGCATGATTTGTTTCTTAGTCGTAGGCTGGGGAAACTGATCGATGGCTTTGATCTTTGTCTGTGGAGGGCACACCTGACCCATCCCCACCTCGAACCCCAGGTACAAAACTGTGGCTTTGACAAAATCGCACTTACCCAGGTTTACCACCAAACTGTTTACTGATTACTGTTCACCTCTGTGGGGTGGAAGTGGAGTGGTTGCATTGAGGCAGTTGGACAAAATTCAAAATAAAGCTATTAGATTAATCAATAACCCTGCAATCACACAGGACCTTCCTACATTATCCATACGAAGAAACGTTGCATCCCTTGCATTATTCTACAGATATTTTCACAGCAATTGTTCCGAGGAACTTGCTTCAATTGTGCCGCCTCTCCACATCTTTCCCCGTAGAACTAGGGCAGCTGAGAGCGCCCATGAATTTACACTTTCTCCTCCACAATGCAGAACTTCTGCTTATCAGAATTCATTTATCCCCAGAGCTACTACTCTTTGGAATTAACTTCCCTCGAATTGCTTTCCACAAACTTACAATCTACAAATGTTTAAATCCAGTTGTTACAAACATTTTATGAATGGAGGATGCCTTTAGGCACATGGACCTTTTTGTTTTATCTGTGTTTTTCCTTCCTCCGTTCATTGTCTCTTAAAAAAAAAAAAAAAAAAAAAAAAAATGCTTCATTCAGTTTATTAAAAAGCTGTCCGATGTGAGCACAGTGACTGTTAAAATCATCGTCGTATATTATGACATCATCTATGTACACCGTACAGTTGGGAATGTCGGCTACAATGTCGTTCATTAATTTCTGAAACGTTGCAGGGGCATTTTTCAGCCCGTATGGCATAACATGGCAACGATATGTGGCACCGTCCACCACAAACCCACACACCTCTCGCGCTCGCTCAGACAAGGGCACTTGCCAATATCCCTTAACAAGGTCTATCTTAGTGAGGAACTTGGCTTTTCCTATCTTATCCACACTGTCGTCCACGTGAGGGAGAGGGTAGGCATTTGTGGGGGTTAAACCATTCAACTTGCGGAAATCTATACAAAACCGCACCTTGCCATCTGGTTTGGGCTGCAGTGTGACTGGGGAAGTCCACCTTACTGCACCCTCAGAAATCAGCCCACGTTTCAGCATATAATCCAGCTCTTCCCTAAGTGCTGGTAATTTAATAGGGGGAACACGGTATGGCACTGATTTAAAGGGCGAATGGTCCCCAACATCGACATCGTGCACCGCTTGAGTAGTGAGGCCAGGATGCTTTGCGAAAACAGCTGGGTTTGAATCAAACAAGTGCTGCACAGCTACACGTTGTTGCTCAGGCAGGTGCAATATCAACTCGTGAGCCACTTGTCTAGAATTCCCCGCCCACTGATCCGCGGAAACATGACAATCCCAATTATCCTCCCCCGCAGCTTGACTGTCCATTCCTCCTTCTCCACCACGATCGCTGCAGATCAACACCGGGACAGTGAGAGGCTCGGAGGGGCGCCTCACATACTCTTTCATCAGATTTACATTGCAAAGTTGGTTCTTTTTCTTACCATCAGGAGTAGCTACTAAATAGTCGAGATCAGAAACCTTCCTTACAACCCGATACGGACCAGAATACTTGGCAGACAAGGGGTGTCCCACCAGAGGCAGTTGTATCAGTACCTCCTGATCTATTTCAAACTCCCTCAGCTTCACCTTCTGGTCGTATCTGTCCTTTATCTGAGCTTGTGAACTCTTAAGGTTCCGACCTGCTACCTCCAGGCTCTTTAGCATTCTCTCACGGCTTTCAACATCATACTTCAGAAGCGAGCATGGCTTTGTGACTCCCTCCCAGATCTCCTTGACTATGTGGAGGGGCCCCCTTAACCTGTGTCCAAAAACCAACTCGTTCGGGCTAAATCTCAAGCTCTCCCCAGGTACTTCTCTTGCAGCAAATAAAACGTATGGGAGACCTAGATCCCAGTCCTTCCCATTTTCCATGCAATAACACCGCAACATACTCTTGAGAGTCGAGTGCCACCTTTCCAAAACTACATGACTCTCGGGATGGTAGGCAGATGACACCACAGACACTATCCCATGTTGCTGCATGGTCTGCTTAAACAGAGCAGCAGTAAAATTGGATCCCTGATTAGACTGGATCTCCTGAGGGTAGCCATAAAGAGAGAAATAGACAAGTAGGTTTTTGACAACAGTCTTAGCCATCCCGTTGCGCATGGGGTAAGCATCTGGATACCGTGTTGCTACATCCATTACAGTTAGTAAAAATTTATTGCCGGCACTAGTGGGGGGCAATGGGCCAACCATATCGATAACTACTTTGCTGAAGGGCGGCCCAATGACAGGGATGGGTTGTAACGGGCTCTCGGAATGACCTGATTGGGTTTCCTAACAACTTGACAAGTGTGACACTGTGACACCCATGACACGACACTCGCCTTTAACCCAGGCCACCAGAAAAGCTTGCTCAGAGCTGCCTCCGTCTTACGTGCCCTCAGGTGCCCTGCCAAAGGCACATCATGAGCTAATCTCAATAAGCTCTCATGGCACACCCTCGGTACTACTAACTGGTCCACTAATCCTGACCCGCCATCCCACTTTTTCTTGGGATCCTGATGTCTCCGATACAAGATCCCCTCGGACAAGAAAAAATCACCAGGCTGCGCATCCCCATCGCTCTCCAGTTCGACAGCACCATTACCACACACCCTGACTTCAGGATCTTCCAGCTGCAAGGAACATATATCAGCAGGTGCGAGATTATCCAAGTTCATCTTAAATAATTTATTTCCACCTCCAATGTCCCGCTGAGCCATCCTTTCCTCATGCTGCGCATAACGATGCTGTCGCAGAGTATCATCCTGCCCTGCACCTGCACTAGCGGTGACAGGCCCCGGGGCCTCTCCAGACTCTAACATAGGTGCCAATAATGAGTCACCAAGAAACACTGCCGGCTCAAAACTTTCCAATTGACCAACACTTCCCGTTTTCTTGTGACCTTTCCTCCGCGGTTTGATAGACTGAGGTGGTGGCTGCAAGGCTCCGGATGTCTGAGAACGCGTCACAACACACGCCATGGTTTGTACGCTACACTTCTCAACCCACTCCTGTTCCTCCCTACTAACGTCGGCCGCCTTCTCGGCAACGACCAAGGGTGAAACCATAGAAGCAGGCACCGCAAAGTCGTTGCCGAGGAGGAGGTCGACGCCCCCAACAGGCAAGTTCTCTACAATTCCTACATCCAGCTCCTTCGCCACACCACCCACCTCCAGCTCCATCCGCACCAGCGGGTAGGACTTCGTAGCATTGATCCCCTGAACTACCACCATCCGAGCAGCGTTAATCGGTCTACCAGTAAAGTTCTTTAACAAGGTCTGAGAAGCCTCCGTATCACACAATAGCTTAACTCCTCGCCTTTCGCCAGCCCACCTCACAAAACCATGCCCTCTATGACCCCCAATGACGTCGCGGACAGGGTTCGAGCCTTCCGGACTCTTGAACACAGGCTGTGTCCCGCCCTCTGATGAACTACCCTTGGCAAACTCAGAAGATATAGGCGACACCCCTATGCTGCGGGCCAATGACACAACCTTGTTTGGTGGCTTGTTCGGACAAGCATTTGCAAAGTGACCCTCCTTGTGACATGCGAAGCACTCTTTACTCTTTGGTTTCCCTTGGGAGTGGGAGGTACCATTAGACTTCTTATACGGGACGGTATTTGGTTTATGTTCAGTTTTATTGTCAGTGCTAGATGGTTTTGTGTATTTATGTGTATCAAAATTCTTGGGAGGGGGAGGGGTACGATCCTTTGCACCCGACTCACTCCTAGCTGCTGCTCCGCATCCTCGAATTAATGACAGTCGGCGGTCAGCCATTTCTGCTGCCTCCTGGAGAGTTCTAGGAATTTTTTCCTTTATATTTAATGTTAAGTCCCCGCCTGTGCACTTAAAGAACTGCTCCAAGAGAACCAGCTCACTCAACTCCTCAAAAGTAGCTGCCCTCTCAGAACGCAGCCAATATCGTAGTGCATCAGACAAGTCCCGGGCATGTTCTAGGAAGGTACTATCCTTGCCCTTAGTAACACCCCGAAACTTCAAGCGGTAAGTTTCTGGTTGTAACTCATAGGCCCGTAGCACAGCCTTCTTTAGCTCATCATAACTACACAGGACTCTAAAGGTAGTGCATCATACGCTTTTAGCCCCTTTCCTAGGAGTCTTGATGAAACTAATGCTGCTCACTTTTCCTGAGGCCACTGGTGTTCCTGACACTTCTTCTCAAATCGCATAAAAAACTCAGCCACACCTAATTCATCGAACACAGGAACTAGTTTAAGCAGGTGCGACAATGATTGGTCCCGATGTCTGTTACCTCCCCCAATATTTCGCCCTGTTACTTCCACTCGAGAGATCTCCAGCTCCCTGTCAGCCCGATACCTAGTAGACTCTGCCTGCAGTTCAGCCTCTCATATAGCTGTTCTCTTTGCGGCCTCAGCCTTCACACTAGCCTGTCTCTCGGCAGCCTCAACCTGAGCTCTTGCAACCTCAGCCTGCACACTAACCTGTCTTTCGGCGGCCTCAACCTTGGCCATCTCAAGCCGAAACAACAAATCTGGATGTCAACCCTTGAGGAGGGGAAGGTGCATTTAATGGAGAGGGTCCCTGTGATTGAATTCCACGCTGCCATTGACCATCAACTTGGGGGTATGTACTAAATTCAGGCACCCTGATGTTTGAAATGGGGGTAGAGTGGAGGGGGGGCTGGGGACCGGGGCCCCCAGTCGCCTCTCCACCCAGGTCTCTCCCTTCTAAACCCAATATCAAAGTCCTCAGCTGATCTTTCCTCATGCCACTTAAACCCTGGTGACCCTGAAGACCTGCCACACACTTTAAGCCATACTTATTCAGCTTCAACACCCTGGCAGCAGTAAGGGGCACCTCTAAAAATCTTCTAGCACCCTCCTCGCTATCGACTAGCCACTCCACAGGTCTTTCTCCCTCCGACCCCGTATCGTGACCTAACACATCACTGTGTTCTGATGTATTAGACATGTTTGTGTACTGCAGTAATTATCACGGTTATAGAATGTGCCTTATCTCCTACGCAAGTATGTATATACTAATGTTATTTAACACTAGATTAGCGGGCTAGCGGTTTATTTATATGTACCGCCCAGCGGGGTGTTTTTAGCCAAAATAGGGCTGTTTACGTGATCATTTTCATGCCTAAATAAGACCCAGAGCGTAAAACAAGTATCTATCCCTGAAAGGGCATAAACAGAGCTTTCCAATGACACCATAACGATCCTTTTATGATGGCTAGTTTTTTGCAACAACCGCGCAACGCAAGTGCAAAAAGCATGTAATTCGGCACTTTCCCCATACAATTCCGTATATAGCGAGTGAGAGAGGGAGGGAGGAGGTGGATTCGTGTCAGTAGGTTCGCTGCGGTGGTCTGGAGCAGTCATACGCTCGCTACTCTCCTGCCACCACTTGTCTCTCTCTATCAGCAACATTACGTGCTGAAATTGCCACACGACCTATGTCGAGCGCCGCCAGATAGTCCAGATTTATTATACTCGACTTATGTTGCGCCCCGACAGTTAGAGGTTAAATTAAAGTCTTTAATGTGTTATATTGGTTGCTCCAAAAAAAATTAAAAATCTATGTCCACTGTATTCCTCTAATCATAAGGAATCTCAAAACAAATGACCACTATATTCCTCTGTTCAGTAAATCCTATGCAAGGTCGCCATTTGTTACGTCCAGGGATATATAAACACTGGGCTCTTTCTATTGGACTAGGTATGCGGCAACAAGCAACAACGGAAAACGCTAAATCCAACCCTTATCTATAAACCCAGGCAACAAACCACCCTAAACCGTCAAGAGTCCTGCCTGGACAACGAGGTATCCTATTGCATGCGGCTACTGTAGGATCTGATGCTTAGCAAAGAAAGTATGTTACGGATTTAGAGAACTCTTAACTCATAAGCAGGAATAAATACTAGTGATAGGACCTACAGTGTATAATGGCATACGTATAATTAAATAAAGGCAGCAACTCGCAACATAACCACATACAGGTGTGCTTCTCACTCTTAGTCAGGCAAGCCTGCTCGGACAGAGTCTCTAAGCCACACCCTGACTCACAATGCTCACAAAAACGGTAAACTGTGGCACAATAACAAGCATACAGAGATAATAAACCCCTAGCTGTTAATCTGCCAGGTGGCAGAGGTCTAGCCGGAAGGATATAGGCTTCGGATACCCGGGCTGAGCCACCTGCTCTAGCCTAGGGACGTTCCCAGGTCTGTGCGCCAAATTACTCTAATTGAAAGGGTGCTCTCTTGAGAGACTCAGATCGCAAGTATCTGACTCTCTCCTGGCGACCCTAAAACAAAAGCAAGACGTGCTAGCGCAGTGCTGAGTGGACTAGGCAATGGCCCTCACACAACACAACGCTAGACACACAGGGACACAGACAAGAAAATGCCCCCCAGACTCCCACGGGTATCCTAGTAAAGTCGTGCGGGTCCACGGGGCTCGCACCAGCAGACTTTACTTAAAGGATCGCAAAAAGCCTCCCCTCCGGTCTAGCCCCTGCTAACCTGACACAAGAACACACTAGCAAGCATGAAACCACCAAATATGAGACAACAAAAAAGCTTCCTAGGTCTCATTAACAATTACATCCCTGCATAAGGCCCAAAATCCTATCTAGTTATCTGAGAGCTCGTCGTTAATACAATAATAGATATAAGGTCTATCAAGGGGATGGGATAATTAAATAGATTGGTGAAGTAGTGGATAGAAGGTATACAAAGTAAGAGAGAACGTTTCTAAGTGGGGTTGAGAGGGATAGATATCAAGGGGGTCCGAAGGGTACCACAATCCTTTACAATTCCTTAGTCCGCCCTCTTCTGGAATACTGTGTTCAATCCTGGTGCCCTTATTACCAAAAAGATATAAACAAGCTAGAACGAGTTCAACGTAGAGTTACCAAAATGATACCTAGCCTAAAGAACAAACCATACGAAGAGCGTCTTAGAGAATTAAATCTATTTCCTTTAACCCAGCGCAGATTAAGAGGTGACTTAATTCAAGTGTTCAAAATCATCAAAGGCATCGACAATATGAACAGTAGTAAGTACTTCACTATCGACCAATCTAATTACACGCGGGGAAACGGTTGCAAAATTATTGGTAAATCTTTTAACTCACACGAATCTAAGAATTTCTTCTTCAATCGAGTTGTCAACTTGTGGAATGGGCTTCCCCGAAACGTTATAGACTGCATCACCGTTGATTCATTTAAACTCCGCCTAGACAAATATCTCGCATCAAACCCGCGACTGACTGCTTTTGTAAATGAATAACTTTATTTTATCCCCCCCTCAGTTACTAACCCATCTGTCCCCTACTAACTTCCTAATCCTGCCACGGACATTAGTTCCAGGGCAGTAATTCCCTTTCCAATGTTCCCTTACCCACTCTAAACCACTGTTTGGACACTTGATCCTCAGTGTTTTGGAGGACAAGCAACCTAGAAGGGTCACTAGATCTGTTGTTGCTTGATTTCCTTTGTACTCCTTTGTACTCCTTTGTACAATGAGGTGAGCTCTGAGTCTTGAATCTGTCTGGACCCCACCCTAGGCATGCAGAATACATCCAAGGCTTGGCAACACTCAACACAGTTGCCTGGTCAAAATCCTCTACCCCGTGCATGAGTCGAAACTAAGCCTAACGTTGCAATCAAATGCATGTGGCAGCGCTTCAGGCTCTTCCCAAGCTGGTCTCTCCGCGCGGAGCAATGTCCCAAGCCGGTCTCTCTCTCCCGCTCGTCTCTTCCCGCTCTCACTAGACTTACATCTTATATATTATAATGAAACAATCAACTATCGAGAATAAAATATACTAAGATGCGTTGGTTAAGAATAAGGGCAGCTTCAAGCTGTGAAACAACATAAGAATATCCCAGACATTAGTTACATTGTCGTAGGATATATACTAAGGGAAAGCCTGCCGGCCGGCTACCACCAGCCGGTTTCTAAACGGCTGGGCAGCCGACGCGCGCGCATGCCCGCACGTGGTTACTATGCAGAAGCGTCACAGAACATATGGGAGATGTGGACACCATCCAGCTCTTCTGAGCTATCAGAAAAGACTGGATGACTCCGTTGTCAACACCTGCCCGGGATGTAACACAGCACCCATACCATTTAACACATCATCCAAGACTGCATCTCACACAATCACTTACGCCAACAACACAATCTACACTCCTTGAGAGCTCTGTGGGAAAGCCCGACCGTGGCCATGGCCTTCCTTAGGGACTCGGGGCTGTTCGGCCAGGCAGCTTAGGGAAAAACAACAACAACAACAACAACAAATGGGAGATTTATTTTTTTCACTGGGGTTGCTTGGGTTGTACTGTCCGCCACACCAGCCAGCTGGCTGCACATTGTAACTGGTTTCAGTTCTCCTCTGTTCCTAGGAATTATTAAGATAGATCCTTCTACTCTTTATCCTGTTGATAATCTCACAGTGAGTATCTTATGATTGTATAATTATAACTTTATTAGCATTTGATGTGTTATATAAGTAATTAGTTGTTTTAATCATTCAATGCAGAAACAAAATATAGGCCGAGGCCTAATTTTTACTGATCGTATTTTCAAAAATGTAACACATTCTGGAGAGATTGGGTAAAATTCCTATAGCTAGGCTACTTATAACAAATAGTCTATCGAGCTATCTAACTATATACTCAGGCCCAATCCCCACTTTTCCTTTTTTTTGGTGGGGTGAGGGGGGGACTCAAGATAGAGCCAGAATAGGGACAACACAACAGAAAACAATGAACACACAAAAACAAAATACGAATTCACACACATCTAGGTCATCCAGGAGAAGACCCAGAGACCAGGGTCACCAAAGTCCCTCCCACACTTCCCCGGCCCCCGACCACCCGAAGAGGATCCGACCTCGGCAGGCAGACATGCAGCAGAGCGAAACCACAAGCCCGCTCACCACACTTCCAGGCGCACCCTTCATAAAAACCGTCTCCCCGGGCCAGGTGCCTGATGGACTATTATCTAGTCCAACTTGTGCCCGATCCCTTCCCCAAAATGACCATGTGTTCACTCATCTATTCACAAGCATTCCCCATTCATTCCTGTTTATTACCACTTCCCTTGCCTGATCTATAGTCATTCCTCATCATCCAAAGCTTCTCTTACACAGTCTCTCCATCTCAATGGGGGTCTTCCTGCCCTTCTATCTCCCCTTGTATCTGACTCACATATTCTCTTTGTAAGCCTTTCATCTTCCATTCATTCAACATTACCATACTAGCTCTGCACCCTTCTGTCCACTCTGGCCTACACATTTTCCTGCTGCCCCACTCTCCTACGTATCTCTTCATTCCTCAATCTGTCTCTACGAGTAACTCCACACATACTCCTCAAGCAGCTCATCTCCATCACATCCAGCTTTCTCCTCTCCTTTTCCTTCAGAGCCCATGTCTCAGCCCCATACATCACTGTTGGCACAACAATTCCTTGATACATTGCACTTTTTAATTCAATACGAGATTTTTCATCTTCCACATACTTCCCATTGCTCCGAAAACCTTCCTTCCTTCACACAATCTCTGTTTTACCTCCATTTCCATACCTCCACTCCTGGTTATCGTTCCTCCTAGATATTTAAAACACTCTACTTGTTCCAATATTTCCCCATCCAGCTTCACATCTAGATTCATCCTACGATCACCCCTATTACACACCATTACTTTACTTTTATTGACGTTAACCTTCAGTTTCCTCCTCCCACAAACCACACCAAACTCTTTGACTACCCGCTGCAGTTTCTCCTCAGAATCCGCCACCAACGTTGTGTCATCAGCGAACAGCAACTGATTCAACTCCCAATCTCTACCATGCTTTCCTACTAAACCCAATCCTCTTCCCATAGTTCTCATTTTCACCTCCCTCACCACACCATCCATAAACATATTAAACAGCCATGGTGACATTACACAATCCTGTCACAAACCTACATTTACCTCAAACCATTCACTCAACTCACCCTTTCCTATTCTAACACACGCTCTGCTCCCTTCATAAAAACTCAACTGCTTTTAACAAATTTCCTCCAATTTCATAAAACCTTAACAACTTCCACATTGCTTCACGATCCACACGACCATACGCTTTTTCCAAATCCATAGAAGCCCAAAATATCTCCTTATGCTTCTCTAAATACTTCTTGCATAACTGTCCTACTGCAAAAATCTGATCCACGCACCCTCTTCCCCTCCTAAAACTGCACTGTTCTTCTCTTATTGCAACTTCCGTACACTTTATTATCCTCTCTATCAACACCCTGCCATACAGCTTTCCAACCGCTGATAATAAACTAATACCTCGATAACTTGAGTACTCCTGCCGATTTCCCTTCCCCATTGTACATCGGCACAATACATGCACTCCTCCAGTCTATTGGTACCATTGACACAACAAAGCTCACATTGAAAATTCTCACCAACCAATCTATTATCACATCTCCACCCTAGTAAATTAACTATTTGCCTAGCGCTGCGAGTTTGTTGTTGATTTATTCAGTATTCTATTCCTAAAGGCTAATGCAATACGTTATATGTACAGCTGTAATTCATAGCTATAAAGCTCAGAATAAGCGGAAAAGACCGAAATGAAGTGAACCGATTTTGGTAGGCTACGCACTTCTTGTATTAATGTAAATATATACGTTTGCTAGAAAAATAAAGATTTAATTTTAAAACATTAGGGGAGTGCCCCTTTCTTTTCAACTGAGCCCCTGCCCTTTTCAATGTCTGTGCACGTCACTGTGTGGAAGGCATGGTGGCAGGTACAGAGGCAAGTGATGGTATGAAGGTTGGAAACAGAGTGTCATTTGGTGACCTGACAGTGTTGAGGTGAATGAGAGGTGCGGACGCTAAAGGACCAATGAGGCCCAAGCGGTGAGAGTTGGTGCTACACTTTGGAACATCTGTGATAGTTTGAGCGTCTTTTAACTTGGAATGTGGCATAATGTGATGAGGGGAAGGGTGGAAAGTGCTAAAATGAATGGAAGAGGGGGACTTCAGGTGTTTTGGTGATGAAGGTGGGGTAAAATAGGCTTGGGGTTTGGATAGACGGCCGGATTTAGTGAGCGTGGGGATAGGTCTATACAGTGTTCTAGAAGATGAAGATGTAGAGAAGTGAGGTGATGCAGGGCTGGGAGGTGCGGGTTTGGAAGGGGTGGAATAGGAGGAAGTGGGGAAAGGGGTGATGATGTTAACTGTCGAGGAGGGATAGGTGGAGGAGTAGGAACACGAGGAGGGACAGGTGAGGTGGAAGGGCGAATAGTTAAAGGGATGGTAGTGGAATATTTGCTGGTGACAGTTGAGCTAGGTTGACTGGAGGGGTAGGGACATCAAGATGGGGCTAGGTGAGTAGGGAGAGGGGGTAGAGAGAGAGAGAGAGAGAGAGGAATAGTAGGAATTGGACAAGGATGGGAGGGGGAGAATGGTTAGGCAAAAAAGCGGCACACGAAGAGGTAGATGACAGGGGTTTACTTTATCTAGAGGTAGAGGATGGGGGGAATGTTTGCTGGCTGACAGATTTGGATAGAGGCTTGATTTGGGGGGTTTGCTTCGCACAGGTATTTTAGCTTTAGTTTGGTAAGATGGTGAGGGTGGCGTAGTAGAGGTTAGAGGTAGAAGGTTTAGGTAAAGATTATAAACATTTGGGAAGAGAGGGGGAGCGAGCGAGTTTGGGTTTGGTAGAAGTGGAGAGAGAGGAAGGAGGAGACTGATCGGGAGCAGAGGGAGGTGACGAGGAAGGAGGGGGGATTGTTTCTGAAGTGACGCAAGGTAAATGTCTGGGGGTGAGTGTGAAGCTAGGAGAGGGGGGATGTATGAGAAGATATAGTGGCGGTTGGAAGTTTTGTTTGCGAACTAGAGATGCTTTCGTGACGTGATCCGTTTGAACATTGAAGTGGTCAGTTTGAGATGATTGACCGTGTTTCGGATTATCAGGATTAATAACAGGTTCAGAGGAAAAAGGTTTGTATATTTTTACATAACGGCTACGATAAATTCTTGACCTGCCGTGATAGTTTATTATGACCTGGAACGGGTTCTGACTTTCGTGATGGTGTAATGGGGCTCTAGCTTATTTGTAATGGGTAGATTGGCAATCTATATTACTTGATCCCCGATTGCAAAGGGTTTTCTGGTGGTGAGGTATCCTTCTATAGATCTTTGCAAGTCTGGTGCAGATGGTTCTTGAGGTGTTTCAGAGGGTCTTTAGAGAGATGCAGAGTCGATGGTGGTTGGGCAAGGTGATGGAGGGGCATCAGTAGAGGCGCTTCTCCAAATACTCTTTCGTGGGGGGTAATGCCGTCGTCTCTCGGGTAAGTATTCATACCCGACTGTATGATCTTTACTTGTGCAGGCCAGTCGTTGGAGTTAAGGGCGAGGATTCTGGTCCGAAGTTGGTTTGTTATGCTTATATGACTGCGCTCGCAAACAGCGTTTCCTTGAGGCCAACATGCTGAGGTGTGTGATATCTGGTACCCGAAGATGTTAGATATTTGTGTCCAAATCTGGCCAGAGAATTCGGGGTCATTGTCAGAGTGCCCGGCTTGGGGGAGGCCGAAATTCGGAAATACATTTGTTATGAGGACCAGTGTGGTCTTTGGCGGGGCACTCAATCACAAATTTCGAGTAGGTGTTAACAAACGTGATGATGTATTTCCTGTTAGATTTGGTGGTAATCGGGCCCATCACATTCTCTGATAACAGTTGCCAGGATTTGATGGCCACGAGTTTCCTAGCTGGTCCGGGGATATTGATCCTGACCTTTCCTTGACAGCAGGGACAGCAGGCTTCGGTCACTCGTTTGGCGATGACAGAAGGATTAGCTGTCCAGTAGACCTCGTTGAAAACTTGCAGCATTTTCGTCTGTCCCAAGTAGATTCCGTTGCCTTCGTGGATGATTATGAATTTGTCCTGGGTGGTGTTGGGATCTATGGCCAATGTCCTGACTCTATGTAATGTTGGTCCCCGGCACGTTGCCAATTGTTGAACACTTGCCTGGGAATCCAGGTTGGTTTTATCTTTGTTATCCAGGCCTGCATTAGGGTCTGTTGGACATTTTATATCGGTTGGGCGGGAGGCGGATGTTTTCTTTAACCTTGCAGAGTTGTTCTGGGGAGATTAAGCTGTTTAACTCTTGGGTGGTGATCGGCAACCTTGATAGAGCATCTGTGGTGGTGTGTAGTTTGCCTGGTCTGTAGAGGAAAGAATGAAAATGGTTGAGGGCCCATACAGCTCCCAGGCACTCACGTTTGGTGGCAGCATAATTCTTCTGTGCCTCATTGAGTGTTGAGCTTGCACAGATGATAATGTGTTCCCGTCAGTCTTGGACTTGGCTGAGGACAGTTGCGATGGCTATGAGAGAGACGTTGGTGTAGAGACGGAAGGGTTGGGTATAGTCAGGGAAAGCGACCGTTGGGGCTTGTACTAATTTTAGTTTTTAATATCTGGAAGGCTTGATGACGTCCATCGGAATAGTTTGTCTGTATTTGTTAACTTGTGTACAGGTTTGGCGATGGCAGCAAAATTCTTGACAAAACGACAATAGTAATAATGCCTAGGAAAGATCGAACTCCCTTTACGTCCGTTGGTGGTGGTTGGGCGGAAAAATTAACCAAATAAGCCACATAATATTTGTACCCCATATAAAATATAATAACTATAAATGTCCTTCTGTGTTGTAATTTTACCCCCGCATGTTTTTGTGTGAGTGTCTGTATGTATAAATTCATTTCCTGCCCATTTGAGATTGAGTCCACGAAATGGCCAGTCAAACCCAGTAAAAATTATGATATAACAAATAGTTATAATATTTATACCTCACATTCCCCTGCAGAAGATTATCCAATTGATTTGAAAAGGTTACCTCATGAGTCGATCTAGGTCATTTCTGGGTTTGGCTGGCGGGGGTACCCCACCAATGGAAATTACTGGAAGTGGTAATTCATGATATCTGGGTCCCTGCAGAAGATTTTGCAAGTTATTTGAAGTGGTTACCTCATGAGCTGATCTAAAGTCAGCTTTGAGGGGCTAATTAATGGTGGCTGGCAGGTGTACCCCACCACTGGAAATTACTGGAAGTGCCCATTCATGCTATCTGGGACCCTGCAGAAAAGTTTGCAAGTGATTTGAAGTGGTTACTTCATGAGCTGATCTAGGTCACTTCTGGGGTTTTGCAATGTTTGGGCGTGGCTGGCGGGGGTACCCTACCACTGGAATTTACTGGAAGTGACCATTTATGATATTTGGGATCCTGCAGAAGATTTTACAAGTGATTTGCAGTGGTTACCTCATGAACTGATCTAGGTCAGCTTTGAGGGGCTAATTAATGGTGGGTGGCAGGTGCAACCCCCCAATGAAAATGACTGTCACCAACCATGTTTCATACATTGGGTTATGGAATGCCCATTACAGTTATTTAGGATGGGTTACTGTGCAAAGTTGATCTAGATCATTTTTGGAGTGGATATAGTCCATTCTCCTGGCCACATCCACCACTGCAAGCCTGCCAGTCGTCCAGTTCCATATATTAGCATTGATATGTGATACTTTGGTGGGAAAGAAAATTGGTTACCTTTCAAGCTAACTAGATCCCCCCACCCGGGCTCCTGCTCTATTAGACTTTGGGGAAGACATTCGTGACAGGCAAAATGGCTTTTATATTCTTCATACACATACGCAAATTAAACATTGCTGCTGATGAAGGGCTTAGCCCCTTCTGTACCGGCGAAATATTTTGTATTTTATACTAGCTATATTTGGACGATTTTGTGTAGTTTAAGGAGGATCTGTATTAGTATAGATGGTTAAGTGAGATAGTTCGAAGCTTGCTAACTGCAGGAGGCTCGTTTTAAGCTGAAAGAACGTCTAATAGCAGCCACAATAAAGTTAATAAGACGTCGCCGGTACAGTAGGGGTTAAGAATTAAAAAATAAGAACAAATAACAGCAATTATAATATATAATTATCAATATAATACAGGGACTCAACAATCTTCTGAATTAACTCTTTATTTGATTGCCAAATCTAGTATAGGATTTGTCAAGTATGAGTTCTTCTGGACAGTTGTATGTGTATTTTTAGATATATTTATGGGTAGTAGTAGCACCAAGTAACAGGTGGTTATTTAACCATCTTTGGGGGTAGAGTCCCTTCTTTACGTGAGTCGCCAGGGAAGTTACCGATGGTGCTGACAGCGAAGGAAGGTTTCTATTCCTCAACGGTGTTGTGCAGCGGATGAGTAATCTCCCTAACCACTAGTTAACCCTTTGGTTAATTAGTGGAACTATAACCCTTGGGTAAGGGGAGAGAATATTCCCTCCTTCTTCGGCACGGCACGTTGAAAAAGGTGTCTAAGAGGCTGAGTGGTTGGGCCTGCGATCCTCCCCCAGAAAAAAAATATCTGGCAAAAAACAACGTACAAGAAACCTCTGACTCGAACGGACTAACTGACAATAACCTAGGACAGGACATGAATTGCTTTTAGCTGCTAACCTGGAGTGTAGGAGGCGTGAGTGATGACACAAAAGAATGAGAGGTTTTGGGAGTATTTGAAAATCCCAAGCTGGATGTATGTGGTCTAAATGAGACTGAATAGAACGCTACAGTTTGTATGTGACAGAATTTGAGTGTGGAATGGCTGTATGTGCTCGAGTGAGTGAGAATGCAGGAGCGAAGAAAAGTACATGTGTTTAAAAGGAGTATGGATTTGTGAGTTCGAGGATTGTGAGGGTCAAAATAAAAGTAGGAATTCAGACGTGAGCGATTGTGTGTGTGTCGATGCACCCATAGCAAATAGAGTGGCAAGAGTGAAGAGGAGTTTTGGGTAAGTGTAGAGGTATACCTGGGTAGGGTGGAATTGATAAGAGTGCCAAAGTATTTCTGACTGGAGACATGAATGCGAAGGTAGGTGATAGAAAAGTAGATGGGGTAGTGGGAGGGTGGGGTGTACAGTCGGAGGTGGATGGGAATGGTATGGACGAATGTGTGGGGAGAAGGCTGGTGGTTGCCAATACCTTACAGCACAAAATAATCTACAGATACTATTGGAAAGTGGAAAGGAGGCGGGAGGGAGAGGTGGAGAGTGAAAGGCCTTGATTGATTATGTGTGTATTGACGATCAAATGAGAAAATCAGTGTTCCATGCTAGGGTATACAGAGGAGTTGGAGGGGGTTTGTTTGATCATTATGTTATATTACTAAAGATAGAGTGCAGACGAAATGAATGAGGAGAGGTAGAGTAAGACAAGAGGGAGGAAAAACAGTGATGAGGTAGACCAATTTACAGGAGGAGGGACTTAGGGAGGAGTATAAGAGACAATTAGGTTGGTTCAACTTGTTGCAAATGGAAGAAAACGAAGAGGTGAGCCAAGTGTTTAACACACAAATATGAGCAGCATGTGAGTTGGTATGTGGGTTTAAAAGAAGTGGGGGGGGGGGGTGAGTGAAAGGAACAGCATGGTGGACTGAGGAATGGTAACCAGCAGTTGAAGAGAAAATACAAATAAACATACAGGGTTTGGAGAGGTAAGACAGAGACAGTTATGTTGTGAACAAGAGTGTCAAAGAAAATAGTGAGGCAAATTAAGTGAACAGTGGATGTTGACATTGGAAGGAACTATAGTGAAATGTGGAGAGTGTACGCAACTGCTTTGGAAGTAGGTTAAGAAAGTTAGGGAGGGTGAAAAAAGAATTAGTAAGTGTATGACAGATAATAATAGGCGAGTACGAGTGGAGAAGCATAAGAAAGATGCAAGATAGAGAGAACACATCAATGATTATTGAATTTAGAGTATGCAAGAGATGCAGACATATTTAGATGGGGAATGAGAGGGAAAAGAATTTAAGAGATGAGAAGAGATGCAGTGGAGGAGAAGGATAAGCTCAGAAGTGTGTGAAGCTTTGGCGAGGGTGAATATGGGTAAAGAGCATCAAGGATAAATGGAGTGTATGGGGAGATGCTAAAGTATGGAGGTGAGGTTTAATTATCCCTCTCCGACATATGACGCGATTTTGAGCCTATTGGGGATACTTTAAAGCCTTTGTTGCCATCAGGGGTATTTAGAAACCTTTAGTTTAGTTACTTCAACCTCTGCAGTTGTCTTTGAGTTAGCTGTGGGCAGAAAACTAATTTTGGAGAGGTAATTATTATAAGAGTGAGATAACTCTATTTCTTATTGCTAATCTGGCAACCTCTGCGTCATAAATGCATGAAAGGGTTAAGTGGGTCTGGAAAATGTGTAGACTAGCATGGGAGAAGGAAAGAGTGCCTGTAGACTGGGAATCATTTATAATAGTCCTGCATTATAAGGGGAGAGAGGAGGGTGTGATAACCACAAGTGGCTGTATTTCTTAACCCCTTCTGTACCGATGACGTCTTTTTATTTTGATTATAGCTATATTTAAACGATTATGTGGGATTTAAATAGGATCTGTGGTAGTACACAAGGTTACACGAGATAGTTCGAAGCCTGTTAATTGCTGGAAGCCCTTTTAAAACTGAATACAATATTCTAATAGTAGCCAGAATAAAGTTAAAAGGATTGCATCGGGACAGAAGGTGTTAAGCATAGTAGGGAGGATATACTGCGGGATAGTAATAGAGAAGGTGAGAGATATATCAGAGCAATGGGCTGGTCAGGAGCAGAGCTAAAGAAGGGAAAATGTGTAGATCAGATATCTCCACGAGGTGTATATTGGAGAAAGGAAGGAAGTTACAGTTTACTGTATGCTGCCTTCATTGACTTATGGATTTGGAGAAAGTCTATTACATAATTGACATGAAAGGTTTATGGAAAGTACTGAAAATATATGGAATGAACAGTTGCTGGAAGTGGTAAAGAGCAGATATGAGGGCGCATGGGCACCAGGATGTGTAGAGGATCAACAGAGTGAGTTCATATATTTTATTATTGGATTAATGCAGGGGGTGTGATGTCCCCTTGGTTGTTTACTATATGCATGGATGGAGTTGTGAAAGAAATACAAAAAAGATAAGTGGATGTTAGAATACCCCTGGTAACGGAAGGGAGCGGGCTGTCCTGCTGTTTGCTGATGATACAGTTCTATTGAGAGTTGCAGTGCTTGGTGAATATGTTTTTTATTTTTTCCTTCTATATTCCAACTAGGCTACTCCCTCTCGGGCATAGGCTCAGAGCCTGTACATTCTACTGCTCAACACGGTGAAGCCTATGAGGTCTCGTTCCAGTCTAGGAAATGAGACATATGAAGCACCCATTCACGGCTCGAAGCTGCCCCATCTTAAGTTGCTTCTCCTCCGTGCCTCACTGTAACACCCCCTAGACTCGGACCCTCACTTTCAGAACGCAACCTATTGAACAATTAACTCACTAGGCATTGCCCCCTGTAGCATATTTTGAATATGGGAATATTCACACTGTGCTAGTTAATCAGAGAACAATGAGGGTATATTTTTGGGCATTTTAGTGGGCTTTGTGGTAATGCACTGATCCTAGGTACAGCACAAATTCCTTCCCAATAATATCTTCCCATTGATATATCGGGATTCGGACCCGGGTCCATTGGATTACCAGTCCAGTGGCAAGACCACTCGACCACACCACCCCGTTTGACAGAGTGTGCGTAAAAAAGCTGAAGGTCATTTTCTTATAGAGTAACGTTTTGGTCTTTGAAAGGGATGCAGCTACAGAGTGTGAAGAAAGGTTGAATTGCCAGGTAATGGATAATGTCAGTTCATCTAAGTACCTGGGTAAAATGATCAGTAAAGGTGTAAGTTTGTAAAATGAAGTGAAAGAGATGGTGCAGGAGGGATGGAAGGTTGTATGCATGCTGAAAGCAGTAACTAGGAATAGGGAGGTGAACATGGAAGCAAACAAGTCATTGCATGATAGAGTGGTGATCCCGACATTGACGTACGAGAGTGAAGCATGAACTTTGTTGGAGAGACATAAATAAGGAGTGAGAGGGGTTGAAATGAGTTGCTTGAGAAATGTGTGTGGGATCACATGTAGAAACAGCCAGACAAGTGAAGAAGTACAAGAGCGACATGGAATGGATGGAGACTGTGATAGGAACACCTTAACCCTTTGGCTGCGGAAGACGTTCTGCAACGTATAGGCAATTTACAGCAATTTCCAGGCTTTAAAAGTCTGTAAAAGCCGTAGAAATCGAGTGTCAGTGGGCGGGACAGCGAGGGGCCCACTTCCAACTGTCAGCACGGCCAGCCGTGCACTGAGGGAACCTGTGGTCTCGGACCGCGGTCTCAGCAGTGTTGCCAAGCCGCTACATTGCTAATAATTAGCTAGTTTTCCCGATAGTATATGGCAGCGCTGCGGGTGAACCCCGCTAGTTAGGAAGCTCCTTCTAGTGTCATTTTGAAGCTATTTTTGTCTAGTTTTCGGCAGAATACATTTAATTTCATGCAGATACTTGATTAATCATTGAGAAGTGCCTGAATATGCCCTAAATAGCGCAAATATAACCGCAGCCAGAGGGTTAAGGTTGTTTGGTCATGTGGAGCACATGGAGAGTGGGAGAATTATGGAACGAGTGTATGAGCGAGAGGTGGAAGGGCAGAGAGCCTGAAAGGGAGGGGTAGACCGAGTGTGAAATGGAAGAATGGAGTTGAAAGGTATTTGAGCGAAAATAGTGTTGGGTAGAAGAAGGGGGAACAGAGGAGCATGGAGGCGAATTATTCGTGGTCATCCCTTCAGGGATTGAGTCGTCTGGCAATAGATAGATAGCTAGTATTATTGTAATAAAACTATTACTTATATAATATACATATGCAACCGGGTATTCCAACAACGGCAGGCATATGTAACAGCAGCAATGCTATAAAATATTAACCCAAACCTTCCTCCTACTGCTGGGCCTCCCCTCGCAGAGCTGGTATTGAAGAAGCAAAGCAGAAAACTGCTTTAAGACTGGCCTGGGGCAGGAGGTGGAAGAGGTCTAGCAGGAGGAAGATGGGAGGAAGGTTGCAGAGATGTGAGAGAGGAAAGAGAGTTGGTCGAAAAGTAGATAGATGGGAAGATAGACAGATAGATAGATACCTAGGGGGAAGGGGGGGGGGAGAGAGAGAGAGATTCTTATATGAACAGGGAATTATAACTATTAAAAAGTTTGATAGACAGACGGACAAACTTATAATACATTATTCACTAATAAATACACTAATTGTGACGACAAGAAGGATCACATAATATTATGATACAATGGTAATATAACAGTAACAATAGTGACACATAAATAAATAAGTGTTTATTTCATTGTATAATCACTAATATATTCTATAATAGTTGTTTCCTATTTATTTTATTATATATACAGTATATATATTTTTATATTCATTTGATGATAACAAATAATAAAATGGAAGAAAGAAACAAAATGCTCGTCTGTTATCAAAAGGAAAGCCTGACTAGGAGGAAGAAATATAAAATTTTTGTCAGAATTTAAGATTGCTGTGAAAGGATCTAGCTGTCCTGGTCCCAGATTTTATCTTAAGTTGAAGAGTTTGCTTGCATATCAAAGACGGAGATACTATATTTCAGGCTTCGCAAGACGAATAACTGGATGTTTCACATTTTTTTTAAAACTCGCACTCAATAATTCTTGCAAGTCCATCGCTTCTATTCTCTGCAAGTTAGTTTTATAACCAGGATAATGCGCTATGTATCCCTAATTCTGCTTAGCTAATGCATAATGTCAATTTGGACTTAGTTATAGTAAGGAAAGTTTTATCGATTCGGGGATCGGAATTACATGGATTTCACTTTCTCTCCCCGGCTTTTGGTTCTGGTTAAAAAAGTTCTGGTTCACATACCAGGTGTATAAGGTAGACACATTTACAAAATTACTGTAATTCAAGTAGACTATCAATTATACCCACGGTGTTTCCAGCCAAAACTTTTGAAGTAACTTTGAAGAAGCTCAGCTGAAGGTATCTGGGAGTCTGACTGACCATACCTAAATCTTTTGGAATATTGGAAAGAAGGGGGATGATTTTTTGTTCTTGGGTAAGCTAGAGAACATAAATATAACATTGGAAATCTGAGTGTGAAATGGAGGGAGAGTAAGAAACTGTTCTGGAAAGAAGTCAAGAAAGTTAGGGAAGGTAGCAAGGGAAACAGTAAGAGTGTGAAAGATAAGAATGGGAGAATGCTAACCGAGAAGCAAGAGAGAGTCGAGAGATGGAGGGAGTGCTTCAATGAGTTGCTAAATGTAAGGAATGAAGAGCCAGCAAACATAGCTGGATATGGTATGGGAGGGAGACGAAGAGAAGTAGTGGAGGAGGAGGTGGGGATCAGGAGGTCAGAAGTGTGGGAAGCCATGAAAAGAGTGAAGTTGGGGAAAGCACCAGGAACAGATGGAGTGTGTGGGGAAATGTTGAGGTATGGTGGTGAGATAGTGATCGAATGGGTATGGAAAATGTGCAAACTAGCATGGGAGAAGGGGAGTGCACCCGATGACTGGAAGACTGGTATAATAGTCCCCCTATATAAGGGCAAAGGGGAAAGAGGAGTGTGTGGTAACCACCGAGGAATATGTCTTCTAAGCGTAGTAGGGAAGGTATACAGTAGGGTAGTGATTGAGAGAGTGAGAGTGAGAACGGAGAAATGGATAGGCGACGAGCAGAGAGGTTTTAGGAAGGGAAGATGTGTAGATCAGATTTTACCCTGAATTGTGTTGTGGAGAAATATCTGGAGAAGAAGCAAAAGGTGTATGTTGCCTTTATGGACTTGGAGAAGGCCTATGACAGAGTGGATAGAGAAGGTTTGTGGAAAGTACTTAGAATATACGGAGTAGATGGCAAGTTGCTGAAAGCAGTGAAGAGCATGTATGAGGGTACAAAGGCGGCAGTACGTGTGGAGAGTGAGCAGAGCGAGTTCTTTGACCAGAATGTTGGTTTCAAACAGGGGTGTGTGATGTCCCCGTGGTTGGTTGCTGTATATATGGATGGAGTCATGAAAGAAATACTATCAAGAGCAGTGGATGTTGGTGTATCACTGAAAAGGGAGGGAATTGAGTGGGAGCTACCTATACTGCTGTTTGCGGATGATACAGTTCTGATGAGTGATAATGAATGGGAGTTGCAGGTTCTGGTAAATGAGTTTAGAACAGTGTGCGAAAAACGGAATTTGAAGGTAAATGCGGGGAAGAGCCAGGTTATGGTCTTCGAAAGGGGTGAAGTCACAGAGTGTGAGGTGAAGCTGAACGGTCAGGCTATGGAGATCGTCAACTCTTTTAAGTATCTGGGCAGTGTGTTGAGTAAAGATGGGACTATGGATGAAGAAGTACAGGAGAGGGTACAACAGGGGAAGAGGGTTGTAGGAACGCTAAAAGCAGTAACAAGAAATAGGGTGGTCAGTATGGAAGTAAAGATGTCCTTGCATGACAGTGTGGTAATCCCGACACTGACTTACGGAAGCGAAGCATGGACGTTGGTTGAGGACTCAGACCAAGAGTGAGAGCAGTGGAAATGAATTACTTAAGGAGTGCGTGCGGAGTTATATGGAGGGATAGACAGACTAATGAGGAAGTAAGAAGGAGGTGTGGTGTGGAGGTAGATGTGCTGGAAAGTGTGAAAAGGAACAACCTGAGATGTTTCGGCCATATGGAACGTATGGAAAGCGAGAGAATGACTAAGAGGGTGTACGAGAGCGAGGTGGAGGGACAGAGAGGGAGAGGTAGACCGAATGAGAGGTGGAAGGATGGAGTGAGGAAGTACATGAACGAAGGCGGTGCTGGTTGGGGGGAGGGCATCGACTGACTGGGGACAGAGGTGCATGGGGGCGGTTCGTTCGTGGCCACCCCTTCGGGGATCACGGCGTCAGGCAATAGATAGATAGATAGAAAAACATATCACAGCATTATGTGCGTTTTGTTGACGCACAGGGTGTGTTATTTATTGTAATCAAGTATATGGCTGGTGTTACGCATCTGACACAGTATTATAAAATGTGAGCAATCAAGCTGATACCTCTACCATTTGAGAGCATTCAAACAGTGAATAGGTTTGAAAATGTAGCCCGTTTGTTCCAGTCCTCTCAGAAAAAGGATAGAGATCACGATTTCTAAGCTCGTCATAATGCATAGAGTATAGCAAAGTTACAACTTGAATGTATGCATAGGTGTGTGTGTGTGTGTGTGTGTGTATGTAATTATGTTTAAGAGAAAGAGAGAGCGCGTTGCCGTTCTAGTCTAATACTCTGTCGTTCCTGAATCAACAAAACGTGCTAGTCGACAAATCTGAGGCCAATGCTGTGTTGACTATCACATTCAACATTATACAAGAGATAAATTAAAAATTGTTATAGATGTTTATAGCTAACCCTATATTTGTATTGAACTCTACCCACTCACCGCATACTCAATACATACCGATGCACTTCGAAATGTGTCTAGTGATAGGTGTGGTGCATTGTAAAATATATCGTTAACCCGATATACTTCTATTAACTATTGATTCGAGAAGAGCCAATATAAATTGAAAACATGGTCTGTCAGTGGCGATAATATACAAACAACTGCCATCTAATCATAAGGGTTCACTTGGTATTAAGCTTAAATTGGAAAGAGATAGAATTGCCGAACAAAATATAAAGTACAATATTTACAGATACCAAAATACTATTGTGGCCACCATATACATTATAAGAACATAAGAACATAAGAAAATGGGAGTCTGCAGAAAGCCGATTGGCCTAAGCAAGGCAGATCCCTGTCCCACACAACCCCAATTACAAAGCCCAATTATAGGCTCAACACTCTAATACCCTGAGGATCATCTTACCAAAACGGTTAGAGATTAACGCAGGATTACGGGGGTCTGCAGAGCGCTGATTGGCCCAACCCTGCTGATCCCCCTTCACACCCAACCCTTCTCGTCCATATGCTTATCCAATTTTATCTTAAAGCTCCCTATCGTTTTTAATCCCACTATAGCACTTGGTAGTCCATTCCACCCATCTACAACTCTGTTACCAAACCAATATTTGCCTATATCTTTTCTGAAACGAAATTTATCTAATTTGAAACCATTGGTACGAGTTCTTTCGCTATCACTGAGCTTTAGTACATTTGTCATGTCCCCTTTGTTAATCCCACTAACCCACTTGAACACCTCTATCATATCCCCTCTAACTCTGCGTCTCTCTAACGAATGTAAGCCTAATTTCTTCAACCTTTCTTTATACGGAAGATTTCTAATATTATGGATCATTTTTGTCATTCTACGTTGTACTCTCTCCAATGAATCTATGTCCATTCTGTAATAAGGACACCAAAATTGAACAGCATAATCCATATGGGGTCTCACTAATGACAAGTAAAGTTTTAAGATAACATCAGCAGTTCTGTTACTCACACTCCTTGAGATGAACCCGAGAATCCTGTTTGCCTTGTTTCGAACGCTTATACACTGTTGTCTAGGCTTCAAATCATTGCTAACAAACACACCTAGATCTTTCTCACAATTCGAGTTTTCTAATTCCACATTAGCTAGTTTATATTTAACATTTGTATGCATCTTCCCTATCTTTAATACCTTGCATTTGTCAATGTTAAACTTCATCTGCCAATTTACCGACCATTCGTGTAAGGTATCTAGATCCCTTTGGAGACACTCTATATCTCTATCTGAATCAATTGTTCTCCCCATTTTGGTATCGTCTGCAAATTTACTTATCCTACTAGTTATACCTAAATCAAGGTCATTTATGTATAACAAACAACAGAGGACCTAATACAGATCCCTGGGGGACACCACTTTTGACTGCTCCCCATTCTGACTTCGTACCATTTATGCTGACTCTCTGCTTCCTACCAATTAGCCATGACCTAATCCATCCCAACAATGCCCCACCTATTCCATGCGCCTCAACCTTTCTCATCAATCTCTCATGGGGGACTCTGTCGAAAGCTTTACTGAAATCTAAATATATTATATCATATGACTTGTCATTATCTACTGCTTCATATACCTCTGAGAAAAAACTAAGCATATTAGTAAGGCAAGAACGTCCCTGAGTGAATCCATGCTGAGAAGAATTTATTAAATTAAATGTATCTAAGTGGTTTCTAATTTTACTAGCAATAATTGACTCTAGTAGCTTTCCTATGATTGATGTAAGACTAATGGGACGGTAATTGGATGCTATTGATTTGTCACCTTTTTTGAAGATCGGAACTACGTTTGCAAGCTTCCAAGCTTCTGGAACTATACCTGTCTCCAATGACTTGTTAAATAAGAATGTTAATGGGTAACTTAACTCATCCGTACATTCTTTTAATACTCTAGCATATACCTCATCAGGACCAGGCGATTTATGAGGTTTCAGTCTGTCAATTTCCTTAAGCACATTATTTCTACTTATAGTAACCGTACTTAACCTATTTTCTATACTATCGCTATATACCTTACGGACTTCTGGAAACTGTGCCATCTATTATAATGAAATATATAACCATTTGACACAGACATACGGTATAACACGAGAGGATCTTCCCTTATTTGTTATCGTCAATGTTGGAGTAGCAGCTTATGAAGTAAACTTTGTATCTATGTGTATTCAAAATTAGTCTATCTTCAGTCTAATTGCTGATACCAGTACCTAATATCCCAGAGCTATTGCTGGAACAATGTCGACCATCGAAAATTGACGATATAAGTGCTTGTCTCAAACCCCTTAAAACACGCTATATAGTACTTTATCTCTCTCTCTCTCTCTCTCTCTCTCTATCGATCTCCCACCGCCCCTACTTCCTCCATTAAGCCTACAACCACCGGCACCTCATCAATTATGAAACCAAAGGCCTAGAAACTCAACACGAACTTCTCTCTTTGATATTTTCTCACAAGTTTCTTAACATAAGTGCTTATTGGTCCTTTATTTCTAGAGGTTCAGTCCTCAATTATTATGTGATATAATGTCATATGTTTATTATCGGTTTTAAAGCACATTTTATTCAGTATTTTCTTTTCTATATATACTTACCTAAATCTTCAATTAATATCCCACTGTCTATCAGTGTAATTGTTTCTGTTTCAAATATCTGATTCCTATGATTTGCTTTTAACCTCTCTCTCTCTCTCTCTCTCTCTCTCTCTCTCTCTCTCTCTCTCTCTATATATATATATATATATATATATATATATATATATATATATATATATATTCATAGACTACAGTAGATCTGGACTGGACACAAAAATAGAACTTTGCAGTAAGGGACCCAAAATCGGAGAACGAACCCTCAAGTTCGAACATCGAAACCGCGAAAATGTGATATTTTCGCGGTTTCGAAGTTCGAACTTGGGGGTTCTTTCTCCGATTTTGGGTCCCTTACTGCAAAGTTCCAATTTCGTGTCCAGTCCAGATCTACTGTAATCTATGATATAATTTATATCTCACAAATACACATGAGCTACTAAACGTTTATATGCTGTGGAATATGGGTCGTACGACTTGTATATATATATATATATATATATATATATATATATATATATATATATATATATATATATATAGAGAGAGAGAGAGAGAGAGATAGATAGAGATAGATAGATAGATAGATCCATACATGCATAGATATTTTTGTCCTACTATGAGCTATATATACTGTAGATATACATATATACTGTATATGGAAAATAACTTGTATGTTGATAACTTAACTGAACCCAGTTGATTAATAAGCCAACTCGACGTAAACCATTGTAAAACACATGATATGAATACACCGTGATCCAAAAATATAATATGAAGACATTGTAAGCTAATAAAACTCAACTTGTCAATTATCTATTATGTATACAAACAATAGCAGCCATATGTATTAGTGAAACGAAATTCTACCAATCAATACAGTCCTTAACTGTAATATAAGGTCGCCAAGAGGCTAGAATCGAGTCACTAAAGGGGCTTAAAGAATGTATATAAACATTCACTTGTAACACAAACAAAAGGGCCTGTAAGCACTGAATGAGTAGACAACATTTGATCTACTCTCAAAACACTTGCAACTGTCAAATCAAGTAAAAACGTTCAAAATATATTTCATAACCGTAAACAAAAGTGCAGTCTGAACTACGACAGAGCCCGCGAACTGAATTAACCGTTAACATATAAACTATGTGTAGAAAAACTATTCAATTCCCGTAAAACCATTGCAAAACAAATATATCGTATCGTGAAAGAGAAAGCATGAATGTTATATGTGCAAAAGAAACACACTCAGCGTTAATAAAATTCTTCATATGAATAAAAACTGAATATTCTAGATGTAAACTTAACCCCCCCCCAAAAAAAAAAATGTGTAAGAAAATAAAGCAAAGTTTAAACAAATGTACGTAAGAATGTCGGAGTGACGAACTATACTCATATGTAAAAAGAACACAACATAAATAAAATAGATACAAAGTACTTATTTACCTTTGCTGGAAATTAACAGCGATGAACGGACGTTCAGCACCGTACGACACTGTATCGGGCAATAAATAAAACAATAACATATTAAGAAGAACAATTTCACTGAAAACTACATGATAATATACTCATTAACTTTACCACAGATGCTCTCATAAAACAAATTTAACACTACCGCATTTCTGACGTGCAGGGGAAAAGCAACTTTGAATACAAATGCTAAATACTTCATAGACTTTGATTGTATGACTAAACAATGATCGATGTAATTTCAACACATAAATATTTATTTGGGATAACATCTGGGAATTGACACTGATACACTACATCCTTAACTCGTGAGGATAAGTAAGAGCCTGATGTGGGAAGCTCTTATGAAATGAGTCATCCTGACATGAGTCCGAGATTACCTCGCCCTGCCTGATATAAATCTTGTATGATATGAAGTGACATGTAGAAGATTTGGAGCTTTAATTGATTGACATGAGGAAGTATCAGCCATTGTAATGACGCTATGAGGGTAGTTAGAATGAACTGATTGACATTTTGAATTAATTGTGTGAAATATATTATTAAGTATTTCCCCTTTAAGACATGCGTTGGAAACTGAAAGGAATTCATAAGTACTTACAAGTATGTATGTACTAAATGACTTGCAAAACAACATTTGAATGAAACTGCCCTTTTATTGAAACACTGAACCCATACATTGACCTTCGGAAGAAAGAGGTGTTTGAATATAACTATATGTAACACTTTGAATTATTTACTTTGAATGTAAGTAAGTTGAAAGTAAATGAGATATATTAATTACCAGTTACTAGACAGAGACGACGAGCTAGCAGGAAATGCACATGTTATTCCTCAAGAGCGCTAGCACGTCCTAGCTAACTCACGCCCTTGTCACTCACAGTCAGGAAGAATGGCACAGGTCGCTTCGCCGCTCGTCCGTCTGCCTTACTCAGGTCGCTTCGCCGCTCGTCCGTCCACCACACTCAGGTCGTTTCGCCGCTCGTCCATCCGCCACACTCAGGTCGCTTTGCTGCTCGTCTGTCTGCCACACTCGGGTCCCTTCGGTGGTGGGTTAACTTAACGGTGGATTATGGCTCGATATAAGTTGGAGGAAATACCTGAACAGGAACTCAGAAAATGTAGAAATTGGTCAAACTTGTAGCGTAAATAGCTCTTCGAAGATGTAAGGTCTGTCCAAAGTTTTGGACGAGGACCGCCGCTTATACCACCATTTAAGGATGATATAACCTTGTAAGGAGGTGATGTGATAGTATGTAAATAGGTAGATATAATTCTTGGTTGATAATGGTTGATTGTAGACTGGTAGATTCTCGTAGACACGTCTGGTATTTATTAACTATGCTGCCAACGTATCCCTAGTTAACACAACCAATAAGGTAATGGGATAATTAAGACATATATAACCAGCCGACTTATACTTTATTTAGGATTGCAGGAACAAAACTTGAAATGCAGGAACAGTGTGTATATGCAGGAACTTGAAATGTTGTTGATTAGTAGTTTAAGTATCTCTTGAAGTACTACAAAGGAGTATTCCCCAATATAGGGAGAAATATGTCCACCAGTGTTAATAGCTCCCAGCCCTCAGTATAAGTGTCAGTTAAATGTTCAAATCACCTCAAACCTCACGTTAGATTCCGGTCAACCCAACCCCTAGAGATAACTCACAGGAAACACATCATCAGTTGACACAGTCATGGTCTCAGTAAAAGGTAGCTGCTATAAACTTTCAAAGTGACCTTAAAGGTGAACTACAGGGATGAACGAAAAAACGAAGATTAATGCAGGGTCATAACTTGGCATACATATACTGTAATATGTAATTGGGCAATAACGATATAATTCCATTAAACTCCAGAAAACAAAAATACTAATATACTGTATAACGTCGTTGGCATTCTCGCGATCAGCTGGACCAGTTCAACTGCTCGGGAATGACGCCATTGTATGGAGAGGCACTTTGTAAACAACGCATGTCGTCCTGGATTGTGAGGTCTGTTTTTCGTAATTAGTTAATACCTTTCAATTCAATACTCTAGCTCTGCAAAAGATCGAACAACGTCCTGAAGATGTGGTGCACATCAAGAAATAATCCCATCTCGCCAACAGTAAACATAAAGGCAGTGTTTATGCATGTTTAGCCTAGTCCAGAGTTGAGGGAGGTCGGTTCTAAGGCCTATTTCGCAATGATAATATCGTTTTCTGTTCAATTTATATATCGCAGTCCCTTGACCAGACAGTGGTAAGGCCAAATGTTGAGCTGTAAACATGCATACAAATTATAAGAGTTTCTCACATAAAAAAAAAACACAGATTCACCCATTTCTCATGTCGAGAGTTCCTGCCATTGAACAAAGTGACGTCATGGTAAACACGCCAGTTCGCGTCATATAAACTAATTTAGATAAGCTATATTTCTATGTTGTTAAAACAAAAGTGATGAAAGTTCTTCAGTATCATATACCTAAAACCAAGCAGATCCTAATGGACATTGTAGTTTGAATAGGTTTCATCCCTGGAATTCACCTTTAAGCCCAGAGTGGTGTACAGTAGCGTCCCAATAATCATGTGCATTAATAATTCCCTGCTATTATTATTACCTTGAAACTATATAAGAGTAGTAGTAATATTTCCTATATATAATCCCAAGCATAACATGTAATATATATATATATATATATATATATATACTGTATATATATATATATATATATATATATATATATACAGTATATACAATAATACATATATATATATATATATATATATATATATATATATATATATATATATATATATATATATATATACAGTATATACTATAATATATATATATATATATATATATATATATATACAGTATATAGTGTCACAGACTCTACATGAGTATTACAGGTTTACATAGTAATTTAGTGTCTTCATATAACGTGGCTTCTAAATATATGAAATAGAACAATAATCGGTTATCAGGACTTCATGTAGTCACTCAATATCATCCATTGACAGAACATCAACATCAAGACTCAACATTACTGACCAATCATTAACCGTTCATTTACAAGTAATGATTATCAAATTAGAATTCCTTAACCATTTATATTATGTAATCATTAATATGAAAGAACTAATGACATTTATCCATTACTCGTTACTGAGTCTAACGTCCTAATGGTACAAAGGAGTACAAAGGAAATCAAGCAACAACAGGTCTAGTTACCCCTCTAGGATGCTTGTCCTCCAAAAACACTGAGGATCAAGTGTCCGAAAAGTGGTTTAGAGTGGGTAAGAGAAAATTGGGAAGGGAACTACTGCCCTGGAATTAATGTCCATGGCAGGATTAGGAAGTTAGTATGGGACAGATGGGTTAGTAACATAAGACAGTTATAAGTGATCTTTCGTATATCTGGGAAAAAGAGAGTAACGTCTTAGTAATATACAGTATATACGCAATAATCCTTGATGAATCTGAGGGGGGAATAAAATAAAGTTATTCATTACAAACGCAGTCAGTTGCCGGTTTGAGGCAAGATATTTGTCTAGGCGAAGTTTAAAAGAATCAATGGTGCTGCAGTCTATAATGTCTCGTGGAAGCGCATTCCACAAGTTGACAACTCGATTGAAGAAGAAATTCTTAGATTCGTGTGAGTTAAAAGTTTTACCAATAATTTTGCAACCGTTTCCCGCGTGTAATTAGATTGGTCGATAGTGAAGTACTTACTACAGTTCATATTGAGGATGCATTTGATGATTTTGAACACTTGAATTAAGTCGCCTCTTAATCTGCGCTGGGTTAAAGGAAATTGATTTAATTTTCTAAGACGCTCCTCGTATGGTTTATTCTTTAGGCTAGGTATAATGTTGGTAACTCTACGTTGAACTCGTTCTAGCTTGTCTATATATTGTTGGTAATAAGGGCACCAGGATGGAATGCAGTATTCCAGCAGAGGGCGGACTAAGGAATTGTAAAGAGCTATGATAACTTTTGGATTTATGCTCAACTGACCTGCCTATAAAGCCAATTATTTTGTTTGCCTTCTTAACAACTTCTGAACATTGTTGACTCGGTTTTAGGTTACTCGATATTGTTACTCCCAGATCGGTTTCTCTGTCTACACTCTTAAGCTGAGTGTCATTCATCAAATAGTTTGCTTTCTCATTTCGGTATCCGATATGTAGTACTTTACATTTATCCGCATTGAAACTCATTTGCCAAATTTGGGCCCAACATGACAACTTATCTAGATTGTGTTGCATATTTTCAACTTGTTCTCTTGACAGTAAGCTATTTGCAATTTTTGTATCGTCAGCAAACTTTGAGATTGTACAGGTGAGACCGTCATCTATGTCGTTGATGTAAATTAGAAAGAGAATTAGTCCCAGTACCGATCCCTGGGGTACCCCGCTACTTACATTGGTGCATGGTGGTACTCCAGGCAGCCCTGTTCAGAGATGCTCCACTTGATATTTTTGTTGTATTCACAATCAGACCGTAAGGTCTGATCTCTTTCTTCTTGGTCTGTATATTGGTGCAGCTCCCCCCACGTTCACGGACCTGCATCTTTTCAATCAACTTAGTTCAGCCATCCTCTCCACATGTCCAAACCATCCGAGCCAACTAGTACGAATCTCATCACTGATACGCTTAACCCCTCCAATCCCAGCGTTGAGACATGTTCGACGGCTTTTTATGTAAAGCTCAGTCCCAGTGTCGATACTATATCGACGGCATTCTAGCCCTTATTTATCCCTGCTATAGGGATAAAGAAGGATCCATAGATGACCTCGGTGAGTGCTTTTAGGCATGTATTCCTTCATTACTAACCCATACCATGTCTTTTCAGGAAAAAACATCGAAATTTGCCTGGGATCTGTGTGTCAATCAATAATATATCAGCTGGAGCTCAATGGGTTAATACCTCAACTCCTCAACTCTTCACTAGATATCCTATCTTGCATTTTGGCCCCATACATCCATCTCACCATTCTCATGTTGTTGCGTTCCATTATGTTAATATCATCCACTTTGATAGGCCACGTTTCTGAAGTATATGTCATAATTGCTTCTAACACATGAAGCATACACCTTTCCCTTCAAGGGGAGAGGGAGTCTTCTCATAGTAAGTAGTGGTAGCGGTTCTCTGAACTGTCCCCAGCCGCATCTAATTCTAGTGTTAGGACGCCACGTCCTCCGCCCAACTATTGGTGGAAATGATATCTCTCAAGTAACAAAACTTGTTCACCATCTCCAGTGCCTCTTACCAATGTTAAGACTCTCAAGCTGATCTTAGATCACAAGCTCACCTTTGCATACTAGGTATACAATTTCTCAACTTCAGACTTCTTCCTTGGTAGAGGTCCCTTTACTCTAGTGAACTGCTTCTTCCCATGGTGTATCCAGCAGCGTCAGACGCTTTACTGAATTGAGTGCGCGCTCACCCCATTTCAGAATACTGCGAATGGGTATACACCACGTTTTTCCATCTTTCCAAGCCCTAATTTACTGTGTAAAACCTTGGTTATATTTAATCCCTTAATCCCATGCCCTCTCTCCATCTTCTGAACTGGGCCTCAGCATTCCGCAAACTATCTGTGTTAAGTGCTAGGTCATCTGTATATAGTAGTTCCCAGGGGAGCCAAACTCTAAAATCTCCAGATAGTGCCCCCAGAACCATAAAAAAGAGGGGGCTCAACCCAGAACCCTGGTGGACTCCAATGCAAACTGTAAATTACTCACTCAGTATCCTTACTGCCAATCGTGAATCCTCGTACATCTTCATTATCACGCGCACCAGCCACTCCTGTATGCCAGGTTTTCTCATAGTTCACTGTATAACATCTGTAAACCGCTTATCTCTGTTGGGCTCCTCCGATCACAATCTTATCTCTGTTACCTGTCCTATCTCTTGAGTACTGCCATCCAATTCTCCAAGCCAGCGGTGCTTGTGGCACTTTGGCGCTGCCAATTGGGAGCCTCTTTAGTAGTACTTCTTTGATTTCCCATGAAATGTTTTTTGCCTCCGTGGCCAGGTACCCTCAGAGTGTGCTGAGTGCACCTAGGTATTCCTCTCAGGCATGGTAGTATACATTCCATTTTCTTTCTCTCAGTCTGATGCAAACAAATCTTGGTTTACTCACACTTTTTCTACTTCTGTCTGCATTAAGGAAGAAGCATACAAACGGTACCGTATACATTTTTGTATATTTTTATTTTGATATTGACAAATAACTTGAATTTAAAGGCGATATTAGGGTTGGGTGGTGGATGATAACTACCTTGTTTGATGGAGGAGCATTAATGGTTTGGTTGTTCTCACAGGTTAGCCACGGTAGCCTTGTTCGTTTCTTAGTCATTAATGTGTGACTTTAACCTCATGACACAGGGACAAGTGGCTTATTTCTACACTTTTGATAACGCACTATATTGACGAAAATTAGGGCACGGTGTGAAACAAGCTGTGTCAAAATATCATACTGATCCAACCGTTTGTTAATAAGTTATTACCGAAAAACGATGTAACACGGCCTCTGAAACCCATAGTAGGTCCCTTTGAATTTGCTGAGAGGGTGCGAATCCAAAAGGACCTAAGTGCCATTTTTAAGCATCTGGACCCTTTGGATTCGCGCCCCCTCATATATTGTTATGAATAACAGGTGAGACGCCTAAGCCATGGACTACTAGACTATTAGACTCCCAGCAACTTTACAGTCTCTCTACCAACCATCCGGCATTCTACAACAAATAGAACACTTAACGCATGAGTACAGCCTCTCTAGGGACAAGAAGTGCACAAACAATCCCCCAAACGAGTTCCACCAGATACCTACGACTAGAACACCGAGTGTGCAGTTAAATTCATGCATGAAACTATCACTCACCTAAAGGGTACTTCACACAGTCAGGAGTGCGAGCTAGAATCACTAGGAGTAGGTGAAAATTCGGATTCCTGGGCCTATTCGCGGTGAAAATTGATGACTCCTAGTGACTCTAGCGATATCCTAGTGACTCCTGTTAGACTCCCAGTGACTACCGACCAGTCGCGGGTGACAGGCCCTGTCCGAATTTGTTTTTGGCGTGTTTAAGGGGGGCATTCTCTAAATACACCATAATATTGATTTTTCAGCTTAATTTTGAAAATCACACCCACAAATCACCTGATATGTTCTCTGTTGTATGGTAGATCATCATGGCTCCCATATAATTATTTAATGTCCTACCCCGCTTTAGATGGACACAACTTACATGCTTCAGCCAAGATTTAACTCCCTGGACGCCAGGTACGCGTGACGCGTATGGTACACAAACTGTGAAGTTTCTGTATAAATATCGCCAATTTTTTACTTAATATATGCCCAGAAACACAACCCATGAATTATATAATGGTAAAGAACTTCTGATAAAAATTGCAACTAATTCACTTTGAAAGTTTTATAATAAAGGCATTTCTGTAATATCAAGTAGTATCAAACTTTAACCTTCATTTTGTCAAAACGGATTATTTAGTATATTGCATAATATTATATCAAAATGGCATCTGCTTGGCCATTTATGGACCAATTTTAATGATTTAGGTGTCATTTTAATTGTAATTTAAAAAAAAAATAATAATTGTATGAGGAAATTGCTCTAACTTAATTCTAAGTATTGATATATCTTTTTTTTTTTTTTTTTCTCACTCTCGTTTCACGAATATAATTATTATTTGTTTTCAATATGTATAACTGCTTTCAATAATACATAATATTCCTCCTGACAAAATAACATTTATATAGAGTTCTTTCAGGTGTAGAGCAATGAAACCTCTAACTATAGGCATTTTAACCCTTTATTGACGGCGCGCAACTTATGTCGTGTGAAAGAAATTTGGACTAAGTGGCGGTTCACAACTTATGTCATGTGCCATTTTCAGCACGTAATGTTGCAGAGAGAGAGAGCTGAGCGGTGTGAGGAGCGTAGTAAGGCTATGACCGGCGCCCACCACCGCGGTGGGCCAACTAAAGTGAAAACCACCCTTCCATCCCCCCTCACACTCGCTACACAGGGAATTATGTAGGGAAAGTACCTAATTACATGGTTTTTGCACTCGTGTTGCGCGATCGTTGCAAGAAAACCAGTGGTCATACAAGGATGGTTGGGGTGTCATTGGAAAGCTCTGTTTATGCCATTTGAGGGATAGATACTTGTTTTACGCTCTGGATCTTATTTAGGCATGAAAATGATCATGTAAACAACCCTATTTAGGGTAAAAACACCCCGCTGGGCGGTACATATAAATTACCGCCTAGGCCGCTCGTTAGGTGTTGAAGCTATAGCCCTCTAAAAATGGCCAAATAATTAGCAAATTATTATTAATTATAATTTGTTATATGCTTGATATTATATATATTAACCCTTAACTGGCGGCGCCCGGCTATTGTCTAATGAAATAAATGAGGCCTATGGGCGGGGCCCGGCTATTGTCGAATGCAATTTTGAGCACGTAATGTGCTCTGAGAGAGAGCGGAGCGGTGGGAGGAGCGTAGATTACATCCTGACCGCTCGCCACGGTGGCCGTGGAGCTACTGATATGTACTCCTTTGTACTCAACCCTCTCTCACTCGTTTCACACGTAATAATGTAAGAAAATGACCGTATTATAGCGATTTTGCCCTTCGGTTGCACGATCGTTGCAAGACAACCAATGATCGTAGAAGGATGGTTCGGGTGTCATTGGAAAGCTCAATTTACGTACTTTCAGGGATACATACTTGTATTACGCTCCGGATCTTGTTTATGCATGAAAAAGAGCACGGAAACAACCCCATTTATGGTTAAGAACCCCGCTGGGCGGTACATAGAAATTACCGCCTAGGCCGCTCTTAAGGTGTTAAGATCCCTGTTATGGCAAAACATATTTCAAAACATGCTTAACCTTGTGTTAATATTTGACTGCCATAACATTATTTTTAATGTTCCTTCTTCTATAAAAGGCAGGTGCCCCCTTAAAGTTTTCGCCGCGAGTCGGACCACTCCTATTGAGTCCTGGTGACTCCTCTGTGACTCCCCTGTGACTTCCAGTGAGTCCTAGTGACTCCTGTTAGACTCCCAGAGACTCCCGACCAGTCGCGGGCGACTGGCCTCGTCCGACAAAATGTTCGGCGTGTTTAGAGGTTTTGGCCAAGAGTCGGACCACTCCCAGTGAGTCCTGGTGACTCCCCTGTGACTCCCAGTGAGTCCTGGGGACTCCTGGACACCCATGACTCGCGGTGATTTGTATCTGATTCGCGGACAGGTTTCTGATTCAGTTTTCAGTTTCACCGGGAGTCACTGGGATAAAGATAGGCAATACATGCTAGTCACTGAGGGTCACTGGGAATCAACGGGAGTCACCAGGAACCACCATGAACCACTGGAAGTCACCGAACATGTTCTCCAAGCAGCAGGGGCGTCCACAGAGATACCTGTAGAGGGCACACATGTAATAAAGAGGCGACTATTCCTGGGTGTGGGTGGTGAGCGAAACGAGCCTACTCAGCTGGGGATTCCCCCTACCTTATAACATTCTGCAGATTTTATGAAATTTAGGCCCATTCTGAGGCTAACATAAAGTGAAATGAAGGTGGATTATGAATAATAATATTCATATAAACCCGTAATTCACCTCAACTGAAAACATAATATATACGGATACTTTATTGTTTATGGTTGGAGGACACCACTGCTGCTTGAAGTCTACAGCGATCTCGGCAGTTGCTGATATGTGTTGGAGTTATTATCATATTTTTTTGGGGAAGAGGCACCCATTGGTGGTGGTGATGGGGAATTATTATTTTCTGCTTAGTTATTGCGGGGCTGATGATGGTAGGGGTGAATGAAGGTGGTTTTGTTCAGCTTGGTGGAGCTTCTTCTGGATTGACGAGAGTGGTGGAAACGTGTTTGTACGTGTTTTGAAATGTCAACTTCTCCTGGTGCTGGTGAGTGGTGTTTTGGATTACATCTTCGAGGGGCGTTGTAGTTGCCGGGATAGACTTTGAGCGAGCGGTATAGAAAGAATTACACAGGCATGACCGAGCTGCGCCTGTATCTATTAACAATGTCACTGGAATTTGTTTTATCTGTAGTTCTCCTGGTCACAATTTATATATAGGCATAGTATTAACCTGTGTAAGTACAATTGCCCACAGAAGTTTGTATTCACTCAGTGAATGTGTGTAGAGAAGGAAATGACTGTAGGAGAGGTATTTAATAATGTGAAGATAGTATGGTCAGTGTTACGGTACAATACCCTACATTTATTCTCCAAGTTCTCAACTCCCCTTACCTAACATAAGCAAAGTAACATAACCTATAATTATAACCAATTGTATGTAAATGGGGAATGATTATTTTATGCTTAGTTATGGTGGGGGTTAATGAAGGTGGTTTTGTTCAGTTTGGTGGTGCTTGTTCTGGATTGACAAGAGTGGTGGAGAGTCGTATATTGCACTAATCCGAAAATGACCGTTATTTATATTTTGTTCAATAACTCACACTTCATTCGCAGTTTTATCCCGGTGACTCCAGTGACTCCTAGTGACTCGCAGGTACACTCCTGCTGACTCCTACGGTGTTGTGAGTGCACGGGGAATTTCGGACACTCGCGGTCATATTCCCAGGAATCAACAGGAGTCATTACTCCTAGTGATTCTAGCTCGCACTCTTGACTGTGTGAAGTACCCTTAACCCAGCACCGTAACATTGATTACTAGGGCAGACCCCACCAAAACTATATGATATTAGTACCCTACTTTACCTTAATTATATGTGGCCAAGTTTAACATACTAGTGAACTATCAATACGTTGGGCAGTCCTAAAATGACCTGCACCCAACGAGATTCCCATAGTAAAGCTAGAGCCAAAGTTGTACGCAATAACATGTATTATTAGCCCAGGAACGGCGCCAAGACTCTTAAGAGGTTTTACTGGGCGAAGGCGACGGGACTCTTGAAGATCCAAGGCCTAAAAAAAGCCGGTTCTACTCTGATGAATGAACCGGTTGGCAATATTCATCTTTCTCGACTCCCAAACACTATTCCTATTTGTTTTACTTCTGTTACATGTTAATATCTTCATATTAAACGTATAATAGGTGCATATGAATAAGTAATAACAATATTTATCGGATAATGACGATTTTACTTGGGAGTGTATGTAAATATCCTCGCTTGGCGGGCACTTTCAAATACCACAGGTTCGCCGTTTAAAGGTTAAGAGCCCTGCACTACCGGTACCCTACTAGAATACCACAACTACTAAAGTAGCTATCTCGAAGCAAACCGCCCTATAACTGAAAGACTCAGCAAGCCACTGCTCTGAGATAGACACTCAAATAGTCTGGTCCCGTATTTATTCTAAATAAAAGTGCTTTAGCATTTAACATTTAACACCTCGAGTACCAGAGACGGTGCCTTATGCGTCGGCAATGTATGAAACGCTAAACCCCAGAGCCGCATAGGGTGCTTCAAGGTTAATTACTCCAGTCCTAGAGGCCTCAGATTTGTATGGGAACTGCGTAAGTATCCGAAGCAACAATGCCGATGGTTGTAAACCCTCAAAGTACAGCCGCGTGAGCATGCAAAAACGTGTTTTTGCATGTTTTGGCCTACCCATTTCCCCATGTTAAGTCATATTTTTGGCCGCCAGTAGGACCCCTTAATGGTCCTAGGGGATCGTTTTTTTGTGGTTTTTCCTTAATTTCTAACCCATTCCAGGTGTTTTCTGGAAAACAAATTCTTTTAACAGCCTGCTGGTCCTGGAATGTACATTTATATTATATTGCCTGGTGCTCAGTGGGTTAACTGCAAGTAAAAAATGCAAAAGTAAAACAAACAATATACAAAAGGCAAAACCAAGAGGCAGCTTAGCCAGGACAACTGAAATATGCTAAGTCCAGGTATAGTTTACACTTATGTTAATACAATTAATGCAATTCATACAATGGGGGTGTGAAGCAACCACAACACTCAACACATACAATAGTGCTGTATTTTATGTACAATGCAGGACAAGGAGGCCTGCTATGACAGGCACAGGAAGCAAATCAAAAGAAAATATACAGAAGTGTGAATATGCCAGGATAAGTGCTTATATCATTAATTACCGCTGGCCCATTAGGTACTGGACAACTGAAAGTGTCTGTGCAAGGATTGCACAGCATGAGCTGTTTGTAGTGAACACTCTACCGTCAGGCGACGATATAAGGCTTCATTCCCGCATAAAATTGTCATTTTACGATAACTATCGTTATTACTTATTCATATGCGCCTATTTTACGTTTAATATGAAGATAGTAACATGTAACAGCAATAAAACAACTGGGAATAGTGTTTTGGGGGTGAAAATCGCGAATTATTGCCGACCGTTCAGTCATAAAATGTCAGGCAGATCCGACATATATCCTCCCTCTCCCAAGCCGAGAGGCAGACTGAGCTCTCTCTCGCATCTCTCTCTCACACCACGCAGTAGCTAGGCCTAGCACCACACCTTAGAACCGGATTGGAGATGTTGGCGCGGTAAATAAACCGATAAACAAGGGAATAAGAGGAAAACTAGGTGATAATTGAAGGGGGGGGGGGAAAGGAGGGCGTTTTGACACATGTGGAGGAGTGATAGTAGGTATGGAGGGGAATTATCTCACTGAATGACCTATTACTTTATTTTAAGTGCTACTGGGGTCTTTTAAAAGGCTTTGTTTAGGCCTTACCTCTTAAAAGGATTGTTGCCTTTGCCAACCAAAACCTCTTAACCCTGGAGAGGAAACCCCGTTGCAAATGCGCACGCGAGAGGTGTGCAAAACGCGTTATTTGGTCGCCGCGCAGCTCACACGTCCAATACGAGGGATATCGGCCTGCAGTCAGGCAGTGTACGGGTATCTCCAGCCGTGAGCGGAGGTGCGACGCTCTCGGTCCTCGCCAACAGGTTCAAACCAGAACCCGACGTTGCGAATAAACTACTACATAACCTGGTACGTAACTTTATTGTATGTTGATAGTTGCACATAATGTACTTTTTTCACGAATGTGTTGGAGATATCGATCTAAGACTAATAGGCAACTTAGCCAGATAACGGACCATGACTCACACACACGCTAGCCTGTCTGATATTGCCATATTGGGCGTCTGTGAATATTTTACTAAATCAGGTTCTTTTTTCATTTCCCGTCTGCCACAACCACATCATTTCAACTTGTGACGGATGCCACTCCTAAAGGTGAAACCCCTCCCATTGGTTGTATATTGTTTATGAGGTTCCTTAGTACAAGTTCAGGTAAAATAGGTAACATACAGTGTAATTTCAGAGGCTTATATGTTTATTTCTTCAACTTTTATAGGTAAAAATTATCAATTTTGTTAATTTGCAGCATATTTTTGGCATTAATTATACTCAGATTTCATTTTTATGCACACTACATAGAAAGGCATTATAAAGGAACCTCCATTTCAAATTTCGTTGCAATCCATAAATATTTAAGGCTTCCAGGGGTGATACCAGGCCAAGATGAGACTTCTCGGGATCCAGAACCAAACCTGGCCTGGAGCGCCCTCGCTAGATGGGCGGTCCGACGTTCAAGTTATCACCTTTTATATGGTTACATGTTGTGTGGCAGGCTCTAGAGTATAACTGTGGTGAAAATCAGCAACATTCATTGATAAATAGTGCCCCACGATTTTTTTTCCTCCAAATTTTTCCAAATTTCTGTGCCCCTTTTTCAGTTACCTCCACATAAGGATTTTTTGGTAGTATTTACATTGCTCCAATTTCAATTATTACACTTTGGGGTCATACTAGGACCATGTGGCAAGCACTGTGTTGAATTTGGTATGAATCCAAGAATATTTAGGTACCCAGCCGAATATTTCAAAATGACCGATTTTTTTTGGGAAATTTGTTGTAACCTTTTTTTCAACTCCGCAAATCTCTCAGCCTATGGGGTCTTCAGGGCTGCTACTCCTACTCCAACCTACCTCACCATTGCCGTCCACGCCCCCAGAGTCCCAGTCCCCTCAAGACAACTTGAGTATTGTTTTTATATTTGTATGGAGAACCTACTTTTTTACTATACTTATTTTTTTATTAAATTCATTAGAAATACTAAAAATGTTTCAATATACACCATATTCTAACATAACATTAAGGGATCCTTATATTATATTTAGCAATGTTCAAAAAATGTCTAAGTCATTTGGTTTGGGAGATATTTGGGGTCAAAGTCGACGTTGCAAATTCACAACTACGTAACCTATTAAAAAACGTTTTTGAGCGTTACCTCTCCAGGGTTAAGAGTGTTTTCGCCGTTCCCGGGTTAATAAAGACAAATGTATGCCATTTATCAAAGTCCTAGGACCCCTGGGTAGTTAAAATTATGTTGCATATAAATGTATAACAAAAAGGTTAACAGAGACTATCTATATCTGTTCACCATGCTAGCTTGCCCAGGAGTGAAGTGTATTTCACACCCCAGACACATAGTCGCCTAGTGTCTACGACCACCCTTGCCAGGTATCGCCAGCACACACAGCTACACCTTCTCATATCTCCCTTATCCAATCCTTACTTCATTGTAGGGCCCTAAACACATCAACTACAATGATTAGTCAACACAGTAAAGACCTAGCTGCTTACAGAGGCATGCCGTCGATGATGATGATGATGATGATGATGATGGCTGGAGTAAAGTAGGAGAGTTACATTATATGGATAGAGGAAGAAAAGGTTGAGAATTGAGATGTAAATTAAAAAATATAAAGTACTTGGGCTCAACCAAGTTGCACCATTGTTCATTTGTTTTTGAGGAGGATCATCTGGTGCAAGCACTTGGTTAGCTTCTGGACAGCTGCTAAGGGAAGTTTTCCTGCTGTCACAGTCTTCTGAATCTCCGTTGTCAACTCGCATTACGTCTTCTCCAGCTCGTTGGCAGTCACCACCAAATCGATATCCTCGTCCCCATCTTCCTGTATCTCCACAGCCAGTTTGTTTTGGTGGACTCGGAGTATTCAGACGATGCAGAGGAGGCTGCTACTAGATGGTCAAAGGTGGCAGGTGATGGTGACGAGGTTGCTGCTGGTCCTGCAAAGGTGACAGGTGATGGTGGTGGCGATTCAGAGACTGCTGCAAGTGGAGGTGGTGGAGTATGTTATGAGAGAGGCTTCTGGAGATCCGGTCGCTTCCTCGGGTGTCTTCTTGGCCTCAGAGCCGGTGTAGGAATGAGGCTGGGTGGTGATGGTGGTGAAGATGGTGTGGGAAGAGGCGGGATGATGATGGGAGGGAGGTTGTTCGCCTTCAGAAGTGTAGGAAGATACTCCTGAAGCAGCTTATGATCCCCTTTGCAGAGGGTCACTGCAGTTGTGACAATGACATGGATCAAATTCGGTTGTTTAACACAACTGGCTGCTGTAGAGTGGTGGTAGTCCTCCCTCTTGCCTCTTCTTCCATGTCTTAACCCTTCAGTATTTCTCCTTCAGGGCCCATGATGTTGATGGCCTGATTTTCCTTCCTCGTCATCCTGATGATGAAGGATGCCCTCTCATTGGTGGCAAGAGAGGGCACAGGAAGGTGGATGTTGGTCTTTAAAATGCCTGTGGAGTAAACACAAATGTCCCTTTCACTATAATATTATCTACTGAAACCAAACCCCTTCTTGGCATTGGAGCACTTAACGTGGCCAGAAGGATTGGTGGTGGCAGTGGAGGTCTTGGCAGGCAAGTTGGCAGCGCTGATTCTGATTCTGATGGCTGGAGTAAAGTAGGAGAGTAGAGTAGGCTAATTGAATAGAGGAAAAATAAGTTGAGAAGTGAGAAGTAAAATAGACAATCAAAAGTTCTCGGGCTCGACCAAGTTGCTCCATTGTTTATTTGTTGAGGGTCATCTGGTGTAGGTACTTCGTCAGCTTTCTCTGGACCACTGGTGTAGGACGTTTTCCTGCTGCCACAGTTTTCTGAATCTCCGTAGTCAACTCGCAGTAGGTCTTTTCCAGCTCGCTGGCAGTCACCGCCAAGTCGATGTCCTCATCCCCATCTTCCTCGATCTCCTCCACATCGGAGGAGGCTGCCACTGGATGGTCAAATATAGCTGGTGATGGTGACGAGGCTGCTGCTGGTCCTGCGGAGTTGACAGGTGATGGTGGTGGAGAATCAGAGACTGCTGTATGAGGAGGTGGTGGAGTGGTCTTCAAGAGAGGCTTCTGGAGATCCAGACGCCTCCTCGGGTGTTTTCTTGGCCTCAAGGCCTGAGATGGAATGAGGCAAGATGGTGTGGGAAGAGGTGGGATGATGATGGTAGGGAGGTTGTTTGCCTTCAGGAGAGTAGGAAGGTACTCCTCCAGGAGTTGATGGTTCATCTAGCAAAGGATTAACTCCAGGTGGTTGCCATTGCTGATTGCTGTGGCATGGTGTTCCTCCCTCCTAACTCTTCCATGTGTTGAGCCCTTCAGGGCCGATAATGTTGATGGCCTCTCCTCTTCTCATCCTTTTAATCTTGAATGACACCCTCTCATTGTTGGCAAGAGAGGGCACAGGATGGCGAGGGTTGGGGTTTTCAATGCCTGTTGAATGGACACAAATGTCCCCTCCACTGGGTGTTATGAAACCATACCCTTTCTTGGTGTTAAACCACTTAACGTGGCCAGAAAGGGTGGTTATGGTGCTGGCAGGCAGGCATGCTGGAATGTAGTGCTGGTAGCGCATGAATGAATAAATGAATGAATATAGAAAAGGTGGGTGAAGGTGAAAGAAGGGAAGTTTATAGTGGGTAAGTAGGAGAGACAGTAGTAATAGTGAGAGAAATAGGGTGTCGGGGCTTGACCAACATGCGTGAGTTGAGTAATTGGGTTGGAGTGGGATTGCTTTAACCCTCCGGATCCGGGGGCTCTCATATGAGGCTGATCGCTGTGTCCGGGGCCATTTTCGTACAGTCAAAGTTCATAATTCAGTAACTACTGATTGAGACCACCTAGAGCAGTAAAAAAAATTGCAAATTGTATAACGTTTCGTTGTCTGTAGACTGCCATTGAGATGACATCGCTACGACGCGTGGTTGCCGAGTTATGGTGATTTTAGCGGCGATTTTTAGCCGTGCATTTTGCCTCATATGAAGCCTCCCGGATTCCTGCCAATTATTTGTTTTGCCTCATATGAGGCCTCCCGGATCCGAAGGGTTAAGTCAGAGCAATTGTAGTTTTACTTTAACCCTTATTTAGCGGCGAGCAACATAAGTCGAGTTAAAAAAAGCTGGACTATGTGGCGGCGCTCGACATAACTCGAGTGGCAATTTCAGCACGTAATGTGGCTGAGAGAGAGAGACAAGTGGTGGCAGGAGACTAGCGAGCGTATGACTGCTCCAGACCACCGCGGCGAACCTACTGACACAAATCTCAGCTCCCTCCTCCCTCTCTCACTCGCTACATACTCAATTATGTACTGAAAGTACCGAATTACCTGCTTTTTGCACTCGCGTTGCACGGTTATTGCAAGAAAACTATCCATCATACAAGGATCGTTATGGTGTCATTCGAAAGCTCTGTTTATGCCCTTTCAGGGATAGGTACTTGTTTTACGTTCTGGGTCTTATTTAGGCATGAAAATGATCACGTAAACAGCCCTATTTTGGCTAAAAACACCCCGCTGTGCGGTACACATAAATAAACCGCATAGGCCGCTCGTAAGGTGTTAAGGAGATACAGTATGGCTTGCCAAGAAGAGGAATGGGGATGGTGAGAGCAATATAAATTTAGGGTGGTAGAGAAAACGAAAATGCTTGCTATAAATTGGGCTTTTCGCATGGCAGAGGGTGTCTACTCGAGAACTTGGATGGTAGTATAGAATAATTAATAATTTAGGGTGGTAACAAAGCGAAAATGGTATAAAAGAGGGGGGGGGGCGCAATTATGGGTGGTATAGAGTCAAAACAGGGGGTAATGCTGGGAAAAAAGCTGTCGATGGCCGAACTCGAAAGGTGGTTGTTCTGTTATTATTTTTAAAGTTGACGTTAAATTAGTGTTATTGTGTAATTTAGTTAGGGATGGGTATTAATGAAAATTATGAGAATGTTGTTGGTGGGTAATTGAAGTTATTTATATTTTAATTATAGTAAGTACATCTAGGATTGGGTGCCTCTCTGTTGTCAGGGTGAAGGAGGTTCGACTAGGGGCGAGAGGGGTATAAAATTACATTTCAAATTTGGATGAAGTTATTGTGAAAGGTCTCAAGTTTAATAAGTTTTTTTTCTTCTGCTAAATTAATATATATTAAGAGGGGGGGGGGGGCCTAAATCATGAAGATGTTCTGTTGTCTGGAATTCGAACCACTGAGCCCCAAAAATCCATCTCAGTGCTGTATTTTGGGTTCTTTGGTATTTTATTTGGTTACTATGGGCCGAAAGAGTGATGCTGAGACATTTATTTGTGTGCGTTCAGGAAGAGGTGCTCAGGGGTTTTGGAATAGGGCTCTTGGACGGGTACGTCCTTTGGTAAAATAGGTGATGTAGGATTTGTGAGGGTGAGCCTGAATCCACCATTTTTGTTCCCATTGTGCTACTTGGTCAAGTTCTCTCTGAGCTCTGTTTGTCAATGTGTCTAGTGTGTTGGCTCTTACTAATTGAGTCACGTCGTCTGCATACATTATAGTGTGATAGTCATTGTAAATAGGGTTGGGAATGTCATTTGTGTATAGGATGTAGAAGGTAGGATTGAGCACCTGCATTGAGTGCAAATAAATCTGAATAGAGATTTGCAAATTTAATTTTGGCTGTTATATTATCCAACAAATTGCTTTGAGTTATTAATGGGAAGTAGAAATTTTCGCAGATTTTGTACTTCAAGCCTTCGTGCCACAAAGTGTCAAAGACTCAAAAGCTCGTTTTATGGCATGGTAATTAAAGCTGTCTTGTTTTTTCGTCTGGAGATATGTGAATATACTGTAGTTCGTAATAAAGTTTAGTCTGAAAGTTTCAGTATGTGCATGTGCAATGGTGTCATGGACCCTTCTCACAATCAAGAATCTGTTTTTAAGTCCAGTGCATTTAATACAGTATGATCCACCCTTAAAGTTAATGAGCGTTGAGCATGTAGGCCTACTTAAGTGTGAGTATGTACTTGTAATTACTTTCCGAAGTCAAAGGCACATACTCTTCACTTTTCTTCAGAGTCCTCTTCAGAGGCAGGTTCTTGTGTGTTCTGGCACTTGTCCTCATCTCCTTCGTGGTTGCACAGTTCTGTACAGACCAGATTGTTAGATATCCAGGAACATCTGCGTGAACATGTCTTGCTGCTTGACTGAACCCTGATGGAACCACAGTTGCATCTAACAAGCTGCAGAACTGCATCTGGTGCTGGTGGTTCCTAGCTCAGAAATGGTAGCAGCCTGTCACCCACTTTCTGCCACCCAGGTGTCAATGGGTCGGGTGTGTTTGGATGTTGGATAAGGTCCTGAGACCAAATGTTTGCCTGCAGGTGTGCGTGCTGGATGTGCTCCAGCCATGCACCAGGGGTAGGTGGTAGTTTGTCCACTCCCTGGTCAGGTTTCAGCAGTTTGAAGAGGTGCCATCTGAGAGCATTTGCCTGTGTGATGTGTAGATGCTTGGGGCAGAAGAGTGCACAGAGGAATTCTTCACAGCCCCTGACTACTGCAGCAGATGGTTCTGCACCCACTCCCAGATCAGTGATTGCAGTAACCACAGCAGGATGTGCAGCAAGGAATGCTATGAAGCATCCCTTTTTGCCCTTTCCTTGTTTGTGCCCTGTAGTATCGCATCCAGTTAGTGAATGCCATTTGATTAAAGCAACTGCTTTCTCCTGGCCAAGTTCCTCATAGATAGATATCAGCATAACCTTGTGACGGTGCTCGCCGGTGCCCATGATCAGTGCTGCTTTGCTGCCTGTGAAGAGCCAAGAGGAGCACATCTGTGTCTTGTGAATATATATTATTATATACTACAAGTCTGATCTTGCACCTTCTGCAGCATGTAGAATCATTAGAGTGTCTGCCTCCTCTTGTGTGCTCACCCCGGTAGTGACTGGGCATTCAAAGTTTATCATTTCACTCTGGTGCATCGCAGTCATTAGCTTTGCAGTACTGCTAGTGCCTATGAGTTTCTCAGCTAGGTACAGAGTGAGTGAACCCTTGGTGTCGTTGCTTACGAGAAATGTGCAGACCAAACAGGTACACACTGCTCTTCCTCCACCTTCTCAGTTGTGGTTTCTTCTGGTTCCTCACTCTGTGATGAGTGTGCTTCTGAGCCAACCTGTTGACAACTGTCTCTATTGCAGAAACGTGCCACCAGCCTCCCAATGTCATTGGTCTGTGAGGTACTGTACTCATCATCATACACTCCCATCTTGTAGTTGGGGTAGTGTAGACTTGTTCTGGGCGTTGGATTTCCCTCGATCGTACATACAACCATCTTGGTGACCGTTGGTGGTAGGCTACATCCCGTAGCCCCTCAGACATTGGGCTCTGACTCTTGATCTCCACTGAGCCCAACACTGTTTCACCCTGACCTGCACGCTGGTACACTCCAAGGGCCATTCCATGGAAACTGCCTTTTCCATCTGGTGTGTCAACTTTCTTGTCGATGGTTGTCCATGGAGGCACAGATTATTTTGTTCTGTAAAAGGCCTGGTGGCACATACACGTCATACTGTCTGATATTTTTAGAGATGGCATTGGCAATGGTGTTACATATTTTTGCAACACTGTCATACGAGACCCCAGCTCCACACTAGGCTCGGCAGTGATACTGACTTCTGAAGTTGTGGTACATGTAGAGTGAGAGTCCAACAGCATATGGACTTTCGAACATGTTGTGGAACGTGGATTCTGATGATACAGGGGTCAATGTCACTTGTCTTTCTGTCTTGCAGGCCTGTATTACTGACTGAGGCAGAATCAGGTATGAGTTGTTCAGTTGTTGTTTAAGTGTCTCAGATATTCCAGCTTTTGCTCCTCGCAAGATCCTCCTAGTCAGGGTTATCAATTCAGCTGGTACACCCATTTCACTGTATCCAACCAGTGAACCATCAAAGGACCATGAACCCTCTCTTCTTGAATGTAGGACAGCCTGTCGGATGATTTTTGAGCACTGGAAGATTGTGTTCATGTCTCCTTTTATGTCTCTTCTGGAATGCCTGGTCCATGGCAAACCGAACAGCTCTCTTTGGAATGTATGATTGCTGGCTTCTTCCCTCTTCCATCAGTGGTTACGAAATCTTTAATGTTTTGCTGGATTTTCTCCAAGAGTATCTGAGGAGTTATCTGCCTGTTGTGAACCTCCACTTTCATTACATTAGCTGATGGACTAAAAGCCAGACACACTTTTGCAAACATGCTCCACGCACCCCAGGTGAACCTAACAACATATACAGTATATTTATAATTATATATATATCAGCAATACTCTTGTCCTTAGGAAAGCGAAAGCGAATAATGAGCAGCAAAACCAACGCTGTGACGAACATCTTTATTGGGCAACGTTTCGACCCCATACAGAGAGTCATTTTCAAGCCTAAAATGAAGGAAAAACAAACTATTAATATCTAAGGTTTACATTTGATATAATGCACAATAGCTTTAGTAACTAATACTGGAACTAAACCTAATAATCCTAACTAATTGACATAAAAATACATGCAAACTAAGACAACAAAAATACAAAGAGCATAACATACTATTAATAAGCTATTAATGGTGCAATGCATAAGTGTGATGATTTTCGGTGTGATCATCCTAGGTTCGAATCCCCGGACTGCCACATGTGTTTGTTAATTTCATTAATCGAGTTTAGAAGTAAAGTTGGTTGGTGGAGAGAACATAATAATTATCATACCACGAAAATAAATGGTTAAATGACTGTCCACTAGCATTCAAGCCCCTTTTCTATCGAAGGTATATTGATGATACCTTTGTCATTTTTAAATCTCAAGAGCATGTTTCGCAATTTTTAATTACCTTAATTCAAAACACCAGAACATAAAATTCACAAGTGAAATAGAAACCGACAATACTCTTCCCTTTCTTGATATTAACATCACGAAACATACTCAGTCATTTTCCACTTCCATATACAGGAAACCAACTTTCACTGGCTTAATGACTAAATTTAATTCCAATAGTCCATTCAATTTAAAATTAATCTTATTTTGACCCTGGTAACACGAGCATTAAGATTATGTTCTTCATATTTTGCCTTACACACTGAATTAGAAAAACTAAGAAATATTCTGATACTCCATGGCTTCCCTGTTCATTTCACTGATACCTATGTTGGCAGACAACTGTCTAAACTTCATTCACCTTCTCCTCCCGTTCAAACAGTCAACAAATCTAGAATTTATTGTTCTATTCCTTTGTATGGTAGCAAATCCTATGATATTCGTAATAAGCTAAATAAATTAACCCAGGATTTTTACCCTCAAGTCTCTCTGAAAGTTATATTTAAACCAGCATTCACTCTGTCTCGCTGCTTCAGGTTCAAGGACCGAATACCTAACTCTCTGCAATCCTCGGCGGTTTACCAATATAAGTGCGGTAGCTGTAATGCGACCTATATTGGCCAAACAAAGCACCATCTATCAACCAGGATTGCTGAGCATAGGGGTAGGTCGTTTAGGACCGGTTTGCCACTCTCAAACCGTCTTATTCGGCTATTCGGGACCACTCTGAAGCAGCAGATAATTTCTTTAACTCAGAACATTTCTGCATTCTACACACAGGCTCACAGCCACTGACGATGTTACACGTCGTCTAGCTGAGTCCCTTTTAGCTCAGTATCATAAACCCACTCTGGGTACTAAAGACTCCTCCATTCCACTACTATGTTATTAATGGTATGTTATGGTTTTTGTATTTTTGTTGTCTTAGTTTGCATGTATTTTTATGTCAATTAGTTAGGATTATTAGGTTTAGTTCCAGTATTAGTTACTAAAGCTATTGTGCATTATATCAAATGTAAACCTTAGATATTAATAGCTTGTTTTTACTTCAATTTAGGCTTTAAAATGACTCTCTGTATGGGGTCGAAACGTTGCCCAATAAAGATTTTCGTCACAGCGTTGGTTTTGCTGCTTATATATATATATAATAATATATATATATATATATATATATATATATATATATATATAGAGAGAGAGAGAGAGAGAGCGTGTGTGTGTATATCTATTCAGGTGCCTGTGTTTATGTATTTAAAGACATTGCATTAACAAATACTGTACAGGCTATATAAGATGTTTATCTAAACTGAACACTTTGAGTGCAACCAAAATGAATTCAGTATTTAAACTATATAGGCGATACTAGTGTGACTCGTCATATAAACAAAGCAGCTTTGCAACCGAATAGCCTATATAACGTAACACTCATATTTCTAACTTTTTTCCTTTAGTGTTTATTAATGTATTTAAAAATATTGGTTACACTTGTGGGGTTTTTTTTGGGGGGGCTTCATTTGTAGTAAAGATTACGACAGTGCTTCGTTCGTTTGTCACCTATTAGTTACGTATTTATAATATGCTTAAGCAATTAACAAAGTACTGTAGATAATTCATGCCGTTGATTTGTATAATTGAATTGACTCGGTTAATGACAGTTTGTTTTATTAGAAATAGTAATGTGAGATCATAGTGGCGAGTAGAAGCTTTCGATGAAGCCTCCCGCTGGAATAAACCAAGGATTGATTGTCTGGGCCTCGTTCTAACACACAATCTTATAATATACAGTACTGTATACTTGTATATAATGCATCCAAAGACAATAAATAATAAATGCCGGTTTTCGGTATTTTTCTATAGGTTGCATATGGAATAGTGCTGCTATCATAAGGAATTGTGAGATTAATTTACTCACATCTAGCACCAATCCTACGATCGACTAAACCTCGGATTGACTGCTTGAGCCGCTCAGGAGTTTTTCCTGAATATTGTTAAACCTGAATTGAACCGTAACTCGGGCTTAAGCCTGGGCAGAGGTTCAAACGACTATTCTGAATTCGGGCCTCTATGTCCAGCACTTCCACCTCCTACGGTGTTTAGAATTAAGAGACCTTGATCCGCATGCATACATTACTGTTTGTCGTACTATTCCTCTAAACGTTTCTATGATTGCCTTTGTCGACAGAGATATAATTATGTCACCATACATTCCTCAAGGCTCCCAATACTTTCGTTCCCTCTCATTGTCTATGGTCAAATACCCACCCACTATTCTTGCTTTTATGCCTACTGACACATTTCTGAATATATCCATGCATGTATTCTTAATTTATTTTGATTTCGACATCTATTGCATCTCATCATTTTGTCATGTTCACAATCAGAGTCGCATCATACGTAAGTAGTTCACTTCCATATTACCGCCCATCCCTCAATCATTAATTATTACCCTCATTCTATATTACTTGCACGCTTGCACTACTATTCTGAAACATATAACTTGGAATAAGAAATAAAATAATAACAAAGAAAATAGGACAACAAATGAAAAGCAAAGCAACGAAGACGAGGAAATTAAGTTAATCATAAATATCAAATGAAAATATATGAAATGACCACCAAAAACTCGAGAATATAATTATATTCACTGAAAGCAAAAATCCTTAGATTCATAAATCTGAAGAAGAACACATGCAGGACAGACGAAGATATGCATTAGGGAGAAAAGTGAAGGGCTGTCAGTATGATTGACACAAGGGTGAAATGTGACATCCACTCGCATTGAAATGTCAGAAATATATATCCAGATAAATGAATCCTCTACATTAATGGGAATATTCACAATTATTAAATACAACATTTATAATAAGAGCTTCAGGAGTTTTAAGATATTTTATAAATAATATTAATTATTGTACTTGCAATTAATCTTTGACTAAATCTAAGAACATATTATATGAATGAATTCCATAATTATTTCCACTCTGTATTCCGTGCGTTCATCTTTGAGTCACATTCAAGCACGTATTCAATGCCTAAACTTACAGTGTGCTGGCTTAATAATTCAATAGGGTTGATAGCCTCTGAAGTCATATTTTAACTAAAAGCCTAAACTCAAGTAAACTTGATGTCCTTTCAGTATTATTGTATTCTATGTGTTATTGATTTATATGATTAGAGTGTAACGTCTCATTGTGTGAGACCTATACCTGTGTATAAATAGTGTTGTTTGGCACCTTTTGTATAACTCACCTTGTATTGCATTGTGTTTCTATATTTGACTCCTAGTTTCTCCCCGTTAGAAGAATCCACAAATACTCGTTTTTGTCTAACATAACATATACATTGCTCGAAAATATCTGAATCAGTTAAAACCCTCACTATTTATTAAACACAATATCAGAACCCCCAAGACGTCGCACCAGATAGTGCTCTCTCTCTCACACACACACACACACCCGACTAACTTCGTGCCACCATTAAATATTCTTTTCAAACTGCCGTCAATACATCCCTTATGACTGACAGATATAATATTTGAGTGTGTACAATTAACGCATATTCTGCAACACACCGTTTGCATATTTTAAGGAGTAGCCTATATATTTGACAACTTATTGACGTTTTGGAATGATCCACTAATATATCATTCACTGCATAACTAAAATATCCTTCACTAACCATAACACGTGTATAGTTCAAAACAGAATTAAGACACTCATCCCTGTTTCAAACGCAATAAGGTCCAAGAAGTTTGATGCTCTTATGAAGCATAATCCGACTGTTCAGTACACAATTTGAATCGGATTACTTTGTTACTAAACTTATCCTCACGTAACTTAACTTAACCTAACTAACCTAGCCTAACCTAAAAACGATGCAAATTGGTGAAAAATAATGCAAAACTCCTTGGGTTTTATTATTTTTATTTATTTTTGTATTATTGGGATTGAATTTGTGCTGTACCTAGTATCAGTGCATTACCACAAAGCCCACCGAAATGCCAAAAAAATACCCTCATTGTTCCCTGATTAAATAAGACTATGAATATTCCCATATTCAAAATATGTTACAGGGGGACAATGCCTAGTGAGTTCACTGCTCAATAGGTGGCGTTCTGAGAGTGAGGGTCTGAGTCTGGAGGGTGAGACGGTGAAGCACTTGAATGAAGCAACCAGCCGCTTCAGAGATGGAGCTGCTTCGAGCCATGATGGATGCTTCACATGTCTCACTCCCCAGACTGGAACAAGACCTCACGGGCTTCACATTGTTGAGCGGTGGAATGTACAGGCTCTCAGCCTACGCACGAGAGGGAGTAGTTGGAATATAGAAAAAAAAAAAAAAAAAAAAAAATTGTGGATCGCAGCAAAATATACAAACAACGCTCACTTCTATAATCGTGTGTAGGTGGGGGGAGGAGGAAGGGGGATAGATACACCGTAAACAAAAACCAGCCATACATTTATAATTATTGTACTGAAGTTGACTACAATATCGCTTGTTAAACCTATCGGTTTATGGCACTAGTTGAAACAAAAGCTAGCTCTTTTTCTAGAGGCAAATATAAAATCACTACGCTCGTATACTCTCTAGAAATTCGCTGATGTGCAGTACAGTACTCTTCTAACAAATAAAGAATCTAACTAAACACTTCCAAACCACCCAGTAAATACATAGGTGTTCAGCGTGTGTGTGAATTGAATTGAATTAAGTTAGTTGCTCATAATTTTACAAAAAAGAATGGAGCACAGAACCGACTGAAAACAGTTACTTGTTACTTGTTACTTGTTACTTATTACCTATTGGATAAGTAACAGAACATTGAAAACAGTTACTTGTTACTTGTTACTTATTACCTATTGGATAAGTAACAGAACATTGAAAACAGTTACTTGTTACTTGTTACTTATTCCAATAAGTAACAGAGTATTGAACACAGTTACTTGTTACGTATTCCAATAAGTAAAAGTTAATTATTCAAATAAGTAACAGAGTCCTGAAAACAGTTACTTGTTACTTGTTACTTATTCCAATAAGTAACCGTTACTTATTCGAATAAGTAACAGAGTATTGAAAACAGTTACTTGTTACTTATTCCAATAAGTAAGTTACTTATTCGAATAAGTAACAGAGTATTGAAAACAGTTACTTGTTACTTATGCCAATAAGAAACACTTACTTATTCGAATAAGTAACAGAATATTGAAAACAGTTACTTGTTACTTTTTCAAATAAGAAAAAGTTACTTATTCGAATAAGTAACAGTCTTGAAAACAGTTACTTGTTACTTATTCGAATAAGTAACATAGCACTGAAAACAGTTACTTGTTACTTATTCCAATAAAAAACAGTTACTTATTCCAATAAGTAACAAAGTTTTGAAAACAGTTACTTGTTACTTGTTACTTATTCCAATAAGAAACCGTTACTTATTCGAATAAGTAACAAAGTTTTGAAAACAGTTACTTGTTACTTGTTACTTATTCCAATAAGTAACAGTTACTTATTCGAATAAGTAACAGAGTATTGAAAACAGTTGCTTGTTACTTATTCCAATAATAAACAGTTACTTATTCGAATAAGTAACAGTCTTTTTCTTTTCTTTTTGTATGTGAGTGAGGGCGGCAAAAGGCAGAACTGCCTATAGCGAGTGCCTCCCCCATAGTTGAAGGAGTGACTGGGCCAAAATCAAGGGACGTTCGAGTATTGCAAAGAGTTACTTGTTACTTGTTATTTATTCCAATAAGTAACAGAGTATTGAAAACAGTTACTTGTTACTTGTCATTTATGCCAATAAGAAACACTTACTTATTCGAATAAGCAACAGAATATTGAAAACAGTTACTTGTTATTTGTTACTTATTGCAATAAGGAAAAGTTACTTATTCGAATAAGTAACAGTCTTGAAAACAGTTACTTGTTATTTATTCCAATAGGTAACAGTTACTTATTCGAATAAGTAACAGAATATTGAAAACAGTTACTTGTTACTTATTCCAATACAAAACAGTTACTTATTCGAATAAATAACGGTCCTGAAAACGGTTACCTGTTACTTATTCCAATAAGAAGCAGTTGCTTATTCGAATAAGTAACATAGTTTTGAAAAAAGTTACTTGTTATTTATTCCAATAAGTAAGTTACTTATTCGAATAAGTAATAAAGTATTGGAAACAGTTACTTGTTTCTTGTTACTTATTCCAATAAGTAACAGTTACGTATTCGAATAAGTAATTCTTGAAAACAATTACTTAATTGTTATGTGTTATGTGTTACATATTCTAATAAGTAACAGTTACTTATTCGAATAAGTAACAGTCGTGAAAACAGTTACTTGTTACTTATTCCAAAAAGTAACAGTTACTTATTCGAATAAGTAACAATCTTGAAAACAGTAACTTGTTACTTATTCCAATAAGTAACAGTAACTTATTCTATTAAGTAACAGAGTCCTTAAAACAGTTACTTGTTACTTATTCCAATAAGTAATAGTCTTGAAATCAGTTACTTGTTACTTATTCCAAAAAGTTAGTTACTTATTCAAATAAGTAACATAATATTGAAAACAGTTACTTGTTACTTATTCCAATAAGTAACAGTTACTTATTCGAATAAGTAACAGAGTATTGAAAACAGTTCCTTATTTGAATAAGTAACAGAGTATTGAAAACAGTTACTTGTTACTTATTCCAATAAGAAACAGTTACTTATTCCAATAAAAAACAGTTACTTATTCCAATAAGAAACAGTTACTTATTAGAATAAGTAAGTCTTAAAAACAGTTTCTTATTCTAATAAGTAACAGAGTATTGAAAACAGTTACGTGTTACTTGTTACTTATTCCAATAAGAAACAGTTACTTATTCCAATAAGAAACAGTTACTTATTCCAATAAAAAACAGTTACTTATTCCAATAAGAAACAGTTACTTATTAGAATAAGTAAGTCTTAAAAACAGTTACTTATTCTAATAAGTAACAGAGTATTGAAAACAGTTACATGTTACTTGTTACTTATTCCAATAAGAAACGGTTACTTATTCAAATAAGTAACAGAGTCTTGAAAACAGTTACTTGTTGCTTATTCCAATAAGTAACTATTACTTATTCGAATAAGTAACAGAGTATTGAAAACAGTTACTTGTTACTTATTTCAATGATAAAAAGTTACTTATTCAAATAAGTAACAGTCTTGAAAACAGTTTGTTGTGCCCTGATTTTATTCAGGTTTAACTATTAGTTAGGGTGAGTTCTTTCGAGACTGGGATATCCAAGTTCATACAAATACATATAAAGAAGACAATAGAGGATACGTATAATATCAAAATATAGTTTGTAGTACAGATATATTTCCCTTATTCACCAAGTACACACTATTGAATCAGTATCACTAAACACGAGAACATAAGTGGCACAACTTAACCCTTAACTGGCGGGACCGGACTTAAGTCGGTCTAGAGAAGAAAGGACTATGTGGCGGGGACCGACTTAAGGCGGTGTTCAATTTTGGGCAATAATTGGCTCTGAGAGAGAGACGAGCGGTGGGAGGAGCGTAGGTCGGCTCTGACCGTTCGGCACGGGTACCGTGCGGCAACTGACGTCCCCTCCCCACACATCCACACTCACTACCTCGCTACACAGGGAATTATGTAAGGAAATTACCGTATTTTAGGGATTTTTCCTTCGTCTTGCACGATCGTTGCAAGAGAACGCGTGGTCGTAGAAGGATGGTTCTGGTGTCATTGGAAAGCTCAATTATCGCCCTTTCAGGGATATATCATTGTATTACGCTCTGGCTCTTGTTTATGCATGAAAAAGAGCACAGAAATAAGCTCGTTTAGGGTAAAACCACCCGCTTGGCAGGTAGTAGAAGTTACTGACGGGCCCGCTCGTAAGGCGTTAATTAAATATTTTCTAGCACGATCGCGGATCTAGATGGAGATCAGGTTTACTCAATGCAACTTAAAGTGAATCCTTTTATTTTGGAATCAAATCAATCTTCTATTGTGGAAGGATTGTATGGACTTCTAATCAGGTTACCTTAATGTTCGCTATATCCCTTGACTGGGGTTTAATTAGCTACTAGTATTTGACAAGGTTAAAATATGTTAATATATTTCTTTTCTATGAATATATAATCTCATACCCTGATATACTTCATAAGATTGAATTCAAGTTTTGTGGGCTCTAAAATATTTTCACTGGTTGGTATTATGTCAGAGTTCGTTGAGGTGATAATCCGTCTTATTTGGATTTAATTCCTTATTCAAGTTGGAGAGGTGTACTAAACGCATTTATCACTGGTACACGAATAGAAGTAATCTGTTTCTATAGATTAGCTTAAATTAACACTTTAATGATTTATTGCAAAATAAGGAGTGTATGGACTCTAACTATTTTCTCACTGGGCGGAAATATGACAAGAGTTATTTTATGCACAATTTCCGTCTTATTTGGATTGAATTCCTTATTCAAGTTAGAGAGGTGTACTAAACGCATTTATCACTGGTACACGAATAAAATTAATCGGTTTCTATAGATTATCTTAATTGAACACTTTGATGATTTTTATCCCGAATAAGTGGTTGAAGGGACTCTGTTTATTTTTATTACTTTATGAACTCTAACTTATTTCTGCTTCGTCACTGGCATTGATTTAGGTATCTTTCTTCAATCTTTCTTTTCTTAACTTGAGGCATGCTATGCTTACAGGTACCTACCCGATAGCACTATCGTTAGTGAGTGCTGTACTGTACTTTATATATTATTTTGTAATAATATAGATATCTTATCAATATTTGTATTTTGTACTATTGTTAATGTCTTGTCATGTTGCAAATTTGATTTTAAATGAATATTTTGACATTTAACATGAAGTTTCTTTATTCATGCAGAGTTTAGTAAAAATTTACCAGAACGTCCCGGACTTCCCAAATTTGACTAATTCCTTGAACGTGACGATAGTGCGTTGTTATGTGTGCGATTAGTTTGCTTGGGAACAGATTAACTTGCTCATGTAGTAATGTACACCCTATGTGGTGGATTGTGTTCTTTTATTTCATAGATTTCATTTTAGTAAGCGTTGTTTCCACATAGCGATTTTGATAATTTAATTTGACTTTATATTGTCCTTGTCCCAATTTTGGTTTGTTTAGTTTGCAAGTTTTACATTTTAATTAAGATGTAGAACACTAGCTGCTTGATGTCTTCTGAGTCTCTGTAGGCCGTCCAGGTTGGCCGGTCATGTGAAGTAATGTTACAGTTGGGTTAATGGGCGTTGGGTCTTAAATATGGCTCCGTAACTTGTAATGAAACAGTTGGGCACCATATCGGACTAACGCGAGTATTTAAGCCTATAGCGTTATCAAGTATACTCGGCTATCCTGACCTTTTTATTAACCGGTGATGAAGTTCTGTTAAGGTATTCTTGTAGTGGGGTTTTTAATATTGTGCCTCAGTTATGACGAATTTACACAACATCGGACGAACGCAAGAAGAGTTCTAGTACTGCTCTTCCTGACTGTCTCTAACCGTTTTAAGAGGTTCAAAGAACTCAGGGCGGTGTTAACCTTTTAGTTTCAAAGTCTAATAGGGTGCCACAGACAAAATGCACCTAGGACTTATATATGCAGAGTCCCTGTGAGGGTGTCTTGCTAAGCCCTAATAACACAAAAGATCGTTAGATTACAGATCTTCTGTGAGAAATGGGAGTGTAACTTTTAATAGTAAAACGTTGAAGGGTAGGGGGACCCCGCCTGTGTCCTTCAACTTTTAACTAGAAAAAGTGTAACCTAGAGAAGGTGACTATATTAATCACTGGGGTGCCAGTAATAATAAAGTTCCTTGTATAGGGCATAATTGCCGCACCTACAATATTAAAATAGAAGTGGAGGGATGCCTACACACTTCAAACTTTAACATTGGCGATACAGCCTATTAGAGGTCTCTATGTTAATTAAATTAACTGATTGGGATGCCACAATTAACAAAGATCCTATAATAGGATTTCTTACTCACAGACAGTATAAGGACTTCTGGGTGCCGTGCATCCAGAGTGTATGGAAGGGTAAAAATAATGTTTCTCAAAGTGGGGTGCCAACAATTGAGAAGCCTTAGAATTACTTAATTTCCTTCAGATTTTCTTGGCCTAGTATGCACAATTACTGAGGGGTACCCATCCTCTGTGAAAAGATATCAAGGGCGTGCATATGCACTTTCTATTAGGACAGGAAGTCCTTCTTTTCCTATGGGAGAAGGACTTCATTTACTTTATGATTTAATTCTACTATATTGACGAATGCTAGACTACTCGGCCCACGGGATAGCTCGGCCAGGACAGCTCGGCCCACGGCGAGACAGCTCGGCCCAGTAAAAACGAGACAGCTCGGCCCCGTGTTAATTACGAGACAACTCGTAATTAACCTAACCTAACTTAACCCTTAATTAGCGGCGAGCAACATAAGTCGAGTTAAAAAAAGCTGGACTATGTGGCGGCGCTCGACATAACTCGAGTGGCAATTTCAGCACGTAATGTGGCTGAGAGAGAGAGACAAGTGGTGGCAGGAGACTAGCGAGCGTATGACTGCTCCAGACCACCGCGGCGAACCTACTGACACAAATCTCAGCTCCCTCCTCCCTCTCTCACTCGCTACATACTCAATTATGTACTGAAAGTACCGAATTACCTGCTTTTTGCACTCGCGTTGCACGGTTATTGCAAGAAAACTATCCATCATACAAGGATCGTTATGGTGTCATTCGAAAGCTCTGTTTATGCCCTTTCAGGGATAGGTACTTGTTTTACGTTCTGGGTCTTATTTAGGCATGAAAATGATCACGTAAACAGCCCTATTTTGGCTAAAAACACCCCGCTGTGCGGTACACATAAATAAACCGCATAGGCCGCTCGTAAGGTGTTAACCTAACCTAACCTAACCTACACATTATGAATCGAGAGAACTAGCCTATGACATAATTATACAATACACGAACATTTCGCCCACATTACACACACGCCATAAACCCTCAACTTAGCTCTCCCAATCCTATATCCTGACTGGTCTCGTCAAATTGCCCCATAGCAAATAATGGGTCCGAGCTGTCTCAAATAATGGGCCGAGTTGTCTCGCCGTCGTGGCCGAGTTGTCGAAAAGTGGGTCGAGCTGTCCGAGCCGAGTTGTCCCATGGGCCGAGTCGTCCAGTCACCTACTTGACGAGTTGATCAATGTGGTACGATATGTAGACGTTATCTAAGTCAAGGTTTTACTTGGCTTTATAGGTTACTGGGGGAGTCAGGGGGTTATGGATATAATTGGACTTTTGTTCAAGGTTTTGAGGATGTTTTGGCTTGACCTTGGAGCGTGAGAATTCAGGGTGAGGGGGGTATGATGAAGTGAGGTTTCTCTGGTGTCGTTGGATATTATTTTTGAAAACAAGAGCCTGTCACTGGTAATATTGAGAACAGGGGTAGGTGAGTATGCTAGGTTATCCTTGTAGAGTTAATACTGATAATTTCTTAGTTGTTATACCTGTATATACGAGATAGACGTTTTTACATGAGTTAGATGCCGCCCGGGCATGGAGGTTATGTTGGTAGCCCTGGGGGTCAATGGGGGAACACGCGTACATGTAGCCTCTCTCACATACGTTTGATAGGTTTGCAGGCAAGGGTCTGTTGTCTTTAATATTGATCATAGGGATAGATGAGCATGTTAGGTTTTCTTTGTAGAGTTAATACTGATAATTTCTAAGCTTTTATATATATCAAATAGAAGTTTTCTATGAGTTAGAGGATTCCCAGGCGTTGAGGTTATGTTGGCAACCCTGGGGGTCAAGTGGGACGCACGGACACGTAGCCTCTCCGACAGACGTTTATTGGGTTTGCAGACAAGGGTCTGTTGCTTTTAATATGAATAACCTAGATAGGTGTTCATGCTAGATTTACTTATTAGGGATAATACTGATTATTTCTGAACTTAGATACATACAAGAGGGATATCTGCATGATTATAATATACTCTGTTACTTATTCGAATAAGTAACTGTTACTTATTGGAATAAGTAACAAGGAACTGTTTTGAAGACTCTGTTACTTATTCGTATAAGTAACTGTTTTCAGGACTCTGTTACTTATTCGAATAAGTAACTGTTTCTTATTGGAATAAGTAACAAGTAACTGTTTTCAATACTCTTTGACTTATTCTAATAAGTAACTGTTACTTATTGGAATAAGTAACAAGTAACTGTTTTCAATAATATGTTACTTATTCGAATAAGTAACTGTTACTTATTGGAATAAGTAACAAATAACCGTTTTCAATAATCTGTTACTTATTCGAATAAGTAACTGTTACTTATTGGAATAAGTAACAAGTAACTGTTTTCAATAATCTGTTACTTATTCGAATAAGTAACTGTTACTAATTGGAATAAGTAACAAGTAACTGTTTTCAATACTCTGTGACTTATTCTAATAAGTAACTGTTACTTATTGGAATAAGTAACAAGTAACTGTTTTCAAGACTTACTTATTCGAATAAGTAACTGTTTCTTATTGGAATATTTAACAAGTAACTGTTTTCAGGACTGTTAATTACTTATTCGAATAAGTAACTGTTACCTATTGGAATAAGTCACAAATAACTGTTTTCAATACTCTGTTACTTATTGGAATAAGTAACTGTTACTTATTGGAATAAGTAACAAGTAACTGTTTTCAAGATACTGTTATTTATTCGAATACGTAACTGTATCTTATTGGAGTAAGTAACAAGTAACTGTTTTCAATAATGTGTTACTTATTCAAATAAGTAACTGTTTCTTATTGGAATAAGTAACCAGTAACAAGTAACTGTTTTCAGGACTCTGTTACTTATTCGAATAAGTAACTGTTTCTTATTGGAATAAGTAACAAGTACCAAGTAACTGTTTACAGGACTCTGTTACTTATTCGAATAAGTAACTGTTTCTTATTGGAATAAGTAACAAGTACCAAGTAACTGTTTTCAGGACTCTGTTACTTATTCGAATAATTAACTGTTGCTTGTTGGAATAAGTAACAAGTAACTGTTTTCAAGACTCTGTTACTTATTCGAATAAGAAACTGTTTCTTATTGGAATAAGTACCAAGTAATAAGTAACTGTTTTCAATACTCTATTACTAATTAACTGTTACTTATTGGAATAAGTAACAAGTAACTGTCATAAGGCTTGATCTACCTATACATATTAAACGTTCTTATTAGAAAAAAGTGCCAAATTCTACATCACCTTTTAGTTAGTATTATTCATAAACAGTATATATTTATACTGTGTTGGGTTATGCCTGTAATAATAAGACATATATATATTTCTTAACTGTGCAATATCATAATTTTGACAAATAATAACAATGTATATTCGTCCCCCACTATATTCTCAATACATTTAGTACATATACCCGGTTTTCTCTATCAATGTTTCTGTGTCTACCAGCAATTACTGGTAATTTAATATTACATGCTCTCAGTTTACTCATAACTAGTCTCTCTCCCTTATCCAATTGCACAAGATAATCCTCCATACGAAACACAAATGTATAAGTTCTATAGCTACTACAAATATCCTTGCTCAGTAAATTACTATTCAATTTGGTTATCCATTGATCTTTAAGCTGTTGTGTTATTGACAATCTGAACCAGGTTGGGTTTATTCAATTTTGTGACAACCAAACTCCAGACATCCCTGTCATTACAAATACTGTTAACACAATTCAACCAAGGTGAATTAATAACATCAGCCTGATCCCAATGTAACAAACACAGTGAACACTTGTACATTATATAACTTAACTTACTAGTCTTGCTCTACCAGTAATTAAACTCGCCCAGTAACCCTTAATATTTATGTCTATAGAATATTCACCCAGTTTACCTACACCATGGCATTACGTGTATACTTATATACATATAATTCATGTTTTAAATATTTCAAATAAAGCTGTTCTAATTATCTAATAACATACAATATTGTCCCCATACCTCAGCACCATACAACATAACTGGTCTAACCATTGATTTACACAATTCGAGCTGTATATCAACTGGTAAATTAAACTTTCTGCATTTACTGATTAATGAATACATGACCTTTGTAGCTTGTTGTTTTAATTCTAATTCTCCTTGGCGAAATCTGCCATTGTAATTGAAAGTTGAAGTTACAGGTGAATATAAATGTTTATATTCTCCTGTCACTTCAATGTTTATATTCTCCTGTCACTTCAATGTTTATATTCTCCTGTCACTTCAATGTTTATATTCTCCTGTCACTTCAATGTCTTTTGTCCCAAATTCAAAGATATACCTCCGAGTTTCTACTCTTCCTCTACTGAATATAGCCTAACATTTTTTGTTTTGCTAGTTTTCTTTCGATTACCAGTTGTTACAAGAAGCGGCTCGCTGGTGTAGTGACTAGCGTCTTGGACTTCCACCCAGAAGGTCCCAGGTTCGCACCCACGCTCAGTGCAGTCAAGTTTTTTTCACAAGCACTGAGTCGTTACCGTCCCTCATGAGCAAGGGGATGGGTTACAGGACCCCAATGGAAATACGCCTAATCGGCCTTATTGGGCTATCCTTAGCTGGCTTAGCATGCGCTGGCTTTAAGAACTATTATTATTATTATTATTATTACTCCAATGCTAACAAGGTAGGCCTACTTCTCATCTCATCATCACTATCGCATAATATTACTGTATCATCAGCATACATTAATACAAATAATTTTAGATATGCATCAAGAACATCATCATTGAAGCATATAAAATTACAGATGATGTTGCATAAGACGACGATCTATCACAAACTCAAGATAAACGGTTTACCAGTATGTCTGCTAGTAGACACAGGCGCCGGCCGATCGTGCCTTTTGGGCCCATCCAGTCGTCTTCGCTCAAGTTAATCAGTGCCGGGAACACCTTGTTACAAATATAAGGAGAAACTTATCCTGTCAACAATTTCCCCTCCTCACAGGCTCTCTGTTGATGACAAATTTGTAGTATTAGATTCCTATGACACCTACTCCGACAGGTACCTCAGTGTATCTGAGATTAACTGTTTTTATACCTTTTTCTTCTTACCTTTTATTTTCCTTGCTATGTTTGTGGTACAAGTTCTAACTGTAAAAACATGTTGAATAGGTAAATTAATGAGGTAACTGATTTGGAAGCAAAGACACTGTTGGCTTTTTCTATAGTTTTTATTATCAGAAATATAGAACTATAAGGCGTGGCTTTATTAAAGGTTATAAGGTCTATGTAGGTACTGTAGATGCGCCCGACAGGGAAGTACCTACTTAATTAAAGCAATAAGCTAAACACAACTAGACTGAGCTATTATATTCCTGTTTAATCTGTATTCCTGTAAAGAATAGATGCATTAAGAATAGTGAAAATAGATTAATGACACACACACTAATATCGCACAGTATCGCACTTGTCACTGTATACGTCACTGTATAAATACCTCAGCCTGTGAAGGGAACGACCTTCCTTAGGGCTGAACTGAGCTGCTACTGATGCTTGAGCCACTGGAGGGGGCCGGCTTCTACTAGTGTGGTGTGACATGCTACTTAGTTGCTAGGAATCATCTTGGTGTTGCTGCAATACTCTGAGGAGAGCGTGGGAACCCTTGCTTACACTGCAAGAATTGTACCAAGGCTTTTATAGGTGGGGGAAGATGATCTTCCATAGGGGAGATCATTCCCAACTAGAAATGTACAGTTGCCGTCTTAACACACAAAGAGCGGGTGGTAGGGTATTTTACACTGTGCCGCCCAGCGTTTTTTTTTTACCCTAAATAGGGTTGTTTCCGTGCTCATTTTCATGCATAAAAAAGACCCAGAGCGTAAAACACGAATCTATCCCTGAAAGGGCACAAACAGAGCTTTCCAATGACACCCGAACCATCCTTGTACGACCACTGGTTCTCTTGCAACGATCGTGCAACACGAGTGCAAGAAACATAAAATAAGGTAATTTCCGTACATAATTACCTGTGTAGCGAGTGCGAGGAGGGGGAGGAAGGTAGAATACAGTTCAGTACGTCCACGGTGGTCGTGGGGAGCGGTCATTTTTCACAAACCCCGGATGACATTGGCCACACCAGAGTCCTCAAGCACCCCATACATACTACAGGGCTTCCAGGAGATGCTAGATGTGGGGTTAATAGGAGCCCTTGGTCCTCTCCCGTCGTCATAGAAAAAAAAAAAGTCTGCTCCCTGCGGTTTTGCATAGACTACCGCCAATTAAATGAAGTAACTATTAAAGACGCCACCCCCTTGCCTCGTATAGATGACTCTCTCAACTCCCTACATGGAGCTAACATTTTGTTCAACCCTAGACCTGCAAGGCGGGTATTGGCAGGTCCCCACACAACCTGACCATAAACAAAAGACTGCATTTTCTATGAGCAGTAGAAGACAATATGAGTTCAATGTATTGCTGTTCGGCCTATGCAATGGCCCTGCCACCTTTTCTAGATTAATGGGTTCCGTCCTTCAAGGCTTCACCTGGGAAACGTGTATAGCATCGAGCATCACAGGGGATTGCCAGTCTCAAACTTGGCTGGTGCGAATCAAGCGTCACAGGTTTACTTGACGAAACAGTGGGGATTGTTCTGATCTTCCTGTCTAGTCACCTGCTATAGTGTTCACTTGTTCTGCATTGTTCTATTTGATGTTGTTGAGTGCGATAAGGGCTTGCTCTGCCTTGCTGCTATTTTGATGGTGATAGAAGGCATCTCTGTTTGGTGGAAGATGGCGCGGAGGCTGTTCCGCGCGAGAAAGGCGCTCTGGGCCTGTGATGGTGTTCATGTCCTTCTGGCACGGTTGCTGGGGTTTTGGTAATAGAGGCTATTTTTAATGTTAGCATTATAATTATAAAAGAGGTGTGAGAAAAACAGATAGAAGATGACAACAGAGAGATAATAGAGAACGGTCACAAGGGAGAAAAACGCAGGAGAAAAGAAAGCACAATGCTGCTAGGATAACATACATATTTCAACAGGAAAATATAATTATAATAGAACGAAAAGACATAAGAAGGAGGACAAAAAAATAGATTAAAAGGAAGAAGACATGGACACAAGTAAATATGAATGGAAAAATAGAAAGGAGTAAATTAATACAACAAACACAAATTAAAGACAACAAAACATAAATGAACGAAAATGCCGATGGAGGGGAAAATAACGCATACAAGAAAACAACAAAGGAAGAGAGAAAGAAGAATACAAGAAATATGCTATGAAGGAAAATTAATCGGAGAAACAAAATTAAAGTAAAAAAGAGAACCCCTCCAAAACAAATAAAAATAATAGTCTATCTATCTATCTACTGTATATGCTTAGGCCCAATCCCCACTTTTCCTTTTTTTTTTGGGGGGGGGGGGGGGGGCGACTCAAGACAGAGCAAGAATAGGGACAATACAAAACAACAGAAAACAATGAACACACACAAAAACAAAATACAAAATCACACACATCTAGGTCAAAACAAAAGTAAATATAATTTAATAATGGGAACATTACGAACAATGAAGAACAGAGGAAGTAGGGTACTAAAAGGGATCTAAATATATACAACAGTGAATCAAATGAAAAGGTAATATAGGATAATAGCAACGGAAACAAGAGATGTATTAGAATAAATTACAATGATACATAAATAACAATGTTATTTATGTATCATTGTAATTTATTCTAATGCATCCCTTGTTTCCATTGCTATTATCTTATGTTACCTTGTTTTCCTGTGGCCATTGTTTGTGCTCTACCTGTATGTCATACAGGTAGAACACACGAATACATAATTATAATAATTATAGAACTAGTATAGAAAACAGAGTAAATGGAAAAATAATGACTAATAAGAACATTGGGAAATATAATTGCAAGTAAAATAATAAATTATAGGATGTACTTAAAAATTATATGAATGTAATAACCAAATGATAATAGCATAAAGAAATCATGGAAGGGAATAATTAGCTAAGGTTATATAAGACACTTTATAAAAGTTAAGTTGATATGAATACAAAAGATAATAACACAAGCTAATAGAAGTGTAAAAGGAGGGTAAATACGGAAGATATATAATAACAAAATTATAAGACAGAAAACAAAAGATGGATAATTGAGGGCAAAACATGTATTGTTGGGTGGTCTATGCTGGGTGTGATAATTGCGACCTAGCAACATCTGGCTTCCTAAACTTATGCAAATAAGGCAGTGTATATTCAACACTCAGTATACAACACATGGTAAAAAGTCTCCTTAGCATAGCGCTCACCAACATCATATGAGAGAGAGAGAGAGAGAGAGAGGGGGAGGGGGAGATCTGGGGAAGGGAAATATACAGTTATATATATTAAAATGATCTATAGATAAAGTCAGGTCAGTTGAAGGTCGGGGATTATGGTACTGAGCGGAATGTGAATGTTAGTACTGCTGACACCATGTTGGTTGGTGCTTGTCTGTCAGTAAGTACTACTTGAAAATGTTGGTAATAATACTGCCAGCACCGTTATCTCAGACTGGAGGTATTGAGATAAAGGATTTGTAGAGAAGAGCTGGAACACAGGATTAATAGTTGCATTGTTAACTTGTAGAAATTGAAATTCTTGTGGAAAGGGTTAGCTTGGTTATATCTTTAACCCGAGAGTGGAGCGCCATTGGTAGTTCAAACCCTCCCGCCAAGCGAGGATATTTTGGTTCATTCCCGCCTAAAATCGTCAGTTTACCATAAATATCATAATTACCTATTCATATGCTCCTATTTTGCGTTTTACGTTTAATATGAAGATATTAACATGTAACAGCAATAAAACAAGTGGGGATAGTATTAGGGGTGTGAAAAAACAAATTATTGCGAGAGACGAACGAGACGTATATCCTCCCTCGAGGTCTGAAGGAAGACTGATGTCTCTCTCTCGGTTTCTTTCTCTTCCCACGCTCTCTATATGTGCACCAGACGACCTTGGAACTGGGTTGGAGATATTTCGCGCGATAAATAAACCGATAAACAAGGGAATAAAAGGAAAAATAGGTGATAATTGAAGGGGGGGGGGGAAAGGAGGGGGTTTTGACACATGAGAAGTGATAGGAGGTATGGAGGAGAATTATCTCACTTAATCACATATTCCTTTGTTTGTAGTGCTACTGGGGTCTTTTAACCTCTAAAGCACGAGGAGTATGTAGTGGACACCATGTAACTGGACGACAATGTTAGGCTTCCTTCCCCCCTAAAATTGTAATTTTACGATATATATCGTTATTACTTATTCATATGCACCTATTTTACGTCTAATATGAAGATAGTAATATGTTACTACAATAAAACAAGTAGGAATAGTGTATAGCTTGTCAAAATCGCTAATTATTGCCGACCGCTCATTCATGAAATGGCAGGCAGGCAGCACGTAGGCTACACCCTCTCCTCTCGAGGCCTGAATCCTGACTGAGTTACTCTCTCACACTCTCCCTTACGCAACACACTCGCTAGTCACATGACCACACCGTAGAACCGGCTTGGAGATGTTGGCACGAAAATAAACCAATAAATAAGGGAAAAAGAGTGAACATAGGTGATAATTGAAGGGGGGGGGAGAAGGGGATTTTGACACATGTGGAGGAGTGATAGAAGGTATGGAGATGAATGATCTCACTTAACCCTTAACTGGCGGGGCCCACCTTAAGTCGGGCTCCAATTTGCAGCAAGGTAGGAGCATTATTAAGGCTTTTAAAGGGTTAAAGTCGAGTGCAAATGGCCGGGAGCGCAGCAGGCCACACGTCCGATGCCCAGGGCTTACCGCCGCCCACTGACTCACGCTCCCTCTGTTCTCGAGAGACCGGCAGTGTTGCCAGTAGTGAGCGTAGCGGGAAAAACTATGCCGCTATATGCTAAACTCCCATGTTAGTGGTACCACTGCGTGAGAACGACGAGTGCTACGTAGCTCGTTCTGGTCTCATTTTGAAGTTTTTAGCGCCTAGGTTTTTGCTGAATACATTTCTTTTCATGCAGATACTTGATTGATCATTCAGGAGGGCCTGAATATGCCCAAAATAGCCCAAAACTCCCCGCTAGACAGGGGTTAAACATCTTTTCTGTTTTTAACCTATCCGCGGCGAGACTCCGATTCGTTAAACGTCGTGAGGGGCGAAGCTATTGTATTAATATCTGACGAAAATCGCCATTATCCAATAAACATCGTTGTTACTTATTCATATGCGCCTATATTATGTTTAATATAAAGATAGTTAAATGTTACAACAATAACACAAGTGGGAATAGTATTTGGGGGGTAACAAACAAGAAATAATGCCGAGCGGTTCATTCATGGAGTTGACAGAGAGCGAAACTGCACCCTCCCTTCACGAGCTCTCGAGCGAGACTGGAGGTAGTGCAGGCTAGTCTGTCTCTCTCTCCTCCCTCCACACCCCTCCCTTTCGACCTTGAAACTGGGTAAGGAGTTTTGGCGCCATAAATAAACCGATAATCACAGGAATAAGAGAAAAAATAGGTGATAATTGAGGGGGGGGGGGAGGGGGTAATTTGGACGCATGTGGAGTAGTGATAGGATGTAGGGCGAGGAATTATCTCACATATTTACACATTCTTTTGTTTTGAGTGACAGTGGGATGTTTGGAAAGTTTTTTTTTAGGCCATGGCTCATATGAGGACGTTCGCCCTCCTAGGGTTCAGACTCATATGAGGACGCTTGCCGTTTATGGGTTAAGTGCTACTGGGGCCTTTTAAAAGTTTTTTTTTAGGCCTTGCCTCTTAACCCTTTCACGCACATATGACGCAGAGGTTGCCAGATTAGCAATAAGAAATAGAGTTCTCTCACTCTTATAATTACATCTCCAAAATTAGTTTTCTGCCCACAGCTAACTCAAAGACAACTGCAGAGGTTGAAGTAACTAAACTAAAGGTTTCTAAATACCCCTAATGGTAACAAAGGCTTTAAAGTATCCCTAATAGGCTCAAACTCGCGTCATATGTCGGAGAGGGTTAAGAGTCCCGTCGCCTTTCACCACCAAAACTGTAGTATGACATTATAAGCCCTGCATTTATATTGCTATACATATATCTCACTGCTTATATGCCTTTATCCCTGTAACTTTTAAACTCTCAACATTATTATTAAACATTCTTCATTTATTGAACTCCCTATAACTTTATCTATCTCTTTAACATATAATATATTTGTTGTTACTTCCACTTAAATCAACACCCATTTCCTCTGTAAATGTAAACTGTATAAGGTATTTATCCGGTCCTACGTCATACCAGAATGCTGAGTTGATGCTGTGTTGCTTCAGCATCCTTGAACCCAGTCGATGCCTTCTTACTCAGGCATCTTCAGTTAGACTTCAACAGACCTCAGCCAGAGAGAGTCAGAGCTCTTTACTCCCTCTAGACTCTAGACTCAGACTCATCCTCTATAGCCAAGCTCCTATATCCCCTAGATATATTAGATCACACAAGTCATATATCACCTTGCTCCTAAGGCTTTTATTACAAGCCTTATCATATATCTGTACTTATATACCTGTACGTTTATACTTATTATCACTTATCCAATAATTAATGTGTTGTGTTATTACCTATAATCCCCTATATACTTAACATATTATATGGCGACCTTGCAAATAGCGTATTAAGGCTATACTTAAGTTTTTCCCCAATCTACCCCTCTACAATTATCAACATTACAAATCCCTAATTATACCTTACATTTCATGTGAGGATAATTGCTGTACTTCAAACCCTGCCTACCAGCCTTGCAGTTTCTCCAAAAGCCTTACAGCCTGCCAGCCTGACAACCATACAGCCTGCCAGCCATTCTGCCAAGCTGCAAGCGTGTGCGTACGTCCATGGTACACACACAGTCACAACGCCTCGACCAGCCGCAACAACCACACACAACTAGCCGCTACGTATGTACATCCGTACACACACACAACGCCCCTGCCTGTCGTACGACCAACTGATCAACACTGACACAACGTTCTCTAAGAGGAATCATGTGAGTGCTTAACTTTACTTAAAAGTGCATTGTTTAAGAGGATTAAGTGATCATGTTTTCAAAGCCTCAACCATTAGAGTTCACATATACCGCAGGTGTGATTACTAGATCACATTCTCAAAATGACCCACTGACACACTCACCCACTGACACACACAGTCAAACACCAACAACAACAACACCACCACCACTACCACCACCACCACCTTTACCTACCCTCCCTCCACCTGATCAACCTCCGCATTCACAAATTTCCATAAATACCAACTTCCAACCCCCACTTACACAATATTCGGAGGCCACAGAACACTTATTTACTCTGCCATCTAGAGTTAATGATAATAGACGTGTATAATTTTCTCAACCTCAGAACTCAAATACATCTTTCAACATCACTTATTCAAACAAACAAAACACAGCCCCTCCTATGCATTCAGCTTCTAGCTGGAATACTACTTGGGATGATGGTTCAAATCCCAGGGACAGACCTGTGGTGTCACCTACGATTGGTGCTACAGCTCATTCACAGGGATTTTGGGATTTTCAACCCTCTGATCCTAAACCAAGGTTGTATGCCAACAGCAATATCTTTCAACCTCCTCAACAACAACAGGGTCTCTCACAGCAAATTCCCATGTATGCCAACAGCAATATCTTTCAACCTCCTCAACAACAACAGGGTCTCCCTCCTAACATACACAGTCACCAGCAATTTCCTACTATCAAACAAGAAGCGGAACAATACCCAACACATCCTTTATCAATATCCTACCAACCTCAACAAGCACATTACCAACCAAATATCCTTGAAATCATCCATCAGAACGCCCCTAGGTTATTTTCTGGGAACACCCTCAAGAATTATTCTGTTCATGCTTTCATACAGGATGTAGACGGCGAAATTGCCATGAGAGGTGCCGGTCAAAATGATAACACCAAAGTGCAAATTTTCAAAGCTAGAATACACAAAGGTGATTCCAACTCAGCTCAGCTCCTTCTAGAGTCAGACAAAACAGAAGACTGCTCTTACGAGGAACTGAAAAGTATGTTCATTCAAAGATATGGCATACAGATGGCAGGTACATTCTCAGCTACTCCCAGCGTTCGCATTATCTAAAAGCGTTCGCATTACTCCTTGTGTTCACTTTACTCCCTGTGTTCACATTACTCCTTGTGTCCGCATTATTCATAGCGTTCACATTTATCTCAATTTTTTACTCAAATTTTACTCCTTTAAATCTCAAACTCCAATTATTATTTACACTCCCAAGTTATATATTTTGTTTACTCCTCTATAATATTTACTGTTATTTTTATACTCCTTTTAAACCCCCAGGAAGACCCAAGGTCAGAATCCAAACGAGCTAGACTTAGGAACAAGAGAGGACTTATTGATGCAGGAGGTTACCTGTTGTCTTCTCTCTTCCGGACAGCTACTGAAGACCAAGTGAACGCCATCGCTGATAAAATCGGTGAAGTAGAAAATACCCTCAGAAGCCAAGAAAAGTTAGTGGAGATCCAAATAGACACTATTAATGAAATCTCTACTCATGTTAACGACTTACAATCTCTCATGAGTAAAGCGGAATCTACCATTAATGAACTCTCTGATTTTACCTCATTTCTTGAAAACATTCTAGAAATCTCTACCCAACTTGACAACATTTATTTTATCTCTATGAAATTAGAGTCAGACTTTGGTAGACTCTTAAACGCCCTCAACGATGCTGAACACGGTATAGTGAGCTCAGATCTTCTTCCCTTGAGTAGTCTGAGGAAAATTCATCACTCAGGCCGGCAATGATTTCCGCCTCTTACCAGTGTTCCCGCTTGACCAAATTGAACTATTATATGGATATATAGATGTCCACATGTATAACTATGAATATATGCTTATTATTCCATTTGCATCATCCATTTCTTTCGCCCATTACATGATCACTCCTTTCCCCTTTTTTCTCAACAATCAATTAGTTTCTCTGGACAACTCCTTCAGCAACTTGTTCATCTCCACTTCCGAGAATCACCACGCCTGGCTGGATGATTATTCATTCTCTACTCTCTGTCACTCCCCTATTATATCCCAGGCCATTTGCCCAGCCTTTGCTCTCAAGTTAATCCCCTTCCATGCTGACGGCTGTGCTAGTGCCTTGATTCACAATAATTCGTAACCATTTACCCCACAAATTACCACCTTACTGAACTCTATCAACTATACAACGTGAACGATATGTTTCTCACTCTCCCAAATATCTCAGCTAATATATCTAAACTTCACATCAACTCACCTGATTTAAAACCCTTCAATTGTTCAACAAGTCAATTCTACCTATGGATTTTGTTAAATACTATCACCCTTACATTGCCATCCCAGCGATTGGTACTCCTATGCTCATTATCATCATCATCCTAGGTGTCTCTTGGTTTGCTCTTTCTCGCCTGAATCTTCGCATTGCTGCTCTTGAAGCCTACGCGAGGAATAGAGCACTTTAAGTTCTTTCTTTATTTTGTTTTAATATATTTCTTTATATGTACAGTATATATATTTATATCGTCAGTGGAACAGCTTAGGGTATTATTTCTTTCCACTGTCAGATGTTAAATTGTATTACTATATAAGTTTACACCTGCCATGTGTTATATATAGCAGTTGTAATCTTCTCCTTATACTCAACTATATATTTATATTATTTAACATAAACCTTTATTCTAATCTGTTGGTAGCTCACACCCTTGATCTAGGTCTAATGGACAATTTTGATACGGTGTGATGTGTCAACAGACCAGTCATTTTTTTTTTTACTATAGTTGATCATGGTGAGATCAATTCTTTTACCCCCGGCGAATGTAGTATGACATTATAAGCCCTGCATTTATATTGCTATACATATATCTCACTGCTTATATGCCTTTATCCCTGTAACTTTTAAACTCTCAACATTATTATTAAACATTCTTCATTTATTGAACTCCCTATAACTTTATCTATCTCTTTAACATATAATATATTTGTTGTTACTTCCACTTAAATCAACACCCACTTCCTCTGTAAATGTAAACTGTATAAGGTATTTATCCGGTCCTACGTCATACCAGAATGCTGAGTTGATGGGTATGATATCTTTGTCCATATTTTCTTGGACACAGCTTAAGTTTTTGTGCACTAATTTGAGGTGGTTAATGCTACTCCTGGATTCTTTACCTTTCTCCAGATGTCTAATGACTGCAATGTTGTGGCGAATACTGATCACACGATAGGGGCCTTCGAACAGAGGGTCTAGTTTATCAGCCCTGTCGTGAATTCTTGAGAACACAATGTCTCCAGGTTTCAGTTTTTGTTGTCTATTAGATTTGTGATTGCTTTTTATCATTTGTTCTTTGGTTAAGGTTAGTTTATTCATGACTTGTTTATGAATTCTTTTAAAGGTGTTTATATGATGAGTTATGAAATCCTGAGTATATATGGGTTTAATTTGTTCATTGAGCATGTGGGGTAGGTGTTTGTCTTCTCCAAAGACGATGAAATGAGGGGATTCACCTGTGGAGATATTAGGCAGAGAATTCATAGTGCATTCCACGAAGGGGATAAATTCGTCTCTTAAGAGTCTCCTTGTCGTTCCCGGGTTAATATACAGAAAATCCTTGTGTGGCTTTTGGAGTCCTAATATTATCTGCCTAGACAAACACCTCTCATATCTATCGAAGCCAGTGAAATGCACGAGTTGCCTAAAATCTCCATGCAAGTGTAGCCAACACGTGATTCGTGTAAGGTTGAGTGTCATATTGTCGTTGTTGTTGCTATGTTTCCAGTGAGTGTGTTGGTAAAAGGTTTTAGTTCAGATGCCAAACAGTCATTTCCAGGCAAAGCATGTTTTAGTGTCATTATGAAGTTTTTTGGCCGATTCATCATCTTACCTATCCTTAATCAAAATCAGCCAGGTGCCAGACTGGTGCCCTTGAAGATTTATATATTTTTAGAGGAGAAAAACAAATTGGTCACCTCCGATATCTAATACATTTTGATTTGGGCAATATTTTAACTTTTAACCCACTGGACCCCAGCTAGTTTAGATTAAATGTACACTGAGAGACCAGCAGATTTGGCCTTTTTTTTTTTTTTTTTTTTTTTAAATAGCTTAAATAGGTGTGAAATGAAGAATAACACACAAAAACACTCACCTCGGTCATTTTGGGGTCCTATGGGGGTGTCCATACTTGTATTTCCATAAGTATTGGACAGTCTAAATTTAAGTGTAATCTTAAGTAATAAGTAATACATTTGTAGGAATTAAGAATCTGTATTAGATAACTGTCTTCGTGGTGCAATGCATAAGTGTGTTGATTTTCGGTGTGAGCATCCTAGGTTCGAATAACCCGGACTGCCACATGTGTTTTTTAATTTCATTAATCGAGTTTAGGAGTAAAGTTGGTTAGTGGAGAGAACATAATAATTAAGTAATATATCGTTCCTATAAACTTAGGTAATAATTCTTGGGAAGGGAAATAAGTCCCGACCTCATTGCGCATGCACGGAAAGGTGAGACTCCCGCAAATTTGACAGGGAACCCTCACTTGCTCTCCAACTACCACCGCCGACAGTACAATTTTTCCTTGTTCTCATCTCATTCCATTAACATGATAGAACTAACCTCAACGTAGATTCCCATCAATTCACCTATCATCTATTATCCTCCTAAATTATCATTTAAGTCTAGAGGCCCCCTTCCATCATTAACTATTAATTATTTCCTCCTTAATTGTTTTTTCTCCATTTCACTACTCTACCGCCAACCTGTTGCCTTGTTTCCACTCCACTATAACCTAACCCGTCGCCTACGATCCAGCAACCAGGTAATATACTATTGTGTGGTGTTCTTCAATCTACAGTTCATTTCCTCCAATAATATTCACATAATAAATGGTCCTTCGAACCTCTTAAATTTTCTTCTACTCGTCTCGGTAGTTTGGTGTTGTAGGGCGGCGGTTTGTTGTGGCTGGAGCGGCGCGACGGTTGTTTCGTTCCCCTGTTTTCTTATATTTTTTTTGTGTAGTTGTTGGCCGCGAGGGTCGCCTCATGGCTCAAGGGTTTTACAGGCATGGCGCCGCAGGGGGGGAAATAGGAGAGGACTTTGTACCTGAGAGGGTTGGGTATCCTGTGGCCATTAAGAAAGTGGCCATCATAGGACACTCGTTTGTCAGGGATTTGTACGTTGACAAACCGATATACCATCCCTACTTCACTGTTAAGCCTCTCGCAGCCCCTGACACCACAGTAACCTCTCTACGAGGAACCGAGGCCTGGACCTAATTGGTCAGCTGGAGACCCCACCTTACATTTCTCGTAATTGGGGGGAATGATGTGACACGCGGGGTCGTGCCAAAAGAGCTGGCTAATAGAATTCAGGAATTGGCGAGGGAGGTAGAGAGCGAGACAGGGGGGTATTGTAGGATCATCGGGATCGAGAAACGGCAGAACCCTAGGGGCCTGGGGGTTAATGAGTTCAATAAAATCAGGAACTCGGTCAACCAGTGGCTCAAAAGTAATCTGCCGTACACCCGGAGCCGGTACTCATCGATGAACACGTCAGCCAACGATTTTGCGGCTGACGGGGTCCACCTAAATTACCCCGCATCAGACCGGCTGTTCAAGGAGTTGGTGGAGTCGGCTCGGGTGTTTTTCGGTGCTGATGCGGAAGCCATATTAGACAGATTTGTTGAACTAAAAATGCATATGCATTAAATTGGCCCAATACCATATAGGCCTAGGCTAATTAGGTTAACTTTACTCTAAATTTAAATATTTCTTCAAGTTAGCCTATTCTAAATTTAGCTTCATGTTGGCCTATATAATATTTGAATTTTCTTTAAGTTGGTTTATTCTAAATTTAGCATCTTGATGGCCTAACCTAAAATGTAATTTCTCTACAAGTTAGCTTAATCTTCTAAATTTAGTAGCCTATCATGTTAACCTCCTGAATTAAATTATAACCTAGCCTATCAAAATTAGATAAATTATTTCAACATGTGTTACTTCGATCCATAAGATAATGATGTGATAAGTTTCCAATAATGATTACCGCCGCTCGTGTTTAAGTGTTAAGTCCGAACCGAGTTTGATCGGCGGAAAAATTTTCTCTTTCGGCTGAAACATTTATTAACCCTTAACTGTCGGCGCGCAACATAAGTCGAGTATAATAAATCTGGACTATCTGGCGGTGCGCGACATAGGTCGTGTGGCAATTTCAGCACGTAATGTTGCTGAGAGAGAGAGACAAGTGGTGGCAGGAGAGTAGCGAGCGTATGACTGCTCCAGACCACCGCGGCGAACCTACTGACATGAATCCCACCTCCTCCCTCCCTCTCTCACTCGCTACATACTGAATTGTATGGGGAAAGTACCGAATTACATGCTTTTTGCACTCGTGTTGCGCGGTTGTTGCAAGAAAACTAGCTGTCATAAAAGGATCGTTGTGGTGTCATTGGAAAGCTCTGTTTATGCCCTTTCAGGGATAGATACTTGTTTTACGCTCTGGGTCTTATTTAGGCATGAAAATGATCACGTAAACAGCCCTATTTTGGGTAAAAACACCCCGCTGGTGGCTACATATTATATACCGCCTAGGCCGCTCTTTAGGTGTTAAAGATATTGTATTTCGCAATTTTCATCCGCTTTTGACTAAATTTAACAATGGACGATCTAGCCCAAGGCAAACGCCGTAGGGCAGGCATTAACCCTTAAAGAGCGGCGCCCGGCTATAGCCGGGCGCCAATTTGCAGCAAGTTAGGAGCATTATTAAGGCTTTTAAAGGGTTAAAATCGAGTGCAAATGGCCGGGAGCGCAGCGGGCCACACGTCCGACTCCCACGGCCTACCGCCGCCCACTGACTCACCCTCCCTGTGTTCTCGAGAGGCCGGCAGTGTAGCCAGTAGTGAGCGTAGCTGGATAAAATATGCCGCTATACGCTAAACTCCCATGTTGGTGGTACCACTGCCTGAGAACGACGAATGTTACGTAGCTCGTTCTGGTCTTATTTTGAAGCTTTTAGCGCCTAGTTTTTTGCTGAATAAATTTCTTTTCATGCAGATACTTGATTTATCATTCAGGAGGGCCTGAATATGCCCAAAATAGCCCAAAACACCCCCGCTAGACGAGGGTTAAAGGGTCATTACCCGTCCTATCAATGGATTTAGAGGAGTTCTTGGATACCGCAACTCGGGTAGAAGAAGAGGCTAAATTGCATAGCATACAGACACAGGTGGCCAAGTTTGAAGCCAATCAAGAGGTCTTGTTGCCGCTGTATACCTCTGACACCGAGTATTTTAAGGAAACCCAAGAGGATACCATCTACTTATTTGATATGTATGGGATAATCGCTACTATGAAGGAGAAACTGGGTCCACCAGAAAGGCAAAATCAGTCTGAAGTAAAGAAAGTATCGGGTGTTAAATTGCCGCACCTGACTTTGCCCACCATTGCTGGCGACCCTACATTATGAATGGGATTCTGGGATATGTTTAGATGTGTGGTGCATGAGAGGACTGATTTAAGTGCGATTAAAAAACTAACGAACTAAAGGGGTCAGCTACAGGGACACGCCTATAACTAGTAGAAGGCTTTACGGTTGAGGGTGCAAGTTATGGCCCTGCCATGGACTTACTTCAGGAGACCTTCGGGCATCCCGACAGAGTAAAAGCAGCACACATAATGAACTTTCAAGACCTTTTCTCGCCTAAATGTCAAACAGCACAAATAAAGGCTTTCTACACCAATATGGAAAGTGCAATGCGATCCATGACTAGTCAAAGGGTAAGTTTAGAGGAATTCTGCGTGGTTACGCTTTTGAATAAATTGCCATCACCAGTTAAGGAAACCGTTAGGAGGGAGATGGGTGATCAGAATCTAGATTATAAGACTTTTACACGGTGTTTTCAAGCGGAACTCTACAACATGGTGGGTCAAGATACCCCTGTGAAGGAAGTTCCTATGGCTACAGCTACATTCACGACGCAGAGCAGTAGCAGCCAATTTGCCTGTAAATTGTGTAGCGGGAAAATCATCCATGGTACAAATGCTTTAGATATAAGACAGGTTCTCTCAGAATAAAGAGAGCCAGGCAACTACAGCTCTGTGTTGGGTGTCTCTCCAGTGAACACGGTAGTAACGGGTGTACAAACCCTAATATTAAGAATTGTAAATTCTGCCGTGGCAAACATTTTCACTCCTTGTGCCAAAAGCAGAAAGAGGTGAGTTCAACAGGTGGTGGTAGTAGTAAAAGAGTAGAGTCAACTCCAACAACCTCAACAACAATGTACGTAAGTTTGAGTAAACAGACAGTAATTTTACCCACGGTTCAGCTGCCTGTAAAGGGTAAGTACAAGAAGACCATAAAGGTTAGATCGCTACTCGATCAGTGCTTGCAGAGGACTTTCGTGAAGAGCTGTGTATTACCTTCCCTTTCATATGAATCCAAGAGAACGGAACAATTGAGTCTTCACGGTTTCACCGGAACTCAAACCTCTTGTGAGTATCCTGTTGTAGCACTAAAGTATATACATTGTGGCAGATATCATCGTCTTGACGCAATATTTGTCGATGATCTCCCCGAACACAAGGGCGAAACTAGTCTAAAAGTTGAAATCACTAGTTCACAGCGTCGTGGCATAAAATTGGCCGACTCATACGTTACCGAGACAGCACAATTAGAGCTACTAATAGGTGCCGACCAGTACAACAACATAGTGCAACCTGGCTACAAAAGGGCAGGAAATTTGGTTTTACTTCCTACCAAATATGGATATGCCCTTAGTGTTTTTTTATGCGGCAACCACGTCTAGCTCCAATACTGAGGTTGTTACAATACTTAACACCTTACGAGCGGCCTATGCGGTTTATTTATGTGTACCGCACAGCGGGGTGTTTTTAGCCAAAATAGGGCTGTTTACGTGATCATTTTCATGCCTAAATAAGACCCAGAACGTAAAACAAGTACCTATCCCTGAAAGGGCATAAACAGAGCTTTCGAATGACACCATAACGATCCTTGTATGATGGATAGTTTTCTTGCAATAACCGTGCAACGCGAGTGCAAAAAGCAGGTAATTCGGTACTTTCAGTACATAATTGAGTATGTAGTGAGTGAGAGAGGGAGGAGGGAGCTGAGATTTGTGTCAGTAGGTTCGCCGCGGTGGTCTGGAGCAGTCATACGCTCGCTAGTCTCCTGCCACCACTTGTCTCTCTCTCTCAGCCACATTACGTGCTGAAATTGCCACTCGACCTATGTCGAGCGCCGCCACATAGTCCAGCTTTATTTAACTCGACTTATGTTGCTCGCCGCTAAATAAGGGTTAAAGTGGCAGTGACCCCAGTAGATCAATATATGTCTACTGGACAATTTCCATGTCATAAAGAATTAAGTGCATTGTGGGATTTAGACCATATTGGTATCTCACCTAAAGAACATTCACAAGCCGAACGGCAAGCTTTGACCACATATGAGGAAACAGTCACGTATTATCCTGAAAGTCTACAGTATCAGGTACGTCTTCCCTGGACCGAAGAAAAGGGACGGTTGCCCACCAACAAAGGTTTGGCTGTGGGTAGGTTACGAGGACTCCAGAAGAGGTTTATTGCTGACCCTGGGTTTTGTCAACAATATTCGCAGGTAGTTTCTGATCAGTTGTCGCGTGGTTTCATTGAGGAGGTTCCATTCGATAACTCTGGGTCATGTCACTATCTGGCGCATTATGGGATTGTAAAGGAAAGCAGGACTACTCCGGTTCGTATTGTATTTGATTGTTCCGCTAAGGTTAACCAGTACAAGCCCAGTCTGAACGACTGTCTGTACACGGGACCATCTTTTGTACCAGAGTTAGCTCAAGTCTTGTTGAGATTCCGTCTGCATCAGTATGCGTGGGTCAGTGACATTGAGAAAGCCTTCTTGATGTTGAAACTACATGAAGACGACAGAGATTACACCAGGTTCATGTGGCCAAAAGATCCTTTTCGACGGGATTCGCCTCTACAATGTTATCGGTTCCAGGTTGTATTGTTTGGCGCTACCTGCTCCCAGTTTCTGCTGAACGCAACCATCCTCAAACATCTTTCCCTTGTTGAAGTCGACCCAAAGATTGTACAGGAAATTAGGGCCGGGCTATATATCGATAATCTCCAAGGTACGGGGGACAATGAAGATTCCCTCGTCCATGCATACAGTATGGCTCGTGAAGTTATGGACAATGCCCACTTGTTCCTGCGTCAATGGGCTACCAATAGTCATGTTCTGAGAGAGGTGTTTCAAAAGGATGGTGCTGCTGCTGAACCGCAGGAATTGGTGAGAGTTCTTGGACTAGTATGGGAGACAGCTTCTGATTATCTTTCCTTTGGAGTACAGTATGCTCCGGTCGAGCATGTGACAAAGCGTGAGTGTTTGAGGTTTTCTGCCAAACTCTCTGATCCTTTGGGTGTTTTATTGCCAGTGTCTATAAGGTCTAGAATATTTCTCCAGCAATTGTGGAGACTAAAATAGGATTGGGACGAGGATCTTTCTGAAGACTTGAACACGGAATGGCTGGGGATAGTAGATGATCTGGTACTCTGTAGTCGTATTAAGTTTGCTCGGAGGGTTGTATACGATCATGCTGTATCCCTACATGCATTCGCTGATGCCAGCAGTATTGCATATGGGACTGCTGTGTATTTTGTTGGGTCAGAAGGCAGCCGTTTGGTCATGGCAAAGGCCAAAGTCGCGCCAATCAAGTCCCTTTCAATTCCTAAAATGAAATTAACTGCGATTTTGCTTGCAGCAAGAATTGTAAACTTTATGGAGGTAGCCTATAAAGATAAACTTCATATCTCTGAAACCTATGTGTGGAGTGACAGTCAGATTACCCTACACTGGATAAAGAGTAAAAAGAAATTACCAGTGTATATCACAAAACCGCATCGATGAGATACATGCCCTAGTCCCGACTGCTAATTTCCGGTACGTGTCTACTAAGGAGAACCCAAGTGATATGGTATCTCGAGGCGTGTCTGCTAAGTATTTGAGTTCTTTTGCGTTGTGGTGGAATGGGCCTAGTAGGCTCCCGAACCCCGATGGATGGCCAGAAAATATAGTTCTCAAAGAGCAGCCCGCTGGTATCGTGACCCAAATCGTAGGCACGGTGCCCCAAGATGACACACAGTTATGGGACTGGGACAGACATAGCAGCTATGAAAAATTACAGCGTGTCACGGCATGGGTGATACGTTTCATCAAAAATTTGAAGGCGAATGTAAATGGCCTGCCTCCCACAGGTAGTGCTCACCTCAACATAAATGAAATCAAGAATGCAGATAATATTCTACTCAAATTATGCCAAAAGGAAAGCTATCCGCAGGAATACTCAATACTGGTGAAGGGAGAACAGTCCAGAAATAATTTGATTTGCCAGTTAGGACTACACCTGAAGGGAGAAATTATACATTGTGGAGGCAGATTGAGATTAGCGGCTATCTCGGAAATGTGCAAATATCCAAAACTTCTGCCCTCCAAACATCCCTTGACCCACCTAATCGTAGATAGGTGCCATCGGCTCTGTCGCCATTATGGAGTCGGCCACGTGGTTACCTCCATAAGACAAAAATGGTGGGTCCCTACAATCCGGCAGGTGGTGAAAAAAGTACTACGCAATTGCCTAAAATGTCGTCGGGTACAAGGAAAACCCTATGACTACCCCCTTTACCTGCCCTGCGGAACACCCCTGGAGAACCCTATAAGGTCGCTGGGGTGGACTATAGTGGAGCAATCCCTATCAAAGACTCACCAGTCAAGGTCAATACACATCGAAGTAGTCACCAATCTCACATGTGATAGTTTCCTCCACGCTTTCAGGAGATTCTGCAGTCGACAAGGTTTTCCCCGTATCATCTTGAGTGACAACGCAACTACGTTTGTTGGGGCCTCTAGGTACCTATCCGATGTATGCAATCACCCTAAAGTTCATTCTCACCTTGGCAATGTACAATGTGAATGGCGGTTTATTCCTGCCAGAGTGCCATGGTTTGGTGCCATCTGGGAGAGAGTGATTGGCATTCTCAAGGTGCGCGGGACTGAAGAAGGTGTTAGGACGTGCCCTCATTTCATTAGAGGAGTTGACAACTCTACTCCTTGAAATTGAGGCCACCGTCAATGATCATCCTCTCTATTATGCATCGGGTGACCTAGAGGATCCTACCCCAATCACACCCTCAGTGTTGGTGCGGGGACGTCGGTTGCGGGATCTTCCTGAGGAAAGTGACGTGGAGGATGAGATAAAGGACCCGGACTACATCAACAAAGATGTGATATCAGCCAGATACCGGTATATCCAAAAATTGTCTCAGGATGCCTGGAAACGCTGGTCAACTGAATATCTGGTGACACTCAGGGAGGCACATAGGAGTAAACTTCGACCAATCAACGGTCAGTGGCCAAATATCAGTGATGTCGTTACCATCCATGACGTGGATCCTCGGGCTCTGGAAGTTGGGCCATATCACTGAATTATTGCCCGGATGTGACGGTGAAGTCAGAGTGGCTATGATCCGCACGAAGTCGGGCATCTTAACACGCCCAACTATCCGTCTATACCCTCTGGAAGGGGATCTCGAGAGCAAGGATGATACCTCGGAGACATTGCCCAGAGACATTCCCGTAGTGGCAAATACCAATGGCCGTCCTGTTGACGACCAAAGTGGACGTCCTCGTCGACAGGCGGCTCAAGCATCCGCCCAATTATGGCGGGATAAATTAGCCTCCGGGCTGTTGTAATTATCGTAAAAACTCGGTGGCGGGAATATGTCCATACTTGTATTTCCCTAAGTATTGGACAGTCTAAATTTAAGTGTAATCTTAAGTAATAAGTTTGTAGGAATAAGAATCATAAAAATATAATTTAGTATAAATGGGAAGAATATTGGATTATGTTCTGTATTAGATATTAAGTAATATATCGTTCCTATAAACTTAGCTAATAATTCTTGGGAAGGGAAATAAGTCCCGACCTCATTGCGCATGCGCGAAAAGGTGAGGCTCTCGCAAATTTGACAGGGAACCCTCACTTGCTCTCCAACTACCACCGCCGACAGTACAATTTTCCCTTGTTCTCATCTCATTCCATTAACATGATAGAACTAACCTCAACGTAGATTCCCATCAATTCACCTATCATCTATTATCCTCCTAAATTATCATTGAAGTCTAGAGGCCCCCTTCCATCATTAACTATTAATTATTTCCTCCTTAATTGTTTATCTCCATTTCACTACTCTACCGCCAACCTGTTGCCTTGTTTCCATTCCACTATAACCTAACCCGTCGCCTACGATCCAGCTACCAGGTAATATACTTGTTGTGCCGGGTCCTGATAAGTTAGTTCCCTTGATACAGTTCGTAAAACAATCCAGTTCTGGTTTGATGGACTTAAACATACTTGACAGGAATGTACCGAGTAGGTTCTATATACAGTAAAAATGGTATTCAAAGGTTCAATATAGTACTCAATCACAACACCAGGAAGAACATATAAAAAGGCTGTATTTACTAAGCATGAGAGCAGGTGAATAATAAGGATCATTAGGGAAGACCCAACAATATTAAACATACTGTATATATTGTCCTTACTTCAGGACAATGTTACTGATACCAGAATACCTCAATAGTGAGAGTCTAGCATTAAATCAGATCATCTAGAAAACATACATAGAGGCATAATGTACAAGAATAACTTTTAACCTTCAATGCAATAGTAAATGAGTGTCAAAATATCTTCCGTATTCACAAGAGACTTCAATGTTCTAGATAATGATCCTAGAGTCACAATGTGGAGAGTTGAGCTTATAAAGATATTGGCACAGGAGGCTAGGTGAGTCACGCGTAGGGCTCAGCTGATCCTTAAAACTGACCGTGTGAACTTGTCCTCAGGTCAGGTCACTGGGAAGGTCACCAGGTGAACTGTGGTAGTAATAAATACTTTTCTTTGTTAATGCAACTATGAACTTAGCTGAACAGCGATGTTAATTTACTTTACAGGACAGGGCTGATATTATTATTTATAATCACTGAGAAGTATCAAAATCGCCCTAACTGAATGTATATCTTATCACAGGATTATATTACTTGAACATATGCTACGATAACGAACCGAACTTAGGAATTTGTGTTTCTAATATTTTTTAGGCGAAGCAAAGTAATAATGTGAACTGGATATGCAAAGGAAATGGTTTTAAAAATTGTTTTACTGGAGGGTATTAATTAGGTCAAGATATAATCTTTAAAATTTGTGATAAAGACAACACACGAAGATAAACGAAATAACTAGCTGAGTTCCAATAAACTCAGATTGAAATGAACACTTAAGTTTTAATCTCAAAAAGTGGAAACTGACTGATTAACAAATATCGATCGGTAGATCGGACTTAATAATTAAATTGGCGCTAATGACGAAGTTTAGCTCATTGACATTTAACGCAATATCAGATTCGCTTCTGAACGAGTTAACAGGGCGAGTAAAATAAAATGTACAGGCACAATTAGTACATGGACGTAGGCGACGAAGTCCTACTCATTGATACTCAAAATTAATAGTACCAGACTCAGTTCTGAATGGGTTAACAGCTGCGAGGTGCATGAAATACACAGATACAATTAGTGTATGGTGGACGAAAGTGAGACGAAACACGGAGGAAAGAATTCCTAAACACGGAATTCAAAATATCACAACATCAAGATTTACAAGAACATAAAAGCATGTCTATAAGATATATTTCATATGAGATTTAATAGCAAAAGAATTAAGGAATTACACTATGCACTCGTTGGAAAATTGGGCGTAGGTTCTAGGTAACAAGTGATTATATAAATGGAGTGATCACAGAATATACTAAGACTTCAACTCACAAAGAATAAATCAACATACACGTAGTCAGTAAATCTGCGAGTGTGGGGGCCTGATATATATATTAATACACGGATATGTAACGTATGCGTAAGTTATGAATTAAATAAAGTCTTGAACAAGGGTCAAGGAATTAAGGCAAGTTTAACACAGAATAACACAGATTCAGAGGGATGACACTTATTACGCAAGTACGTGATCTTGGGCACAGATCACAATTAAATCAGGACACACATGGTTCACATATTTACCTAAACAATACCTCACAACAATAATCAACAGAGAAAGACACAGAAACACTTAGGTATTTGGAAGGGCAGGGGGGGCGAGAGTGCTGGTCTGGCCGGCGTAGAGGGTAGTAGCCAATTCTTACACATCTGGTTACCTCCTCGAGCAGGGGTTCTCGGTTTAGGCCTGATTACGTAATTAGAACAGGGGTCCTAGGTCCAGGCCTACGTCCGTGGCTCGAGCAGGGGTCCACGATTCAGGGCGCCAGGCAACAGACAGGTGGTCCTCCAGTAATACTGAAGGAAAGGGAGGTGTCGTCCGGGGGGCACTCTCGAGGGCAAGGGGGGGGGGGGGTGAACCGTAGCAACACTGTCCCAACTAGGCCGTTCCTGGTGGTCGAGCTTAGTCAGTAGGTGAGGTGGTGCTTACTTTCCTCAGGTTTTTCTGAGGTCCTATGCAAATATTTTCTTGCTTCAGGTTTCAATGAACTCAGGGGGAAAAAGGGTGTTGAGGAAAGAGGAAAAATGGTTGTCGTGAGGTACATATACATTCTAGCCTGGGAACTCAGGTATTATTATGTGGGCCTGGTTCCAAAGCAATATTACAATACTTAAAGGGGCAGCTGGAAGGTCCAGGGCTGCTATGACAAATAGAAAACACTTAGAGCTTAAAATGGAGCAACTGTCTTGTAGGTCTTCTAGTTACCCTAAGCCATACACATAGAGGATTGTAGTTGTATCCTCGGGGGCTTGGAGTGGTCAGGCATTATCAGGTCCATTGGTTCCTGAAATATTCGGGGCACTGGTGAGTAGATTGCATAAGGGAGTGTTCGTCATATTCTAGATCTGGCGGAACAATACAGGGAGCGTCACTGTTGGTGGAGGCTATGTAAAAGGAGGGTTCTAATTGGCTGTCCCAGGGCGGTTGTGGTTGGCTGCAGAATATGGCTTGTGACTGGCTGAGAGAGTGTTCCGTTTTCTTAGATGGCTGGGGGCATGAAAGAGAACTGGGAAATGGACGGCTGGGCATGGTCAACTCAGGTAGATTCTTGTGGACTTGGAGGGGGGACTCTGGTAGATGTCTTCGTTGTCTGCCCTGGGGTTTTGAGGTTGCCTGAGTGGTTATGCAGGCCACTCGGTGTATCGTTGGTTTAGGGCCCGTCATCTCAATACTTTTGTGTGGTGTTCTTTAATTCTCCGTTCATTTCCTCCAATAATATCCACGGGGGGGGGGGGGGGGGGGGCCTCAGCCATTAGCTTATGCGGGCGGCCTTCAAGCTTCCCGCCCGGCAAGACACAGCTTAGCGCGGCAGCATGGCAGATGTACGATGCGTCCAGTTTTTGAAGGACGGTTATTTACACCACCCGAGCATCATGTGTGCCTTCATAGTTCAGATATTAGCAACATGTATCATATAATGTCATTGTAAGTGAAGTTACAGTGTGATAAGTGCATAGAATCAAGTTATATAAGTGTCAAGGGAGTGGCAAGCCTCGTGCACGTCATGGTTACCATGACGACTGGCGGGCTGGCGGCCATATTGTTCATGGACTCACGCACGTACACACTGCCAGCTGACTGACACCCGACTTCCCCTTCACACACTCTCACTTTTATTATGCCTCTCTCACATACTCTGTTTATTGATTCTATCTATCTATCTATATGCTCAGGCCCAATCCCCATTTTGGGGGTAGCCGACTCAAGACAGAGCAAGAACAGGGAAAACACAAAAACAACATAAAACAAAAAATAAACACGGATAAAAAACACAAACTCTCACACATCCAGGTCACCCAGGAGAAGACCCAGAGACCAGGGTTACCAAGGTCGCTCCAGCACTCCCCCGGCCCCTGACCACCAGGAGAGGTTCCGATCTCGGCAGGCAGACATGCAGCGGAGCCAAAGCCACAAGCCCTCCCACCACACTTCCAGGCACACCCTTCATATTAATCGTCTCCCCGGGCCAGGCGCCTGATGGACTATTATCTAGTCCAACTTGCGCCCGACCCCTTACTCCAAATAACCACGTGTTCACTCAACTATTCACAAGCATTCTCCATTCACTCCTGTCCACCACCACTTCCCCTGCCTGATCTATAGTCATTCCTCTATCATCCAAAGCCTTTCTTACACAGTCTCTCCATCTCAATGGGGGTCTTCCTGCCCTTCTATCTCCCCTTGTACCTGACTCACATATTCTCTTTGTAAGCCTTTCATCTCCCATTCGTTCAACATGACCATACCAGCTCAGCACCCTTCTGTCCACTCTGGCTGACAAATGTTCCTGCTGCCCCACTCTCCTACGTATCTCTTCATTTCTCAATCTGTCTCTACGAGTAACTCCACACATACTCCTCAAGCAGCTCATCTCCATCACATCCAGCCCTCTTTTCTCCTTTTTCTTCAGAGCCCATGTCTCAGCCCCATACATCACTGTTGGCACAACAATTCCTTGATACAGTGCACTTTTTACTTTCACTCCGAGATTTCTCGGAGTGAAATACTTTACTTTATATACTTTACGTATATATACGTATATATACTTTACATATATTTTATAGTTAGAATATGAGTGTTACACATTGTTTTAGGCACTTTTGACTTAGAAATATGGGTTTTGACTTATTCTTAGTGGGGAGATAGGGGAGGTGGTGGTGAAGGCAGGGGGAGTAGGGGAGGACCAGTGTACACACGTGTAAATCTGACACGTCTAGATTTAATTTTCCAGGTTATCAACTGCTCCAAAATTTCAGACCTAAAGGAGGTGTATGTTGCTTCGCAAAATCTGAAATTGCCCTGGAGGAGGTTACTAGTTTCAATTGTCCCTATTTTGATTATTCTATATACAAATTAATTTCTGCTGGTAAATTTAAATACATATGTTGCATCTACCGTTCCCCAAATACTCCTCCAGAGCAAAGTATTTTTGATTCTCTGTCCTCACAACTCAGTGTCCTCAACTTAAATGCTTCTTCTGAAATCACTTTGTTGAGTGATTTTAATGTCCATAATGTTGAATGGCTCACTCATTCAGCCAGGACTGATGATGCTGGTCTTGAATGTGAGCTATTTGCAGACTCATTTAACCTCACTCAACTGGTCAACCAACCCACCCGTGTACCAGATAATCCTAATCCTAATTCCCACCTACTGGACTTATTTTTAACAACCAATTCAGAAAATTATGATGTTACTGTGAGGTCCCCGCTTGGATCTTCTGATCACTGTCTGATACAGGCCACCTGTCTATCACCTACCACACCTTCCCACTCTGAACCTGTTTTGGTGACTAAATGGCATTACGATAGGGCAGACTGGGAGGGTCTTCAAGGTTTCTTTATTGATATTCCCTGGACCTCTTTCTTTTCTAATGATGCACACTCCACCTTGAGCCACATACAAGATTTTGTAAAAATTGGAATGGAAACTTTTATTCCTCATCAAAAGTACAGTAAAAGATCTAATTCACCTAAATGGTTTGACCATAATTGTGCTAGAGTAACTGAACAAAAAGCAATAGCCTACAATGCATACACAAAATAAAAAACACATGAAGCCTTTAATTACTTTAGAAACATCAGAAATCATGCCAAAACTGTATTAAACCTAACTAAATCAAACTTTCTCCACAAGCAGGCAAATAAACTTCTAAATAATCCAAATGATAACAAAATATTTTGGTCTACTCTTAACTCATTTAAATCCAACTTCACTACTGCTTCATCCATTCCACCATTAAAATCTCCGACTGGCAATCTTGTAAGTGACCCACGAGGTAAAGCTAACCTTCTTGCGGATATTTTCTCCACCAACTCAACCTTAGATGAAATAAATCAAGATGTCCCTGTACTTAATTTTAATTCGCCTGAAATTCCCTCACTTAAGATCCACACCAGACATGTCAAAACTATTTTGCAGAATCTCTCGGTAGATAAGGCTCCTGGTCCAGATGAAATTCCTCCGATAGTACTTAAGAATTGCTCCTTGGTGCTCGCTCCTGTATTGGCAAAAATTTTCCGTCTGTGTACTCATACCTCATGCTTCCCAGTACCCTGGAAAGAAGCAAACATCCATCCAGTTCCTAAAAAAGGTGCCTCTTCAGATCCATCAAACTACAGACCAATAGCTATAACTTCCACTCTTGGTAAAGTCTTTGAAATTATACTAAATAATCACATAATTAAGCATCTTGAGAATAATAAATTAATCAGTGATAGGCAATATGGTTTTAGACGATGTCGATCAACTGCAGACATGCTTTGCCTTCTTACGCATCAAATCAACCAAGCTACAGATCAACATGGTGAAACACATACAATAGCACTGGATATATCAAAGGCATTTGATAGAGTCTGGCATCAATCCTTATTGTCGAAGATGTCACACTACGGCCTTGCATCATTAGTTCCACTAATTTCTTCTTATCTTCATAACAGAAAAATATGTGTAATGGTAGATGGCCTTTATTCTCAATTTCACTCAATAAATGCTGGTGTTCCCCAGGGATCAGTTTTGGCCCCAATTCTGTTCCTCATTCATATCAATGATCTCATATCTACCACTCATAATCCAATACATTCCTACGCAGATGACTCAACACTCCACAGTTCCTTCACATTTACCAATTCTTTCACCCAACCCGATCTTATAAATTCAAAAATAAACACTGCAATTTCTCTGAACCAGGACCTTTCTAGAATTAATGGATGGGGACAAAAGAATCTAGTTTCCTTTAATGCACAGAAAACCAAGTACATTCAATTTTCTAACCGACAGAATCTCACTGACTCCCATTTATTTTTTAATGATGTAAATATTCCCACTTCCCCTAGTATTGACATTCTCGGTGTAACATTAACTACTAACTTGAGCTGGACACATTATGTTAAAAGCATTGCTAAGAATGCCTCTCAAAAACTGGGACTCCTTTACAGAGTTCGAGAATTCTTCACTGACGAGCAGTTGGCCGTGATATATAAAAGGCATGTGCGTTCTCAGATGGATTACTGTTCACCTCTGTGGGGTGGAAGTGGAGTGGTTGCATTGAGGCAGTTGGACAAAATTCAAAATAAAGCTATTAGATTAATCAATAACCCTGCAATCACACCGGACCTTCCTACATTATCCATACGAAGAAACGTTGCATCCCTTGCATTATTCTACAGATATTTTCACAGCAATTGTTCCGAGGAACTTGCTTCAATTGTGCCGCCTCTCCACATCTTTCCCCATAGAACTAGGGCAGCTGAGAGCGCCCATGAATTTACACTTTCTCCTCCACAATGCAGAACTTCTGCTTATCAGAATTCATTTATCCCCAGAGCTACTACTCTTTGGAATTCACTTCCCTCGAATTGCTTTCCACAAACTTACAATCTACAAATGTTTAAATCCAGTTGTTACAAAATTTTTATGAATGGAGGATGCCTTTAGGCACATGGACCTTTTTGTTTTATCTGTGTTTTTCCTTCCTCCGTTCATTGTCTCTTAAAAAAAACAAAAACAAAACAACATAAGCCTAACTTGCTGTGTACGTAGCAACATGACACACTATCTCGTCTCTTCTTACCCCTTCCATGACCTGGCGAAATTTTGAGGAATGCCGTGGGGTCTGGGTCATCCTCCTCCTCCTCTTCCCCACTTAGTGGGGATTCAAACTATGTTATGGGAAGTGTTAGGGGAGCGATAAACATAGCGAGGCAACGAGGTAACTCCAACACTCAAGATGTAAACGAGGCAACTGGGCCGGGCGGGAGGTGGGAGGCAGCCCAGTCCTTCCACTCCCACGCTCTCTCTCCCCACTCCCCACCCCGGCAGGAATTGGGTATTGCCAATTGATAAGTATTGCCACTGTTGGGCAACATCATAAGGTATATCCCATATGAATTTGAACCCTCTAGCTACCATAGGATAAGAATAAATAAGCACAAAAGTGACGGTGGGATAAGTGGGTAAACTGGCTTTCCCCATCCGCCCTTACTCACCCGCACGGATGGGCTAGGGGGTTGCCGCATACCGCCACTGTTCGGCAACATCATACGGTAGTTTCCCACACCATCCTCAAGCCTCTAGCTAGCATAGGACAAGTGTAAATAATTTCGAAGTAGCGGACGCAACGTATGCGGCGGCTGTGGGGTTTAGAGTTACATACATTGCCAACGCATACGCTGCGGCGCTGGGGTCATAATAATAATTATAATAATAGTTCTTAAAGCTAGCGCATGCTAAGCTAGCTAAGGATAGCTCAATAAGGCCGATTAGGCGTATTTCCATTGGGGTCCTGTACTACTACCCCATCCCTTTGCTCATGAGGGATGGTAACGACTCAGTGCATGTGAAAAATCTTTAATGCGCCGAGCGTGGGCGCGAACCCGGGCCTTCTGGGTGGAAGTCCGAGTCGCTAGTCACTACACCAAGCGAGCCGCTTGGTTAATGAACTTACAAACACAATTTTGATGTCTGCTGCTATATGTTCATGGTCAAGGAATCCGAAAATGATGAAATTAAAGGTGTATACTGTATATTACACCTGTTTCATACATTCAAGATGGCGTCCACCCTTAACCAATACAGTCAGTTTCTGCCAATATGTATCATTAACTTTGCAAGATATCATGAGAATGGTGATTGTATTTATTTTATCTATGTGAGTGAAATATAAAGAATATATATATAAAGTAACAATTATTTGTCTTTCTTTTCAGGTGAAGGTGACAGCAGTAAGCCATGGTCTCTTCTGAAGAGAGTACATCTTCCTTCTTCGACTGCTCTAATACTTCCAAGAAGCTTCTAACTTCCGGTAAAAATACAAGAGCAACAATAATTTAACACCTTAAGAGCGGCCTATGTGGTTTATTTATATGTACCGCCCAGCGGGGTGTTTTTAGCCAAAATAGGGCTGTTTACGTGATAATTTTCATGCCTAAATAAGACCCAGAACGTAAAACAAGTATCTATCCCTGAAAGGGCATAAACAGAGCTTTCGAATGACACCATAACGATCCTTTTATGATGGCTAGTTTTCTTGCAATAACCGTGCACCGCGAGTGCAAAAAGCATGTAATTAGCCACTTTCCCGATACAATTCCTTATATAGCGAGTGAGAGAGGGAGGAGGGAGCTGGGATTCGTGTCAGTATGTTCGCCGCGGTGGTCTGGAGCAGTCATACGCTCGCTACTCTCCTGCCACCACTTGTCTCTCTCTCTCAGCAACATTACGTGCTGAAATTGCCACTCGACCTATGTCGAGCGCCGCCACATAGTCCAGCTTTATTTAACTCGACTTATGTTGCTCGCCGCTAATTAAGGGTTAAGTTACAGGTAATGTGCTGCACAAAACTGTGTATTCACATTTGAACACCATATCAAGAGGCATGAACAATTAGACAAGCATGAAGCTCCTCTACCAAAATGAACACGACATTCTGATACAAGTGAATTTGAATTTCACAAAACAGTCTCTTCTGTGGCAATCGATATAAACTCCTTGACTCACGAAATCCCCATCGATGGAGAAAAGTGATACAATGTAGAACAGCTGATCGAGGAAAGAATTACATGCCATTTAAGCTAAGTAATTTGACAGTTTATGATCAGCACAATGATGTCTTAGCTGCCGATGTATGTCTTCGAGCTCAAAGAGCAGTCTCTGACTTGCATGCTGCTGATGTGCAATATCATCTTGATTGTTATAATTCATGCATGTCACCACGAGCTATAGAAGCTGCCACCAATAAGGAAAATACCTCTGGAGATGTTGACAGCCTTTTTGCAGGTTGTCAAGAAGATGGAACGAGATCGGTGGATCTTCATGACATGTACAATTCTTTTAGTGGTGATAACCTATGAAGGCATCATCTTGTGGAATGTGTGACAACACATTTTGAGACAGAAATTATATAGTTGTCAGGAAATGGGTAGGCTATGCCAGTTTTCAAGAGCATTCACCAAACACCTTAAGAGCAGTGGAGGAAACAGACAAAGGAACTCCAGAGATGAAGCACATTGTGAAGTATATTATTCAGGGTACCAAAAAGCTGAGGAAGTCTGACCATGCATATTCAACCCGTATTTCATATGAAATTGCAGCAGAGGCAGTAACTCCAACCCGGGCAAACCTCTTGGCAGCAATTTCACCAAAATTAGTTGATAGCTACCAAGCTCTTCTCATTGGAAACACTTTCACAAGTTGTGTCACCAAGAAAGCAACGAATCTTCAGATTGTTCTTGGGTTGTTACTCAGATAGAAACAACTGATAGATGAATGCCACACCTGTGCTATATGTGAATCATATGATCAAATACTCTGCTTCAAGGCATCAGCTGCACATGCTGCATCCAGCAAAGAAAAGCTTAGAGGATTGTTTAAACGATCCACGGCGAGACTCTGATTCGTTAAACGTTGTGAGGGGCGAAACTATTACATTAATTTCTGACAAAAATCGTCATTATCCGATAAATATCATTATTACTTATTCATATGCGCCTATTTTATGTTTAATATGAAGATAGTTACATGTTACAACAATAAAACAAGTGGGAATAGTATTTGGGGAGTGAAAAACACGAAATATTGCCGAGCGGTTCATTCATGGAGTTGACAGAGAGCGAAACTGTACCCTCCCTTCACGAGCGAGACTGGAGGTAGTGCGGGCTAGTCTCTCTCTCTATCCACCCTCCACACCCCTCCCTTTCGACTTTGAAACCGGTTAGTGAGTTTTGGTGCCATAAATAAACCGATAATCACAGGAATAAGATAAAAATAGGTGATAATTGAGGGGGGGGGTTGGGAGGAAAGGGGGGAAGGGGGGAATTTGGACTCATGTGGAGTAGTGATAGAATGCATGGAGAGGAATTATCTCGCATATTTACACATTCCTTTGTTTTGAGTGACAGTGGGATGTTTGGAAAGGCTTTTTTTAGGCCATGGCTCATATGAGGACGTCGCCCTCCTAGGGTTCAGACTCATATGAGGACGCTCGCCGTTTATGGGTTAACAGCAATAATGGCACAATTCAAGCGAAAGCTGACAACTATGATGCTAATGAATCTTCCCCAAATGAATTCCATTCCACCCAAGCTTTTGCCCTTCTTTTGATGCAAGTGACTGAGGATATTATATCTGAGATTGAAAAGCATACCCCAACAGTTCCGGTGATGAGACACATCTCTAAAACTGATATTGTACCACCCATAACTGTGCACCGGTATAATGGATAAAAAAAAAAATGACATGCCAGAGAACTGTTGCAACAGCATAGTACCACCATTAACCCTCGCCGAACGGCCATTTACACCTTCCCACCAACGCTGGATCCGAGTGAATCTTGAAATTCTTAGGATTTTGGCGAGCTTATAAAAACGCAAAACAATTGCCTAACCTAGGTTATATATATATCCAGAGGCAGTACTCGTTGTTATCTTGTGATGGGTGAAGACTAAAAGTCTGTAAACCAAGTGGTTCAGTTTTTATTGTGAAAATAAGTAGGTCAGTTATGGCCGCCGCGAGCCTAGAACGGTGTAAATTCCCGAGTTTCGTCATATACAGACACTCATATCTCTGCAAATAAATGGCCTTACCTAGGTTATATAAATACCACAGGCAGTACTTAGCGTTTCTTGCAACAGGTGAAGACTAGAACTACATTAACCCTTCTTTAGCGGCCTATGCGGTTTATTTATATGTACCGCCCAGCGGGGTGTTTTTAGCCAAAATAGGGCTGTTTACGTGATCATTTTCATGCCTAAATAAGACCCAGAACGTAAAACAAGTATCTATCCCTGAAAGGGCATAAACAGAGCTTTCGAATGACACCATAACGATCCTTGTATGATGGATAGTTTTCTTGCAATAACCGTGCAACGCGAGTGCAAAAAGCAGGTAATTAGCCACTTTCCCCATATAATTCAGTATGTAGCGAGTGAGAGAGGGAGGAGGGAGCTGAGATTCGTGTCAGTAGGTTCGCCGCGGTGGTCTGGAGCAGTCATACGCTCGCTAGTCTCCTGCCACCACTTGTCTCTCTCTCTCAGCAACATAACGTGCTGAAATTGCCACTCGACCTATGTCGAGCGCCGCCACATAGTCCAGCTTTATTAAATACGACTTATGTGGTGAGCCGCTTTTTAAGGGTTAAGCAGTTATTTTGTGAGGTGGGAAATAAAACCAAGTGTTTTGGCTTGGTACTGAGAACTGTTCGAATGTGGCAACGCAGTATCGGCGGCAACGGCTACGGTCTCTTAACATTCGTTCAACAATTGATTATTGATTATGTATTATGTATTAATATTGATTATTGATTACTGATATATTTCACCATTGTAACTATAAGAACTCGGGCGTAAACAAATGTCTATAATACCAAGAACTTATAGGTGTTGACTTACTTTAGATGTTGATAGTGATGGATAGCTCAACGATAGAGTTAGGAATAGATGGAAGCTATAGTGGCCACTAAGAGTTAAGAATTAGGGTGACTTAGTGTGAATAAGGTGGTTGCATTAGGAGCGGCTAGGAAGAATTGTTGCTGAGTTCGTAGTGAAAGCGAGTCTGCCTTGTCTTGTGCGAGGTACCCGCAGGTTCCCAAAAATGATGCATGCACAGTTAATATCTTAATCACCAATGTGTCATTTAGCTAACTACAAATATACCGGATTAGTTATAAAGATAACCCGATATAATTATGGATAATAAACCCTATCTATCTATATATATATATGCTCAGGCCCAATCTCCACTTTTCCTATTTTTAATTTTTATTTTCTATTTAATTATATTTTATTATTTTGTTATCTTTTCTTGGGGGTGGCCGCCTCTAGACAGAGCAAGAACAGGGAAAACACAAAAACACAACATAAAACAACGAACAAACACAGACAAAACACAAATTCACACATATAGAAACTTAATATCTTTTATACAGATATATAGTTTAATCTAATATTGGCGCCTAATTCAAACTTCCAATATATCTACTTAACATAAATTGTCGAGTTACTTACGAGTCTCGACAGTAACCATTCCTAAGTCATTGTTGACTGCTTTCATGCATCCTTTGGGACTAAGGAAAATCAATACTGGTTATGTGTTTTTGTTCTTGTTTGTTATACTAAGACAACAAAACTTTCTCTAGTGCGGTTTTAAGTGGTTTTAAGTCATGAACTAATGTTATGGAGCTATCCAACTCTAGCTCTTACCAAGCTTTCTGGAATCTAGCCAAAAACCTCTCCAACAATTTTTCGTCCTCGTCTTTCCCTCCCCTTTTCCACTCGAATGGCACAACCATCACTTCTTCCTTTGACAAAGCTGAACTCTTCACTCAATCTTTTGCTAAAAACTCCACCTTGAATGATTCCGGTGTTATTTCTCCCTCTCCACTCCCCTCTCTCCTGATTATGCCTAATATCCTAATATCTTCTAAAGATGTACTTTCTACCCTCTCTGAGTTTAATACTAAGAAGGCGTATGGTCCGGATGGTGTTCTCCCTGTTGTACTCAAAAACTGTGCTCCCGTGCTGACTCCCTGCCCAGGCAAACTCATTATTTTCTGCATCTCCTCTTCTTGCTGGAAGTTTGCTTTCATTCAACCTGTCTCAACCCTCCAACTATCGTCCAATTGCTCTCATCTCTTGTATCTATAAAGTTTTGAAACTATTCTTACTTCCAAATTTCTTAAGTATTTCTCTTCTCATAATCTACTCTCAGATCGCCAGTATGGTTTCCTTAAGGGTCGCTCTACTGGTGATCTTCTTTCATATCTTACTAACTCTTGGTCATCCTCCTTTCGGGACTTCGGCGAGACCTTTTCGATTGCGCTAGACATATAGAAGGCCTTCGATAGAGTCTGGCACAAATCTCTAATTTCTAAAATACCCTCTTTCGATTTCTATCCCTCTATCTGTGCCTTTGTCTTTAATTATCTGTCCAACCATTCCATAGCTGCAGTTGTGGACGGCCATCGTTCACTTCCTCATCCTACCAACTCCAGTGTTCCTCAGGGTTCTGTTCTATCTCCAATTTTCTTTCTAATTTTCATAAATGATCTTCTCAACTGTACCTCCAGTCCTATCCATTCATATGCAGAATACTCTACCTTACACAATTCAATTAGTTTTCCAGAACGCCCCAGCAAACAATCCCTGGAAGACAAACGTAATGAAGCCATACAACACTTATCTTCTGATCTAACTACCATTTCCAATTGGGGCAGAGAAAACCTTGTTGGCTTTAATGCTTCCAAAACCTAATTTCTCCATCTATCTACCCATCGTGAACTCCCAGAGGACTATCCCTTATACTTCAACAATACAAAAATCAACCCTTCATCTTCTTTCAGTATTCTCAGTGTCATTTTCTCTTCTGCTCTGTCTTGGAAGGACCATATTACCAGTCTTGCTAGGGCGGCCTCCCAGAAGCTGGGAGTACTCAACTGCCTCAAGGGGTTCTTTACCCCCTGCACAGCTTCTTGCTCTGTACAGGGGCACAGTGCATCCTAGTATTGAGTATTGTTCACATGTGTGGGAAGGATCCTCTCACACAGCACTTCTAGACAAAGTAGAGAGGAAAGCCTTTCGTATCATTAACTCCCGTCCACTCACCAACTCTCTACAATCTCTCTCTTCGCCGCAATGTTGCATCTCTCTCGCTATTCTATCGCTACTACAATAATCAGTGTTCCTCAGAGCTCTCTCAGTGCATACCACCTCCTCTACGCAGGGTACGTAGTACCTGTTTTGCAGCACAATCCCACCCCTACTCTGTGCAACTCTCCAACTCAAGAGTGAAATGATACTCCCAATCTTTCTTTCATTCAACAGCTGAGCTCTGGAAGTCTCTCTCTGAATCCATCTTTCCCTCATCCTATGACTTAAATTGCTTCAAACTCTGTGTGTCCAGGCATTATGGCTCGACTGCTCCTTTATTTTGGCCCTGTCACTTTTTCAACTATGGGGGAGGACTCGTCACAGGCAGTTTTGCCTTTTGTCTCCCTTACCCACATTGAAAAAAACAAATGTAGGCCAGCCGGGCGGTACGGGGCAAACTCGATATGGAGGTATATGGAGTCCAGTCGGGTGAGGAGGGTTAAAAGTGCTAGCATCTCAGGCAGTGTCTCTCTCAAGGGCACATGACATCGACCATCAATTCTTACAAGAGGTAATAGACACTCCTGGTTGCACCCCTCAGTATAATAGGTTCAATGTTCTTCTTGCATGAAACCAGGGACATTCTGCCAAGCCTGCCATTATGGTCACATGCACCCCATTGATAGATATGACCTCTTCTGATCCGGACACAATTATGTCTGCCATTCTAATAGCCCAGCGACTCGCCAATAAATGTGGACAAGAGATCACTGTGTTTACAAATGTCCAACAACTATATCGAGTTGCTGTGAATGTCACATGGGTCTACCCAAAATTGTTCAAAACCTTGTGTTGCGATTAGGAGAAATGCACTTCGTTATGAGTTTCATTGGAGCTGTGGGAACTCTTATAAACAACACAAGATTGACTTAAATCATGCAAACAACAGTTGGTGGTGTCTCAAAGATGCTCACGTGCAAGAAGTTTCCACAAAACATGAGAGCCTTGCGCATGGTGATTGAGGAACTTCTGAGGTCAATAATTGTAGCTACCGATGATTATGATTACAAGCAATTGCTGTCCATCCTTAATTTAACAAAGCAAGCCAGAGCATAACAGCAAAGCTTTGGGTTGATAATTTGATCAAACGAGTACGCCTGGTGATGGTGTTTCTCAGATTGAGCGGGAGGCCGACTGGCCTCTCCATTTGTGGGTAATTGCATAGATAGTTCCCTACTTCTTTGCTTCTACTCATTCGAATTATGCCAGGTACAGTCTGTACTATCTTCAATACCCGAAGCATCTACCAGACGATATTTTGAAAGAGTTCATTAATCGTAAACACGTCATGCAACACGTCACAACCCAGGCATATGGAATGGCATATGGTCCGATATATATATAAAGAGTCAGCATTAATGAAATATGGCTATGACTCTGGTGGACTTGGGCAACTCACTTTGAAACCATCAACTGTCATAAGATGGGCTCTGAGCTTGCATATCTGTAGCCAGTTATGTGGTGATCTAATGGCGATGAAAGATAAACAAAACAATAGGATTTGTGTTCTATGTGTATGAAGGAGACAAAAGGCAGGTTGCCTGTAACAAGTGTCTCCCCCAAAGCCAAAAGAGTCACAACTCACAAATAAGAATCCCTAGGAAGGATAACAAGTGACTCATCTGATCATCCTAGTGATGATCAGATGAGTCACTTGTTATCACTTGTTAGATTCAAACCCCTCTTCAAAGATACATTGATCCCATGGGAACAGACACTCACCAACCTGCCTCCTGAACATCGTCACAGGTCTTCATGCAACAAACAAGGTAAATGTTGATGAATCTCTCAAGATTGGATGACACCAGATGGCGGAATTTAAATCTCGATGGCCAACAAGCTTCAACAATACATTAACGAAGATATTGAAATGAGCATCAATGTGGATGGAAAGCCTTTGTATGATACCGAATTGATCTACACCTGAGCCATGTGTCTCCAACAGTACAGGGGTTTTGATATCAAGGAAGCACTCTCTTATGAACTGTCCCCTGTTCTAGCCTCATTTTTTGATGAGAGTAGTGTGATGCAGGGGTTCAGTCGAAAGCAATCCTGAAGACAAAACTCCAAGTTGAGCAATCAAGTAGAGCCCAAGGTGTTTCAGATGCTGTCATTATCGATGGATATGCCATGTTATGGATTGCATAATGTACCAGAAGGAAGGGTTATGTATTCAATGGTATACAATTGTTGTGAGGTATTTAATAAGAGATAGTTTCTAATTTTAACAGGAATGCCTGCATATGTTAAAAGCGAAACTAGTGATCAGCTTGCAAAACAACACGAGACAGCTACTGGATTTGTGAATGACAAATCAGTGTTTTATTGTGCTCTAAGTCAATCAGTAATCTTCCATTCCTTCACTGGCATAGTCTGAAAGCATTGTTGCTGTGACATATGCAATATTAATTGATAATTTCAAGTAAATCAGCTGGTAAATAGTGATTTACCCTGGCTCCGGACACAAATCAACTCGTTCCCTGGTCTTCCCGCTATCATAAAACGATTGATTCTTTAAATAACTTGAATACGCAGTCTTTTATATGTATATACTATATACAGCTAAGGCTACATGGTGTTGTAACAGGATAAATTAGAGGCTACATAATGTAGGTCTTGCCATTACGTTAAATTTGTGATTACTATACAGTACTGTGGAGTGCACTAACGTGGATTAATGAAAGATAAGTGCGATCCCGTAGACTTTTTTCACTATTAGTTCTGGACAGCAACAACAGATGGCGGTATTTTGGGGTGGCATTGGGATACCTTTAAGAGTACAATTTTATTAGTATATTAGATGGGAGGGTTCCCATCTCCTGGTAAGTATATAATCTCTGCTAATGACCCAGATTGTGGACAACCAGACCAAACTGGTGATTACCAAAAGAGACAGGATCTAAATACACACTATGAAGAAACAGATGTAACCATCGTCCATCACTCAGTTCAAATTGCGTCAGCTGTCAGAGGTGACTCGCACCTCAGTGGTCATCGACGATACAGATGTTTTTGTCTTGCCGATTCATTTCTACTTCGCGGATATGATGACTGTGAGGCCGTGCACTGGGTGGGCAAACAAACATTCACCACACAGAACTGAAGCCTATAAGCATCACCTGCTGAATATGCTCTGATCGGATATAATACTGTGTCTTATTTGTATGTTATTGGAAAGGCCACAGTGTTGAAGGTACTAATGGAGGATATCACCTCACCTTGCTTGGGCAGCTGGATGCAGACTAGGAGAAAATGATAGCTGAGGAAACTACCTTCAATGCTGCCTGTTATGGTTCCACAGTGAAAGGTAATATGACCACACATCGGTATCAATTGTGGAAGTAGAAGATGGCCAACTCCAAGATTATCTCTGTTCTGAAGCTGAAATTGTTGCCCCCATCCCATGATGCCTTTGTTCAGCATTTACATCACGCTCATCTTCAAGCCATGGTATGGAAGTCAGCCACTCAGTCAAACCCTTTGATCTTGGTTCCCATCAAATATGGATTTCATGAAGGTGAGGATGAATATGACGGTTTGTCCAACCACACTTCCACCTGATATGTCTGGTGCACCCATCACCATTCTGCAGTGAATACTCCACCAGCCAGCCATGTGTGGTTGTGTGGCAGCACAGGTGTCATGTTTGATATTTTGCAGTTGTAATGCTGTATAAGGTTGCTGTAAAGCACAGACAAGAGCTAATCAGGGCAAGGAGGACGATGATTGAACATTGTGTAGAACACTGCTAACCTCTTGAGAATCATGACGCATTTTGGAAGGCCCTCTTGAAGTCAAAGGGGTAAAAACTATCTCAATCATCCCTATGACTCCCAGAATTCCCTCACAAATTGTATAAAATCGTATAATGATAGCCAGAAAATCCTGCCTAACGAGTCATGACCCTTAAGGGGTTAACCCAAGGTCTGCAAGGATCCTTCCGGAATGTTTTACTGGGCGAATGCGATGTTCCTTCCAGAGTCTGACACTTTAAAAAAACACAAAAAACTATGCACCAGTGCCGTGGAAATGGATGCAATATGTGATTAGATGGCATGTCTCCTTATAGTGGGGCAGATAACTGGAATAATCGTTCATTTCTGGAAACAAGCACCAAAATTGGCACACATACTCCTTGGGGATTGCTCTTTTGATAAAACCCGTTAGCCACCTAAAAATTCAAGATGGCGGCCATTTTTCAAGATGGCCACCATTGAATATACAGAAACATTGCATTTCGCAATAAAATTGCAAAGACTTGTCCTATTTGAATGATCTTGGTGTCAAATCATACATTTTTCACTATTTAGAATCCGAATTTGGAACCATGGACTTACTCACTAGCTTCCTTGTACCAAAATATCAGTCTCGGAATCATAATTAGGATAAAAAGTGCCCATATCATAGGCACCATCAGTCCGATATATCATTGGATGTACTATCATACAAAAAAGTATCCTTACTAAAACGACACACACCATTTAGACTCAATGGACGAAGTAATATGGAAACTATTGTTTGAGCTCGAATCGTACCCCACTTTATGAAACTCAACGTTCACGAGAGTAAGGATACTTTTTTGTATGATAGTACATGTAGGCAGTAGGCCTATACTTGTTTGTCACTTATTGTCTTGCTGCCTGGATGAGTATACTACAACGCTTCTAAACCTCGCATCTGCAGCTGCACAGTGCCGTGCAGGTCAGACCAAAGCAGTAGCATTTGCATCGACCGCAGCATTCCGACTTGCATCCACACTTGGTCAGCTGCTGGCAACTCTCTGCAATGGGTGGGAGCTCTGTCCAAACGATCTGCCACAGATCTCCTTTCTTGGTCCAGCCACACTTGGCAGGAGTCTGCGTTTCTGGTTGACGTTGACGTACTTTTGACTGACTCCAGATGCAGCCCGCCTGGTAGGCAGTACGCTTCACATGCTTCTTCAGTGCTGCTCTGGTTGGAGGAATGGCTTCGTACGGCCTCTGCTTCCGAGCAAACATGTCCAACCTCGCATCATCGACACCTTCAGCTGTGCTGGATCTGTCATACATCATGACCACGAACTTCTCCAAGGTCTCCAGGTCTTCATCATCAACTACCGGTGGGTACTGGCTGAGTTTGCTGAAGACACCGGAAGACTCATCACAAACATCCCAGGTTTGCCAAGCAGACTTCTTCCCTTTGCCACGGAATGCTGAAATGACATCGCAGCCAGTGAAGGCATGGAAGAAGAGCATCCTTTTGTTCTTTTCTGCAAGAGTGCAACACAAGTCATGTACAGGAACCAACCTCAGGTTCTGTCCTTGGCCAAAGGCAACCCACAACTGCTGCAGACCTAGCTCCTGAAGTGCCTGCAGAACACTGACTGCGATGACGACAACATCTGTGTCGCTGGCTTTGACCATGATGACTTTGCTGCCTGCTTCTGTTGCATGCCGGGCATGCACAAAGATCCGCGTGTCAGCTTCTTCATGACTGCACGGTGCCACCCCAGCCAGATTGATAGTGCAGTTGCTGACAGCATCTTCTTCCTTGGTCACAATGACCACATTTGGTATGGCCACACGTGCAATCTTATCAACCAGAAAGTTGAACAGCTCGGCTTTGTTGTCATTTTCTCTCAGGAAGTTTCGCCAGTTTGAGGGAATTTTGCCATTCCCTGTCACCCTGCATCTCACCCTGCGTCCTCATTTTGATCTAGTTTCAGCTTTCAGACTAGACGGCCGGTAGACATCAAACACAATGTCTGTTCTCTTGTACTTGGTAGAGTATGCTTGTATTCAAGGAAGGACATCGAGCATTGCGTACTCTTCGAACGTTTTTGAACTCCGTGGGGGCAGACTGTTCACCAACGCTGCACCATCAATGATGATGGTGTCGGCGTCTGGCTCTGCCTCAGGGGTTGTAACTTGGCTCTGAAGAATGGTAGTGAGGTGGGATTTCTGACAGGTGTGGAGCTTTCCACCATCACTGAGGGCAGCAGGATGTGACTGGTTCTCATGACGGAAGAACTCCTTCAAGTCACACTCTCTTCTCTGGCATGATATGAACAGCTTGGAGAACAGTTGACAGTCTTCCTTCAGCACTTTTTGCTTTGAAGAGTCAACAGAGGCTGGTACCTGTCGGAAAAAGTCAACCCTGTTCTTCTTGATTGGTTCATAGAAGGTGGATTCTTCTTCCCCTTCCAGTCCCTTCATAAACTCCTGGAAACGGACCTTGCCTTTCTCAAGGTGTGTGCCAATCACCTCGGCGGCAGTGTGGTGAGCAATATCCTTTGTATCAAGCGAAAGCAGGTCCAGACTCTCCTCCTGGAAAGGATTGCACATATCTGTCATGGCTTGTGAGAGCTTTTCTACTTTCTCAAGGAACACTCTTTGTGCTCGTTCTGTCTCCTCATGGTGGCTGGTGTGTTCAGTACCCTCTTTGGTCCCACATGCTGCCTCATACTGTGCAACCAAGTGGCTGGCTTGAGGACCAGCTATCATCCATCTTCTCAGTGCTGATGGGTCTTCAGTCACGCCGATCACACCCCCGTCTGCCTTGATGACAGCGTTGGCCTGCTCGTGAGCTTGGTCAATAGCCATTGCTGAGAACTGTCGGCTCGATTTGTGTACAACAAAGTTTTCACTCTGGAACTCCTGAGCCAGCTGAGGATGCTTCTGTTCCAGGGTCACCATGTCTCTGTAGTGGATCGGAAGCCACTGAGCATAGTTTACATTGTTGTTGGCAAAGAAGTACGATATCAGCTCAGCCAGTGACTGACAGTACAGGAAGAAGTTGGCTTCCCTGAATGATCGGATCAACAAGAGGATCACCAGTTCCATTGACAGCACCATATACCAGAAATGAAACTGGGGACTTTGCATTTTACGATGCTCACACCAAGCTTCGAAGCTAGGCACCTCTTCGGGTTGTTCATCTGTCTCTTTCGAGTAGTCCGTGTGGGCTGCCTTCAGAAGCTTGTACAGACTGCATGCTGTTATCTGGTGCATCTGTCGTGTCCTAGTGATACTCGAAGCTGGCAGAAATGAATCTGCTGTCCCAGGAGATGCTATCCCTGCCTCCAAGAGGGCTCCTGTCCAACCACTTTCCTTGTGTAGAGTTCCAATGGACTTAAGTGCCGCCATCTCAATATGCAAGCCTCCGAACATTATGACGAACTTGTCCTCACCGTAGATTTCAGGCCAGTGCCACTGGACCTGCTTGGCTACTGCATATATTGGCTGGTCAGCAGCAATGACTGGCACCTGACCGGGGTTCAGAAATGCCACTATCTCCTTGATCTTGTCCATCACATGCTTGCCTGTAGCAACCGAGTGGGCCTGATCTCGCAGCAGAGGCAAAAGTGATGTAATGCTGACCTCAAATGGCTTTCCTCTCTTCTGTGAAGCATGGTGGGCTGACCAAGTCACATCCACTGGCCCATCTGTCACAGTGACCTTCTCCAGCCACTCATACTCCATTGCCAGTTGTGGCCTCAGCAGACTGGTGTCTGGGTGTGTCACACCACTCTGGGGAGGAGAGGGTTTCTTCTTGGTGAAGAAGGCGGGCCGGACATTGGTGAAGGAGTCTGGAAGTTCTGGAACTGTCTTCACTTTCTCCTCTCCGAACTTCAGCTGTCCACGCTCTTCACCTTTGTCTTCTTTGGTTGGGGGGCTTATTAGACAGCATTTGGGACACTAAGCTAATTATTTAGCTACACTAAACTAATTATTCAGCTGATACTGAACCCCATGCTGAGTTTCACAGCAGCGGTGCCACCAGTGTGCCCTGGCTGTGCGTTGACATCCGCTCTGTTGAGCTACTACTCTACACCTTCCGCTGCAAGTCTCTCAACGTCCCTAACCCCCCCCCCCCCACCCACCCACCCACCGCATCGTGTCATGTCCAGTTTGGAAGCCTTGTACAGGAAGATGCTACACATACTAAACCTCTAACACTACTACGATATACACTACCATGCATTTTAGCCGAGTCAGACGTAACATGAACCTCTAATTTAGCAGAATATTAGGATTCCGAGACTGATATTATGGTACAAGGAAGCTAGTGAGTAAGTCCATGGTTCCAAATTCGGATTCTACATAGTGAAAAATATATGATTTGACACCAAGATCATTCAAATAGGACAAGTCTTTGCGATTTTATTGCGAAGTGCAATATTTCTGTATATTCAAAGGCGGCCATCTTGAAAAATGGCCGCCATCTTGAATTTTTAGATGGCTAACAGGTTTTATCAAAAGAGCAATCCCCAAGGAGTATGTGTGCCAAATTTGGTGCTTGTTTCCAGAAATGAACGATTCTCCTGAAATTTGCAGTTATCTGCTCCACTATTATCACCACATCCTCTCTTCCCCTTACATGTGTCTCCCCTCAACTTTCCTCCACCCCCATTCTTGTTCTTGTTCTTGTTAGGGGGACCCGCAGAGGGCTGATCTCGGGCAGCATGATATGCGGGGGTTGTGCAGGGGAATTATGAAAAGGGATAGGATCGGGTCAAGGATTAGGGAGATAATGAGTAGTGATCCTATTTCTAAAGGAATGAAGAGTGGGGCAATTAACTGTGTGAGATGGGAGCTGGTGATTCAACTCTTGGATGCTGCGGGGAAAAAATGAATGTCTGAATATGTCCGTGCTTGCCTGATATGTGTGGTATTTTAAGTTGTGGCTGCGTCTCGTAAAATCGTATGCTTGTAGGGTGTAAATATGTATTTTTATCTATGTCTGCTAGATTGTTTGTGATTTTGTATAACATTAATAAATATTTTGTTGTCTGTGTATTTGTTTTCTTGTTACAAGGGGGTCTAGTTTAACCCTTGTTTCGCGGCTGACGACTTAAGTAGAAAGAGACAAGTCGCCTATACCTCGGCTGACGACTTAAGTAGAATGGCTAATTCTCGCTATAATTTACGTAGGAAACTAAATCTGGTGGTTAGGCAGTGTACTACAGACTCCCTCCCACTCCTCCTCACCACGGGAACATTGGTCAGTACCGCTATCGCAGCTGTTATGGATAGACAAAATTTGCCAGTGTCCGATTCCGTATGAGGGGTGGTGCGAGGGCGAGTAAGAGGTGCGCGAGCACAGCCTGTGTAGTGTGTAACACTAGACGCGAGGCACTGACGGTCACAGCATACATGTGTGCGTGTGTGCGTTCTTGGTTGCAGGCCTGTTTACCCAGAGAGAGAAAGACTGACTTTAGTAATTTTGCAAGCATATTTATGGCATTACCTCTGAAAGCCTGTGTACGTGTGTGGTGTTGCTATTGGGAGGGAGGAGAAGGAGGATAGAGAGAGAGAGAGGAGGGGTGAGAGAGAGAGAGAGAGACAGGAGGGGTGAGAGAGCGGGCATGAGAGAGAGAGAGAGGGGGTGGGGAGAGAGAGAGAGAGATAGATATATATAATATATATATATATATATATATATATATATATATATATATATATATATATATATATATATATATATAGAGAGAGAGAGAGAGAGAGAGAGAGAGAATAAAGAGAATAAAGAGAACATATATCTAAACACACACATGTAGGCCTACGCGTATATCCTAGCGGTACACAGGTGTATGCTTGCCCCTACAAGCGAGAACGCACACACGCACACATGTACGCCTGCCTTGACGGTCTACGTCTACCCCCGCTCACCTCCACACTCTCCCTAATTTCTTCACAGCTGATCTCTCCCCTCACAATCTTCCCGTGCTAGATAAATCTACCTATCTACCTATAAGTAAATAATTTCAGTCACGGACCTGTGACATAACACAGAAATTATACAATCAAAGTCGACGCGGGTGAGGCCTAAGAGAGAGAGAGAGAGAGACAAGGACAAAACAATTGGCAACATCGGGAGATAAATGGGGAATGACACAGAGAGAGAAAGAGAGAGAGAGAGATAGACAAGGACAAAACAATTGGCAACATCGGGAGATAAATGGGGAATGACAGAGAGAGAAAGAGAGAGAGAGAGAGATAATATATATATATATATACCTATAAGTAAATAATCTCAGTCACGGACCTGTGACATAACACAGAAATTATACAATCAAAGTCGACGCGGGTGAGGCCTAAGAGAGAGAGAGAGACAGAGAGAGAGAGAGGCAGGCAGAGGCCTAAGTCAGAGAGGCCTAAGTCAGAGCGCAGTCCATACATCCGAACACGTTCGGGATTCTGCCTTGAAAGTAACTCCGCTTCATCACCTCCCCTCTCCCTCCACACTTGCTGCAACATGCTGGCTAGACTATTGTAGGGAGATGAAGATTTGTTCGTTCCAAAAATCACCATTTCGTTCATATCTGAGCTATAGTTATGGCGCTACGGCAAGCGAAAGTGAGCAAATATTTGTGGAATCACCCCGCCAGGCAGCACGGGGTAACAAACGTACTAGCCGTCAGGGAAGGGTTAATGTCTTGTTTGAGCAAAGTGACTGATGTAGTATGTCTGTAATCACGTCTGATCCATCTTGCAGCTTTGTTTTGTATGGCCTCTAATTTATTGATATTATTATGAGTGTGTGGATCCCAGGCAGTGTCGCAGTATTCTAAGTGTGGCCGAACTAGTGATTTGAAAGCTTGAATTTTGATGTTTGAGTTACACTTTGTGAGATTCCTGCGAAGGAAGCCCAGGGCCCTATTAGCTTTTGCTCTGACGCTGCTCGTGTGTGTGGTCCACCTCATGTCTGCTGAGATGTGGACCCCCAAATATTTATGGGAGGGAACGGTATCTAAAGGGGTATTGTGAACTTTGAAAGGGAATGGAATGGCATTACTGGAACAGGTGAAGCAAATATGGTGGCACTTGTCATGTCTGAACGTCATCTGCCACTTGGCTTCCCACTGTTCAAGCGCAGTTAAGTCGTCTTGTAGTCGGAGGCAATCGTCCATATTGATAATTGGTCGGTAAACTAAGCTATCGTCTGCAAAAAGTCTAGTACTAGAAGTAAGAGATAGTGGAAGGTCATTAATATATGAAAGGAAAAGTAGGGGCCCAAGACGGTGCCCTGTGGGACCCCAGAAGTTACAGATACAGAAGAAGAATGACAGCCCTCGAGAACAACACGTTGCTCACGATTAGTTAGAAAAGTCTTCAGCCAGTGAAGAAGTGGTCCTCGGATGCCATAATAATCTAATTTTGCTAGAAGTCTCTGGTGTGGGACTTTGTCGAAGGCTTTGGCGAAGTCAAGTACTATGGCGTCTACTTGTCTAATTCGGGGGTCATTAAGGGATCGGGAAATGTCATGTGTGGTCACCATTAGCTGAATTTTGCACGACCTCTTAGGTCGAAAGCCGTGCTGTGCGTCAGTAAGTATATTTAACCTATCCAAATGGTCCATGATATGTCGGCGGAGGATATGTTCTAAAATTTTGAAGGGAACTGAGGTAATTGAAATGGGTCTATAGTTGACAGGGAGGGTTCTGTCTCCGGATTTGAAAATTGGTGTCACGTTCGCCAAAAGCCAGTCATTGGGAAGTTCTCCGGTGTCTATAGTCTGCGAGAGTATAACCTGCAGGATAGGAGCAAGAATAGCAGCATTCCCCTTAAGTATCCTGCAGGGTATATTGTCTGGTCCAGTCACTTTGTGAGTGTCTACCTCAGATAAAAGTTTCTCGATTCCACGGGTGTGTAAAGTCAGTGGAGGTATAGGTGGGTGTGGTGATGGTGACATTTCCGGCAAGTCTGCATGTTCTTGTATAAATACTGACTGGAACTGTGAATTAAGTGCATGTGCTTTATCTTGTGAGAGTGTGACCAGGGAATTATTGTGTCGTAATGGTGTTATGCCAGTAGAGGCTTGTTTGCGCGCTTTGAAGAAGCTGTAGAATTTGTTGTGGTTTTGCATGTTGTTTGTGAGGAAAGTGGTTGTGTAGTTAGTTTCTGCTTGTTTGATTTCTCGTTGTAATATTTTCTGGGTATTTTTGTAGTGTTCCCAGTGTTCTGTATCGTTGTATCGTTTAGCTGTCTTGTATGCTTTTACCTTGTTTCTATGTAGTCTTCTTAATTTTCTATTGAACCATGGTGGAGACTGGTTACATGTAACAGTTTCCTCCTTTATTCTACTTTTTCCGTCCCCCACTCCCTATACTTCCTCCCTTCCAACTCAAATATGTTCAGTCACCCTCCTCTACACCTCCCCTACCTCCCTCTTACAGTGTGAGAGAGCCACACAAGGTATTCAGTGTGGCTAAAGCTTCCAGAGAAAGAGGGTCTGTGTTGTTTTGCTTCCTATGCACCCAATACACTCCTGCACAATAATTCGATTTTTAACTGGATATATGCTCCTTACACCTTTTTTCTGGTTCTTCAATGTTCACGTATTCATTATACAAGTTATATATGCACATATATATATAGGAGGGTGGATGGGACTCGTTAGCCTTGGTCGGCAACCCATCTAGGGGAGACAACCTTTTAAAAAATCTGGGTGGATGGGACTCGTCAGCCTTGGTCGGCAACCTGTCTAAGGGAGATAACCTGATACAAATCCGTACTGCTTACCTAAGGGTAAGGCAGGTTAGTGGATGGACTAACCGAACACCACTGTAGAAAAATAGTGCTAACAAGATACACAGAGGGCTTCGGAGTCGGACGGATCCTAAATTGAGTGGTCAATCCTGTAATTCCATCAGTAAACTGGCTCGGGTTGTCCCTCTTACAGGGAATAGGTCTACTTGGGGGCATTCTGTGTATGGCCACCCTCATTAAGGGGAGTAAGGTATCTGGCAATAGATACATAGATAGAATATATATGGTGCAGTAATATTGCTTTATATGGTAAATATAACGTGTTTTGTCCGAAAGAAACCTAAATCTTTAGAAATGGCATACTTGTCAGAAACATCTCTATTGCATTCCTTAGGTTAAGGGTATGTGCTGCTTCAAATGAAGTTAATATTTGTTTGATCAAAAATATATGTAAATTTCAAAAACATATACTTGCTTTTCCCACTGATGTTTCGATTGCATTATATATTAATACCTAATATTTATGTTCAAGACATAACTCAAAGTCAAAGTCAGCTATCCACATCTATCTACTGTAGGTTTATTTGTGTGAAAATTATATTCCAATGTATATAACAATTAATTATTTTTTGCCAGTAGGTTACTTCAGCTGTCATTAAAATTATATATACTGTATATATTTGTGACTATGGTTGTATTAACATTTTAAGCTTCATCCAATTCACTGTTTTTCTTGGTGTCAACTGTGGAATTGAATCACTAATAGTATTGCAATCTAAGTCGTGACTATAATAGTTTGGCACCCTCTTCAAAATGTACATTATTTGGATTGAGATTAAATAGAACTTAGATATTCAACTTTTAATCTGGTAACTGCATTATTCAGGTTTGAACTAGCCTCCCATGAAGCGAAAGATTGTCGACAAAGGTGACCATCACAAAACGTAATGAAAGTGCATCAGTGTGTTCGTATCGCACCTTCACATCCCACTGCTAATGTTATTTGCACAACAAATATTTGGATGTGTTGTGGGCATGGACGGGAGTTAAACGGTTGGCGCTTATAGGCAGCACCATTGTTTTGGCCTAGCATGCGGGGAAGGAGGGAGGGGAGGAATTATGTAATATCCCCTATATCTCCCTTATAAAGCAATATTGTTGCATCACAAGGCATATGTGAAGAATTAGGACACATAGTGAGGTGTAGGACAAAAATAACGCTTATGAACTCATCAGGTCAGGGTTGAGAATGAGAGAGAGGAGGGAGGTAGGGTGGAATTTCTCTTCCCTCCCTCCCTTTGTTATTGATCGGATTTTGCAAGGCTACGCTCATGGCTGGTATACATAATATAGTAGGCCTATATGAGATACATAGGGTATATCTGGGGTTGAGGGATAATCCTAAAGCCCTGCCATCATCTCCACGATAATATTGGGGGGTGAGTGTAAGTGTGTGTGTGAGGTGAAAGTGCCGTATGATGCTTTGTATAAAAAGTTTACATGTAGGCCTATTCCTGAACAGATTTGTAGCTGCCTTGGTGGAGTGGTCATGTCACTGGGTTGGTGGTCGGTGGACCCGGGTTCAGATCCCGATATGTCAATGGGAAGATATTGTTGGGATTGAATTTGTGCTGTGCCTAGTGTCAGTGCATTACCACAAACCCACCGAAATGCCAAAAAATACCCTCATTGTTCCTTGATTAAATAACACTGTATGAATATTCCCATATTCAAAATATGTTACAGGGGGACAATGCCTAGTGAGTTCACTGCTCAATAGGTGGCGTTCTGAGAGTGAGGGTCTGAGTCTGGAGGGTGAGACGGTGAAGCACTTGAGCAAAGCAACCAGCCGCTTCAGAGATGGAGCTGCTTCGAGCCATGATGGATGCTTCACATGTCTCACTCCCCAGACTGGAACAAGACCTCACGGGCTTCACCGTGTTGAGCGGTGGAATGTACAGGCTCTCAGCCTATGCCCTAGAGGGAGTAGTTGGAATATAGAAAAAAAAAAAAAAAAAATTACCTGCTTTTTTGGTAGAGTTTGATATCTCAGATACAGGAAGGAAGGTTGCATTTACTCAATGAAACATTCCGAGACTAACGTCACCGTTCATAGGTTAACTACCATGAGGCCTGTGTATGCCACGGTCACGGTGGCCGAGCATGCTTAATCACTGTATTGGGAGCGCTAGCTCTGATGTCGGTGGTTCGATCCCACGCGCCGGCAGGGGAAGTTCTCTCAAAAACTTTCCATGGCCATGAAGGTATGGTCTGGATGGACCGTCTCGGGGGACCCACAAAGTCTCCTGCCCACATCCTACTCCTTCGGGGGTATGTAGGCACTTTCGTTAGCAGTCAGGATCGGTCTGTCGATCCCTTAGGATAAGATCTAGGTTAAGTCTGTGCATTTTCAAACTCATTGGCTGCCGGTTTGAAATAAACAGGTTATTACTATTATTATTATTATTATTATTATTATTATTATTATTATGTCAAGGTGGATGAAGGAACTGTTTTCATAGAAACAAACATAAAGAAGAAATTACATTGTGACGAGAAAGAATAATTACAAGACAGTTTATGAATACGAATAAATCTCGTAAAAGATAAATCAAGCCAATAAATATGTTGTTGTTGTTGTTGTTGTTCCCCAAGCTGCCTGGCCGAACAGCCCCAAGGCCCCGAGCAAGGCCAAGGCCATAACCGGGCGCCCCCACAGAACCCTCCCTGCCGACCACAATAAAGCCTGGGTGACCGAAGCCACTCCATGGCGGGGAGCTGAGGAGGGTGCAGAAACGTCCGGGAAACCAAAGCCCCACCCAGGGCCCTGTGCCCCTCAGTAATTATGAAGAGAAAGTTGAGGGGCAAAGGAAAAATGTGACGCTTTGGCTTCCAATCTTGGTAGATTGGGAGGTCAATCCACGGAAGAGACGCCGTCACTTGATATCTAGAAAATATATAAGTAAAAGGAACAGTCAGAGTAAGCTATGGGTATGGCAGAGATCGCTCAGCTCTCACTCTGATAGACCAGCCCATCACCAGAGCCAATGAATATGTTGTAACGTACAGTATTTCTATCGACCGACTATTCTTCCAATGTTGATAATAATAGACTGTTAGATATTAAAAAGACAAAAACGTCTATGCTCTAGCACAGCCTACAACATGCCACTACATACAAGCTTAAGTAAGTAGTAGGTAGTAGGGGTAGGCAGCCCCGCCCAGGGAAGTACTACCGCCAAGGTTTCGGGAGACTCAGGGAATAGCCTGAATTCCATTTTCTCTCCCAGGCCTTGGTATCTGGATACATATCTTTCTGCCTCATACATCAGGGGTATCAGGAAAACCCTCTTTATATAACATACCCATCCAACTTCACGACATTGCCCTACATCGCTATCCTCTATCCATAAAACACTACTCTTCCCACTACATATCATTCATGTAACACCATACACTTACCTAATAAATATGGCAGTACAATTGTTAAGAGCAAACCTGGTGGTCCCTTGGATATCCACCCCCGGCAGGGTTGGGTCATTGACACAGGGCCCTCCCGGTCGTCATCATGCGACTGTGTCAAGAGCATTGCAACGTCCCAAAGCTGCTCGTCGGTGCAGCTTTTTCTTTAGTAATATAAGGGGACTTCACTCTAACTTCAATTCTGTACGCCAATTTCTTCAAGCAGAATCCCCTACTCTCCTTTTTTTTACAGAGACTCAAGTAACATCCACATCTGACACATCTAGATTTAATTTTCCAGGTTATCAACTGCTCCAAAATTTCAGACCTAAAGGAGGTGTATGTTGCTTCTCAAAATCTGAAATTGCCCTGGAGGAGGTTACTAGTTTCAATTGTCCCTATTTTGATTATTCTATATACAAATTAATTTCTGCTGGTAAATTTAAATACATATGTTGCATCTACCGTTCCCCAAATACTCCTCCAGAGCAAAGTCTTTTTGATTCTCTGTCCTCACAACTCAGTGTCCTCAACTAAAATGCTTCTTCTGAAATCACTGTGTTGGGTGATTTTAATGTCCATAATGTTGAATGGCTCACTCATTCAGCCAGGACTGATGATGCTGGTCTTGAATGTGAGCTATTTGCAGACTCATTTAATCTCACTCAACTAGTCAACCAACCCACCCGTGTACCAGATAATCCTAATCATAATTCCCACCTACTGGACTTATTTTTAACAACCAATTCAGAAAATTTTGATGTTACAGTGAGGTCCCCGCTTGGATCTTCTGATCACTGTCTGATACAGGCCACCTGTCTATCACCTACCACACCTTCCCACTCTGAACCTGTTTTTGGTGACTAAATGGCATTACGATAGGGCAGACTGGGAGGGTCTTCAAGTTTTTTTTATTGATATTCCCTGGACCTCTTTCTTTTCTAATGATGCACACTCCACCTTGAGCCACATACAAGATTTTGTAAAAATTGGAATGGAAACTTTTATTCCTCATCAAAAGTACAGTAAAAGATCTAATTCACCTAAATGGTTTGACCATAATTGTGCTAGAGTAACTGCACAAAAAGCAATAGCCTACAATGCATACACAAGATCAAAAACACATGAAGCTTTTAATTACTTTAGAAACATCAGAAATCATGCCAAACTGTATTAAACCTAACTAAATCAAACTTTCTCCACAAGCAGGCAAATAAACTTCTAAATAATCCAAATGATAACAAAATATTTTGGTTTACTCTTAACTCATTCAAATCCAACTTCACTACTGCTTCATCCATTCCACCATTAAAATCTCCGACTGGCAATCTTGTAAGTGACCCACGAGGTATAGCTAACCTTCTTGCGGATATTTTCTCCACCAACTCGACCTTAGATGAAATAAATCAAGATGTCCCTGTACTTAATTTTAATTCGCTTGAAATTCCCTCACTTAAGATCCACACCAGACATGTCAAAACTATTTTGCAGAATCTCTCAGTAGATAAGGCTCCTGGTCCAGATGAAATTCCTCCAATAGTACTTAAGAATTGCTCCTTGGTGCTCGCTCCTGTATTGGCAAATGTTTTCCGTCTGTGTACTCATACCTCATGCTTCCCAGTACCCTGGAAAGAAGCAAACATCCATCCAATTCCTAAAAAAGGTGCCTCTTCAGATCCATCAAACTACAGACCAATAGCTATAACTTCCACTCTTGGTAATGTCTTTGAAATTATATTAAATAATCACATAATTAGGCATCTTGAGAATAATAAATTAATCAGTGATAGGCAATATGGTTTTAGACGATGTCGATTAACTGCAGACATTCTTTGCCTTCTTACGCATCAAATCAACCAAGCTACAGACCAACATATTGTGCCGCAACAATTGTGCCGCCTCTCCACATCTTTCCCCGTAGAACTAGGGCAGCTGAGAGCGCCCATGAATTTACACTTTCTCCTCCACAATGCAGAACTTCTGCATATCAGAATTAATTTATCCCCAGAGCTACTACTCTTTGGAATTCACTTCCCTCGAATTGCTTTCCACAAACTTACAATCTACAAATGTTTAAATCCAGTTGTTACAAACATTTTATGAATGGAGGATGCCTTTAGGCACATGGACCTTTTTTTTTATCTGTGTTTTTCCTTCCTCCGTTCATTGTCTCTTAAAAAAAAAAAAAAAAACAAAAAAAAAAACATGGTGAAACACATACAATAGCACTGGATATATCAAAGGCATTTGATAGAGTCTGGCATCATTCCTTATTGTCGAAGATGTCACACTACGGCCTTGCATCATTAGTTCCACTAATTTCTTCTTATCTTCATAACAGAAAAATATGTGTAATGGTAGATGGCCTTTATTTTCAATTTCACTCAGTAAATGCTGGTGTTCCCCAGGGATCAGTTTTGGCCCCTACTCTGTTCCTCATTCATATCAATGATCTCATATCTACCACTCATAATCTAATACATTCCTACGCAGATGACTCAACACTCCACAGTTCCTTCACATTTACCAATTCTTTCACCCAACCCGATCTTATAAATTCAAAAATAAACACTGCAATTTCTCTGAACCAGGACCTTTCTAGAATTAGCGAATGGGGACAAAAGAATCTAGTTTCCTTTAATGCACAGAAAACCAAGTACATTCAATTTTCTAACCGACAGAATCTCACTGACTCCCATATATTTGTTAATGATGTAAATATTCCCACTTCCCCTAGTATTGACATTCTCGGTGTAACATTAACTACTAACTTGAGCTGGATACATTACGTTAGAAGCATTGCTAAGAATGCCTCTAAACAACTGGGACTCCTGTACAGAGTTCGAGAATTCTTCACTGACGAGCAGTTGGCCGTGATATATAAAAGTCATGTGCGTTCTCAGATGGATTACTATTCACCTCTGTGGGGTGGAAGTGGAGTGGTTGCATTGAGGCAGTTGGACAAAATTCAAAATAAAGCTATTAGATTAATCAATAACCATGCAATCACACAGGACCTTCCTACATTATCCATACGAAGAAACGTTGCATCCCTTTCATTATTCTACAGATATTTTCACAGCAATTGTTCCGAGGAACTTGCTTCAATTGTGCCGCCTCTCCACATCTTTCCCCGTAGAACTAGGGCAGTTGAGAGCGCCCATGAATTTACACTTTCTCCCCCCACGATGCAGAAACTTCTGCTTATCAGAATTCATTTATCCCCAGAGCTACTACTCTTTGGAATTCACTTCCCTCGAATTGCTTTCCACAAACTTACAATCTACAAATGTTTAAATCCAGTTGTTACAAACATTTTATGAATGGAGGATGCCTTTAGGCACATGGACCTTTTTGTTTTATCGGTGTTTTTCCTTCCTCCGTTCATTGTCTATTAAAAACAACCAAAAAACAGTATAATAGGTATTATCACAGTGCATACCTTACATACTATACTATTGAGAGAGAGAAAGATGAAAACATTATACTTGGGAAACGTAAAAGAGGAAAGGAAATATAATCTTGGCAAAAATACCAATAGAGGAAAAGATATAAATTAAAGAAAATACCGTCTCAACGACAACTGGAGAAAATGGGATCAAACTTAAATGATCACATATTACATATTGTATTGTTACGACATGACAGAGGAGACCATTATTCATGAATCAACAGCATAAGTTGTAGCTTATTATGTAACAGCACCTGGACGTCTCCACACCCGTCAACCTTCAATGCGCAACATAAATCAGAGCCAACACGCAACTATAGGCCCTCTGAGGATCTAAGGTGCAACCAATCCTCCAACAGGATCCGTCCCACAACGGACTGGAACCCCGAGTACACAGTGGAAATACAATATAGACTGCTATTCCAGAATAAACCAGTGCCGAATGGCAACTTCATTTTGATGTCACTAATTTTCCCAGGGTTTTTATTTTTGGAATCTGTTGCTGTTCCTCAAAATATAGTGTTTGGATTTAATTACAAGCCTCGGAAAAACTGTTTTCCTAATTATCCATTGATCTTAAGACACACCACCCGATATTGGGGAGGGCTATGAAGATCAGGGAAAAGTAGGGGTTAAATGCGTAAAACGGCGATAAGAGCGTATTTCAGCTAAACTTGGCTCGGGTTTTCTTGATTTACAAACCCATAAAACCCGAATTTTCGAAAACCCGAGCCAAGTTTAAGTTGGCGGGGATTTGGCGAGTTTTAAGAGTAAAAAAGGTCATAGACCTTATTTCGATATTAAGCTCGGGTTTTCTTGATTTACAAACCCATAAAACCCGACTTTTCGAAAATCCAAGCCAGGTTTTGGCAAAAGGTGGCTCTGATTTTGCGAGTTTTAAGAGTGGAAAGAGTAACGTAATATTATTTCGATATTTGGGTCAGATTTTTCCAAATTGAAAATCAATAAAACCTGATTTATCGAAAACGTAGCGGTTTTGAAAATCATAAATACCCAGTAACCTAGACCTAGTACATTGGATTGAAGACTAACCTTCACCTAACACCTATAACGTGTCCATAGTACCTAGTACGTGGGATACAAGATTAACCCTTACCTGCCAGGTAGTAAATGTTCCTAGTACTTAGTTTATTCCATACCTACCACCTGATCCATTGTCATTAACCTAACCTAACCTAGACCCAGTACGTGGGATACAAACCTAGCCCTCACCTAACACCTAGTATATTATGTCCCTAGTGCCTAGTGCGTGGGATACAATATTAACCCTCACCTAACACCTAGTATATTATGTCCCTAGTGCCTAGTGCGTGGGATACAAAACTAAACCTCACATAGCACCTAGTTTACAGTATATATGTCCTTAGTACCCAGTATGTGGGATACAAAACTAATCCTCACCTAACACGTAGTATATGTCCCTAGTACCTAGTATGTGGGATACAAAAGTAGCCCTCACCTAACACCTAGTATAATTTATGTCCCTAGTTCCTAGTACGTGGAATACAAAACTAACCCTCACCTAACACCTAGTGTATGTCCCTAGTACCTAGTACAGGGGTCGGCAACCTGCGGCTCAGGAGCCGCATGCGGCTCTTTCAGGACACTTGTGTGGCTTCAGAAGCTTCAGAAATAACAATTCTTCCTTCAAAATGAAGGTTAGGTTAGGTTACACATACTAGGCAACATTAGATATGTTTATTCAACTTCGAAAAAATGTATAGGTATCAATTGTTATGATTTCTAGAAATGTGACACTATAATTTGTTTAGTTCAGAAGTAGGATACTGTATATTCTCTTATTTCTGAAGTACTGTACTGTAGATTTCGGTTGATGAGACCAATTTTTATGTTTTGCGGCTCCGACAGTACACATTTTTTATGAAACATAACAAAAATGGCTCTTCTAGCTTTAAGGGTTGCTGACCACTGACCTAGTATGTGGGATACAAAACCAACCCTCACATAGCACCTAGTGTATGTCTCTAGTACCTAGTACGTGGGATACAAAACTAACCCTCACCTAACACCTAGTATATGTCCCTAGTGCCCCGGGAGAGGAAGGAAAATGGTGAATATACAAATCGGTATCGTCTATAGGAGAGTATTGACAAACTTCTTACGAAAAAGACATTTAAGTACCATATCTGGAGAAGAAACAAAAGGTGTATATTGCCCTTATGGACTTGGAGAAGGCCTATGACAGAGGGGATAGAGAAGGTTTGTGGAAAGTACTTTGAATATACAGAGTAGAGGGCAAGTTGCTGAAAGCAGTGAAGAGCCTGTATGAGGGTGCGAAGGCGGCAGTACGTGTGGAGAGTGAGCAGAGCGAGTTCTTTGACCTGAATGTTGGTTTGAAACAGGGGTGTGTGATGTCCCCGTGGTTGTTTACTGTATATATGGATGGAGTCATGAAAGAAATACTATCAAGAGCAGTGGATGTTGGTGTATCGCTGAAAAGGGAGGGAATTGAGTGGAAGCTACCTATACTGCTGTTTGCGGATGATACAGTTCTGATGAGTGATAATGAATGGGAGTTGCAGGGTCTGGTAAGTGAGTTTGGAACAGTGTGCGAAAAACGGAATTTGAAGGTAAATGCGGGGAAGAGCAAGGTTATGGTCTTCGAAATGGGTGAAGTCACAGAGTGTGAGGTGAAGCTGAACGGTCAGGCTATGGAGATCGTCAACTCTTTTAAGTATCTGGGCAGTGTGTTGAGTAAAGATGGGACTATGGATGAAGAAGTGCGGGAGAGGGTACAACAGGGGAAGAGAGATGGTTGTAGGAATGCTAAAAGCAGTAACAAGAAATAGGGTGGTCAGTATGGAAGTGAAGAAGTCCTTGCATGACAGTGTGGTAATCCCGACACTGACTTACGGAAGCGAAGCATGGACGTTGGTTGAGAGACTCAGACCAAGAGTGAGAGCAGTGGAAATGAATGACTTAAGGAGTGCGTGCGTGCGGAGTTACATGGAGGGATAGACAGACTAATGAGGAAGTAAGAAGGAGGTGTGGTGTGGAGATAGATGTGCTGGAAAGTGTGAAAAGGAACAACTTGAGATGGTTCGGCCAAATGGAACGTATGGAAAGCGAGAGAATGACTAAGAGGGTGTACGAGAGCGAGGTGGATGGACAGAGAGGGAGAGGTAGACCAAATGAGAGGTGGAAGGATGGAGTGAGGAAGTACATGAATGAAGGCGGTGCTGGTTGGGGGGAGGGGCGTCGACTGACTGGGGACAGAGGTGCATGGGGGCGGTTCGTTCGTGGCCACACCTTCGGGGATCACGGCGTCAGGCAATAGATAGATAGATAGACTTTTTTATTAGGTTTTGCCAAGGGTTAAAACACATTTATAATCTTTTGAGCATATATATTTCATAATTGCCTTCAAATATTTACAAAAAAATCGTGACAATAAAATAGTATACTGGGGATCCTTCCCAAGCTGAATAACATAATATTATGCACGGCTCTGAATATATTACGTTACTGAATAGGCTAGTCACTAATCAAAATACCTACCAATACGATGGGCAGTCCTAAGCTGACATAGACCCAACGGGTTTCCTGTAGTAGAGTCAGTGCCAATGCAGCAAAAGTAGAAGAGTTAATTACGTGGGAACTGCACAAGTACTAAAAAAAAAGTCATAGTGTCCCGACAACCAGACGGTTCACCCCGAAATAAACCGACAAAAAACAGGATGACTCCAGGGAGTCCACCACCCACTACTCTGAAATGGACACTCAGGTTGACTGGACCCTAATATATGAATAGATGTATGTTAACCCGGCAACAGCCCACCATTGTTTTTTAAAAGTGCCCGCCAAGCGAGCATATTTTGGTTAATTCCCGCCTAAAACCGTCATTATCTGATAAATATAATTATTACTTATTCATATGCGCCTATTTTACATTTATTATGAAGATATTAACATGTAACAGCAATAAAACAAGTGGGAATAGTATTGGGGGGTGAAAAAGACGAATTACTGCCGACCCTCCAGTCATGAAGTGAGAGGCGCACGAGACATACACCCTCCCTCTTCGAGGCCTGAAGCCAGACTGATCTCTCTCTCTTGCTCTCTTTCTTTTGCCACGCTCTCTATATGCGTCCCAGATGACCTTGAAACCGGATAGGAGATATTGGCGCGGTAAATAAACCGATAAACAAAGGAATAAGAGGAAAAATAGGTGATAATTGAAAGGGGGGGGGGTGTGATGTGACACATGTGGAGGAATGATAAAAGGTATGGAGGGGAATTATCACACTTAGTCACATATTCCTTTGTTTTGAGTGATTTTAGGGTCATTTAACCCGGCAAGCGCGATAGGCCTCACGGAAGGCTTCCTATAGGGAACGCGATAGGCCTCACGGAAGCAGGACCATAAAAAAAGCCTTCCATAAAAAAAAAGGGCCTATCAAAACAAAGGAATTTGTCTCTAGGTGAGATAATTCCCCTCCAGTACTCATCCATGTAAATCTCACCCACCCCCCTCCCCTCCTTCCCCACCTTATTCCCCCCTCCCTCCCCTCCTCAATTATCACCTATTTTTCCTCTTATTATCATCATTTATCGGTTATTTTTCTCTCCCGCGATAATGTAGCACAAGTGGGTTGCATAAAAGATCGTTATGCAACACCCAGACACCGGCACACACCGCCCCGCTCGTCTCAGTTGACTCCCAGACAGCGAGAGGGGAGGGCTGCCTGTCTCTCTCTCTCGCCTGAGATTATGACCGGGTGGCCAATATCTTCGTTTTTCACCACCCAAATGCTTTTCCCACTTATTTTAGCACTCTTGAAGGTTCATATATACATCATATATGTAAAATAAAAGCATACCGAAAACAAATAATGGTTTATATTGTAAATATAACGAATTCTGTCAGAATCCAGGGCTAGAAATGCACAAATAACTACCCTAGCACCTAGGTCTATATCGCGCTTGTCAGGTTAAAAGGCTTATTTTAAGCCTTGGATCTTAAGAGTCCCGTCGCTTTCACCCAGTAAAACCTCTTAATAGTCTCCTCGCCGTTCCAGGGTTAAGCAAAGCCAGCAACCTCACAAGTGAATTAATAAACAAGAAAACGAAACTACAAAGCGAGCTAGCACATTCTGTTAACTCAATAATGTAAACAAGATAACAAATTTTGAATCACCAAAACAGAAAACACCCACAAAAATAAGCATAAAATAAAAATAAAATAAATACAGAGTATCACGCAGTCCAGGCCGCTACTGTGCGTCAACTAGCACGACTGGCATGCAGCATTGTATGCAAATGGTATGCAAGTGAGGGTTCTAGGCCCGACCGATAATTCCGACAGAGTCGCCCCATACACCACCACACCCAAGACTTAGTAAGCGCGTACACTGGGCCGACTCAACACCGCAATCCCACAGCAGTGAAGCTAATATGGCAATTAAATATGCGTGTAAAGGCAGATAAGGCAAGTGCAAAACAATGATGCATGAAAATCACCACGCCGCCACAAGCCACAACCGTATGTGCAAATATAAACGTGCAAAAACCTTAATTATATCCGTGAGTTAATGATACTGTCCAGTAGTAAGCAGAAAGGTTATTTTTCCTTTACTATACTCATAGTCCCATTAGCCTGTGGGTGACATTTACTTATACGTTAATTCAATATACACAATGAGATTAATTTTATACACAATTCAAACACAAGAGGAAAGAACCTTCCTCTAACACATCACCCCCCAGACTGTCGGTAGAATGCCCCACAGACAGACAAACGCCAACACAGGTGCCAACACAGCTATTTCCAGGACCCACGGCTTAATTAACTATTAACAACCTCTAAAGTATTCTGAACCACATACAGTAGGAACAATCAGCAAGTTATTATATTTCTCCAATGCATATTATTTCCGACGGGTCGTATATTTGCCGAAATAAAGCAGTTTAGCAAAGCGCTCTCAGCACCTCACTTCGTCCATAGATGCGCGCCCCAATCAAATACCACAGACCAAAAAGGATAGAAGGAAAGAGAGGAAACTGGTTATTTTCTCGCGTGAACTAGGGGTAGCAGCACTATCGTGGGGCATAATATTATAAGCAAAAGGCCCCAGAGGATATTCCTTATCAAATATTCCTTGATATCTGCGCACCTGGCTTGACTGCAGTGTTACCACAGTTAGGGAAAGCCCCTGTTAGATTAAAGAGGGAACGTCTTTAGGAGTGAATTAATGTTGGTAAAAACATGTGTATATTGTATTATTTAAAATAAAATAGATATATAAAAGCATGAGGAAAATTAAGTTTACAGTACATGTACACTATAAAAATACTTATATATGATGCAAGCTGTATAACTCCAAGCAACACAACAACAATGACAATTTAATTTTGAATATATAGTATTAGTTACATGTTATGTAGATGTTAATTTGTAAAATTGCACTAAAACTGGACATTTACACGAAATACGTTCTTAGGTTAAACTTATGACGACTAGGTATAATTTGTCCCAGCCTGTTTGACGTTGCCAACTCCCTAATCTCACAACAAAAATGGCGGGGGTTGGAGGAGGTTTCCCTTTGAAGTTCCTCATAATGACAAAAATGTCACGATGATCTGTCTTTTACAGCAGCCTTTACCTATGTATTGAACTCTGTCATGTTTACAGAGTCTCTAGATAATGTTGAATAGACCATAGAGTATAGATAGATAGAGAGGAAAGCATGACATCACACGGTCCTTTCCACGCGCGTCCTAGGAGTAGCACCACTGTCGCGGGGCATAATCCTATTACCAAAAGACATCCGTGATTACTCCTTATTATATACTCCTTTGATATCTGTGCGTCTGGCTTGTTTGCAGAGCACAGTTAGGGAAATATCCACATAATGAGGGGGCGTTAGATTAAAGAGGAAACGTATTTAACCTCGTCTAGTGTTTTTTTGGGCTATTTTGGGCATATTCAGGCCCTCCTGAATGATCAATCAAGTATCTGCATGAAATGAAATGTATTCAGCAAAAAACTAGGCGCTACAAGCTTCAAAATGAGACCAGAACGAGCTACGTAGCACTCGTCGTTTTGATGCAGTGGTACCACCAACATGGGAGTTTAGCATATAGCGTCATATTTTTTCCAGCTACGCTCACTACTGGCTACACTGCCGGCCTCTCGAGAACAGAGGGAGCGTGAGTCAGTGGGCGGCGGTAAACCCTGGGTGTCGGCCGTGTGGCCTGCTGCGCTCCCGGCTATTTGCACTCGATTTTAACCCTTTAAAAGCCTTAATAATGCTCCTAACTTGCTGCATTTTAGATACAGACTTAAGTCGGGTCCCGCTCTTTAAGTGTTAAGAGTTAATTATTATGGGTAAAAACACTTGTAAATTATATAGAATAAAATAGATATATAAAAGCAAGAGATAAAACAAGTAAGTGCATATACGCCATATCAAATACATATATCTGATGAAAGTATAACTCCAAGCAACACAGCAAGAATACAAATGTTGTTTTGAATTTATATTATTAGTTACATGTTATGAAGATGTTATATTGTAAAGTTGTATTGAAACTGGACATTTCGATGAAATATGTAGTTAGGGTATACTTATGTCATCTAGGGATATTCTGTCCCCGCCTGTTTGACGTTGGCAACTCCTGAATCTCACAACAACAACGGCGAGGTTAGAGGAAGATGGGATTGCCTGTGAACCTCCTCATAATGACAATTTCACGATGATCTGGCCTTTACAGTAGCCTTTAGTTATGTCTACTGAACTATATCATGTTTACTGAGTATGTGGATATCGTTGATTTGATTATTCATAGCGTTATTAGTACAATGTAGGGATTATTACGAATTAATAGGCACCCTCCCATTTTTTTGCGTTCGTGCTGCCATCACTATTTTCAACACTGTGACGTCACTCTTTCCACTTTATCTATCCTTACTCTATGCCACAGACTAGACTAGAGGATAGGAAAACAAAACCTCCGAGAAACAACTGACAAACTGTCATATCCTATTATGCACTAAACTCCATCATATTTAACATTCAATCAAAGTGTCCTAAAAAGAACAAACACGGGTATGTACTGTAGACCCACACATTAGGCCACACACAACGTTTGATAGATATGAGTATATATATGAATATTCACTGCTAGCGAAATTAATACATCCCCATGATGTGTGAGACAACCTTGCAATACGCACATCGTGACAAATTGTATTATTCTTTTAACATTTTCCCCGACTGCTTCTTCATAAGTTGAAGATGAAAGTTAAGTAGGGTATATTAATATAACATGATATTTACTGAACACATTTGTGTTTTACTTCACGTTACTACATTGTAGAAGGCATAAGCAAAAGCTTAGAGCTGCCTGGATATTACCACAACAAAGATAATTCCATGTTTCATTGGATAATTCCATAATAAACATTACATAGACTAAATCACTTTATCACTACAGTATGTCTCAATTACTTGGGCCCCCATTAGATCAAACCATACAGTTTGAATTTGGTAACGTACTGGATTACTGTTTGTAATAAACATATAATTTAGTTGTGTCCATTTATTGTATTTTTATAGTGTTTGTAACCCTTAACATTATCCTTATTGATCAAGTACATGGACACGATATATTTAGCATTAACCATCTAATTGTATTCCTAATGAATCAAAACAGGAATGTTTTCAACTTTTTCCTAGCATTGTCCCCAATGAATAGACAAAAATTACGACGATCAACGTTGTCCCCTAATGAATAAAAACATCAAACTAATAAAGATTCCGAGGTATGCAGTAATCTATCCATGATTGATATAAAAGAAGAAGAAAAAGTGGACGAATATAATTTGTTTCCTGTTTTCGAGAAAAGGTGCACATGTGGACAATTTATATCAATATGCATTTCATTTACATTTCTGATATTATCTATTCAGGCAGATTTTGTCAATACCCATATCTTGATTACTTAGTTTTGTTTTATTATAGTAATGGGCTGTGGTATAGCATACCAATGAGAAACTATAAGGTGATAACTAATAATGTTTAGGCTTATAATTTACATGTATTCAAGGATTGTGTGGGTGAGAATGAACGTAGAAATACAAACGTGGGTGATTGTATGCGTGTATGCCCCGGACAGAGGATTATACTTGAAAGAAAGGAAGAAAGCTAGAGGAGGGTTTCTGGATGAAATGGTGGGAGGCGTGCCTGGAGAAAGTTTGACAACGAAACGAAAGAATATTTCTGATTGGGGATATGAATGGTTAAGGTGGAGGTGATAGGGGCAAAGTTGAGGGAGTTGGGTGTAGGAGGGTGGGGAGGTTACCGTCAGAAGGTGGAATGGGAGATGGTAGTGCACTTGTGGACGTATGTGTGTGGTGAGGCAGGCTGTTGGCTTAGCCAACACCTTCTTCCGACACAAGAATGCTGCCACCAGGTCACCACGGATGAGAAAAAAGACGGATGTTGACGATGAAGGATGAGGTACAGTGGTGGAAACGAAAGTCATTGATTGATTATGTATGTGTGGTATGAACGACAGAAGGAATCTGTGATGGCTTGGCTAGGCTGTATAGGGGTAGGAGGGGGTCTGTACTGATCATTAGTTATGTAGTGGTTAGCTAAGGTTAGGATACCAAAGAAGAACTGGGTGAGGAGACGCGGGTAGGGGAGGCTGAAGAGTGAGGGTTGGACATGGTTTGAGGAGGGTGGAGCGGTTGCAGGAGGAGGAAAGGTCAGGGGGGGAGGAGTACAGAGGAGAGCCGTGGACAAGACGACTAGGTGGGTTCGACCTGGACAGTTATGCAGGAAGTGGAGGAGATGAGCAAAGGGTTTAAGGCATGAGATCTGTGCCCGCATGTGCGGAGGTGGCGCCCCACCAACCCCAGAGGTCCCCCGAGCCTAGAAGAGGGGCGCAGGGGAGGTGAAAGAGTACAGCCATGGTGGAACCAGACAAGAGGGGTAAGAATAGCTGTGGAAGACACGAAGACGCACAGACAGTATAGAGGAGTGGATTGGGTAAGAGTAGGAGGGATATGAAGATTCCGAGAGGACATGAACACGACTCCGACCAGGTGACGTGGAGATGTACTCGAGTGGTGGTGACGAGAGTAGTCGAAGACGAAAGTGAAGGAGAAGAGTAGATGAGGAAATTTGGAAGGAATCTGAGGTGTAAAAATGGTAGGGAGAGTAAGAACAAACTGTCTGGAAGGAAGTCAAGAAAGTTAGGGAAGGTAGGCAAGGGAACACAGTAACGGGTGTGAAGAGATAAGAATGGGAGATGAGAAGTGCTAGCCGAGAAGCAAGAGAGAGTCGAAAGCTGGAGGGGGGTGAGTACTTCCGAGTGAGTTGCTAAATGAAAGTGAATGCCAAACAGAGCCACCGCAAAAAACATAGTCTGGATATGGTACTTAGGAGGGAGAAGAAGAGGAAGTAGTGGAGGACGGAGGTGGGGATTCAGGCAGAGTCAGAAGTGGTGGGAAGCCATGAAAGATGAGTGAAGTTGGGGAAAGCACCAGGAACAGATGAAAGTGTGTGGGGAAAATGTTGAGGTATGGTTGTGTGAGATAGTGATAGAATGGCGGTAGTGGAGAAAATGTGCCAAACTAGCATGGGAAGAGAAGGGGGAGTGGCACCCGGATGACTGGAAGACTGGCATAATAGTCCCCTTATAAGTGGCCAAGGGGAAAGAGGAGTGTGTGGTAACACCGAGGGAAGATGTCTTCTAAGCGTAGTAGGGAAGGTATACAAGTTTAGGGTAGTGATTGATTGGAGAGTTGAGAGTGAAGAAACCGTGGAGAAATGGATAGGGCGACGAGGCTGGGAGGTTTTAGGAAAGGCGGAAAAGAGGCATGTTGGTAGATCAGATTTTTACCCTAAAATGTGCTTGTGGGAGAAGTATTGGAGCAGAAAACAAAAGGATGTATGTGGCTTTTATGGACTTGGAGAAGGGCCTACTGACAGAGTGGATAGAGGAAGGTTTGTGGAAAGTACTCGAACTTATACGGAGTAGAGTAGAGGGACGTTGCTGACATACGCAGTGAAGAGCATGGATGAGGGTTGAGCGCAAAGGCGGGCAGCGCACGTGTGGAGAAGGTGAGCAGACGCGGGAGTTCTTTGACCATGCATGTGGTGTGTCAAACAGGGACCCGCCTTGTGTGGATTGTCCCCGTGGGCTTGTTTACTGTATATATGGCTTGGAGTCATGAAAGAAATACTATCAAGAGCCACCCGTGGATGTTGGTGGTTATCGCGCTGAAAAGGGAGGAAATTGAGTGGAAGCTAACCTCTACTGCTGTCGCGGATGATACAGTTCGGATGACGTGATAATGAAATGGGAGTTGCAGGGTCTGGTAAATGAGTTTTGGAAAAACAGTGTGCGAAAACCGGAATTTGAAGGTAACATACGGGGAAGAGCAAGGTTATGGTCTTCGAAGGGGTGGGAAAGGAGTCACAGAAGTGGTGAAGGTGAAGTGAAACGGTCAGGCTATGGAAATCGTCAACTTCCTTTTAAAAGTATCTGGGCAGTGTGTTGAGTAAAGATGGGACTATGGATGAAGAGGTGCGGGAGAAGAGAGGGTTTAAAAACAGGGAAAGAGGGTGTAGGAACGCTAAAAGCAGTTAGTAGTAAACCAAGATAATTAGGGTGGTTCAGTATGGAAGTGAAGAAAGTCCTTGCATGACAGTGTGGTTATCCCGACACTGACTTACGGAAGGCGAAGCATGGACGTTGGTGGAGAGGACTCAAACCCAGAGTGAGCAGCAGTGGAAATGAATTACTTAAGGAGTGCGTGCGGAGTTACATGGAGGGATAGACAGAATAATGAGGAAGTTAATAAGGACTGGTGTGGTGTGGAGGTAGATGTGCTGGACCCCAGTGGTGAAAAAGGAACAACTTGAGGATGGTTCGGCCATAGTGGAAACGTACTGGGGAAAGCGATTGGAGAATGACCTAAGAGGGTGTACGAGGGAGCGACGGTGGTAGGGGACCAGAGGGGGAGAGGTAGAAGGAATATGAGGTGGAAGGATGACTGTGCAGGAACTACAGTGAACGAAGGCGGTGAGGTTGGGGGTAGGGGCGCTCGACTTACTGGGCGAGACAAGGAGGTGTATGGGGGCTGGTTCGTTCGGTGGCCAACCACCTTCGGGGATCACGGCGTAAGGCAGCATAGATAGATTAGATAGATAACAATGTAGTGTATATAAATCGAATACTAAAAGATGAACTTCGATAGATAGTTAATTAAAGATAAATACGTCACCAGTGATGGGTCTATGTGGGTTATTTGAATCCCTCTATTTGATATTCAATGCCTTATTGAAATACGTGATTCAACCACATAAAAACATATAAGGCCACTGAGAAACTTATGAACACAACAAGTTAAAATACTACTCTTGTCATTTTGAATAAACGGAGACGAGAGAGAGGATAGGGGATATATAACATAGGATACATAGATACAAAACATGGCACACACAGACCTTAACGATCCCCGCGAGGTGGTCAGGACTTAATTCTAGTGAGATTTCTCTGTAGAGATAAAGAGAGATAGATAGATAG